>OY744533.1:38317589-38677589 GCA_963556195.1 Sepiola atlantica
CAGCCATCGGTAATCACCTCGTTAGTACAAATAGTTGTTCTGACAGGTATTCCGATGGGTGGTTTTCTGTTTTACACAGTGCCAGGTCGAACTACCATCTCAATATTCTTGAGGCGTTAGTCATTAACAACTATCAACCTAGCCTGTGTAGACAAAAGATTTTGAAACATCAGTTGGAGATTTTTAATGATTCAAAGCCACCATAACGTTGAGAGATTTTTTTTTTTTTTTTTTTTTCCCTTCTCATTCGTTTCCTCCAACTGAAATAAGTTTTATTCTTTTTTTTCTCCCCCCTTCATTTCTCATTCGACTTTTAGTTTTTAATTTACCATTCTGACGTTTCCTCTCAGAGGGTCAGACGACAAGGCCTTAAGGTAATTTTAACAATTTTCCTTTTTTTTTTTTTTTTTTTTTTTTTTTTTTTTTCCCACTCGTCTGTTTATTGATATATATATATATATATTACTATATATATATATATATATATATTACTATATATATTACTATATATATATATATATATTACTATATATATATATATATATATTACTATATATATATATATATATATATATATATTACTATATATATATATATATATATATATTACTATATATATATATATATATATATATATATATTACTATATATATTGAAATAAGACTTTGCACCTGGAATTGTCGCTTTCAATTTGGTTAAGAATAGAATGTAGAAAGTCTAAGAACGAAGTTGAGACATATATATATATATATATATATATATATATATATATATATATATATAATTATGCAGGTTATTTCGAACGACGATGTTTACCGCGTTTGTGCAAATTGAATTTGCGTGTGTTTTATCTAAAACGTTCGTAAAACAAATATGAAAGGTCTAAACAACATTTCTTAGCTTCTTCGCTTGGAACAAAGTGCAGTATTAAAATTTTTTTAAATTGAAAATTGGTTCAATTACTTTCAGAGCACTGAGTTTAAAGAATTTGAAACATTTATTTTTTCAGTGGGGATATACTCAGAAGGGAAAATCCATCAACCTTTGTTCAATCCTCGTAAGGTAACAAAATAATAAACAACAAAAAATGTGTATGGGGGGGGGGGGGATATATGCTAAGTGTTCATAACGAAGACTATTCTGTTTATAATTGACGGCGATTGTGTCACACGTGAGCACAAAATGCTGGCGGCAGCGAGGGTGCTTGTTTATGGCGGCAGTTTGCTGAGAATCGATTTACACTTTTACACCCCGGCACAAATATGAAAGGTCTAAACAATATTTCTTAGCTTCTTCGCTTGGAACAAAGTGCAGTATTAAAAATTTTTTTAATTGAAAATTGGTTCAATTACTTTCAGAGCACTGAGTTTAAAGAATTTGAAACATTTATTTTTTCAGTGGGGATATACTCAGAAGGGAAAATCCATCAACCATCGTTCTATTTCGTAAGGTAACAAAATAATAAACAAAAAAAGTGTATTGTGGGGGGGGGGGGATATATGCTAAGTGTTCATAACGAGGACTATTCTCTGTTTATAAATGACGGCGATTGTGTCACGTGAGCCAAAATGCTGGCGGCAGGGGTGTGCCGGGGGGTGCCGGGGTGTGCCGGGGGGTAAAAGTGCCACCCCATATTCACTCTTCGCTAATCATAATTATTTATAAGTAGATAACCGACTAAAACATTAACGAACTTTGCTGCTTATTTATATTGATGCTCAAGTGAAATATGTCAGTTCAAAATAAAATAACAGTAAAACTTATGAATATACTTACTTATCAGTAAAAAATATTAGTGTACACCAAAAATTACGGAAAATAAGAGTAGAATTTTAATAAGAAATAAACATAATTTACTATTCGGAGTCCACAAACTCTGGACGACAAGCCAGCACGTTGTCTTTATTTTAGAAGAAGGGAGATAATCTTCTACAACATGCTGGCTTGACGCGAACTCCGAATAGTAAATTACTTTTATTTTTTATTAAAATTCTACTCTCTTATTTTCCGTAAATTTTGGTGTATACTAATATTTTTCACTGATAAGTAAGTATATTCATAAGTTTTACTACTATTTTATTTTGAACTGACATATTTCACTTGAGCGTTAATAAAAATAAGCACACAAACTTTTCCAAAATGTTTTGTAATTATTTTGCACATTTAATTGATGTTATATTTTTAATAGTAAAAGTTAATTGATGTACAGATAAAAGTGACAATTTTCAAAAAACTCTGAAAATATTTTGTATTGATATTAAAGTAGTGATTATGTGAAATTTTACTTGACATAAAATAGAAGGCTGTGGTGGTTTCTGGTGATATCTGAGCTTCAAATTTGTCAAATTTCAATTGGGCAAACCAATTTCTTTAGTAATAAACCTATATTTTTATTAAAGTAATACAAACTGAATGAAGATTATTTAAATATGATGATCTAAATAAAATATTTTTTAAACTCTGTTTATTAAAATACATTTTTGGAAAAGATGCAACTTTAGTTCACACTACATACTTTGACTTTTGACTTTTGACTTAAAAAAAAAACTTCTTCAGCTAATATACTTCTGATAGTTTTCGTTTTTGCTGCTTCATCATTTTCTTTTTCATCTTTTGTGCTAGTTAATGAATGTTATTTTAGTTCAATTTGTGGAGGTTTCTTTGATCTCTAAGTCTCCTGCTTTCTTTAGCTTCTTTTCTCTTTCGATTTGGAGCCTTTTATTATCTCTCATATGCTAAAATTTGAAATCCCAGAAATCTGGAAACACTTTCATCACTGTTTATGTTAAATTTTTAATAGTAAAATTTAATTGATGTTATATTTTTAATAGTAAAATTTAATTTATTTTTAATTAGTTATTTATTTCAAGGGGAAATGGCTTTCAGATTTGAAGGTTAACTGTGAATCTACTGAATAATAATAAAATCATTTTATTTGCCCTTTGACATAGCACCAATCTACTCGGATTAGTGGTAAAGATAATGGAAGCAGGTTGTTGGAGATGAATATATGCCGGATAAGATAAACATTATCTCTGGATACATTTAAAGTGGATGCTTTGCAGGGGGATCTGTTCACATAGGCAATGGAAAGGACCTAATTACTAGTAGAAGTTGCGATCACTAGTACTGAAATTATCCTAGCAAAAAGGGCGACAGCAATTGAAAGATATTTTTAATAGTTAAATGTAATTGATGTTTTAATAGTAAAAAAGCAGGCATAAAATGTTGTGCAAGAAAAAAGATTAATTTGATACTATTGGAAATATTTTTAAACTTTGAAAAACTAAATTTCTTTAAAGATTTTTTTTGTTACAGACTATTTGTCTGAAGTGTAAGCAATAGACTACAACTCTGCAATATTTAAAAAAAAAAATTTTATTTTCTAAATCTTAAAAATAAATAAAAACTAAAACAATTTCTTTAAGGATTTATCTTAAAAATGTAACTAAAAAATTGTTTACAAAGGGAGGGAGTAGAAATCATACAACTAACTGACAAAAACATTAAATTAACATTTTATTAACTTTTTAGAATAACAAATAACAATTTTTTTTTAATTCGTCATTTTTTACATAATTACTAAACATTTTATTTAGAACAATCAATTTTTGATAAATTATTAAATATTTTAAGTCACTTGAAAACAAATTAGTCACATTAAATCTTTATAAATTTGTATTATAAAAAATGTGTATAACTGCCTAAGATTTTTTAGAAGCGGACAATATCATAATCTGAAAAGGTTTTGAGCAGTGTGGACACATTTAAAATAAATGCATTATTCAAAGTTGTTGTTTATTGATGTTGTTTTATAACAAGAAAAAAAAAGCAGTTGAATTTAAAGCATGAAAAAGCTGATTTTGGCTGAAAAAAAACCCAATCAATTTACACTAATATAAAAAAGACTTTTCTAGCATTAATTATATGAAACTAAATTGGCAGACCATTTTTTATAAAGAAAAAGCAAAAATTAAAATTACTTACAGTTCCAGGGAAAAGAATTGGATCAACTAAACGTTCCAAGGGTTCCGAAGTCTCAGCAAAAACACTGATCAGAAGATGAAGAACTTCCTTGTTAATACGGATTTCAAGATAGCATAAAGAATCTATCAATTTGTTGCACCAAAAATTATAAGGCTTTCTGAAAAAAAAAACCCCAAAAATTAAACTTTAACTGGATATTAGTTTTTAACAGTTTTTTTTCCTTCAGTATTAACTCACTTATATAATCCATGTTCTGGTGTTGCCCAGGAAAATTGAGTGAACCTAGATTATTTTGATCCCATCCCATACTTTTTTATTAAAAATGGTTTACTTCCTTTAAGTAGCAGTTACCAGCATCATTATAACAATTAATTTCTTTTTTTACTACAGCACGCAATCATCTTAATCTCTATCATCATCATCATAATCATAATCATCATCATCATAATCAAGTAAATTGAAAGTGGAAATAGCATCTTCATCATCATAAGCAGGCAAATGGAAAGTGGTAATAGCAACTTCATCTTCATCATCATCATCATAAGAAAGCAAATAGAAATTGGTAATAGCATCATTATGCTTACCATCATCACAAGCTAGCAAACAAATGGAAATTGGTAATAGCATCTTCATCATTATCATAAGCAAGCAAATAGAAAGTGGTAATAGCATCTTAATCTTAATCATCATCATAAGCTAGAAAATGGAAAGTGTTAATAGCATCTTCATCTTCATCATCAACATAAGGAAGCAAATGGAAAGTGGTAATAACATCTTCATCTTCATCATAAGCAAGCAAATGGAAAGTGGTAATAGCATCTTCATTTTCATCATCATCATAAATGCGCAAATGGAAAGTGGTAATAGCATCATCATCTTCATCATCATAAGTGAGCAAATGGAAATTGGTAATAGCATCATCATCTTCATTATTATCATAAGCTAGCAAACAAATTGAAAGTAGTAGAAGCAAATGGAAGGCGGTAAAAGCATCATCATGTTCATCATCATCATATGCACGACAACACCTAGAAAGTGGTAATAGAATCTTAATGTTCATCATCATAATAAGCAGCAGATGGCAAGTTGTAATAGTATCTTCATCATAAGTTAGCAAGCAAATGAGACATAGTGATAGCATCTTCATCTTTATCATAAACTAGCAAATGGAAAGTGATAATAGCATATACATTTCATCATCATAAGCATGCAAACAAATGGAAATTGGTGATAGCATTATCATCATCCTCATAAGAAAGTGAATGGGAAGTGGTTATTTACTTTACTCATCATCATAAGTTAGGAAATAAAAGTAGTTATGGCATCATTATCTTCATTATGATCACAAGCTAGCAAATGAATAATGGCAATATCATCTTTATCTTCATCATAAGCTAGCAAACAAATAGAAATATGTAATGGTCATCATCATCATAAACGTTTAAGCATCTCTATTTTGTCATCATCATAAGGCAAAGTGAAAGTGGTAATAGCATCTTCATCTTCATAATCATCATAAGCTTGCAAATAGAAAGTGGTAATAGCTTGTTCACCTTTATCATCATCATAAGCAAGCAAATAGAAAGTGGTAATAGCATTTTAATCTTCATCATCATAAGCTAGCAAATGTGAAGTGTTAATAGCATCTCCATCTTCATCATCATAAGCAGGCTAATGGAATATGGTAATAGAATCATCATCATCATCATCATCATCATCATCATCATCATCATCATAAGAAAGCAAATTAAAAGTGAAAATATAACCATGATCTATCATCATAAGCAAGCAAATAGAAGTGGTAATAGCATTTTCATCTTCATGATCATCATCATGAGCTAGCAAATGGAAAGTGGTAATAGCATCATCTTCATGATCATCATAAGCAAGCAAATGGAAAGTGGTAATAGCATCATCTTCATGATCATCATAAGCAAGCCAATGGGAAGTGGTAATAGCATTTTCATCTTCATGATCATCATAAGCAAGGAAATGGAAAGTAGTAATAGCATCATCTTTATGATCATCATAAGCAAGCAAATGGGAAGTGGTAATAGCATCATCTTTATGATCATCATAAGCAAGCCAATGGGAAGTGGTAATAGCATTTTTATCTTCATGATCATCATAAGCAAGGAAATGGAAAGTAGTAATAGCATCATCTTCATGATCATCATAAGCAAGCAAATGGGAAGTGGTAATAGCATCATCTTTATGATCATCATAAGCAAGCCAATGGGAAGTGGTAATAGCATTTTCATCTTCATGATCATCATAAGCAAGTAAATGGAAAGTAGTAATAGCATCATCTTCATGATCATCATAAGCAAGCAAATGGAAAGTAGTAATAGCATCATCTTCATGATCATCATAAGCAAGCAAATGGGAAGTGGTAATAGCATCATCTTCATGATCATCATAAGCAAGCCAATGGGAAGTGGTAATAGCATTTTCATCTTCATGATCATCATAAGCAAGTAAATGGAAAGTGGTAATAGTATCATCTTCATGATCATCATAAGCAAGCAAATGGAAAGTGGTAATAGCATCATCTTCATGATTATCATAAGCAAGCAAATGGGAAGTGGTAATAGCATTTTTATCTTCATGATCATCATAAGCAAGGAAATGGAAAGTGGTAATAGCATCATCTTCATGATCATCATAAGCAAGTAAATGGAAAGTGGTAATAGCATCATCTTCATGATCATAATAAGCAAGCAAATAGAAAATGGTAATAGCATCATCTTCATGATCATCATAAGAAAGCAAATAGAAAGTGGTAATAGCATTTTCATCTTCATGATCATCATAAGCAAGCAAATGGAAAGTGGTAATAGCATCATCTTTATGATCATCATAAGCAAGTAAATGGAAAGTGGTAATAGCATCATCTTCATGATCATAATAAGCAAGCAAATAGAAAATGGTAATAGCATCATCTTCATGATCATCATAAGAAAGCAAATAGAAAGTGGTAATAGCATTTTCATCTTCATGATCATCATAAGCAAGCAAATGGAAAGTGGTAATAGTATCATCTTCATGATCATCATAAGCAAGCAAATGGAAAGTGGTAATAGAAGAATCATCTTCATGATCATCATAAGCAAGCAAATGGAAAGTGGTAATAGCATCATCTTCATGATCATCATAAGCAAGCAAATATAAAATGGTAATAGCATCATCTTCATGATCATCATAAGCAAGCAAATAGAAAGTGGTAATAGCATTTTCATCTTCATGATCATCATAAGCAAGCAAATAGAAAGTGGTAATAGCATTTTCATCTTCATGATCATCATAAGCGAGCAAATAGTAAGTGGTAATAGCATACTTATCTTCATCATAAGCAAGCAAATAGAAAGTGGCAATAGCATTTTCATCTTCATAATCATCATAAGCAAGCAAATGGAAAGTGGTAATAGCATCATCTTAATGATCATCATAAGCAAGCAAATGGAAAGTGGTAATAGCATCATCTTAATGATCATCATAAGCAAGCAAATGGAAAGTGGTAATAGCATCATCTTCATGATCATCATAAGCAAGCAAATGGAAAGTGGTAATAGCATCATCTTTATGATCATCATAAGCAAGCAAATAGAAAATGGTAATAGCATCATCTTAATGATCATCATAAGCAAGCAAATGGAAAGTGGTAATAGCATCATCTTAATGATCATCATAAGCAAGCAAATGGAAAGTCGTAATAGCATCATCTTCATGATCATCATAAGCAAGCAAATGGAAAGTGGTAATAGCATCATCTTTATGATCATCATAAGCAAGCAAATAGAAAATGGTAATAGCATCATCTCAATGATCATCATAAGCAAGCAAATGGAAAGTGGTAATAGCATCATCTTCATGATCATCATAAGCAAGCAAATGGAAAGTGGTAATAGCATCATCTTCATGATCATCATAAGCAAGCAAATAGAAAATGGTAATAGCATCATCTTTATGATCATCATAAGCAAGCAAATAGAAAGTGGTAATAGCATTTTCATCTTCATGATCATCATAAGCAAGCAAATAGAAAGTGGTAATAGCATTTTCATCTTCATGATCATCATAAGCGAGCAAATAGTAAGTGGTAATAGCATACTTATCTTCATCATAAGCAAGCAAATAGAAAGTGGCAATAGCATTGTCATCTTCATAATCATCATAAGCAAGCAAATGGAAAGTGGTAATAGCATCATCAAAAAGGAAAAGAATAATGTCCAACAATTCGGTCGGGGTCTTTTTGTATTGAAGAGTAATTATTAATGAAATAAAAGAATTGATTTTACATTAAATTAATGTCTACCGTATTCGTAAAAATCGTTGCTCTAAGTTATCTCGTTGGTTCTCTGTGTGTGTGTAAATTTGTTTACAAGTGGTCGCTTAGTCAGAAATTAACTGGCGAAGAGAACGATTGTGGGGATCGTCCGGTTTTCTATTCGTCGTCGCACGCGGCCTCGGCACGTCCTATCCTAACAACGTCTCTACTGGTTCTCGTCTCTCGTGGTTCTGTTCTTTCGTGCGTCAAAACGTACATTCTCTTATTGAAGATGTCCATCGTCACACCCCCTTCCTCTGCCATCTTTCTCTCTGCGTCTCTTCCTCTCTCAGGGGTTGGGAGGATGGGCGCCTTACTCTCTTGCCCCTAAAATAAAATGGGATTTCTTTCTGGCCCGTGTTATCACAAAAACAAACGCCTTCTCATTCTCGCCGTAATTAACAATGACAGGCCTAAATGATTATCTGCCCAGTGAGAGCAGACCTCCGCTATCGCCACCCCAAGGTGTATTACTCGCTCAAACAACCATATGTCTTTTGTTGACATTTATTAGAATTAACGCTAAGATCATGTATTTTTTTTAATCTTTAACTTAACATCTGGACACTCTCTTCTTTTGTGTGGTGGATCGGTACTGACTCCCAAACACGACTCTGCCAGACAGATAGGCGCCTTTTTTCTGTTGCTTGAATAAGCTCGTTTCCACGTCGAATATATACTAGTTTTATATCTCCACTTCGTCTCTACGCAGGGCCTAGCATCATCACCAAGATGCATACTAGCACATAACCAGGGTACCCGATCCCCATGGGGCCCCGGACACTTTGTCACATAATGATTATGTACAAGAACACTCAAGCCATGGTACGCTCTCCCGGCGGAGACACCGATTTCTTTGAAATTCAATCTGGTGTACTACAGGGTGATACTCTGGCTCCATTCTTGTTAGTGATCTGTCTCAACTACGTGCTGAAGCACTCTTTGATCAACATAGCGAATATAGCCTAACATTAGCGCCAGCAAGAAGCAGACGGCATCCAGCAAAAAAGATCACTGATGCCGATTACGCTGATGATATTGCACTGTTAACTGATAACAATGCTAATGTCCAAAGGCTACTCCATCTTTTGGCATGCAACGAAAACAGAATATATCTGCTATCATCAAACAGGTCCAATAGAAACACTGAACAGAACACTTCTCAAACAGGTAAATGACTTTGAATAATTGGGCAGCCACATCGCCTCGACAGAAAAAGATGTGCTCATTAGAATAGCCAAGGCTTGGAGTGCACTTAATCGGCTTAGAGTTATTTCAAAATCAGCACTGTCTGAACAAATAGAAAAAAGATTTTCAGAGCCGTAGTGGAATCCATACTGCTTTATGGATCACCAACTTGGACTCTAACAAAAGAACTGGAAAGGAAACTAGATGGAACTTACATACGGATGCTCCGTGCTGTATTAAACATGCACTGAAAAACGCAGCCATCTAATAAACGGCTGTATGGCCACTTATCTAAAATATCATCAGTAATAATAGACAGGAGAATGAGATTCACTGGCATTGTGATAGAAGCAAAGAAGAGGTGATCAGTGATCTAATTTTATGGACGCCAACACACTGAACAGTTAAATTATGTTGACACTATAAGATGTACACAAAACAGTTGACTGAAGATACTGGTTCTCAACTCAAAGATTTTCACAGAGCCATGACGAACAGAGATATATGGAGAAGTTAGGTCAATATGGTCCGGGCAACAAGCCCAATCTGATAGATAGATAATAGCATCATCATCTTCATCATCATAAGAGAGCAAATGGTAAGTGGTAATATCATCTTCATCGTCATCATAAGATGACGATGAAGATGATATTACCACTTGCGATAATAGCATCTTCATCTTCATCATAAGCAAGCAAATGGAAAGTAGGAATATCATCATCATTTTACTCATCATCATCATAAGCAAGCAAATGAACAGTGGTAATAGCATCATCATGTTCTATCATCAACATAAGCAAGGAAACAAATCGAACTTGGAAATAACATTTTGATCTTCATCATCATCATAAGCAAGCAACAGAAAAGTAGTAATAAAATCTTCATCATCATCATAAGCTAGCAAATGGAAAGTGCTAATAGCATCTTGATCATCATCATAAGCAAGCAAATCGAATGCGGTAATAGCATCTTCATCATCATCATAAGCAAGTAAAAGGAAATTGGTAATAGCATGTTCATCATCATCATAAGCTATAAAATGGAAAGAAGTAATAGCCTCTTCAGCTTCATCATCATCATAAGCGAGAAAATGGAAAGTGGTAATAGCATCTTCATCATAATTATAAGCAGGAAGACAAATGGAAAGTGGTTATAGCATCATTATCTACACTATCATCATAAGCGAGCAAATAGTAAGTAGTAAGAGCATCAAAATTTTCATTATCATCATAAGCAAGAAATAGGAAATATCATCATCTCTATTTATCATCATAAGCGAGTAAATATAATGTGGTAATAGCATCATTATTCTCATCATCATCATCATTAATGAGCTAAATCGAAAGTAGTAATAGTATTATTGTCTTCATCACTATCATAAACGTGCATATTGAAAGTGGTAATAGCATCGTAATCTTCATAATGATTAGAAGTGAGCAAATAGAAATTGATAATAGCAACATGATCAACAACATCATTAGCAGGCAAATGAAAAGTGGTAAGAGCATCATCATCTTCATAATCATAAGCAAGCAAATGCAAAGTGATATTAGCACATCTGTTTTCATCATCATCATAAGCTAAGAAATGGAAAGTGTAAATTGCACCATAATCTTTAGCATTATCATAAGCAAGCAAACAAATAGAAATTGGTAATAGCCTTCTTTATTTTCATCATCATCATACACAAGCAAATAGAAAGTGGTAATAGCATAACTATGTTAATCATCATCATAAGCTAGAAAAAATAGAAATTTGTAATAGTATATTCATTATCATCAAAAGCATGCAAAGGGTAAGTAGTAGCATATTCATAATCATCATAAGCTAGCAAATGGAAAGGGCTAATAGCATCTTCATCATCATCGTAAGTGAGCAAATCATCATCAAAAGCAAACAAATGGAAATTGCTAATAGCATCGTCTAATAGCATCTTCAACTTCATCTTCATCACAAACAAGCAAATGCAAAGTGATAATGGCATCTTTATTTTAATCATCATCATAAGTAAGCAAATGGAAAGTGGTAACAGCATCATCATTTTCATCATCATTATAAGCAAGCAAATGAACAGTGGTAATAGCATCATTATGTTCTATCATGAACATAAGCAATGGAAACAAATGGAAATTGGAAATAGCATCTTCATCTTCATCATTATTATAAGCTAGCACATGGAAAGTGGTAATTGCATCTTCATCATCATGAGCAAGACAATGGAAAGTGGTAATAGCATCTTCATCTTAATCATCATCATAAGCTAGCAAATCAAAATTTGTAATACATCTTCATGTATATCATCATCATAAGCTAGCAAATAGAAAAGTTGTAATAGCTTCTTCATCATAAGCTGGCAAATTTAAAGTAGTAATAGCATCTTCATCATCATCATAAGCAAGAAAATCGAAAGCGGTAATAGCAGCTTCAACTTTATCATTATCATAAGAGATCAAATGGAAAGTTGTAATAGCAACAAGCAAATGGAATGTGGTAATAGCACTATCATCTTTATCATTAGCTAGCAAATAGAACGTTGTAATAGCATCTTAATCTTCATTATTTTCATAAGCTAGAAAATGGAAAGTGGTAATAGCAGTATCATCTTCATTATCATTATAAGAGAGCCAATGGAAAGTGGTATCAACATCTTCATCTTTATCATCATCATGTGCGGGCAAATGGTCAGTGGTAATAGCATCATCATCTTCATTACTATCATAAGCTAGCAAACAAATGGAAAGTAGTAAAAGCAAATGGAAGGCGGTAAAAGCATCATCATGTTCATCATCATCACAAGTATGCCAACAAATGGAAAGTGGTAATAGAATCTTAATGTTCATCATCATAATAAGCAGCAGATGGCCAGTTGTAATAGTATCTTCATCATAAGTTAGCAAGCAAATGAGACATAGTGATAGCATCTTCATCTTTATCATAAGCTAGCAAATGGAAAGTGATAATAGCATATACATTTCATCATCATAAGCATGCAAACAAATGGAAATTGGTAATAGCATTATCATCATCCTCATAAGCAAGTGAATGGGAAGTGGTTATAGCAAGTGGTTATTTACTTTACTTATCATCATAAGCTGGGAAATATAAGTAGTTATGGCATCATTATCTTCATTATGATCACAAGCTAGCTAATGAATAGTGGCAATATCATCTTTATCTTCATCATAAGCTAGCAAACAAATAGAAATATGTAATAGCATGGTCATCATCATCATAAGCGAGTCAGCATTTCTACTTTGATCATCATCATAAGGCAAAGTGAAAGTAGTAATAGCATCTTCATCTTCATAATAATCATAAGCTTGCAAATGGAAAGTGGTAATAGCATTTTCACCTTTATCATCATCATAAGCAAGCAAATAAAAAGTAGTAATAGCATTTTCATCTTCATCATCATCATCATAAGCTAGCAAATGGGAAGTGTTAATAGCATCTCCATCTTCATCATCATAAGCAGGCTAATGGAATATGGTAATATCATCATTATCATCATCATAAGAGAGCAAATTAAAAGTGAAAATAGAACCATGATCTTTATCATCATGAGCTAGCAAATGGTAAGTTGTAATAGCATCATCATCTTCATCATAAGGAAGCAAATAGAAAGTGGTAATAGAATTTTCATCGTCATCACTCGTCCATTTGTGAAACATCGAAACGTTTTCATATTCCTCATTTCTAATAACCGTTTCCAACGATTTTTATTTTAAAATTTCAATTGCTGAAACAACACGAGAAACACCCGTGTCTGACATTCTTCAACTTGTTCTTACGGATCTATTTTCCTTTGTCGTCATCACTCGTCCATTTGTGAAACATCGAAACGTTTTCATATTCCTCATTTCTAATAACCGTTTTCAACGATTTTTATTTTTAAATTTCAATTGCTGAAACAACACAAGAAACACCCGTGCCTGACGTTCTTCAACTTGTTCTTACGGATCTATTTTCCTTCTTCGTCATCACTCATCCATTTGTGAAACATCGAAACGTTTTCATATTTCTCATTTCAAAACACCCGATCAGCAGAGAAGGACGTTTGTTTTTTTTTACTCGCGACCATCGCACGAGTATATTTCAAAAGGATTCTTTATTTTGATTAATTCAACAGAAGCGTTGTTTTCCTTCTTTCGCCAGGTAAAAAAAAAAAATATTTAACGACATTTCGGGCACGTCTACTTCACTTATGTGTCACTATTTTGTTCATACAAGTGGAATTCTTGTTTTATACTTCACCAACAACATCTTGATAAGCAACTCACTGGTAATGTATGACATTTGTACATGCTTAAGTAGAAACGACATCAGCCCTAGTTAGATGGGAACGGTGGAGGTCTTGGACTGCCAAAAATGTTCTAGTTGGTAAAGGATAGGCATCCAGCCATAAAATTGCCTTAAATACAATGTCTAGTCGAAATACAGCAGGAAAAAAGAAAGGCAGTGCCAGTAGCACTAATGCTGCTGGTAATTTCTTGGGCTTCGTAGATCCCAGGATGCGTGGATCTTCAGGGCCTATGGATTCCATCAAGCCTTGCCAAAGACAGGAGTGAAGAGGAAGACTTAGATTTCGAGACTAGACAATCAGGCCCCACCCTCATCAGAGGATTAATTGTGGCCTGATTCAACAAATAAACCGGTTGATGATGATGATGACGATGATGATCATAAGAGAGCAAATGGAAAGTGGTAATATCATCATCATCATTTCATCATCATTAGCGAACAAACAAACCGAAAGTTGTAATAGAATCTTCATATTCGTCATAATGAGTAAGCAAATGGAAAGTGGCAATAGCATCTCCATCTTCATAATCATCATAAGAACGCAAACAAATGGAAAGTTTTCATTGCATCATCATCTTCATCCTCATCTTAAGAGAGCAAATGGAAAGTGGTAATAGCATCTTCATCATTATCATAAGAGAGAAAATGAAAGTGGTAATAGCATGTTGCGGCCAGTACACAGCTTCTTTTGTTTATTTTTTTGATCAGACGCCATCTTGAAAAAGTATAAAAGCAGCAGCCGCGGATTTTACTCTTTCACGGCTATGACGTGGAAAACTACTGGCTCCTGCTGATTTGTTATTGTTTATTCCAATGGAACCTTCTAGAACAGCTCTTTGAAAGAGATTTCGCCTGTATTCCTTACTTTTCAGACTGGACGAGTGAACATCTAGTTTTTAGAGCTAGCTAAAATAAATATATATATAGTCAGGCGACTTTCAAACTACATTAGATAACAATAATTTCCACCAGGAATTATTGTTCATTATTAAATTGTATAACAAGCCAGCGGCTGTAATCACTCTCTTTTATAGCCTTTTGGCTAAGATCAAAGTGTAGTATCTGTTCCGATGGATACTGCACGCCTGTCCTGTGCAGTTCTAGGAGGTCCACCCTCCCAGGCTTCGCCTCCCCTCTTTGGGGAGGAGTAAGTTTATTGCTTACTGTCTGAGGCGCCCCTACCGGGAATGCCGACGGGGCTGCCCAGGCAATTTTTAAATGGCCAGAGTGCTCACCTCTCGAGCGCTGGCTTTTAACCCCACTTTCTCGACCCAAGCTGTGGTCACATCTTACTTGTGGGAGTAAGATAAAACTGGCCTTGTGCCTAACTCCGGGAGGAGTAAATAAACATAATTCAACCACGGGTTTTTAAACCCACCTAATAGACTGGTATTGTTCTGGCCTTTGGGTCTGGATTTACGCCGGTCTATTGGGGGTTGTCTTGTCCTGTGCAGTTCTAGGAGGTGCACTCTCCCAGGCTTTGCCTCCCCTCTTTGGGGAGGAGTAAGTTTATTGCTTACTGCCTGAGGCGCCCTACCGGGAATGCCGACGGGGCTGCCCAGGCAATTTTTAAATGGCCAGAATACTCACCTCGAGCCCTGGCTTATCTAATCCCACTTTCCCGACCTTGTGTCATATTTTACCTTGTGGGAGGTAGATAAATAGTAATTCAACCCGGGAGGACAAGAGACCTCCCAGAAGACAACTGCAGAGCCAGAGACAGGGACCCAGCAGAGCAGTAGCAAAACAAACTACTAAATGTGAAAAACTTTTTCACCTTTGCTACTGCCTCCTCCATCCACCTGACTTCAGCCTGCCTGTTCCAGCTCAATCCTGCACCAGCTTTCTGCAGCACCAGCTCCAGCTCACTCCTTCACTAGCTTTAGCTCATTCCTGCATCAGCTTCCTGCAGCGCCTGCACCAGTTTCCTGCAGTGCCAGCTCTAGCTCACTCCTGCACCAGTTTCCTACAGCGCCTGCTCCAGCTCACTCCTGGACCAGCTTCCTGCAGCACCTGCTCCAGCTCACTCCTACACCAGCTTCCTACAGCGCCTGCTCCAGCTCACTCCTGGACCAGCTTCCTGCAGCACCTGTTCCAGCTCACTCCTGCACCAGCTTCCTACAGTGCCTGCTCCAGCTCACTCCTGCACCAGCTTCCTACAGCGCCTGCTCCAGCGCACTCCTGGATCAGCTTCCTGCAGCACCTGCTCCAGCTCACTCCTGCACCAGCTTCTTGCAGCGCCTGCTCCAGCTCACTTCTGCACCAACTCTCAGGGACTCTTACTATAGCTCTCTCCAATTTCTTCCAGTAGTGCCTGCTCATCAATCTGACTCCAGCCTGCCCTTTTCCAGTCTCCAGCTGTCTAGACCTACAGCAGTCCCAGGCAGACTCCAGTGCCCTGCAGCAGTTCCAGGCAGATTCCAGTGCCCTGCAGCAGTCCAAGGCAAATTGCAGTGCCCTGCAGCAGTCCAAGGCAGATTCCAGTGTCCTGCAGCAGTCCCAGGCAGACTCCAATGCCCTGCAGCAGTCCCAGGCAGACTCCAATGCCCTGCAACAGTTCTATGCAGATTCCAGTGCCCTGCAACAGTTCTATGCAGATTCCAGTGCCCTGCAACAGTTCTATGCAGATTCCAATGCCCTGCAGCAGTCCCAGGCAGATTCCAATGCCCTGCAGCAGTCCCAGGCAGATTCCAGTGCCCTGCAGCAGTCCCAGGCAGATTCCAATGCCCTGCAACAGTCCCAGGCAGATTCCAGTGCCCTGCAGCAGTCCAGGGCAGATTCCAGTGCCCTGCAACAGTTCTATGCAGATTCCAATGCCCTGCAGCAGTCCCAGGCAGATTCCAGTGTCCTGCAGGAGTCTAAGGCATATCTCCCTCACCTCACCTGCCTCCTCACTATACTTGATCCCGCTGAGTGTCGCGTATTTCGCTGCATCAGGTCCGCACTTTTCCTTTCACGAGGCATGTTGCTGACATGCTGTTGTTTTCCTGAGGATATCTAGCGCTCGATTGATGAAATTTCATCTAGTAAAGAGAATGATTGAAGGCTCCAAAGCCGTTCAGGGTCTTGACTTGCACACAGACTTGTGCTGTCCATGACGGTGCTAAAAAAAGTGAATGTGAGTGCAAAGTAAACAACTTTTGTTAACATGAACGTAAGCGGAAAAGACCTAGGACTGGTGATTTCATTAGTAACAATGTTGGTGATGCCCATTACTTCCCGAGACCAAACTATAGTGTTGCAAGATAACCCGGGTGCCCTAGGAAGAGTTCTCTTTTCTTCATAAAAGAGCATATCCGTGGAATTGGTTGGTCAAGAGATATAGAAAAGGAACCTGTAGAGCGCAACAGCCCTGGAAAATCTGGTTTTAGTTTTCGCAGTTCTCGAGTCAGCCCATACCCATCTGTAGCAGGTCTTAAAGGTGTAGTCTCTCATCGATGACATTAATGTAGGTTAGAGAAAATGGATATGTACCTTCAGAAGAAGGAATAGCTCTGAGGACCGTGTCAGTCGGGCTGTGCCCATGCAAAGCAAGGAACTGGTACGGGGCTGTAGTGTTCGCGCTTTGCGGTGAATATATAGGCTGCGCAGCAGTGCAATGCAGGGGACCATCGACGGTTAGTCTGACGTGGGGGTCATGGTTTGGTCATAATGCTTTGCTCTAGGTTGAGGCTTTGGTGGGCAGTTCACCGTTCATCGTACATCTGTGTTCTTGAAAGAGGGTGTAGTACAGGTCGGCCATATCGTCATGTCAGGCATCCACCAGCACCCTCAACAAAGTGTCCTTCACTTCTGTGCTGTCTACTATGCTCCCCCTCTCGTGGCCTATGTGGTTCTGTTATGCTGTTGTGATCGTCTTGGGATAATCCGCTCACGTTACTGGCGCATTTGGTTGACAAGCAAAACAGCTTTCCCTTCATAGTGCAAGATAGCTTTCAGATCCTCTTTGAGTGAAGGCAGGTGCCTCGTCAGCATCTGTCTCTCTTTGCACACTGTCTAATTAAAACAAAGTTGCACCACCTCCTCATGGTGAGAGTCTGACAACGGTTGGTGGGAGTGGTCAAAGTCTGAAACTAGAAGCTGGCTGCTCCCCCACTCCCAGGGCAGATTCCAGTGCCCTGCATCAGTCCCAGGCAGACTTCAATGCCCTGCAACTGTTATATGCAGATTCTAGTACCCTGCAAAAGAGAGCTATACAAATACAAAAGACAAATTAAGTCCCTTTTGACCTGTGCACCCTGTAACTCTCGGCGACCGACTGACTGATTCTGTCAGTGGGAGTGGGGGAAGCATCGTTGTGTGTTCCTGTGGTCCTAAGTTTGCTCCTAGTTGAGGATTAAACCAACACCGGCGGGTGCTCATCAAGTTGAACTTAGCAGGCCACTTAGTCTTGTCTGGTTGCGACATGCAGTTTTGATGAGGACACGCGATTGTGACAACTTGTGTCTGAAATGAAGGGTCAACATCAAACAAAGCGAGAATTGTACACTGCCATTTCTCATCTGTTGAGGCTGTCAAGAAATGCCTATCCTATCTGGCTAAGTAGGACTTTGTTGTGAGTGCTAGAAGCTCAAGCTTTCCTGTGGTGGAAGCGGTTGAAAGATGTGAGTCACACGATTCAGTGCTTGATGATTGAACCTTGTAGCCAGCAGTGGAGAGACAAGTTGAGTTGCTTCTTGGTGAGTTGATCTCTCCTTGGGTCAGCCTCAGGTCAAACTGTGGTGGATATTAGATTTGATCGGTCAGAATACTGACCAGGAGGCAGTGATCTGGCAGATGAATACCTTCTTCTTCCATTACTTCTGGAAGCTGATAGATCAGACAGGTCGTTCTACAAGGGTCTGTGATTGATGCCTCGTCTGGTGACAAAAGGGAGTTGGAGAGGTCGGCGCTGTAGTTCAAAGACCAAAAGGAAAGATTAGGCTGCTACAGTGCTCACTGGGGAATGGTGGAAAGCTGCGTTTGCTGAATGACGTCTTCCAGAGGAGACTGTTGACTATTGGCATAACTAAGTGTCTGCACAAGGCGAGTCAGACAGTTTTAGACCGGTACAATTTAGAGGACAAGAGTGGTTGTATGTGTTTGCCCCACCCAATGATGCAAAGGTCAAGAGTTCCTTACATGCCATGAGTGGTTCCACGTCTGGCCTGGATGGTCTCTTGGCTGTTGATACTCTGCCGATGTGATAACTGGTGGACGCCTTTCTAAACCTTGTTTTGCTTCCCGAAGCTCAACCTCCAATCCATAGTCTCCATGGTCCCTAAGTCTGAGAGTGCTACTGAGTCCACTCACACACTTGCATCAATTTTCTGTCTTCTCTGTCTTGCTGCGCTGTCTCTATTGGATTCTGGCACGGAGGTAGTGTGAGTTCCCGAACCAATTTGCTTTTCAGCTGCGGGATGGTTGCCTGGAGGCAGTATTGCATCATTGCCATCAAGAGAGATGGGACTCCTGTGCAGTAATGATCGACTTATCCAAGGTGTTTGACACCGTTAAGCATGACTTCATCTATCATGCAGCTCGGAGTGTTGGTGCCCTCAGACCGTTAGTTCGCTATACCTTTGCGATAGAGCTTCTGATGTGCTTGGTGACCAGGTTTTTTACTCTTCCCGGACTTTTGCCAGGGTGACCCTTAATCGCTCATGCTTTTCAACATGGTGATAGATGAGGTTCTCTCGTCTACCATGCCTGATCTCTGCTACCCAATGGGCTCGGAGAAGGTGGAGTTATTAGCATACACTGATTATCTCACTCTCTTTTATGAATTTCCGGAAGGTATGCAATTTAAGCTTGGTGTGGTGGAGACAACCCTGGTAGCGGCAGGGATGTTGATTAACCCCGTTAAATCACAGTCAATTGCCATGCCATCTTTTCCAACAAGAAGGCGAAGCATGTCTTCCTTGGTGCTGCATTGGTGTAAAGCTGGTTAGGGCCATTGGGGTCACTGATTACTTTGAGTTTCTCAATTTCAGATACGATTGGAAAGGAATCAGAGATTTTCCCCACCATCAGGTGGTTCATGGTTGGTTTGAGGAGCTGCTTTCGGTTCCACTATAGCCGCAGCAGTGTATCAAGTTCCTTTGTGGATATCTGGTGGCCTGGCTTATACACTCCATGATCTTGAGCAATGTGCACTGAAACACATTGCGACACTTGAGATTAGCTTTCGAGACTTCTCTTTTTTAATGGAGTGTTGGAAACATGGATGATTGTTATTGGTTGGGATTTTATGGTGAAACATATACTGGTAGCCATTACCAACCGGAACTTATTTCATCTCACAAGCGAATTTCACTCAGAGCGCTGTGGCTCACAAGTGAAACCTGGTCATATTAGTGATAGTCGGGTCTCTTGCACTTAGATGCTTGATTGTCTGAGAGATTCCATCCGCGGTGGTGCATAAGATCAGTTCTCCTTGTAAATGATTTCTTGGTCGTATGAAAGGGACAGTCCAAACCGGGTTTGTATACGAGATGGCTGTTCCGGGAGCTATCGTTCACCAAGTGAAAGCACTCAGTGTGCCTCCTTCTGTAGCTGGTTGACAAATAATAACAAAAAGACTATAAAAAAAGGGAACTGGGGGTCTGGGCAGACTTGTCTTGCAGTAGTCTTGCACCCGGTTAGTGTTCCATGTTGGTGGGTGAGCAATCCAACACTTTAACGATCAGCCACACAAAAACAATTTCTAAAAATAGCCAAATGCCTTGTCATCTAATTAGCAATGAACATAAAGGATAAACTAGACTTCCACTGTCCCTACCTACTATCTAGCAAAACCATAACCAAGGAAACAGGTTTGGAATGATCGGTGGTGAAAGAAGACCCTGTTACGGTTGTGTTAGATAATGGTGGGATGGCCGCATTGGAGACGATGCCCTAGAGAGGGTAGCAGTAGCAAGGAAAAATCGGAAGTGATGTCACTTCCTTTCGGGTTGATTTGGCCCTCTTGTTCCTGACTCTCGACTAAGGCGGCTTGGAATAAAAGTGCATCCTGCAAAACCCGGGGGGGGGGGGATAAACACTAGTAGTGAACATAGCAGGAGTATGTTTCCCCAGTAATTCTAATTCTCTCTCTCTCTCTCTCTCTCTCTCTCTCTCTCTCTCTCTCTCTCTCTCTCTCTCTCTAGTGAAAACAACAACACCATGTCTATGACTGTTTGTTAAATAAATATTCTGAAACCCCATCCACGGCATTGCATAAATTTATTACAATGATGATGATAGTAGACATCGGCCAGTTTAGCATGTGACAAAAAGCTGATACACGAAGGTAAGAAGAAAGTTTACATCTCCTATTTCAGAGTAATCAAAGATCTGGACATTGCAATATTTTACACTTGAGTCTGTGAAAAGACATGGAAGATGTAGCATAGGCGGGAGGCATGCCTTCATCAACATCGGCTGAACTTCGGTCAGGGTCTTCTGTGGAATGGTGAGCAGGGTGTAGCATGTTGGAGGTCTGGCTTATGCGCTGACGGTACTGGTGAATGTGCGTCGATATGTTGTCATGCGTTCTTCTGTTGTCGTCATCGATACGCATCTGTCTCTCCTTTTCGGCTGTATATCTTTGTTTGCCTCAACATATCGGCCCTCTTCCAGTTGCTGTTGTACCGATGTCATTCAGCAATGTCAAACCTGAAATACTGCTACTTTTGTTGTTTCCTCGTTCACCCGATGAAAAAGAGGATCGGTTGCTCAACGGTTCTCTTGCTAGTGCCAAAGGTGCAGACTCCCACATTCGGATTCCGCGTGCAACCCTTAGCCGGGGATCAGGCCAGGTGAGGAATTTGACTGGGGTGGTACATCTGTCAAATGCAGATCAAGAGAGATGGGACTCCTGTGCAGTAATGATCGACTTATCCATGTATCCCAAAGTGAGCTCAGCAAGGATCACTCATAAACTTCAGACTTGGTAATTTTACACTGTTCTCCTATGTTTTTCCTTCTTTCTTTGCCATTGCCATATTTTTGTTTTGTGTCTGAACAATAGTTGTAATATGAACATGCATCGGTGTGTCCACTGCACAGGCCGTGATCGTCCCACTTGTTGTGCTGGTCCAAAGCTGTTGTTTGATTCAGGCAGTGATGCAACAAAGAAATTATCCTCCAAAATCTGAGGGCCACCGAAAACAAGCTGACGTCCAACTCTAACTGACTGCCTCATGCTTGGAAAGCAGGTTCTAACTGCTCTCCCCTGCCCATAGGCTGGAATATATGTACTTTTGACTGGAAATCTTAGATTTTGGTCTTTCTTAATCATCCTCATTCGACCACCCAAAGATATATCCACTAAAGATAACAACTAACCAGTGTCCACTCAAAATGGCCTATCTGCAGACAATCTAGAACACAACTTTTCTCAAGTAGGTTTCTCTCAGTATGAACTCCCGTTTAATGGGGCACTTAATTTTATTTCAAACAAAAAGACATTTCTTGGGTGAGCTAACTCACAATCAGAGATATTTTCAATTCTTTTCTTCTTATTAAATATTACTCACTTGCAACAAGTCTGCTATTCACATGCATGCAAAACTAAACATGCCACATAGTGCATGTTTACAGTAAGACCAATCGGATCCTGCAACATATTTATCCACTCTCTAAATAAATATTACATTTCAGTGATGTGTTTATTGTCTTTTCTTTGAAATCCAAAACGAATCTTAGGAATGAATAACCATTTTCTTCTTTTGTAAATTTATTTTTATTGAATTCGGAAATTCATATTTTATATCTTGCGAAGGCGCATCACCTTGTGCGGAACGTATTCGTAATTTATAACAATGTCCTCCTGGATAAACTGTTACAGAAGCATGAGTCTCCTAAATCGCAGGAAGGTTGACCGACTAAGGAAAACTTGGAAGCAAGTAATTGGACAAGACCGCACAAAGTGGAATTTGGAGAACGCTGAACCATGAGAACTGGAGAGTGAGCTTGAGTAATATAAGAAAACGTCTGACCCCTGAACAAGGGAAAAGTGGCGTTAAGAAGAAGAAGAAGAAGAAGAAGAAGAAGAAGAAGAAGAAGAAGAAGAAGAAGAAGAAGAAGAAGAAGAAAGGCATAACACAATTTATTTTCTCTCTAAAAGGGGAATTGATATCCACTTATAACTTGGACATAGGACGGCTCTATTTAAATTGTCAACATAGGAATGACAGTTTATTTTCCCTCAAAAGGGGAATGGATGTCTCTAAGTTTAACTGGTTTCTTAAGGAGTGGGAGTTAGGAGTCTCTTTCCATTCATTTTCTTAAATTAATTCCATTAAAAATTACTTTAGAGAGTATAAAGCAAAAGATTTTTTTTAAATCAATTTAGAAATATTTTGTTAAGCGTATAAAATATTTATTATGCCAAGCTTAAGAATCATAAACTCTTTAAGAGATTAATGTAGTTTGCTAGAATCATTATTTAATATAAAGGCAAATTAGAAGACACCTTTGCATTGTATTGCCTTCTAATTTGCCTTTATATATAAAATCTTTATTTTTATTAGAAAGGCAATTAATTGGAAGATTTTATTTTTTCATCGTCGATATGATGCCAAAATTGAAAAACAGATTTTGACACATGTACACTGATACTAATATAGATATAGTTACATTAAAAATTTAATTAAATAAATAAAAAAATAAGTAACTGCTATTTTTTTTTATTTACCCAGTATACAAAATGTTTATGCAATTCAGCTTTACCCCCTTCCTTTTTTTTTTGAAATATTTTTTTTTAATGAATAAAAGTAAAACAACTTTTAGTATTATTTGGATTTTTCAGACTTCTTTTCTCATCTTGGATGTTATTCTCACAACATTTAGGCCAATGTAACCTTCTTCAGGTGCAACTTTTAAAACTTTGTTGAACTTGGAATACAGAAATCCGAACTGAACCTTTCATTTAATCTACGGGGGTAGATTGTTCTCCTTCTGTCAACCATGGCTGGATAGAAGTGTTAAGTAAGTAATTTTTATTTTATTCTTAGTATCACCTGATTGAACCTTCAACCTTCAGAAGACTGTCACTTAGAACTGAAATGTGTCAGTCAATAACTAATAAATCAACTTTTAGGCAAAATGTGATTTGATTCATCAACATAGTCTCCTTCTAATATAATACACTGTTTTCAATGCTTCTATAACCCTCTGATGCCTTCTTTGTAGAACGATTTATCTTTGGCCCGAAAATATGCCTCAGTTTCACTTGGGGCATTCTTTTGAATGTCTACAAACAGCCAGTAGTCGCTAGGGGCCAGATCATGAGAATAAGGTAGAAGCAATTTAAAGTACAAGTTATATAGTTTTGCCATTGTTATGATCGACTTGTGACATGGTACATTTTCTTGGTGAAAAGGCACTTTTTTTTTTTCGTTTGTGGCCATTTTTGACAATTTCTTTCTTCAAGCGCACCATTAAATACACTCCATAATATTCGCTATTGATGGTTCTTTCTTTCTTTATTGATGGTTCTTTCTTTTTTTCTTCAAGCGCACCATTAAATGCACCAATACATAATATTCGCTATTGATGGTTGTTTCTTTCTCAAGATAATCGATGAACAAAATACCTTGTGCATCCCAAAATATGGAGGCTAAACCTTGCCTACTGATATTTACATTATTGGACGATTTTCACCTGCTGTTGTCCACTCAGCTGACTGTTGAATTGACTCTAGAGTGAAGTGGTGGATTCATGTTTCATCCATTGTAATAAATTGATGCAAAAACTCCTTTTTGTTGCATTGAAACAGTTGTAAACAATACTCTGAATAATTGACGTGTTGTTGTTTTTGATCGACTGTGAAGAAACAAAGCACACACTTTAAACACAGCTTTCTCATTGACAATTGTTCATTCAAAATGATGAATACACTGCCTTCTGATATCTTCAACTCCTCTGCTATCTCACAAAATTCCAATTTACGATCGACCAAAACGAGTTTCTGGACATTTTTTATGTTTTCGAAGGCAACTGCCAAAAATGTGCGAACTGATTGTTTAGCATAATTTATGTCTCTGTATGACTGTGTTTAAAGTCAACATACCACCTCTTAATCATTATTTTTGCTGGAGCAGAGTTCAAATAACACTTATCAAGCCATTGCTTTGTTGGAACATTATTTTTCTTATCAGAAGGCAATGCTTTATCAACACAAAACATAAGGGGGGAGGGGAGGTGCCGTCATTCGTGGTGTGAGCACCTCTTGGGGGGGGGGGTCAGCATTCGCCAGTGTGAGCGCCTCAGGCCAAATTTAGGGGGGGGGGTCAGGAAATTTGAGGGGGAGAGAGTCAGCATTCGCTGGTGGGGCGCCTCAGGCCAAAGTTGCACCATGTTTGGTACACTTACAGCAGACGCACAGTGTTTGGGACTCTTACAGCAGACGCACCAGGTTTGGGACTCTTACAGCAGACGCACCAGGTTTGAGACTCTTACAGCTGATGCACCAGGTTTGGGACTCTTACAGCAGAGACACCGTGTTTAGTACTCTTACAGCAGACGCACCAGGTTTTGTACTCTTACAGCAGATGCACCAGGTTTGGTACTCTTACAGCAGACGCACCAGGTTTGGAACTCTTACAGCAGACGCACCAGGTCTGTGATTCTTACAGCTGACAAACCGTGTTTGGTACTCTTACAGCAGACGCACCAGGTTTGGTACTCTTACAGCAGATGCACCAGGTGTTGGACTCTTACAGTAGACGCACCAGGTTTGGGACTCTTACAGCAGATGCACCAGGTTTGGGAATCTTACAGCTTACGCAACAGGTTTGGGACTCTTACAGCAGACGCACCAGGTTTGGGACTCTTACAGCAGATGCACCAGGTTTGGGACTCTTACAGCAGACGCATCAGGTTTGGGACTTTTACAACAGACGCACCAGGTTTGGGACTTTTACAGCAGACGCACCAGGTTTGGGACTCTTACAGCAGACGCACCAGGTTTGGGACTCTTACAGATGACGCACCAGGTTTGGGACTCTTACAGCTGACACACCAGGTTTGGGACTCTTACAGCACATGCACCAGGTTTGGTACTCTTACAGCAGACGCACCAGGTTTGGGACTCTTACAGCTGACGTACCAGGTTTTGTACTCTTACAGCAGACACACCAGGTTTGGGACTCTTACAGCAGACGCTCCAGGTTTGAGACTCTTACAGCAGACGCACCAGGTTTGAGACTCTTATAGCAGACGCACCAGGTTGGGGACCTTTACAGCAGACACACCAGGTTTGGGACTCTTACAGCAGACGCATCAGGTTGGGGACCTTTACAGCTGACACACCAGGTTTGGGACTCTTACAGTAGACGCACCATTTATGTACTGTCACTTAAAACACTTATGTGTTGATTAATTAAAAATACTCATGTACTGATCAATAAAAAAACACTAAGGTACTGATCAAGTAAAAACACTTAGGTATATACTAGATAAAACACTTATGTACTGATCACTTAAAACTACTTAAGTACTGATCACCTACAACTCTTATGTATTGATCACTTTAAAACACTTATGTACTGATCAGCTATAAACACTTATGTACTAATCACTTAAAAAGACTTATGTACTGATCAGTGAAAAACACTTATTTACTGATCACTTAATCACATTATGAACTTATGCCATAAAAACAATTATGTACTGATCATTGAAAAACACTTATGTCATGATCAGCTACAAACACTCATGTACTGATCATTTAATAACACTTATGTACTGATCACCTAAAAACAGATAAGTACTGACCACTTAAAACACTTATTCACTGATGACTTATAAACATTTATGTACTAATCACTAAAAATACTTATATACTGATCACTTAAAAAACTTATGTACTGATCACTTTAAAACACTTATGTACTGATCAGCTATAAACACTTATGTACTGATCACTTAAAACACTTATGTACTGATCAGCTGAAAACCATTTATGTATTGATCACCAAAAACACTTACGTACTGATTGGTGAAAAACACTTATGTACTGACAATTTAATAACACTTATGTACTGATCACATTTAAACAGATAAATACTGACCACTTAAAAACGCTTATGTACTGATCACTTATAAACATTTATGTACTGATTACTTAAGACACTTATGCACTGATCAGTTAAAAACCTTCATGTACTGATCACTTAAAAACACTTATGCACTGATTCCTTTAAAAACACTTAATGAATTGATCACTTGAACTACTTCTCTACTGATCACTTAAAAACCCTTATTTACTGATCATTAATCACACTTATGAACTTATCACATAAAAACCCTTATGTATTGATAACCTAAAACACTTAATTACTGATCAGCTAAAAACACTTATGTACGTATCAGCTAAAAACACTTAAGTATTGATCACTTAAAAACACTTATGAATTGATCAATTTAAAAACCTTATGTACTGATCACTAAAAACACTCATGTATCGATTGCCTAAAGACTTTATGTACTGATCACTTAAAAACACTTATGTGTTAGTCACTAAAAAACACTTATGTACTGATCACTAAAAAACACTTAGGTACTGATCACTTAAAAACACTTAGGTATATACCAGATAAAACACTTATGTCCTGATTACTTTAAACCATTTATGTACTCATAGACTACAACTTTTATGTACTGATCACTTTAAAACGCTTATGTACTGATCAGCTATAAACACTTATGTACTAATCACTTAAAAACACTTATTTACTGATCACTTAATCGCACGGATGAACTTATCACATAAAAACACTTATGTACTGATAACCTAAAAACACTTATGTACTGATTAGCTAAAAACATTTAAGTATTGATCACTTAAAAACACTTATGAATTGATCAATTTAGAAACCTTATGTACTGATCATTTAATAACACTAATGTGTTGATCACTTGAAAACACTTATGTATAGATCAGCTTAAAACAGTTATGTACTGATCACCTAAAAACACTCAGGTACTTATAAGCTAAAAACACTTATGTACTGATCACTTAAAAACCTTATGTACTGATCACTTAAAAACATTTATGCACTGATCAACTCAAAACACTTATGTACCGATCACTTAAACAACTTATGTACTGATCACTTAAAAACACTTATGTATTTATCACCTTAAAACAGTTATGTACTGATCATCTAAAAACACTTATGTACTGATAAGCTAAATCACTTATGTACTTATCACTTAAAACCACTTATGTACTGATCACATGAAAATACTTATGTATATACCAGCTAAAAACACTTCTGTCCTGATCACTTAAAAAGCACTGATTGCCTTAAAACCTTATGTACTGATCACTTAAACCACTTCTGTCCTGATCATTTAAAAACACTTATGTACTGATCACTTAAAAAATATGCCCTGAAATTTACTACCCAACACTATGAATATTCTCCATAACATTAAAACTTCTAATGATTTAAATTAGCGAATAGGAATGTATTTGCAGAGTGATCGTGAGTGGATTAAGAGAGGTAGTACATTAATATTTCACAGTGTCAATGTGGGAATCAACAATTATCTAACTGAAGTCCTTAACATGAAAACAAAGAAAAATTAATATAGAGTTAAAACTATTTACTTGTGCAGCAACTCTGTTTCCTCCGTCACATCTAAAGACAGCTTTTGCTGAAGACTGCAGACATTTCGTTGGGCTTCAAGGACCTACAAAAGCCAATACGAATATTAAAATCACAAACCATGAAGTTAGAAAGGCCAATACGACTATTAAAATATCCCACCCATGAAGTTAGAAAGGCCAATACTAATATTAAAATATCCCACCCATGAAGTTAGAAAGGCCAATACTAATATTAAAATATCCCACCCATGAAGTTAAAAAGGCCAATACGAATATTGAAATCACCAACCATGAAGTTAGAACAACAAATATGAACATAAAATTTTACACTAGCATGCACAATTTTCAAATGGATCTGTAAGAACGAATGAAATATTGTTACATACAGATGGAAAAGCATATTCCATCAAGAATTTTTTTTGCTTATTTTAAATATGGCAGTTCAAAATAAAATAACAGGAAAACTTATGAAAAATATTAGTGTATACCAAAAATTACGGAAGATAAGCAAGTAGAATTTTAATAAAAAATAAAATTGATTTACTATTTGGAGTCTACAAACTCTAAACGACATACACGTCAAGCAAACGTGTAATAGAAGATTATCTCTTTTTCTCTAAAATAAAGGCGACACACTGACTTGTCATTCAGAGTTTGTGGACTCCGAATAGTAAATAAATTCTATTTTTTTTATTAAAATTCTACTTGCTTATTTTGCGTAATTTTTGTTTTACACAAAT
The DNA here is from genome assembly GCA_963556195.1 of Sepiola atlantica. Taxonomy (NCBI): domain Eukaryota; kingdom Metazoa; phylum Mollusca; class Cephalopoda; order Sepiida; family Sepiolidae; genus Sepiola; species Sepiola atlantica. Next base: position 38,346,715 of record OY744533.1, read on the forward strand.
TTTTTCACTGATAAGTGTATTCATAAGTTTTCCTGTTATTTTATTTTTAACTGTCATATTTCACTTGAACATCAATATAAATGAGCACCAAATATACTTGTTAGAATCTATATAATAATACGCTAAGGCATTTTGTGCTCGTACGTAGGCTATCACTTTTCGCACACATTTAAAAAAATGACATCGACCGATCAGCAATGATGGTAATTCGTGATAAATCTGATGTAACTACGGTAAACAATTCCAACTTTACCCATTTTAAAATGAATTGTTCCAAAATTGAATTCTCTGGTTCTGTCGACTAAAACAGTACAATTTTAACTAAATACATTTTAAAAAGTAATATTCGTTTTATTGATTTGAAGACTATTTAGCTGTGGTAAGAAGACAAATAATCTTTATTGCCTTTAAAAGGATTAAATTGCTATAATTTTAAATAAATAAATTGTAAAGTGACGTTTTATTTATTTAAAGAATATTTAGCTGACAATGACAATTATTTTTATGGAAGAAGAGTTATTTCTTAACAGACATTTATTTTTTCAAAAGAAATATTATTATTAGCAGGAAATTATACAGATTGATATAGAAAGTACTGTGGAATTTCCACGAGGTCCTGCTAGTTCATTTTAATTTTCATCTTTATGTTGTTTTTATACATGCATGTATACATGTAGGTATTAATTCAAAGGTTTTAAATGTTTCAGTAATAAACTCGAAACTTCTAATAAAGAATTGTGTGACGGCCATAAACAAGAATGGTTTTCATAAAAAAGAATAGCAATCTCTTCCAACCTGTCAACTCTCTTCTCACCTCTCATTTCTGCTAAGCTCAAAACAACAAACTTACTTAGAATAGATATTTTTATTAAATTATTTGCATTTGCTTAAGAAGTTGTGATTGGTTGTTAATATAATTCAACGCTAGTGAAAAATTAATAATCAGAGTAAAAAAGTCTTGAGGAACTTTAAAACATTTCCAAACCCTAAACCACAGTAGAAAACTTCTCACACCTGCCAGTATCCTATATCTCTACAAAGCCACCATTCACCCATGCATGAAGTATTGTTGCCACATCTGGGCTGGAGCATCAATCACTAGTCTTTCCCTATTAGACATGGTACAAAAAAAGAGTTTCCAATCTAATAGGTCCCACACTGTAAACCAAATTCCAACCCCTGTCCCATCACCGCAATGGTGCATCCATTCCGTGCTTGTTTTACAAGTACTTCAATGGAATGTGCTCCGATAAACTCGACAAGCAGCAAAATCTCAGCCTTTCACTGTAGAGATCCCCAGATGCCGGAAAGCTTTCTACTCTAATAGCTTCTTCCCTTGAACTGCTAGCCTTTGGAATTCTCTTCCTGTTCCCTGCTTCCCTGACTGTGCTAACATGCAAAAATTTAAATGTAATGTGAACAGACAGTTCGCTGCTCTATTACCTACTTAGGATGTCCTTGTAGATCCCTAATTGACAGTAGCCCCTTACATATCAGTGGCAATGTGCCTTTTTGGGTGAATTACTTGAATAATAAGGACATTAATTGAAGAGTGCTGTGCGACTCACGTCCATACTAATGTTTGCTATCTGAAATGAATGCAAGGGATGTAACTTTTCTCAAAATATCTTTGAGGCAAGCGAGACAAGGGTAAGAGTTACTTCCATTAAATATACAAAATTTTTTCCATATTTATTTATTTTCTAGGTGGTATGTAGCTACCTAACAGTTTTCATGGGGACTGGCATATCTTTCTTCTTGTAATAGAAATCAAATAAATTTTTGCCCGTCATTGCTCATTTCACATTCTTTGTAGATAATAACATTGTCATCTACAATTTCTCCAGGTGATTAACAAGCTCGATGGGTTCCAAGGATAAGTTTATTATTCAATTCTAAGAAGGGAGGTTTAATTTGAAATTTTCCATTAAACTTAAATTGCAATGTAATATGGGCTCTACACTCCTGTTTCAAAGACTAAACGATGTTTACACTATCAAAACTTAACTGAAAATAAATTCATAAAATTTAGTGCGTGATTGATAATAATCAGAAAAATTTATAAAAATTAAAATAAAGATAGAACCAAAAATTGTATTAAAGTGGGTGATGGTGGGTGGTGGAGATACATTTGACCATTGATATAATGAATCCTTATTCAGTTATACAATGATACATCTCTAAATACACAATGAATAATAAAACTAAGATAATCTGTTTATTATGTTTGTTTTTTTAATCATGCAAATTATCGCACTTCCAAGTAAATAAGCAAAGAGAAACTGTGTTTATAAATTGGATCAGATTTGTTTACCTTGAGACAGACATTAACGACAAGTTCTCGTCTCTCTTTTGGAATGAAATGAGACACACACATTGCATGCTGAATAGAGGAATGCAGCCAACTTTCAAAGTCTTCACACAATACAGCACGATTTCTTTCAGAGAGACCATTAATTATCTTGAAAAAGAAAAAAATACAAATTTATTAATCATGTATAAACGAACATGATTGCAAACAACTTCTACAATTTAATTCATTTGTGCCATCTTCAGAGGTTTTAAATATCAATGGATCTTTTTATTTAATTTCGAACAATTAATTTTCAAGTGTAAAATAAAAATGTATAAATACTAGCAAATATATGCAGCCAGGAAAATGTTACCATGACAAATAAACAGATACTACACTACTCCCCCTCCAAAGGAGGTATAACTTGGAAGATAATATCCTGACAACAGAATAGATACTACACTACCCCTCTTCCCAAAAGAAGAAGTTAATTCCTGGGAGGATAATCTCATGATAACAGAAAAGATATTACCCCTCCCCCCCCCCCAAATATTAAGATTAACACAATAGATTTTCATAAATACATTGCAGTGAATATAGTGTGGAGTAATTCTCCCCCACACACTATTTCAGACGATACTACACCACCTCCTCCTATACTATTTCAGATTATACTACATTACCTCCCTTCTATATTTCATTCTAAGTACAATAGTCCTAAAAAGTATAGTTTTGACTTCAGATATATAATCTTGATTAAAAAAAATTTCTTCAAAATGAAGCAATTTATTTCTTTAATATAATTGTTTATCTCAATTACGACTAACTCTTCTTCTTCCATCTTTATCTAGTTTTGATATTTAGGGTGCTGCAAGTGTTCCAGACTCCAGAGTGGGCAACACGAGGCAACATTTCATGCCTGGAATCCATGCAGTCCAATCAAACATCAGCCAGGTCGCATTATATCACTTCTTACTCACTCAAACTATGTCTTCTTCAGTCTACCATGTTCTCGATATCCAAAACGTGTTATGAAGTTCATGCAAGAGGTGACATGTTGTACATGGCCGAACCACTTGAGACGCAGAGTGCATAAGGCATCCATAATCTCTCCAATACCAATTTTCTGATAAAACACAATTGCTGGGATCTTTTTTTCCAGTTTGCAGCTGCACATCCAACTGATCATTACGCCGAAGCCGTTGCAGAACAGAAATGTTTGGAGCCCATGTCTCACTGCTGTGCAATATGGCAGAGTGAACACAGGTTCAAAAGACTTTTCTCCGAATCTATGTGTAATGATTGGTAGAAACTTCCTGAACCTTCCTCATACAAAAGAACAGTGAGTAGTGTTAGTGCATTCGCAACCACCACAAGCATTCAACATATTGCCCAAGTAGCATAAAGTGGCTTCGTTATCAGGTAAGATGCCATCTACATCTATTACCAGTATTAGCAGCTGACTGGATTATTTAACCTTGTGTGACATATTCCTCAGCAAAAGTCATCAATACTTTTGAAGTTGCAATTGTTTATCTGGGATGATTGATTGGGGCAGCTAGAAATCTATATGAAAAACAGGGAGTTAATTACTTAATCACATGATTCAGGAGAGTTAAATTCAGTTGTTGCAAGAAACTGACAAGCACCATCTAGCATAATTAAGTAAATAAATATAGTTTAATGTTAAATCAACGCAATCTCTCAAGAACATCTAAAAAAAAGGATGAAGAGAACATCTTCACCCCTCATCCTGAAGACAAACAACATTTGGTTGTCAAAAAGTCTAAGAGAAAGACAACTCTAAATTCAAAACATTTAAAGTATGTATCTATCTTATTTGTTCTTAACATTAAAATTTAATAATCCTATTTTATAAATTAGGATGTAATGCTGTTGTATTTACAAAGTTCTGAAAAATGTTTAAAAATTAAATAAAACATTTTTTGTCCAGACAAATATCATTGATAATTAAAAATAAAAAGTTAAATATAAACATTTAAAAATATTGATTTATGTTATGCTGCTAGGCTTTTATCCATTTCTAATTATATGTTTGCCTTTTGTCTAATAAGCTTTTGTCTAATCCCCCAGCAAGAGGTGAACAACGAGTATGAAAAGAATTGAACATTTTTACAGCTTGGTGTGGGGTTGAATTAGGTATAAATGAATGAGCAAATTTAAAGATTTTCACGTCTATATGTGAGAAATCCAAACTTTGGTGTCAAACCTCTGAGTTTGAGTTTCCATATCTGTGAAAAGAAATTTGATATAAAAGGTGGATGGAGAAGGAGATAGAATGCAATAAAATCAAAGAGTAATAATAAAGATTCTTGGTTATTATTGAAACCATTCGGTGTTCATTTTCATTTTACATTGTAATTCTTCTGACAGAGACAAGTACTCTCCTCTCAAATTACAGTGAAAGCCAGGAAAAAAATTTGTTTTGTTAACTATCTTAACTTTTACTACATTACAGACACTTTAACCATTTTGTTCAGAATTTCAAAGAAATTATTAGTACAGCTTCTCAACATTGTATATTTTTACAACTGACAATTAGAATTGTATTTACAGTTTCAATTTAAATCATTTGCATGATTCAATTGTAATTCTACCATTTCATAATTACCGAATTTGGAATTATTCTACCTTGTTAAAATTACTGAGTTTTTTTGTTAAGATTATAAAAGAAAATTGAAAAAGTTTACTGGTTCATATTTAGATGGGAAAGAGATGTCAATTTGCTATGTAAATTGAATAAAATTTGTTAGAAAAAGTGTCTAACCATATAAAATTTTCACTCTAAACATTTCAATTTATTATTATATAATTTTAATTTTTCATCTTCTTGCCTCAGGCTGAGCTTAGAATGACTTCCAACTTTTCCTGTCTGTTGCCATTTCGCTTGTGCTGCCCACCAGGATCAGGTTGTCATTAACTGATCACCTCCATGTCTTAAACAGCCTACCAAGTTGCTTTGGGCCATTGTTTATAAAAAAAAAACTTCAAATAACATTTTGTCAACTAACGACAAATTAATGCAAATCAACTTTGTTTTAAAAGAGAAATAAATCGTTAGTTGCCTTTTTTTCAATCAATTATTAAAAAAACATTTAAAAAAATAATAGAAAGATCTACTCGTGTAATGTACACACCCACCAAAGTGTATTTTTACTTTTGCGAAAATATATGCACACATTACACAGGTTTTTACAGTAATCTGAAAATTAAAAAGAACTGCATATTTAAAAATTAAAAAAAAAAGAATGTGTATCAGAATCAGGAATTTAGAACAGTATCGGAATCAGGAAAAATATTGATATCGTCCCATCACTATTATTTACATACAAAAGAAAGAAAGAAAAGAAAGTAAGTACAACTGACAAATGCTGGGTGGGTACCATTAGTTTTATCTATAGACAAGTGAGTAACAAAGTGATTTTTATCTTGTGGATTTCTAGCTGTAATCAGGAATCTTTTTAGTTTCATTTTTGTTTTGTTCTTGAAGTAAATGAAAAGCATAAATAGATGAACTTACTTGACTCAAAAGGCTGACAAAAACTCCCGGTCGATTGACAAGCATAGGGTCTGTTGGCAGACGATTCATTATAACATCATTAAGTAATGATGCAGCTGTAATTATACGATGGATTAGGAAATCTCTATCCACCTAAAAGTAAAAAGATCAATTGAATAACGAAGAGGCAAAACTCTAATCACTTTCTAACTGAAACTTTCAATTGTTTTCAGATGCCGATGAATCAAGAGTTAAACAATATATGGGGTCTGTCTGAAAAGTAACAGGACTGAGTGTGCTGTATGAGCTATAGGCAAAGGAAGGATAACGGATTCTGTTATCTCGGGTGTAAAGAACTGAACTCTTTAGCTTTCAATAACCATTACACTTCTTTTCACATGCTTTTCTTGATATATTTGCTTCTTCAGGTTGTTCAGAAATGAACAATGAATATTAACTTGACTTTTACTAGATTTACGTGCATACTCCAGTGAGCTTCATCACATGCTGGAAAACAAAATTCCAGTCTCGGGCCAGTCTTTTAACTGTCAGGAATGGCATGCCAGTCTCAACCCTTATCTGTTCGGCCAATCTCTTTGGCAGTCCTCATGATTTTTCTTGAATTAAATCTTTTCGATATGATTTTTTTACATAGCTGGAGTCTAGTAGCCGGGAAGCATGTCCAAACTATGTTAATCTCTTTTTTTGAATAACGTTGTTGATGAATCTGTTAATACTAAGCTTCTTTCTTATATCTGCATTTCTTAGTCTATCTTGCAAAGTTACTCCAAGGATAGTTTTTAAATATTTCATTTCAATGAGATTGAGCTTCCTCTCATTCTCTGTCAGACCATGTTTCACTTGCATATACAACAATAGGAACTATCACTGCATTGTAAAGTCTTAACTTCAGAGGCATTAATATGTTTTACCTCCTCCATATCTTTTCTTTTAAACGTCCAAATGCAAAAGGTGAGGATCCGGAAACCACTGAGCCCAGAAACACAAAATCTTTGATTTTGTTTTCAACTGTTTTGTTGTCTATTGAGATATTATCTCCATAAGAAGAAAAGATTTTGCATTTGTCTGAGTTCACTTTCATTCCCAAGAGGCTTCAAGCTTAGAAGTAGACAGTATCAAGGACACAAGCAATGAGTGTGGTGTCATAAGAAATGAGCGTGGTGTCATCAATATCATAATGAATTAATTTTCATCACAAATTCAAAAAAAAACATTGGATAGGGCAGGAGATAAGAGACACCCTTGGCATACCCCTAAAGTTACTTCAAACAAATTTCTGATGTGTCCGTTAATAACCACTGCATATTCTGTGTCTATGTATACATTTTCAACTATATTTATGATTTTGCTATCAACTTCATTCGCTCTTAGCATTTTCCATAATGCTTTTCGTTAAACTGTGTCAAAAACCATTTTGAAGTCTATGAAGTTAAAGTGGAGTGCCATTTTTCTTTTTTGGGCTTTTTGCATTAATTACTGTACTATGAAAATGGCATTAACCATTTGAAGTGAAAAGTTTTTTTCTATTAGAAATGTGGAGAAAGTATATTTCGTTGGTAAGAAGTTTTGTTACCTTAGTGATACCATTAGAAAACAAAGAGGAGTTAGTGCTATGTTTGCAAGAGTTAGGAGTAGATGGAGTAAGTTCAAGGAACTTTTGCTATTGCTAACCATTATCACTGCCATCCAAGGGAAGAATCTATCAGGCATGTATGCACAGTGTGATGATGTATGGATGTGAAACCTGGTTAAGGATATGAATTGCATGGAGAGAAATGATATAAGAATGATATGATGCATGTGTAATGTGAAAGACAGTCTTAGCTCTGATAACCTCAAAGGCAGATTAAATCTGAACAGTATAGGGAGATGCTTGCAGAACAAGAGACTTCATTGGTATGGTCACGTTAAAAGAATTGAGAAGACCTTTTGGGTTAGTAGATGTTCAACAGTTGAGGTATCAGGGTCAGTTGGCAAAGGAAAACATGGGGGGACGTGATAAGGATGGATTTGAGAGAAAGAGGGATAAATAAAAACCGGTCAGAGATAGGTTAGTTTGGAAGTCAATTTCTAAAAGCTATCCAACACATCCCAGCATGTAAAAGGGACCTTAAACCGCTGATGATGATGATGATGATGATGATGATGATGATGATGATGATGATGATGATGATGATGATGATGCGTACATGTCAGTACATGCAGCAGAAAAGTTGTTGATACAAAAGGTTTTGCATCATATTGTTGATGAAGCATCAAAGAAGAAACTTTACAGCTATGAGTTGGAAAGGCTTCTCCAAAATTGAATAATCAAGTTATGAACTCATAGGACATTCCAGAAGAATTACCGCCAAAGTCTACAAAAATTGCGAAAACTGGAAAGTATCATTGTTAAATGGTATGCAGAGAAGAATTGTCGTTGGGTCAAAGAGCATAAAAGAGTTGGCAGAAAACAAATACAATTTTGCAAGGGTATCATGAAATGGTGACGTGCACCGAAAATACAAATTGACACTTGCTGATTTAAGAAGACATTTTCATTGAGAGACATTTGCTAATTTGATGCCATTTGGATATTGAAGTTGGAGTTTCTAAATACTGTTGTCTTGAAAAATTTCATAATGTGAAAAAATGTTTAGGCATCATTAACTGAGTCTTCAACGACTTTTCTCACCACAGTTTGTATTGGAAATTGTTTTATTGGATTCCCCATAAAATTTTGATGGGAAAATTATGTATGGCGTGTTTTGCTGTCTTAACTCGATAAAATGAAAAACTTCAGTTGTGTCTCACAGTTTTAAACATTTCAGTTTATGTTATTTCTTTGTTTTAAACTGTTTGGGATTGTGAACGGGTGTTTCTCTATTCTAAATCTGCCCAGGTTACGAAAGTAAGATGTCATCTATGAAAAAGTGCTTCAACTGGTGAAAAATAAATTCAGATTATTAACTCAGTTAAATAGCAATAGACTGTTATGGCAAGCAAGTTTTCCAACTTTTGATAGTAAAAATATATATGGTTACTTTTTATTTATTTCATTTTAAAATATAATTTTTAACTTGAAAAAAAAATGATTTTAAGATAAAATTCAATTTGTAGAAGAATATTTACTGCAATTGATTTTTTGTAATATTTCAAATTTAAGCAGAGAATGAAAGGTTCCATTTAGAAGTTCAAAGTTTAGAATTAGAACTATATGGCAGAATATGATGTACTGGGAGGAAGTATGTGGCAGAAAAGCTATAGAGTTTCGTCCTCTGGGAATTTGATTTTGAAGTCATCAGATGTGGGTTGTGAGTCCTCTTCCACCCTATGCGGTTCTTCTTGTTCCACTTGATGCAAATTAATGTAAGAAATAAATCCAAATTCCAGAGTAATTAATACCTCGCTCAATAAGTCTCAGGTCTGGCATATAGAAGACACGACTAATAAAAAAATCTATATGATTTTTATAAAGTATTAACTTTCAAATCGCATGCGTCAAAATTTGAACCCAATCAGATTATTAGTTTACAAAATACAGCTTTTTAAGTGAAGCTACTGTTGAAAATTTTCAAAACCATGGAAAAATCTGATTTTTGTGTGTTGTGGTCCTATTTAGGGGTCGGATTGAAAACACGAATATGGGGTTTAGGTAAAACAAGTATATTGTAGAAAAGTATATACAACAGAGAAACAAGAGAAGTCAGTCCTGACTGCCAGTGTAGACTGAGGTTGCCTCAACACTGAGAAGCATATGCTTCCAGTATTTATTAAGAATGGAAGAGTCTAAATGTTTGTTATAGGTACGCCACCATAACACCCCTTCCCAAGTCGTACCTCTTCAAGAATCTAGTATTGTTTTCTTTTTGGATTGACACTATTCTGAGGTTGCTTGAGGTAGCTGTATGTCGAAAGTGTTGTTTCTGGTAACCATAACTTCTTCCTGGGTAGTGCTGTCTGTGTCTTCCAATAGTTGTTCCCTAATTTGGTTTATGTGTCTCTTATGAGAGAACTGATGGCCTCTATCAAATTCAGATCTGATATCTTCCAGTTTTTTAATTCTAGATGTCTGAATTTTTTGCACATCTTTAAAATTTGAAAAAATGTCGCCTTTTCTTCAACATTCAACTTCAAGACAAGTCATCTTATCTGTCGTCTGGTGAATGTGTTGTTGATTTCTCCACGTTTTGTGCTTTTTTTAAGGTTCTCCAAAAAAACACTTTATATACTTTGTTACCCATTGTGGCATCCATTTTAAAGCTCTCCAGAATCCTTTACTGTAACCATGTTGTCAGTCCTTGTTGTGGTCTAAGTTTGAAATTCCATGTCCCCAGTTGTTGTGGGGTCCATTTTAAGGTTCTCAAGAAAAAATAAGTTTGAATACCTCGTAGCCAGTTGTTGTGAGGTCCTTTTTAAGAGTTTTCACAAATTGTTATGGGTCCTGTGTAAATTTGAATATCTCGTTGAGTGGTTGTTGTGGCCCTGTTTAAGAATCGGAATGAAAACACAAACAAGTATATTGGAGAAAAGTATATACAACAGAAAAACAAGAGAAGTGGTACGTCAGTCCTGGCTGCCAGTGTAGACTAAGGGTGTCTCAACACTGAGAAGCATATGCTTCCAATATTTATTGAGAATAGAAGAGTCCAAATGTTCATTATAGATACGGCACCATAACAGATTTCTAATAGAAAAAAATACTGTTCAAACAAAGCAATGTGTTATTCAGAATCTACTTCATCAGAAACAATGGTTAAGAGGTGGTATGCTGACTTTAAATGCAGTCGTACAGACACAAATGATGCTCAGGCCACACCAATTTGACAGTTGCCACGGAAAACATAAAAAATATTCACAAACTCGTTCTAGCCGATTGTAAATTAGAGTTGTGTGAGATAGCAGAGGAGTTGAAGTTATCAGAAAATAGTGTATTTACCATTTTGCATGAACATTTATCAATGAGAAAGCTGTGTTCAAAGTGGGTTTTGCATTTGTTCACAGTCAATCAAAAACAAATTGTTGCAATAACAACTCATAGTGTTGTTTACAACTGATTCAATACAACGCAATAGAGTTTTTGAATCAATATATGACAATGGATGAAACATGGATCCACCACTTCACTCCACAGTCATATCCGCAGTCAGCTGAGTGAAAGCAAGTGAAAGTTGTCCAAAGTGACTAAAGATGCAAACATCAGCAGACAAGGTTTTGTTTTCCATATTTTGGGATGTATAAGGTATTTTAATCAGCGATTACTTTGAGAAAGGAAGTATTAATAATGAACATCATATAGCATTATTGGTGCGTTTTAAGGAAGACATCGACAAAAACCGGTCACAAATGAAGAAGAAAAAATGTTTTTTCACCAAGATAATGCACCATGTCACAAGTCAAATGCAACAATGGCAAAACTACATGGATTGCACTTTGAATTTCTTCTGCACCCACCCTATTCTCCAGATATTGCCCCCAGTCACTACTGATTGTTTGCAGACCTCAAGAGAATGCTCTAGATAAAGAAATGTGACTCCAATGAAGAAGTGATATCGGAAACTGAGGCGTATTTTGAGGCCAAAGACAAATCATTCTGCAAAAAAGGCATTGAATTATTAGAGAAGTGTTGGAATCAGTCTCCTTCTAGGGTGATACACTATATTTAATTTTTTTCTTAAAAGTTGTTTTAGTTTGTTAGCTCGGGATTTATTAAGTTATGTGTTAATGGACTAATTTGTTGTTCTTTTTAATTGCTAATATTATTAGAGCCACAAAGAGAAGTGTGGTCTATCCGTGAAAGGAAAGTTTCTTGAAAAGATAAAAATCTGTGAATTCTCCAAACTGCGAACTGCCTTCTGCCCCTCTTTCGCTCTCCACTTCACTCAGCTCACTGAGCATTGCTATTTATCTACCTCCCACAAGGTAAAATGTGACACAAGGTCGGAAAGTGGGATTAGATAAGCCAGCGCTCGAGGGTGAGCAATCTAGCCATTTAAAAATTGCCTGGGCAGCCCCGTCGGCATTCCCCGGTAGGGGCGCCTCAGACAGTAAGCAATAAACTTACTCCTCCCCAAAGAGGGGAGGCGAAGCCTGGGAGGGTGCACCTCCTAGAACTGCACAGGACCAGACAACCCCCAATAGACCGGCGTAAATCCAGACCCAAAGGCCAGGACAATACCAGTTTATTGGGTGGGTTTAAAAACCCTGGTTTGCTCAATGAGCATTCGCGCTCTTCACAAAAGAGTACAGTTTTTATGCTGCTTTTTGCCCCACCTATGCAAATTGACTGTCAACCAGAGCCATCTAGCTTTCAAATTCTCCAAACAGCCAATTTGCAAAGGGGGACAACTCTGCTAACCACAGAGAGTTAATGAATTAACAGTGTTGTTTTCATTTTCCACTACAAGAAGGAAGAATAAAGATTATATCTCTGTGACATCCAACTATTTCAGAGAGACGAACTGCTATTTCTGCCGCCGAAAGATCGAAAAATGACCCCTGTAATGTTACAAGCTGTGCTTATTGATACCCGACTAACCAGTCCACTTGGCAAAGGTGGTTTCAAACGAACCTTGGCTTTTCATGGAAACATTGCATGGGGACTAGAGAAAATAATCATCAATGAAAAAACTATTAGGATTTGTCCTGAAAATACGCTGGAAAGCCATGGCCCAACATATTGGAAGAAGAAAAACTCTTACATATGTGCACACACACACACCCATAAAGAAAGAAAAAGACTTAAAGATATATCCTCTTTATCTTCTTCTTCTAAAGGGCACTTGATGTCTATATGAGATACATAGATATTCGTGTGTTCCATTAAAGTACTCCTTTACCTCTCAAGCGTTGAGTTAGTAATGAACATGAATTTTCCTCTCCAAATTGACCGAGGAGATCATATTTGGGCTTCGAATATAGTATATATAGTTATTTTTAATATTTGGTCAGGGTTTACTTGTAGAGTGAAGTATCCTCATGTCAGGTTTTCCTGACAAACCCTGACAAACAAAGACATTCGAGATGTATGTCTGTATGTCCTGCTAAAAACTAAACTCCAAAACAAAGACTCACAATGTTGGTATTTTCTTGATTAGCATTGCCCTGGTTGTATAATATCTCAAATTTAGAAAAAATTATTCATTCTTCAGGTGTCAACTGGGCCAGATTTCGTAAGGGGGTGGGTGTGGGGTGGGTGTCGGCTTTCTATACGTTTTCTAATGTTATTATCTACTTATTTGGAAATAAATTACCAACTCATTCCTCGAAAACTCACAAAGTTGATATATTCTTGATCGATATTGTCCCGGTTCAATAATATCTAAAAAAAAATATATTCATTCTTTGTTAAGTTAGGAGGGGTTTGTTTAAATCAACGATTTTCAATGCTATTATGTACAAATTGGGACAGGACAGGTAATGAGTCAGCATTTTTTCAAATTGAAATTTTAAAATTAGTAGACGCTAACTCTGTACTTTTATTTATCGTTTTTTAACTATTGTCATTCCTATCATCATTTTTCTTCAAAGAAAGAGGGGGAGAAGAAACTTGATTTTATTAGTGTTCTGGGGGCCTCCTTAACGCACTCTAGAGGCCTTCTGAGTTTTATTTTTTTCATTCTTCACTTAGAAAAAAAGAATTTCTTTTCAAAGATAGCAAGGAGGGGGTAATAACTTGTTTTTAGTAGTGCTCTGGAGACCTTCTTAACTTTACAAGTGCTCATTATCTTAGATATAGCAGGTGTGTTTAAATGAGATAAAGAACTTCTCTGTCTTTTTCAATAATGTTATATTCTAGACAAGGAACATGGTGTTGCCCGGGATCCATAATTCAAAGTGCTGAATACCCTGGATAGAGCTGGTAGTAACTCAAAAGTGCTGAAAAAAGTGCTGAATAACCTAGATAGAGCAGGTGTATTTTTCCTTCATATTTTTTCAATCATATTTTGTTCATTTTTTCAATCATTTTGTATTCTTTTTCTCATTCATTTTTTTCATTCATTTTTTTTTCAATCATATTTTTGTGCATTTTTCAATCATTTTCCATTCATTTTTTCATTCATTGTTCATTCATTTTTTTCATTCAATTTTTATTCATTTTTTTCATGCAGTTCTTTTCATTTGTTTTTCTATTCATTTTTTTCATTAATTCTTTTTTCATTCATTGTACATTCATTTTTTGTCATTCATATTTGGTAAGTGATGAACAAAATCTTGTGATTTCCTTGACATCGCCCAAGAGCAATAAAATTGCCATTGTCATCATGATTTCCCTTCATACTTTTATTTTAACCATATATTTGGCAATGCTGTGAAGGCCTCCTTACTACTATTACAGTATTATATTTGGTGAGTGAGGGGGTAACAGAAACGTTCGCTCTCCTCAGTGTTGTCTTGGAGCAATAAAATTGTCATTAACGTTACAGTATTATATTTGGTAAGTGGGTGGGGTAATAGAATCTTTTGTTCTACTCAGTGTTGTGAGGGAGCAATAAATGTAAATTACTGCATTACATTTAAATCTCTTTGGACTACTTTCATTATTATCATCATTTCTCTTCATATTATTGTGAGAGAGGGAGGGGGGATTACCCGGGATAAAAAATGTCATTATGTTTAGTTCTACTCAGCATTGTCCAGGAGCAATAAATTTAAGATTACACTATAACATTTAAAACAGATAGCTCCGGGAAATTATTATCATTTTTTTTTCAACACATTAAAACAAGAGAGAGGAATGAACTTCTTGGGGAGAGGGAGGGAAATAACGGGGAAAGAGAGAAAGATAGAGAGAGGGGAGAGAGAGATAGAAATTTTAATGTAAAGATGTTACACACACTATTTAATTTCTTCTATTTTGTTTTTTATGGCCCGGGCAATGCCTGCTAGTCCTGCTAGTCTATTATATTGTGGTTTAAGATACCGTGATAATTTGCATTGGTGACAATATCTGCCAATCCCCTTTGCAAATTGGCTGTTTGGAGTCTATTGACATAGCCATCTATGTCAATAGACTCCAAACAACCAATCTGCACTGACTAGTAGTCAATTTGCATAGGTGGTGGATTTATTACTATGAGAATCTAATCTTTGGACATTGAAGAGATAAGTTGATTTCTGGCGTGTTGCTCAGATTTTTTTAATTTTAGCCTAGGATTCGTGTTGGATTTGTTTTTTGGGAGCGACCTGCAACTCTGCCTCTCGTGCCCCTTTTTTACTGGGGACTCTCTCTCTATCTCCTGGGCAAGTCCCTTTTGGGCACCATTTTTCTTCCCACCCCTCTTAGGTGATTTGTATAACCCCTGTTGGGCTCTAATTGATTGACTTTCTTTTTCTTGCCGGTTTGTTCTAAGCCCAGGCCCAACCTAAGCAGCTGACCAGATTTGGTTGAACAGCTAGAGTAAAATCTAGTAAACGTTCTTCCATCTCCAAATCGGCGGGTTTTGAGCCGGACTCATAACTGGTTATTTATTTATTTTCAATTTTTTTTTCCCCCCTGTGTTTTGTCTTTTTTCTGCCATTCTGCAGGGCAAAACGGAAGAGCTCCAGTGGGGGCTTAGTGCCTAGCTCGGGCTCTGGTTCCCAGATGCCTAAAAAACATCTGGGAGGGGTAGGGGGCGGAGTAGGGCATGACTTAGTTTACGGGTATGACGCCTTACGCGACATGTCCAGTATTTCCGCCAGTGCTGTTCCTCACACTGTAAGTAGATCAGAGCTTGCCGCCTTATGTTGCAGCTCTGTTTACGATTTTAACGCTGCTGACCCCGGCAGCGTAGGTCTTAGTCCGGCTGGGGAGGTGATCTGGGTCAGTGGGATAGACTCCCCTATTACACCAGTTGGTCAACGGGCTTTAACCACAAGAGGGAAAGTCTCCTGCCTGCAGTATTAAGGCCAGCCAGATCGGTGGAGCTTCAAAAGGAGGGAGTCACCAATCCAAATCAGCTGCTAGGGCCAAGCGACAGGGAATCTGCTCAAATTAATGGTCCAGATGGACTATGAGCTGTTTGGAGCTCAAGTCACGAGCAGCAGCAGTAGCAGCCACAGCAACAGCATGATGGCTCCAAACAGAAGACCAGCCAAAACCAGCGGAAGAAAATCCAGATCAAAGACAAAGGAGGTTGCTGGACCAGAAATAAAATCTGGAGCAGTTGGTGCCGCCAGCAAAAGAGGAGGTGGGACAAAGTTGGCCACTCCAAAGGTGTCCAATCCTTTGGCATCTCCTCAAGAGAAAAGCGTTTAGAAAATAAGCTGGCCCGGGCGGTGGAAGGGAGGGAAGATTCCCTAGGCATAAATGTAGCTAAGGGGGACCTGAAATGTTCGGCTAGGTTAGAAAAGTGTCCAACGAAGCCGTGAATGTTGACACTGCAGTGCGTAGAGCTCCAATTCGTCGCAACTCGGACGGGTATATTCGTAAAGTGCAAAGCCCAGAAGGACACACCCTTGTGTCGACTCGGGAGATTTGTTAGGAGTTTCGGGAGCATTTCGCGGATTGCTTCACCCAACTGTTCAGACTCCGCGTTGAGGAGTTTGGCAACTGTTTAGCTGGTTTGCCCTGCCTGGAGGCGGCTCGAGCGGCTAGTTATGATGGGCGCGTTATGGAATGTGAGGTCCTGGCTGCGTTGAAGCAGGTCGGCTACAACAAATGTCCAGGACTTGATGGTTTGCCTTATGAATTGTTCTTAGGGCTGTCGCACATATTCATACCTATTCTGACGGGGAGTGATCACATTGTTTAAGAAAAAGGGCGGGCATGTTGGGGGTTTAGATGACTATAGGCTCATAACACTGTTAAATACAGATTTAAAGATTTTGACCAGAGTTCTTGCCAATCGGTTGCAGGCTGTTATTGGTGAATTGGTTGAACCTGATCATAATTATTCTGTGAAGGGGAGATCGTTTCAGAACAACTTGCATCTGATATGCACGATCTTAGAGGGGTTAGAAGACAACACCGAAGTCGCGTTGATCAATTTAGATCAGTCCAAAGCTTTTGATAGCGTCGACCATCGGTTCTTGGGATCTGTTTTAGAGGCCGCCGGTTTTACACCGGACTTCTGCAGATGGATCTCCATGCTGTATCGCCGCCCGACGGCATTGGTGCAGATAAACGGGATGCAAATGGAAACATTTGCTGTTTCTCCGTCGGTATGTCAGGGGTGTCCGTTGACGGCTCGCATTGTTCCAGAGTGGGAGACGTGCCTGGATTTAGCATCCGTAGTCTTCAACATTGACCCCTTGTGGCCCAGGGACAAACAAATGGTGTTTCTTGCGATTTTAGCCGTAGCTAGACTCGTAGTGTGGTCTTCACACTTAGACATAGGGAGTGGGAGGGCTCCACCTTCTCATTACGATTTGATTTTGTATTTTAAGCATCAGCTTAAAATCAAAATTAAATGTGATAGAAGGAGGTTGCCTACCTCACTGTTCAGACGTAGGTGGATACACACCGCTAGTTTATGCGTGTTCATACGGAATAGAATTGAGTTTGTATTCCCTGCCTAAGCATGGTACATGCCAACCTTAGGACTTTCTTTCTGACCATTTGTCATAAATATCCAAGTGTTGAATCAGTCTCTCTAGCTAGTAGTACAAATGATTCCTGTCCCCCCTGTCATTATTTTAGGTGTCAGAACTCCTCCCAGATGCCCGCTCCCCGATTTACTCTACCTCTGGCTCACCTTAATGGTATTTGGCCTGGAGGACACCGCACATCCCTTAAAAACCCCTACCCTGTATTTCTTTTACCCCCTAGGCAACGCCCATTCTTACTTAGGGACTGAGTCTGTTTCTTTCGTTTATTCCGGAAGACAGCGAGCAGTTCATACCTTAGATAGGATGGGAACTTACCATAATTAGCATTTTATTTTGTTTTTATTTTTATATCCCTTTTATTTTTAGTTATTTTGGGGGAATTTTTTAAGACTTCTTTGTTCTCCCACTCCCATCATCATCAAACTTTGTACATATATTTTTGTAAATAAAAATCATGAAACCACCTGGGGATATTTTAAGTAGATTAGTCCATAAAGTAAATGTGGTATTGTAGCGATTGGAACTAGTTTTAGGGCATAGACCAGTGGACGATCCCCAACCCCCATATCCCTCCCATACTTATTTTAGCCTTGTGCCACATCTTTTTATATATTATATTGTATATAATGTAAAAACAAAAGATAAATAAAGGTAAGTTGAGTGAACAGTAAGCAGTGAAAAGTGATCAGTTGATAGTGAACAGTGGAGAATGAGATTTTTCGTGGTGGTGACACCGAAGTAAAGTGAATTTAATTCCATTATCGGATTACATATATAAAGGGCAAATGTGTGTATGTCTGTATGTATGTCCAGCTAAAAGTAAAAAACTACAAAATAAATATCCACAAAGTTGGTATATTCTGGATCTGTGCTGCCCTGGGTGTATAATATCTAAAAAATTAAAAGAAATTATTTATTTGTTGGGGTCAACTGGGCCAGGTTTTATCAGGGCAGGAGTTGGTTTTTCAGCCATTTTCAATGTTCTTATGTACTAATCTGGAAAGAAAATGTTCACTCATACCTTGCGACATCTACAAAAAAAAGAGTTGTATGTGTTTATATGTGCGTGTAAGTCAAGAGAGAGGAATGGGTAGGGCGAAGAAGAAAGAGCGGGTTAGGGAGGAGGAAAATAGGGAAAAGAGAAAGATAGAGAAAGAGGGTAGAGAGATAGAAGTTTTAATATAAATATTACACTTTTGCCCAGGGTAACACCGGGTAGCCTTGCTAGTAAAATATATAAAAAAGAAAACTTAAAAGATAAAGGAATGCAATCTATTAACGGACATAAATAATAATATTGACCGATTTTGTGCTTATGGTAATAGTAGAAAATTTCAGATAGGATATTTAAAAGAATCTACATTTATTATAAGTTAAAGAACGTGGGAGATGAAGAAAACCAAAAGTAGAAACAAAAAATAATGAAACAATTGTGTTTTTGTTTTTACTAAAATGTTCATGTAGGCATAAATAAATGAAACTAAAATTAGTGGTTTGAGTTAAGGTTAATAAAACTGCAAATACTTTAGCCTGTTCATCATTTGGCTTCGCTAAGCAGGTCTTTAGAGCTTCTTGTAAGGACGGGAAAATCATTCGAATCATCTGTAGTCCATTAACAATCAGTTCCTTTTGCTGTTGCTCACCAATGAGTTCTTTGTGTCTTCGCATACATAATTTGTTTAAAAGTAACAGCTCCTCAGTCAGTTCCTAAAATAAAAGATAAATATCCCACATTGAAATAAAAAGTAAAAAGTATATTAAAAACATTATTATAGTTTATATATAATAAAGAATTAAAAATTGAAATACAGCTAGTATATATAAGTGGTAGAAGTGATGATCATTAATTTAGTATTGACTTCATTATACATTACAAAAAGCAAAAGGGAACGTTAAAAAAACCCTCGCTCTCTCTCTCTCTCTCTCTCACACACACACTCTCTCTCTCTCTCTCTCTCTCTCTCTCTCTCTCTCTCTCTCTCTCTCAAAACTTATCTGAGGAAGGAGAGCATCATATCGGTATGTGCTAACAATTTGCAAATTGTTATCGTTCATAGGTTATTTTGCCAGTGGGTCCATATCTCTACTTATAAATTTGTACTGTTTGTCGCAATACCAAAATACAAC
This sequence comes from Sepiola atlantica, assembly GCA_963556195.1. Taxonomy (NCBI): domain Eukaryota; kingdom Metazoa; phylum Mollusca; class Cephalopoda; order Sepiida; family Sepiolidae; genus Sepiola; species Sepiola atlantica. The sequence goes on from OY744533.1 coordinate 38,366,187, forward strand.
CCTATTTTCATTTTCTCATATACAGAATAGAAGAACTTCATATTTATAATATATTGAGCATGTCCATATAATCGACGTGATTAGCCTAATTTGCAAAATGACATCTCATTAATTCACTATTCGTTATTATTGTCTTCTAATTCAATGACCGTTTTTATTTTATTATTACACAGGGTTCCATTTACGCATATAAAAGATCATTGATAGAAAATTAACAATTTGAGTGAAAAGCATTTTCAGGTCATTTTATTTCTGGGAATTGTGATCCAGGTTCGACATTATAAATTATAAACAAAGACATGGACACACACAAATTATGGTTACACAAACAAATACCTCCTCTCACGTTATGAAATTAAATTTAGCCACAATGCATTTCGATTCATTTGTACTCAAATGAGCCATTTTCTTTTTATTTTGTTAAATTGTACATTACAAACAAAGCCTCTATCTGAAATATACCACTGCTAGGTTGGCCATAATTGATAGTTTCACATTCCTGTACTCCCTATCTCTCAGAGTGAGAGACACGACACAGTGCCCGAGAGTAGAGGACGAATGAGAACGGCTAGCCATCAAAATACTCTAAGAGCTTGGCGTGACCGCCAAACCAAGCTCCTAACCTTATTCGGATGATTAAAATTTTCGAAGCTCCCTGTATCGACGAGTATCCGCATAGACCCACCTTTGATTTTCCCCATAAGGATGAACGAGATAGACTCTCCAAGGAGTTAAAAGGAACCAATGAAGCAAGAAGGGACTCATCGTAATTGATAGCAGCCGTTGTAGATGACCTGCAGACACGAGCAAAATTCCCTTTTTTTTTTTGCAATTTTTACAAATAGAGTTTTTAGCAGAGCACCTCGCTCTGTCATGTCTCGGTTTCCACAGAAAAAACATTCTGTCCGGAGAGTGCCGCTATCGTGGGTTGTGCTTCGATTCTTCTTTTTCAGCAGTGGAGACCGAGGCAACCAAGGAGTCCGACTGAGCATACAAAGTTAATTGTTTTTGGGCTGTCTCGAGTGTTAATGCCTGGTTGTACGCCATGTGTAATCGAGACGTTTGATTTCTAAGAGTCTTTGTCTGATGTGGGATGACGAAATCCCATTTATGCCTGATGTATAGCTGTCACGGTCTGGAAATCACAGTCATTAGAGAGTGTTTTTAAAGACTGTAAATATTGGTCCACGCTTTCGTTGGCCTGTTGCCAATGAGTTGCTAATAAATGCCGGCAGAAAATGCTGTTTTGGGGCTGGACAAAAACTTCTTCCAGGACGTTCATAGCCAAATGATAATCACTGATGCCTGATATGTGTTTAAAAATTGACGGAGACACGAGGTTGATTAACAAATTCAGTTTTAACTCGTCCGTTAGTTGAGAGCCGTTGACAGCGCCAAGAAAAATGTTGAAAGACCTTTTCCAGTGTCGCCACGTGTTGGCCGCGTCCAGTTTTGACGGGTCTAAGTCCAATCGTTCATGCTTGAGGTATTTTTCCATCTTAGATCTTTGTCGAATAAATTGTAATGAGTTAGTCAAAAGGATAGAATAGAATGAGTTTAAGAAGACTGAGTTTGCTTGAAGAAGCTTTATTCGACAAAGATCTACGCAGGGATCTAGTCTCTACGAGAAACAATGGCTGACTAAAAAAACAAAGAGTGATCAAGGGAAGTAATTCACTTCTGAAGCATAGAAGGGGATAGAAGAGTTCTCTTTTCATCACAGATGGCATAAACAGAAATAGAAAAAAGATAAAATTACAAGTGGGAGATTCTGTATTCCAAAGAAATGAGGAAAAGAAAACTACACAAGAGATGAATACCCTATTGGATCTTTTCACATGCCATAAGGAGGATCAGGCTTGCGAAGAAGCAGTGGAATGAGGACATAAACAGAAATATAAAGAAGATAAAATTATAAGTGAGAGATTCTGTTTTCTAAAAGGTACACATGAGAAAAAGAAAACTTGACAAGAGATGAATACACTATAAAATGGGAGAGAAGACAAGAATGGTTTTCTTTTCACATGCAAGAAGGAGGATCAGGCATGCTAAGAAGCAGTGGAATGAGTGCATAAATAGAAATGGAAAGGACGGTTAAATTACAAGTGAGAGATTTTGTATTCCAAAAGGTACACTTTTATAAACACATCTACTTTGCTTTCTTGTGAGAAACATAACATGGCGATGAGAATTGAGTCATGTTTAAGTACGCTAAGCTTTTACATGTAATATTTATCTCAAATCCTCACTATTTATTGTTTAAACTCTGAGATTTATCCCATGCACACAGTTTTTAACATAACGTCATTCAGTTGCATTGACGAATTTTCATCTGCGGGGGAGACTGAAATACGTACATAGAGAGACTAGAATTGTATTGAGGCCAACTTGATTAAAGACCTAAGAAGAAAAAAAGCCATTTTACTTTCTGTTGTTGGGGCAGACACAGTCTCCCGAATTAAAGACCTTGTCACACCACATAGTTTAAAAGACAAAAGCTATGAAGAACTCTTGGAGACACTCAGGGAGCACTGCAACCTGACCCTATCCATTATTTATTTACCTCCTCTCCAGAAGGTTAGACACAAGGTCAGGTGTGGGTTTGATGAAAGTGTTTTGTGGAACGAACTGGATTCAAACGTGGCACACTCAGGTTTTTAGTATGTGTCGTTAACCACTTAGCCACTGTCTGAACCCCCAGTGCCATCTATTACATTCAACTACATGTGCCGTCAACAACCAGATGTGTAGCAGTTACCTCCTCCTTTCAAAACATAACTACACCGGTTTGCCGGTAGGTGGCGCTTTTTCACCGACAGGTGGCGCCGTAAAGCGACACCAGAGTTATCTGCCCTTCGGACTATAAGAGCCGGTGCAAAACGGAAATTCTCCCTCTTCCTCACCGACCTGCCTCGGCAGGCAGACGCTGACACTAGCGTTCCGTTTCACTCTTCTCTGGTCGACAGAACGACGCTAATACACTAGCGTTTCATCTCACGCTTTTCTTCTCAATCGGTATAACGACTACCAACACACGTGGGCAAACAACGGTAAGAGTTCTCAACTCGTTTTCTTTGTGTTACGGCTTTCAAAGACTTTTCCTACGCCGGACTCATTTCTTCTTATACCTTTTCAAGAACTGTTTTTCCATCGACACACATGCATACATCACACACTTCATCATTCCACGTACACACACGTTCAATAAACGTTATTTGAACTACTTCATTTTTGTTTATTAATTATTACTCTGTCTTTGCATGCAACAATTGCTTGGTTTAACGAACACGTTTATAATCGGGGGAACACGACCCTCGATCCTAACAGATGAATCTATTTTGGATTTTATTGCCCATTTAAAAAAAAAAAACGAAATTCTGCAAGTTCAAAGACATGCTGGAGAATACGTTAAGAGACTTGATAATTGTTGGTGTGGCAGACAAGCGTATTCGCAGGCGTTTACTATCCGAAAGGAAACTGACATTTCCTAATGCATGTGATATCACTCTCGCTATGGAAAGTGCAAACAAAAATGTTAGCAATATAGTAGCTTGTACAACGTACATTCTATCACAAAGGCAGGTCAACCAAATCGAAGAGCCCACTCGGCCCTGGAGATCAAAATCAAAACAAAAATTGTGTTTCAGGTGCAATGGCAAAGTTCAAAGAAGCAGTTTGTAATTTTTGTGAAAAAACCTTGCTTGCTTGACCAAGAAGAACATAGAGAGAACCGGAAACTGAAGAACCCATCAGCAGTGGCAAAGCCGTAGGCGAAGCAATAGCAGTATCGAAAACCTGATGGTATTAGTGGGCATTTATGGCCACAATGTTGAGATGGAGATAGACACTGGAGCTGCCGTTTCATTGATCAGTCGCACTGCATTTGACAACTTATAGTGCAAATTAGATAAGCCCAAGCTCTGGCCCATGTCACAAAAATTAGTGACCTACACAGAAGAAAGCATCACACCATGTGGTAAGTGTCAGTAGATTATGATTGTCGACAGTTTCATCTACCATTAGTGGTTGTTCCTGTTACTGGCCCTATGCTTCTAGGCAAAAACTGGTTACAAGTCGTGCAACATATTCATCAGCTAAAATCAGTAAATGCTGCACCGATCATTGAAGATATTATAGAAAAATATCCTGATGTTTTCAAGGATGAACTAGGCACGTTAAAGGGTTAAATGGCAAAATTGAGTGTTGACCCAAATACAAACCCCATATTCTGCTTTGCATGCAAAGGTGGACAATGAATTTGATCGATTGGAATCCCTGGGCATTGTTGAGTTCGTACAGTACTCAGAATAGACAGCTCCTATAGTAGCAGTTGTTTAGACTTATCAATCTATTCGGTTGTGTGGAGATTACAAAATGACAATTAATAAATAATTCAACCTTGACCAGTACCCCATCCCAAGAATCGATGACTTGTATGCAAAGTTGGTGCGGGGGCAAAAGTTCACAAAACTAGACCTGTGATCGACATTCCTACAAATGCTGTTAGAGGAAAACTCAAAGAAGTATTTCACGATTAACACGCAATGGGGTCTCTCCAGGTTAAACCGCCTGAGTTTTGGAGTGCCAGCTCCTGGCATCTACCAATGCTATATGGATAATTTGTTTGCAAATGAACCGCATTTCGTCTGCTATCAAGATGATCTATTGATAACATGTTCAACAGACTCTATACTTGAACAACCTTGACAGGGTGTTAAAGAAACTCTCAGAATTCGGCCCCCGTATTCTGTCTGGACAAATGTAAATTCATGGCAACGTCCATCACCTACATGGGTCATTGGATTGACTCTGAAGGTCTCCATCACTCAGAAGAAAAAAACTGTGCCATCCGGGATGCACCAGCTCCTCAGAATGAAACAGAACTAAAGGCTTTTTGGGGACTCTTCCAGTTTTACACCAGATATGTTCCCAATGTTGCAGATAAGGCTGGCCCTCTCTATTAACTCCTGCAGAAGGGTATCTCTTGGAGCTGGGGGGCCACCCAATCGACAGCCTTTCAGCGAGCCAAGGATTTGTTGCAAATATTTTGGTCCATTACGACCCTGAAAAGGAATTGACTTGACTTGTTGTTAGAGCCATTTTGTCACATGTGTTACCTGATAGGTCAGAGAAGTCTGTTGCCTTTGCAACAGTGTTCTAGAACACTGTCCCTCGCAAAGAAAAATTACAGCCAATTGGACAAGGAAGACCTAAGCATCATTGTTGAAGTAAAAAAATTCCACCAGTACTTTTTTAGCTGTGCATTCCACATGAGTCATAAGCCACTCATCAGCCTTTTCAGTCCGACAAAGCCCACACTGGATACCTTACCAACCAGAATCATACGATGGTCACTATTGATGAGTGCTTATGACTACGTAATTGAGTATAAGTCTGGATCACACATTGTCACTGCTGATGCAATGAGTCGTCTGCCTCTACAGGAGGTTATTGATGTTCCAACACCCAGTTGTGTTATACATCTCATGAACCACCTTGACAATTCTATGGTTGACTAAATCGACATATGCATATATACCCGTAAGGATACTATTCTTTTGAGAGTGCAATTGGGAAGGAAAGATCTTCCACAGGATCCTCTGTATTTGCCATTCCATGCTTGGAAAAATGAACTGAGTGTGGAAGGAGGATGCCTACTGTAGGGGTCGCGTGTGGTAATTCCCCACTGTCTGAGAGAACAACTTTTGAATGAGCTTCACCAATGCCACCCTGGCATGGTTAAGATGAAGGTCCTTGCTCGTAACTATGTGTGGTGACCTGGTATACATGCCAATGTCGAAGAGAGGGTTAACAACTACTACCCATTCCAATACTCCAGAGGCTTACCTGCTAAGGCACCACTACACTCCTGAAAGTGGCCAACGGAACCTTGGCAACGTGTCCATGTTGACTATGCAGATTATAATGGCCAAAGCTTGATGTTCATCATGGACGCACATTTAAAATGGATCGACGTGCACACAACAAGCACAGCCACATCAACCACCACAATCGAACAATTGAGGCACTGTTTCGCAACCTGTATATTCTGGTTAGCGACAATGGTCCCTGTTTGACCGGTTCAGAGTTTGCAGCGTTCATTAAATGAAACAATATCAGACACAAACTTGTAAGTCCACATCATCAGGTATCAAATGGCCTAGTTGAACGTTCAGTTGAACTCGTCAAGAATGGATTAAAGAGGATGTCAGGTGGAACTCTGGAAACAAAGATATCACGTTTTTTGCTGACATATCGGACAACACCACATACAACTACGAGAACTACTCTGGCAGAGTTGTTAATGTAGTGCACATTACATACCAACCTGGACCGCATGAGGCCTGCCACTCCGATCAGTGTGTACCATAGGCAAATAGAACAAAAAATTCCACATTGGCAGATCTGCTCAGATGCGCTCATTTAATGAAGATCAAGCAGTCTTTGCGCAGAACTTTGGTTCTGGACCCATGTGGTTGGCTAGTTATGTTGTGGAAAGAGTATTCCCCTTATATTTTTTGATCAGACTGGAAGATGGTTGGATTGTTTGTCGTCACTAGGATCAAGTCAGTTCTCTTCCTTATATCACCGGGGCAGTGTCTCAACCTCTAATTGGAAACAAACCAGAACCCAGGGAGGTGATACTGAACATGCCTTCAGATGCAACATCTCGGGAGGGAACAAGCCTACATAACTCCTTCACATAGGAAAAATTATCCTGACTATGAGCAGCCCACCACAACGTTGACATCACCGGCCTTGCCACGACAAACTGGTTGTACAATAAGACCACCAAATCGTTTGAGTCCTGACTAAAAAAATAAATAAAATAAAAATAAAAAATAAATAAAATAAATAATTTGAAAGCTTTTCTTTCCTTTTCTTTAAAAATTGGCCACACAGAGGCAGAATAATCCTCGGTCATAAAAGGGGTCATAAGTGCAGTCTACCCAGACCATCTTTCTTCCATTAACAATAGATCTTAGAGGAAAGAGATGTAATGTACATACGTTCAGAGTATATATAGACTGGCAAAACATTGGATGTATGTTCACAGGTGACATCAGCCACAGAAACACCGGGCACTTCCAGCTGGGCTGACTCGGCATGCGAACAAGCTTGTAAATAATGGGAGTCACAATAAAATGTTGATTCAACACACCTACTCTGTTTTTCTTGTGAGAAACATAACAGGTGTGGTTCATAATTTGGGATCATACTGTGATATTGGATCTGTTCACAGGCCAGAAAAAGGATCAAGCATGCTAAGAAACAGTGGAATGAGTGTGTTGTAAAGGTCATGATTGGCATAAATACGAAACTAACATAAAGGGAAGGAATCAGGTATTGACTATATACGAAAGTACGTATATAAGACGGCAGTGATATCTGGACGAGCGAAGAGTAAACGTCTCTACTTCCTACCGGATCCCTGTTAAACGCAAACCACTCGGCGTATTCTTAATTTAGTATGTCCTATGTAATTTAGGATATAACAGAGTGCATAAATAGAAATAGAAAGGAGGTTAAATTACAAGTGGGAGATTCACAAAAGGAACACATGAAGAAAAAGCAACTGAAAATGCAAATGTAAAAGTTGAAAAAAACGCACACACGGGAAAAAAAAAACAATTCTCCAAAACACGAAGACGCCAAATCTTAAAGAATCCGACTCTCATCAATCAAGTAACCTGACACAAAACGCCAATTCAATTTCTTTCCTCCTTAACACTTGACGTATCATAATGTTATCTTCACACACCCGGTAGGGAAGTTTTTACTCTTTTTATTTCAACGAGTATTTGCCTATGCAAAACAATGGTCATTTACATAAGTGGACTCTTATAATCGGAATGCTCTATGTTCAATCCCTGATGAACGACACATGGTGCAACCCTTACTCTTTTACTCATGGAGCCACATGATGGCTGCTACACTCCTCCCTGATCTCTTGATCATACATGATGCAGGGTGGTGGTGGCCTTTTGATTTGTGCGCTTCTTCGAAGTGGAACATGCACCCCAGTTACTGCTTCTGAATCGCCCAACAAAGTTTCTGCTTCCATATCATCTGACAAACTTTCTGCTTCCATATTGTCCGAACTTTCTGCTTCCTAATTCGTGGCTCCATTCTCGTGAGAATTAGTGGCGCTTCCCATTAATAGTTTCGACTAATCACTTTCTTCATCATTTTCCTTAGTGGTTGAATGGTCTGTTTCCAAAGCATAGTGGAGATTGCATATGTGACGTGGGATTCCATCAACCAGGACAGATTGCTGACTGACCACTCCAGTCACTCGCCTCCGTTGGAATTTGATGGTACATCGACAGCCTGGCAGTTTCACCCAGACATGATCTCCTACATCATATGGCCTGTCTATCTTCTCATCGTTAAGTGACTGCACAAGGTCAATTCCTTTTACCCAAGCTAGGTACATGTAGATGGTATTCACAGGTGTGGTTGCTGGAAACATGCCATCCTTCGGCATAACATTGTACCAGTATGTTGCTTCTGCAATGGAGTACTTCTTCCTGGCAGCACTCTTCTTTATGCTGCGGTGGCTTCTTTCCGCGATGCCATTGCCTGATGGTGTGTATGCGCATCGCAGCCGCAGTTGAACTTCCCATTCACACAAAAACTGACTTGCTGGTTGCAAAAGGTTGGGTCGTTATCGCCCCAAATCTCATGGGGGGCTCCCTTTTTGTAAAATACGGGCAATAGTTGTCGAATAATGCTTGTTGAGTCTTGTCGTGCAATTGGTCACTAAAACGCAAAACGGATGGGTCCACAGTCAATTAGAGTAAGAAAGTAGTTATCATTATAATGGGTGATATCCATTCCATGTGTCATTTGTTTCCAGTTGTCCTTTTTACCACCGCGCTGGTGCTGGGTCAATTGACTGATACATCTCACAGTGCTTGATGACTTGTTTGAACACTGATTTGGCCACTGCTAGGTTTACGTGTCTCTTGATGCCTGGATGGCCGCTCTGCATGTGGATGTCTTCTATCTGCTGCTGGTTCATCGCGCTCACTGTAGCAGTGTATGTTTGACCAACAGGCTCGGCACCCACCTTTATGGCATTGTATCATTTATGAGGTACTTGTGTCAGCTGGTCGGCAAGGGTACAGTATGACGGGATCAATGTTACGCTGACTACCAGATCATACTCAGAGACTAAACTCTTTAAAGTGTCTAACCTTCGTCTTATCAGCATTTCGCTTGCTGCCTTAGTGCATATTCTTGCTTTCCCGGTTAGTGTGTTGGACATCCAGTGATAGACGCAAAGGGAGTCAGTATGCAGGTGCAACCTCTTTGCTTGCCGCTGTAGTGTTAGGTCTTCATGTGTTGCTCTACAAACACTTTCTGCAATAATTCGAGCGAGAATGATATCACTTGTTTAATCGTCCCATCCTTTAGTTACCACATTCGGCTTGCGTTTTATCACTGCCACTGTTAGGCGAAGCTAGTTACACACTTACAGGTGTCCCACGAGTTTTCCACACGAGGAAAAAATTGTTTGTCTTGTTAGAACTTCAGGGATGTCGGAGATCACATTTCCTCGTTTCCATCACAGGGTGCTATCCTCCCCACAGATGTCTGGGCTCCGTCTCCAAGCCGCTCTGGCACCTTGCACTTTAGGCCAAACTCTGTCAATCTTGTTTGTGTGCGTCACTAACTTGACATCTTGATTAATGTAAATGTCGTCAAGGTAAGTTGATGTTGCCTTTTCGACGATTTCCTCTTGGGATAACACAGCATTGACGATGGTTTTCATGATCTGCGGCGCCACATTAAACCCAAAACCCAGTCTGGTTAGACAGTATTTCTTGCCGCGACGTACCACCATCTGGAATGGCCATAAAAGATCAGATAGGGCTTCCTCAGATCGAGTAATGATACATTCAATCTTTTCTGGCACCTCTCTTTTAACTTGCTCACACATACATCGGCATCAGCCATGTAAGCCTCTATATATTGATTGTGCTGACGGTAGTCTATGACTGGTCACACCTTTGACTTGTTATGTTACAACACTGCCATTAAAGGGATAAGACCTTTTGAAGGTCCAATCTCTTAGTTGGAGTACGGGATCAACCAGTCATGTTTTATCCATTGTTCATATGTGGTCCTAACATTCATGGCTACGGGGTACTCTGTGATGCCATTGCGTAGCTTGGTTGGTATTTTATTATCCATCCATTTCTACGACACAGTCCAGATCTTTTAGTGTTGATCCAACTCTACCTTGAAGTCTGGCCGATTAATACAAAGTGGGGCACACATCGGTGTCTTAGGGAATTTCACAGTTCATATCCGAGCAGTAAGTCGAAGCCCAGTGTTTTTCTGCATCATCAGTACATTGACATTGGCGCATACACCAGAGTCTGTGCAAATCCTTACTAATGCTACTCTACAACATGCCTGTGTCTCACCATTTATTGTCGTTACTTTGATGCTCCACCTGCTCCAGGTATGCCAAATACTATGGTATGGGAGCAATCTGACTCCAGAAGCTCTGAGCAAGGCATTTGGTTGACATGAACTCGGATGATTGGTTGTGCCTTGTTTACATCTTGTCTCGGGAGCAGAGCGGCGATGACATCATGTCACTTGAGTTATTTCCCAGACAGCTTGAAGCCATGTGTCCAATCTCGACATGCTGGAATGTGACCATTTCGTCCACAGTGGAAGCAATTCACTTTGACATGTGGGTCCGGCTTCTGCGGATTTCCAAGGCCACTCTGGGCTTACTGCGCAGCCATTACAACATGCTCCCAAGTTTTGCTTCATCCCTGATGATGGCTCGGGCGCACTCAAACAACTGTTCAATCACATCGCCTCTATGCTTATGGATGCTCTCAGGAGTTGGTTCACTCAAACTTGGAGTCCGGCCACAAATGTGTACACAAAAGTCTGTTCAGGCAACCCTCTAACCAGAATGGCCAGCTTTTTCAATGCTGCAAAGACATCCACTGTCTCGCCTGCCAATAGTTTCCAGGTGGTAAACCATTTGTATGCTGTGCAAAGTTCCATTGCAAAAGCTCTGTACAGTGCAGCTTTCGTCAACTCAACATTGCCCTTATCATTTTCGCTTAGCTGGTAGACATCCAGAGCACCTCCCATTAGTCACAGGGGAATGACCAACTTGGCCTGCTTAACTCTACACAAGCGACAGGTTAGCTCTTCTCGGTCAGCCCAGTCCACCACAGACGTTGTTGAATTATTTTTTTTTTCCATTGTTCTGCTTGAAATGACCCTTCGCTTCGCAGTGGTACCAAGTTGCTGATCAACGCCAAGACAATTACCCTCTGATCTTTCAATTACGATGTGGGAGAGCGGTGATTGCCAGACATGAGAGTTTGATATCTACGGCCTTCATCAGTGCAGCAACTTTTCCCAAGCAATGCCAGGTGACCAGCTGAATTCCAGAACGACCAAATTGGTGATGTCACTGGTTGTAGAGAAGAGGGATAAAAGAAGATATTTAGGCTGTTGAAAGATTTTATGGAAAATTTTTTGGGGAGAGTTCCTGCAGGTTTGCAGAAGATATTTGTGTTGTTGAAAAATTCTAAAATGGTGGAATTATGGAAGATTGGGAAAGTGTATATGTTACGATATTCCGTGCGTGGCTTGCTGAGATGGCTTTGATTGAAGAAGATAGAACGAGGAGCTGTGTCAACAAGTTGTTTATTAGGGCTTAGCCATTACAGGAAGTGCACCCAAATCAGGGGCGGATAACCCTGATAATATCAGAGGGCTTAAGGGATTAGTCAAGGGACGTAACTAATACAACATCTCCCTTTCTTAATTAAAAGGTGGGATATTTAGGAAATTATATTTTTGGAAACAACTTCAAAGAAAATCTATAATCAATCTTTTATTTGTTCTTGGGGGAGGGGATTAAGAGGTTTAGCCTCTGGGGAGTCTTTACATATCTCCAGGATCACTGTGGTTCAAGGGTAGGTCTAGTTGATCCACTGGCGTGTGATTCGGTGGTTGGTTGTTTTACCAGCCTGTGTGGTGTTCGTGCTTCAGGCATTATTACCTGGCTGGAGCCTGATGATGAACTGCTCTGGTCTCTGCAATGAGATGAGGGAGGATGAACATTTATAAGGTGCGGTGTGTTTTCCTCAGCTATAGCTAGTTGGTCTTGTCCGATTTTGGATGCTGGATCATTTCTAGCTGGTCTGATGAATTGTCTATTCCATCGGTGAATGCTACCATCTGGAGACTCTACTATCTATGATCTTGGTTCAGTAGCACAATGTCAGATCGTTCCAGGTTACCAAAGCTTTGTTTTTTTCATGCTTCATATAGACCTTTTGATCAGCGTGTAAGGGTGGATGCTGTGGATCTTTTGATTTATCGTAACGTTCCCTTGATTTGTTCTTATACTGCTGTATCACCAGTCTGGTTTGTTCATCACCAAGCTGCTGTTTTGATATGAGCAGTATCCGTATCCGTCTTCCATTGAGTATTTCTGCTGACAGTGGTGTCGCTCTATATGACATCATTACCAAGTGACAGTCATGTCCAGTTTCCCATGCCTTTAGCAGTATTCTTTTACAAACTCCTACCATCCTCTCAGAAAAGCTGTTAGACTGTGGGTAATGTGGTGAGGACGTTTTATGCAGAAAAGTATACTTTATAGAGAAGTCTTCAAATTCTCTACTTGCAAATTGTGGACCATGGAGGCATCGGATGAATGGGCTTCGGCTATATTGATCTGCCACCAGTAAGTATTCATTTCCTGCCATTGTAAACAGATCAGCACTGACATATTGCCAAGGATAGGTAGAGGTTTCGTGTTTGTGCATGGATTCAGCTGGAATACTTGCTTAATACTTTTGGCAAGTGACGATAACATCCTCGATATCGCTATTTATCCCCACCCAGTATACTACTGCCCGTGTCTTAATCTTGTTTTCTCTACTCCTTTGTGTGATGCATGGAGTTCTCCTAATATGCCTTTCTGCAGAGATGTCGGTATTATGATTTTTTCACTCTTTAACAGAATACTGTCTTGAACTCCTATTTCATCTCTGAAGTTCCAAAAAGGCTGGTACAGCTTGTGCAGCTGGAGCGATCAGCTGGCCAGCCAGTCATCACTATGTTTGTGAGTCCTTTAGGACTGGGTCATTTGATGTTTCCACTCTGATATTCTCTATCCTCATCAGTGAACAATTACGACATGTCTCTATGTTGCTGGGTCTTGAAGATACTCACGATAGACAGTCTGCGATTGAAATTGCTTTTCCTGGAGTGTATTTCAATTTTCAGCAACATTCTTGCAAGTCTTGGGGGAGCTCGTGCTACGTTCTTCAATGCTATTGACTCTAAAGGCTTGTGATCTGTTTGTATCACTACCTTGTGACCCCATGCATGATAGTGAAATCTTTCCAGACCGAAGACGATTGCTAGCATTTCCCTTTCTATATTTGAATATCGGGTTTATGGACCTGATAGTGTCTTGCTTGTGAAAGTGACTAGTATCTTATTTTGAAGGAGAGCTGCAGTGATACCTGTAGTTGATGCGTCAACTTGAATCCCGATTGGTTCTTTAGGGTCAAAGTACTGTTGTTCTCTGAATCTCTTTTTGACTTCTTTAAATGCTATCTGTTGTTTAAATGATCATGTGAAGTCATTATCTTTGGATAACAAGTTGTTAAGAGATTTAGTTAACATTGTGATGCATTTATTTAAATAATTAACCAGTCCCAGAAAGCTGGTTAATTGCTGTGCATCGTCAGGAGGTTGCATCTGCACAATTGCCTCTACTTTTTTAGGGTCTACATGACCAGCCAATGGAATCAAATATGTTGGGAAATTCCTGAATTATGTTGTCCCTTGTTTGAAGATCTCCTTTCAGACTCGATCTGGAAGGAATTGATTTCTTGTCATGAAGAGATCTCAATCTTTGGTTAGGGTTTGTTTGTACTAAAGGTTCATCTGTGATGGGAGTGTCAGACTCTATTGATAAGTTTAAGGCTACTAGACCTAACTCTCGTGATATTTGGAGCCTTAGCAATATTGGTCCCTTGGAATTTACAACATGGAAAGTTGCACCTACAAATCTGTCATAGAACCTTACTCCTAGCCAACATGTCCCTTCCTGTTCAAGTGTTGCTCCTCCGAAAATGAATAATCGCACATCAGTCTTTTTAAGAGTATCCTATATCTACTTTTGCTTGGATATCTATTTGTTTTTTCTTGTGAGCAATTTTTAATTTTGCATTTGAAAGTAATTTGTGAATAGAATGAAAATAAATATGCTCGTGTATATTCTTGTTTTTGTGCAATTTTGGCTTCATCATTCCTTGTCTTTTTTCTTCTTTTTTTGAACGGCAAACGTTAGCAAAGTGTCCCTTTTTCCTTTTGACATACACTCTCCTTGATAATGGCTTCTGCCACAGAATGTGCACTGTACAAACTTTTCATCGTTTTTGGAATGAATCGTGTGTGCACTCATTTTTTCTAATGAGCTACGAATAGCCTCAATTTGTTTGGTAGTGGCTTCCTCCGTTTCTGTTATACACAACATTGTTCCAACCGTTAGATCTCTCACTTCCTTAATTAAGGATTTTTCGGTTGATTTTAAATCAATGCCAAATATAAAAAGATCGACTATCAGCGTCTCTGCAACGATAGGATTGTACTCGCATTGTTTAATTTTTTGACAAAGACGCTTGAGGAATGCGCATGCTGATTTATTTGCTGACACTGTAGCAGTTCGTGTTTGGCTACACGAGCTTACATATCGTTTGAAATATTTAATGTAAGTACCAACTGTCTTCGAAAAGTCAACGTGTCGTTTATTTCCTGCCCTTCAACACCGGCTCATAGTTCAGTTTGACGTTGTCATTGATTTTTCGTAATGGTCCTTCAAAGTGAAGCTTGACTTGGCATAAAAATCTGTCCATCTGCTTTGCAAGATTCGAACTGAACCAGTCTATTATCGGGGGAGGTATTTGGCAAGTCACCATAATGAATTACTAAGAAAGTACGAGTGAAATTTGTCTCCCCTTTTAGCGAGTAGCAATGGGCATGTGGCGATCCTTTTGTTTTTTGTTTTTATCCAAGCCTGGTAAAATATCAGTGTACCGTGATTTCCATTTTTTTAAGGTCTGTGTTATTAGTTCCATAATTCTGACACCATGTTATGATATTCTGTGTATGGTTTGCTGGGATGGCTCGGATTGAAGAAGATAGAATGAGGAGCTGTGTCAAAAGGTTGTTTATTAGGGTTTAGCCATTACAGAAAGTGCACCCAAATCAGTGGCAGATAACCCTAATAATAGTAGGGGCTTAAGGGATTAGTCAAGGGACGTAACTAATACAACAATATATACTATGGAATGTGCATGCACTGAGAATGTGAGTTGTAACCCTCTCTGTTTGTGTAAAAGATTGGATGAGGAAGAAAAGATATTAATGAATTGTACATTGTTATGAAAGAGCGGCAAAAGAGAAATAAGCTAAGAATTTGCTAGTTTCAGGGCAGATACTAATGGTAATTATGAGAGTGATGATGATGATGATGATGATGATGATGATGATGATGATGATGATGATGATGATGATGATGATGATGATGATGATGATGATGATGATGGTGTGTTAGAGAACCTATCCCACAGCAAACGGTACATTTAGAATTAAGTTAAATGAGGGGGAGAGGCCTAGAACCAATTGAGATCCTAACAATGCATGATCATGAGATGGTGGATGGCAGTTGAAGATGAGCTAGACCTTCCCAGTTTACGACTGAAGTGAATTAAAAAAATAAATAAATAACAACTATGTTTTGCATGTGCATGGTTTCACAGCTTTAAGTGAAGACTAGTAAAAGTTTGAAGAAAAAAAAGATGTATGCAGAAAAAGAAAGAGAATGAACCCTATTGTTTAAGGAAGAAAAATAACAACAAAAAAAACAAATAGAAAACAACTATGTTTTGCATGTGCATGGTTTCACAATATGTGACGACTAGTAAAAATTTAAAGAAAAAAAAGAATGAACCCTGTTGTTAAAAGAAAACACAAAAAATCCCCGACAAACAAAAAAACAACAACTATGTTTTGCATATGCATGATTTCAAGAAGAACTAGTAAAAGTTTTTTTTAAAATAACAAAAAAAAAAGAATGAACCCTTTTGTTAAAAAGAAAGAAAATAATGTAGAAAAGAAAATGAACCACTGTAGACAAAAAAAGTAAACAATTTTAAGAAAAATGGTGCATGTTTAAAGAACATTACATCCCGGACTGTTTATTGATGAACAGTTGAAATTTGTATTTTTTTTTCTCTTCTCCTCGGGGTTATTCTGAGGTGATTTTATTTGGTCTTTTTCAGCAGGACTGAGTGAAATGCTCCAAGGGGCAGCATTCCCGACATGGGTATAAATAGGGATGTAAACCTGCAGTAGGCTGACAGAATGTTCTGCTTGTGTGTATATGTGTCAGTTCGTCACGTCTCTCTTTTTTTTCTTTCTATAAAAGTTAAAACTGCGTGTGTGCAATAATACATTGTTTTTTAGTTCTATTTTCATGTGTGCGTGTGTTCACTTTTTTTCTTTCTTTTGTATGTGTTTTGACAAGCTTATTATTATTATTTTTTTTTTAATATTTGATTTTGTATGTGCGTGTGTTTGCTTGTTTTCTATTCAGTTTTGTTTCCATTCTTTTTTTTTTTAATATTTGATTTTGCGTGTGCATGTGTTTATCTGTTAGCTGTCTTTACTTCTACGGCACATCGCGCCTTTTTTTTTCTCAAACAAAACAACGACTTTCTACTTACTGTTTGTAGTTCTCTCTCTGTCTTCGCCGATCTTATCATTCAGGACCTCTACACTATTTGAACCCAAGTTCCAATATTTTCTTTCTTTTATTTTCTCTTAAGAAAATCCTGGTCACGGCACCAAAAAGGTGTTTGTTGCATGGCCCACTCCTCCTAGACCGCGGCAGTATGCGTTCGTTATACTAGTCCCACTACCGGCCGTGGCGGTACTCATTTCATATGCTGGTCCCCACTACGTGCCGTAGCTTTACTCGTTTGTTATACTCGTCCCTGAAAGGACCGTGGCAGTTCACATTTAATACTTGTCATTTTTAAAACATCATAAATCACATAGTTCATATATTATTTGCATACCTTTAGTTTTCTCCCTCGCCGTGTAGAGGATCGTGTCTTGAATTCTTTCTTCTCTTCCGCACTGCCGTGGTTCCTTGCCACTGCAACAAAATTCCATGATCGGGTCGGACTCCGAAGACAAACAATCCTTTTAACTTTCAACTTCAGTTTTTATTTTAAGTGTTAGTTATCAAATCAAATGGGAGATTTTCACTACGTCGAGAGAGAGAGCAAATTACTACTTTATCGTGGTTACTTAACAAATATTTTCTTAACCATTGAGGGGGGGGGGGGGAGGATATCTCTCGCTTGTATTTTCTTAGGGAAATATTTCCCTTACCTGTTGTAAATTACATTTTAACAATCACGTCTCATCGGTTTGCCTCCAAAACCCAGACTGACGAAACTCGCTTCTCACGAAGAACGAGTGACGTCACGGATCCCTCTGTTTCCCACGCAAGGCCTGTGTCGTCACAGAGCCTCTCGCAGGTGCACATTGACCCTTGATCTGGGATCTCGTCACATGGTGAACTTGTCACGTCTGTGATTTCCAACTGTGAGAACAGGCCCTATTCTGCACTCAACTGCCGGTCCACCCCGCGTTAATTCGCGCAAGTCAAACCAACGATTTCCAACAGATATGTCCATTCCCATAGGGCCATTATCCAACAAAAACACAACATGCCGACTGTCATTACCTTTGATCAACCGCTGTTTTGGAAGGCTTCTGAAATCGTGAATGCTGTTCCAGTGGTATTCCAATTAGGAATGTGATACTATTGCTTGGCACATTCCATACCTTCATGAATGTGTTAGGCACTATTGCGACGTTGATGAGTAGCAGTAGACTCAATGAGATCATGTTGACAGTATATGGCGAAAATGCTGTTGTACACACGATGAGCATAAAGGCAGTGAAAAACATCAGATTGTTTCAAAATCTTGGAGGATGAACCTGGTTTTAATAGAGGAAATAGAGCGGCTGTACATACTGATAGAGACTAGTGAATGTGACTTGAAGTCATTGTTGGAATCAGATTACATTGGTAGAATTTACAACAATCTAACTCTGAAAAGGGATGAACTGACAAGGGCCTCCAAAACTAGCAAACTATGGATAAACTATCAGCACATGTTAGGAATTGCTAGGGCACTTGCTGCAGCTGATCGAATGGGGTCTTGGGAACTGCATCTCAGTGCCGTCTCCAGTTGTCTGCCAATATTTGCAACCGCTGGTCATCCAAATTATCTGAAGTTGGCTTGTGTATATTCCCAGAAAATTTATGCCTTGAAAGATGACAACCCTGCAGTACATCAAAAGTTCCAGTTTGAGGTTCACGTAATCAGATGCAGTAGGCTGGTCTTGGCTCCGATCTTGTCATCAGACAACCACTAATGCGCTCACTCAAAAGCCCAGGTGGGCTCACACAGGGGAGTGGGATGTCCGAGCACCAGGGAACAGTTTGGGCCATGTCGTCCACTGTGTCATCCGCTTACAACCTCACCATGCAAGAACTTACCGTACAACAAGCAAACAACATAAGGAGTTGTCTGCTTCTTGGGCGAGAAGAGATGAGACAGACCTCGGGAAAGTTGCAGAGCAACTAGACAGCTTTAAACTTGATATAACTTGGTAAGTAGTTATAAATAACAAAATAACCCAGAGTGTAAAGGTCTTAAAATGTATTTATGCACAAATATTTTGAACATTCCTCGTTCACTTTCACTTGCAAGCATGTGTCAGATAGATCGATTTTTGAAAAAGATCTTCCCTCCTTTTAACTTTGAGAAAATGTCTTCTGGTGAAGGAAGTGGATAATTATGATCCTTCAGGCAATCGTTTAACCCTGCTGAAAAATCAGTGCACACACTTATTTTTTTTGTTTTTCTTTTTGAAAGTCTACCTTAGATATAACTCCCATTTTTTCGAATCTTTCCAGTTCCTTATTAAATGTGTCTACGGTTTGGTTTAAAAATTAGAGTGACATTTTCCTTAAGTTCAAACTTGACTTCTGTCTTTGTACATAAACCCAAACCCTCAGAGAAAACTCTGGGATATTCATCTTTCAATTCATTCATGAATTTTTCATTTTTAATACGTTTTTTTTCTTTTCTGCACTGTTTATTTTGTTGCAAAAAGAGTTCATTGGGAGTTCAAATGAATTGAAAAGTACTATCCAGTCTATTCCGAAAAGATATGAATTAATCCCTTGAATCACATATACTTTTGTTTTTGCAGTTTTGCCACATAAAGAAATATCACACTTTAATTCTCTTTTAAAGATTAATTTTTTCCTGAAACTCCTCTGGCAATTTTCTTGGTTTAAGATAATTTGGGTTTTCCAATTTTTCTCCATGTTTGTTCGTCAATAATACTTATGTCTGAGCCAGAATCCAGTAAAAAAGTGATTGTATGATCATTTATACGTGCATCTACGTATTTTCGATTTTCACTGTTCTGGATTTCTTTTTTTGACACCACAACGTTTACTTTTTAAAAACTATTTTTCTTATTCTTGCGGCAAACAGACCATTTATGACCCTTAATTCAACAAGATTCACAGAATTTGTTCTCATACCAACATACATTTTTAGTATGCTTAGTATTTCTGCACGTCTCACATTTTCCTGTCTTTTTGAATTTAGGAGTTTTTTGTTTTTCATGTGTTGTACTTTGGCAACATTTTTTTCCTCAATTTGGGTATTATCCCTTTTAACATTAATGAAACGCTGACATTCTTCTGTCACTCTTTGTAACGTGATTTTCGTGTCTTGCTCAACAATTGTTAAGATTCTAGACCTTATTTCGTTGTACTTAAGTCCTTGAAAAATCCTTGAACAAAAGTTAGGTATTTGAATAAATCTTTAGGGATTTCATCTATCTTGAATTGCTCACCCAAAGAGTTTACTGTTCCTGCATATGCTAAAAACTATTTGTTATCTGTTTTCACAATGTTTAGACATTTGTATCGCGTGTGGAATAAACTATTTCTTTCGTTGAATATCTTCGACAGTATCTTTATAGTTTCATCGAATGAAACTTCCTCAGGTTTTCTGGGCAATATCAAGTTCATGTATTTAGTATTCTCCTCTGTTCCCAGGGTTACCCGTTCTTCATCCGACCTATCTAGGCAACTTTTAGTAAATATCATTTCAAATCGTCTAAAATATACTGGAAATGTTATGCCAGAATCAGGCTTGTATACAAATTCTGATAAAGAATTTGCAATTCCTTTGGCTGAAATAAACTGGGTTTTTTTTTCACCGGTGGTCTGTTTCAGAATTTTTTCGAAACTTTTCTGCTGTTGTATTATTTGTTGCTGCAACTCTTGATATTGATGTTGTTATTGCTGCATGCTCATACACAGCATTTTAGTCATTTCAACTAATTGTTCCATATTGAAAATACTCAGGAGAACTCTACACAAACAAAAAAAAATTTTTTTTTTTAGAAAAAGTAATAGCAGTGAGTGTACTATTATTAGTTACTAAAAGTATTGAACTTTTAACTTGTATATTTTGTAATGTTAAAGGTCTGAGTTCGCATTTGAGTCACGGTCCATCATACATTTATTCTATTTTTTTAAAATCAAACAATAAAAGTATTTTTACTTTTTAAAAAGAGTTTCCTCTCTGACACGCCTTTTTTTTTTTAGATGTCTTTTAGTTGTACTGGAAAAAAACAAACAAATCCACAGTAATCCTTGTTTGTTAGCGCACATGTACATCCGACGATAAAAACTGTTTCTTGGATGCCTTTTTTTTTTGTACCTTGTGGAGGTAAATCCTTCTTCGTAGTGTGAATTCGATTAGCGAACCACATTTGCAGTTGATATCTTTAAATCAACATCAGTCGGATTATTTAATTCACAACGTGACTTGCATTTATTTACTGAATAAAAACAAAGCACGCGCGTGACTGAATATATTCCAAAATTTAGTTTTGAATCGTTCTTTGCCAGTTGATATAGTTGACTTTACCCTGTCTTTTATGGCTTTGTTTTCGAAATCCGCGTTGCTAGCTGATATAACTTGATAAGTAGTTATAAATAACAAAATAACCCAGAGTGTAAAGGTCTTAAAATAGTATGGTTTATTCCAACGTACATATCTTGTACAAACAATAGTAACTACAGGTAATCCAATAGGATTTAACAGAATACAATCGAATGCCCATACTACTGTTCGTAGTCGTAGTTATTGTCCAGACTAGTTCACTTATTCATTATTGTTCAGACTAGTTCACTTATTCACTGATGGGAGTCCGGTATTCCATCACAACAAAACCGTTTTCAGGCAATATTATACCAGGGATTACTGCCAATGAGGATGTCAATGTTCAAGACTTTTTCGAAATCAGAATACAGATGATAGATGGGCAATCAGTTTACTCTTACTCTCACAAATGGAGTTTGAAGGCGTCGAGTAAAAACATCAAAGTTTCTGCAAATCATAGCATTGACCCAGCACTTTTATTCCAGAGGTTGGTCGTGGTCTCACAGATGGGTGATCTAAGGCTGGATGATGTCATGTCCTATGAACTCTCTCTTTATCCGATGTCTTTGTTCAAAGAGAAGGGTATCTTACATCAAGCGGACAAACCGCAGCTGGCAGCGGTTCTCAGAAATTATGTTGAAACAAAATCAAACAGTGCTGTAAACACAAACAGCTCCAATCACAAAGCACAACATACTAGATGGAGGATCTCTTTTTCATCGTCTGAAATGGAAGGAAGGGAGTACATGCAGCTCGATTACAAACGATTATGCCCCATTTACTGTCGAACACTATGGGAGAGCAACTGTTGTGTTTGATAGTTATGAAGTTGGACCAAGTATAAAGGACTGTACTCATCAGCGGCGAAGTCGAAAGCTGAATGCAAGAAAGGTGAACATTACCGAGATGACAAAATTTGCTGGGAAAAAGGAGGACTTCTTGTCGAATGCGGTAAACAAGCAGGCACTGATTCAGCTGATCATGGAACAAATGCGTCAGAAAGACTGTGACGTTATTCAAGCGGAAGGAGACGCTAAAGTTGAAATTGCAATAGCAGCCATCAATATGTCTGCTTTCAAATCAACCACCCTGATTGGAAAAGACATGGATCTTTTTGTTCTCTGGCTGTCTCATGCATATGTTTCCAAATGTACTGCACTTTATTTCCGCTCTGACAAGGCGAAAATCCTATGTCTACAATAATCAAGGTGCTTGGCAAAGCAGTTTGTAATGATCTGTTTTTTCTGCATGCCTTTACGTGATACGTAGGGGTTCCAACAAATCGTCAAGAGAGAAAAGACAATGACAGACCGTTAAAAAGCATTCCATCTACCAAAGCAAAGCCAAGATGTTGTGGAAACCAATGGTTGTAAGGCAATGGCAGCTTTGTTCAATGCAGATCAGAAAGACTCCCTGCCATCTATTAGATACAATATGCTCTGCAAAAAAGTTGCAAGATCTAAGACACCAATGCCCTCTGCCTGTAAATTTCATTCTTTGCAGACTTACTACCAGGTTATGGAGTGGATGGGGTGTAGTGATAAAATAGTGCTATCTGAGTGGGGGTGGAAGGTGGAAGGGGTAAACTTGTTCCAGTGATGATGGATAAAAGCCCTATTCCAGATGCACTGATTCAGATAATTCATTGAAACTGTTTGGAAGGATGCAATACCCTAAGGAGGTATGGACTAAGGAGTGCATGTGGACATTGCCAAGGTGGAAATTGTGACAATATAAAAAATGATCCAGTAGAAGATGATGATGAGGAGTGAAAAGGTTTGAAAAAGTACAGTGACATAAGTGAATCAGGTGGATGCAACAAGGGTAATGGGCATGAAGGTTTATCTAGCATCACTGGTAACCCTTTCATGTGAAAGATTGATCCTGAAAACCTTAGTAAAAATCCAAGATGCATTGATGTATCATGAAAACTGACCGAGTTAGTGCTTCACATGTAAATGGAAAATGACTTGTAAACCCCAAAAAGTCATATTTGAAATTTGACACTTTCCCATACTCCGATCTTGTCCAAATTTTAGTATGTTGTAGACTAGACCCAACCTAACACAAAACCACAATCAGTATATTGAGGTGTCTATTATTCTGTTAGTGTGCAGTCTTATTTTGCCACTGGAGATACTATTGGATACATTTGGTCTGCCTCAACAAAGCACTCCAGTCATACAGAAGGAACAACCTAGGACTCAAATGAAGATATTACCAAGGAGGTCAGTTCGCATTCAAAATCATGCAAATCCAATGTAGGTTAAGCAATGACAAAAACATTAATAGCACAAAGCTCAAAGGGGAAGTGTTAAATGAAATAGATTCCATCTAGAAAATAATAATTAAAAGATAAAATAACTTTGTACCCAAAAGTTGTTTTCATTGCTTCTAAGAAATTTTGAGGAGAATTATGTCCCTTGCATTCCAGCCAACCAACATTTGGGATTGGACGTGTCGTACAGTAACTTGCAATTAATTACGTCCTAATTATAAAGTAATTCTTCTTCAGTTATAAATATATCATAAATAATTACTATATGTTTTTATTCAATTCATTCTTTATATTTATCCCTTACCACTCACAAATAACACACATCATTCAGTTACACTTGTTTTGTTGGTGTTGTTCATTGAATACTTTCAACAGATTGCCATGACTATGTTTTGCTTTTGTTTGTTGTTGTTGTTGTGTTCGGAGTTAGTACACACAAGACACAAAAGAAAAACGTGTACAATTTCTTTAAAAGTTTTTTGTTTATTATTGATCACGAAATGTAAAGTTTATTGATACTCTACTAGTTATACTGATACTCCAAAAGCCATGATGCTGTTTGCGAATCTGTGTATGAGTTTGTATGTGTGCATGCATGCTTGTTTTAACATAGACTTTTCTGTCCACCTACTCATCCGTTCTTTTTCCATTTTCCCTTCTGTCTGTCTACTTATTTATGTCATTTACATCACACACTCCTTGCACATTCTTTTTTATTTCTGACAAAAGATATTGCTAGTCGTAATTTCTAAATACACTTTGGAATTGATTTGTTTCTGCCATTCGTCAATTGATGTCATCAACATTCCTAACACAATTGTGCTTTAATATATTTCTTTAACAAAAGAATTCATCTTGACCTCTATTTTTTAAATGTTGTGACTGTGAGATTTCCTCATAATTTATTGTTGCGACTCTTCTCTTTTTTGTTAGTAAACTTTAGACTTCAACTCCCCCATCTTGTTGCATGTAAATTTTCCTTTCACTTTCCGCAAGTGCAGCTTTGACAGTGTCTTACTACAAATAACTGTTTTAAAATGATTTTTTTTCATGCCTTTCTCTAGTTTGGGGTCCTTGATGGATATACATTATCTTAAAATAATATTAGAAGTAAAGACTTACTTTGAAATATTTTGTCATGCTTTCTGCATTTGTGGTGTTCCATTTCAACATAGAAGCTTTGTTTTTCACTCTTGTGACAACATCAGAAAGGTTTTTCAACTCAGATTCGTTTGCAATCAAAAAGATCTGAAAGGAATCAATTGCTTATCAGTAATAAAATAATATCAAAATTTAAAATATTAGATGCTTTTTTAAAAACTTGAAAAGGAAAATAGTAAAATAGGAAAATGAAAAAAACATTTCTTTGATAATGGATACACATCTATTCTCAAGTAAAATTCATGTGAAAAATAATCTCTTTTTCTTGGTAATTCATCAATTGATAGTGGATAATTCACAAAGTTTGTGTGCCATGCTTCTCTAATTCCGAGAGGCCAGTCTCCTTCTCCAGAAAGGTTTTCATTGTAATATGAGTCCTTCCAGCTCAATATTTATATGTAAAATTCTATAGTGTTTAAAAAACCTTAACCAAAATTATTTGATTTGTGTACTATTCATTCTCGGTATTTTAAAACTTTATAAGCACATGGTTATAAAAGTTATTTTTCTTCCCTATATATATATATATATATATATATATATATATATATATATTATATATTAAACGATGTTAGATATCTATACATGTATACATATCTAAAATTACTAACAGCAATAATATTAACAATATCAATTTATTTTATGGCAGCCAAATAGACCACAATTACAGAGTAGATGAAAAAGTAATAAAAAACATTATACATAGATATATTATGTTTTGGAATTTTGAAAATAAAGATTGATAATTTGTATTATTTGTATTATTCAGACTACTGTTCTTTATCTTGGATGTTATTCACACAACATTTTGGCCGATGTAATGTCCAACCGCCTTCAGATGTGCCTTGTTGAACTCTGTAATCTTTATGTCAAACTCGGGAACTGTAAAGAATTTTAAACAGAATTCTTTATTTAATCAATGAGGGTAGCTTGCTCTTGTTCCGTCAGCTATGACCGGGTAGAAGTCTTGGGTAATTCATAAATGTATTTGTAGTACCACCTGTACTGATGATTTAACTTTCAACCTCCAGAAGACGTATATCCATTATGTCACGGGTCCTTGCAAGAACATGGGCATGGTCGTCGTCATCATTGTCGTCTCTGCTGCCATTATCATCGTCGGTTTAACATACATTTTACATGCTGACATGTGTTAGACTGCTTTTAGAAATTGACTTCGAAACTAACCTATCTCTGGCCAGAACTTTATTTATCCCTCTTTCTCTTAAGTCCATCATTATAACTTCCTCCCATGTTTCCCTTGGCCTTCCTCTGAACAGAGCCTGCTACCTTAACTGTTATACATCTAATAACCCAAGAACTCTCATCCATTCTTTCATTGAAGTTTCTTGTTCTGCACACATCTCCCTAATTTAATCTTCCTCTGAGGTCATCAGATGTAAGCCTATCTTTAAGACTCATACTATATATCTATCGTATCATACTCATATCATTTCATTAAGCAGGCCTGATCACTGAAAAATGACGTCATGCAAGGTATCAAGTGAGATCTGTCAAACAGTAATGAATGAGAGCCTTTTAAAAAAAAGCATTAGAAATGTTTTTAAATTGCACTTAGAAAAGAAAGGAACACAATTTGATTTATACTGAAAGTGAACTTTTTAGAATTCAAAATGAACAATTGTTTAAAGTTACAATAATATCAACCTATTATTTGTTGTGTAGAAAATATTGTTTGTTACAATGTATTTAAATTATGTATGTTTTTAAGCAGAATACAATCAAATACTGCAAAACTGAATTATGAATTTAGGGAACAAACAAACAATAATTAAATAAACCAACAAATGTAAAACAAAAGATGAATGATTTAAAAAAATGTAAACATAAGTTTAAATGAAAACAAACGATAAATAAGCTTACATGAAAACAAACGATAAATAGGTTTAAATGAAAACAAATAAATAAGTTGCATATATGGTATGATGTAAAGCAGTGTATGTTTCCTTTGTTAATTTCCCAGTTCTTACTATTCCAACATTATAACCAGTGACAGAATACAGAGAGTGTAGTGTAGTCATTGAAAATTTGCAGAACCAAATTAACATTTTGCCTTTCAAGATATTTTGTTCAGTAAAGAAAAAACGATTAACTTATCTTGGCTTTGGTAACATTTATTTGTTGTATATTTGTTTTATTTACCCCTTTTTTGTTCTGTTGACTTTAGTTAAAAAATACCCCGATTTCTCCTTCACTGACCGAGGACAGAAAAGATGAAATGCAGTAAAAAACTCAGAAGTCCTTCTAGACTGAGGCAATTTTAATTTTTGTTTCAATCCAAAGTGCCTCTTTTTGTGGAGCTGGATTTTCCCCACATAAAAAAACCGACATTGTGTCTGAATTTTATGTTTTTTTGTTACACCAAAAATTACTTTTTAAAATATTATGCCCCAAAAAAACTTTGGACATTCATTTTGCACGCACACAAAAAAGTTTTAACAGAATTTAATGAATTTAAAAGAATAAAAATGAAGTTAAAAAAAAAACGAAGACAAAATGTTGGTGCTTATACAGCTGAAAGTATAAAAATTTCTACCCTCATATAAAAAAATGAAATCACTCCCAAATTTAAAAAAGATATAGTTATATTTCCTATTAAAAGAACATACTGAAAAAAATCTCATGTAAAAATTATTTGTTTTACAGTTTTAAAAACTAAAAAAAAATTTAATTTTTCAATTTAATTTTTTTTAAAGGATTGTAAAAATAATCTCATTTAAAAAAAGTATTTGAAAACGGGTGAATTTCTAAATTTAAATTAAATTAACATGAGTTTTAACCTAAAAATGTCTAAATTAAGGTCATGAAATTACTTTAATCAATTTTTAATTAGATACACTTTTAAAAAATATTTTCACTTACTTATCTGTGTTTACTGGGGTAAATTTCCCTTTTAATAACATGTGTCCAAATCTGAAATATCTGCTGATACAGACCCCTCTGATATCACCCACTGACCAGGCCTGCTTAACGATGGCCTCGCTCAAGCACGGTTGTCTTGAGCAAGATCGCACGAGATGGCTAGCCACTCAAAGTTCCACCGTTGAAGGCTGACCACCTGTGGACCTGAGAGTTCAGCCAAGTCCTATTTGATGGTTGTTGTTGTCCAGGTCCTCAGCTGTCCACCGACACACTTGCGCCACACAGACAGTCGGGTAGGGAGGAGGATTACATTGTGAATTAGCTCTCTCCAGGCGACAAGCCACATGTCCAAACCAGCGAAGATGTCGGTGCAGCAGGACATATAGCAGAGACTTAAGATTAAGATGTTAGCAGAGAACAGCAGTTGGGACACAGTCAGCCCACTGGCAATGCAAGATGCGCAGAAACAGTCATTGTCAAAGACTTCCAGCTTCCGCCGATCATGCGTCATCAGTAAGAATCAATTGAAATGAATTTCTACATATTTAAAATGGAATTTACAACTTTATTGTTCTGTGAATAGATTAAAAACTACAAACAAGATAGAGGGTGGGGTATTAATTCAAACTTTAGTCTAATTTTTTCATAATTATCCTTCCCACTAATTCACAATCAAAATTTGGCGTGATGCAGTGGTTTTGTAGGCTCAGAGTGCCATGTTCGAATCTTTTCTGAACTACTTCATCACTGTCTCTAATACTCTTGCATATATTCTTCCTACTGCTATGGGGTAAATAGTAGGGTAGACTAGACTCTCAAGCCAATGTTTGTACAACTATTCTAGGAGGAGTAAAACTCCGGAATAACACAAGTCTTTCTCTGCTTATACCAGCATTGTTTCTGGTCATTCTAGACGTCTCCTTGCAATGCTGGTTCAGGAGAAATGTGGATGAGGATCACATAACCCTTGCTTCACTATAGACTTCCTGCATTGGTACCATTACAAGGGGCATTCATTATCTCTCAAAACTGAAAGGTGGCCTCTAATTCACTGGGAGTCTATCTTCAAATGTTTATGAATTATTTCCTTTTTATAGATGTCTGGCATGAAGACTGTCACAGCATGACGTAGTTACCTCCCCTTAGATTCCCCTCAGAGGTAACTCTCCGGAAAATAAAGATAGGGAAACCACTTCTCAAGATGGCAACCCAATAGAACCATACACGCGTCTGTGTTCTCTGTTACACATACTAACCAAGCATGTTATATTCACAATAAATGCATCTAACATTTACATGGTGGCAGCGGTAAAATAAACCAGAAAAGGAACTATGCAGTCTACAACGTAGAGAATTTCTTTAAAACAGCCGTCGTTTCTGACACAAGTCACCACGTGTGCGTAAAAAAAAAACAAAAAAAAAACACGACCAGCGCCATATTGGATTTTTACTGATGAAAATCGTGAGTGCATTCGTTCCCATTTTCAAAGTTGTTTATTGTTTATTTAAAATACTATAACAATGTCGAGCGGTACAAGCAAACCATTGATGTGTTGGGAAACAACAAATTTGGTGGAATCCTTCAAGTTTTTTCAACAACAATGTAATTTGTATTTCTCCGTAAAAGGCATCCCAGAACATAAACAAGTTGACAACATTCTTTTGTTATCGGGAGTAGAAGGCCTAAGACGGTACAACTCGTGGACATTTGTTAACAAAGCTGACAGGCGCAATCCTGTAATTATTTGGGAAAAGTTTTTGGAACAGTTAGAGCCACAAACTAACTTCCGGATCGCATGTTTTTATCTGCAAAAATACTGACGATTTCTTAGCGCGATGCAGACTGCAGGCACAAAAGTGCAAGTTCCGAGACGCGAGTGATGTGGAAGAGCGTATAATTGACCAAATTATTACGGGAACTAAATACTCAGAACTTCAAAAACAGCTACTCAGCAAAAACGAGTCGATGACACTTCAGGACGTTTTGAACATTAGTAGGAGTCACGAAGCCTCAATAAATTATATGAGGCAAATGGGCGAACTACAGGGGAGTGATAACCACAAAATAAGTGCAATAAAACACAGGCCGGGGAAGTCGTACTTCTGCAACAAATGTGGAATCACCCATCAAAATGGGAAATGCCCTGCTCGAGGTAGCACATGTTCAGCATGTGGACGAAAAAACGACTGGGCTAAGATGTGCCAAAACAAAA
Organism: Sepiola atlantica; assembly: GCA_963556195.1. Classification (NCBI taxonomy): domain Eukaryota; kingdom Metazoa; phylum Mollusca; class Cephalopoda; order Sepiida; family Sepiolidae; genus Sepiola; species Sepiola atlantica. Next base: position 38,395,847 of record OY744533.1, read on the forward strand.
AAGAAAAGTCAGACAGACATGCACACTGGACCGAAAAACGCCCAACACAGCAAGACGGAATCAGAATTCCATTCAGGTTCAGGACCAAATTGGAGACAGCTTCGAGAGAATGTCTTTCCATACGATGCAAACCCAGGACCAAAAGAACAGTCAGACTGAGGCATTCGTCACACTGGACATTGTGTTACCCAACAGAAAAGGGGTGCACAACCTAAAAGTTAAGGTGGATACATGCGCGGAAGGAAACACCTACGTATATTCCAACGGATGTTCCCGGAATGTGTGGACCAAAATGGACAACCACTCCCGGACACAACACACACAGAAGTAGCGGTACTGACGGCCTACAACGGATCGAACATACCGCAACACGGATCGGTATTGCTACAATGTGCATATAAAGGTGAATGGAGGTCCGTAAAATTTTACGTGGTGACCTCGGATGGATCAATCATACTAGGGTTACCCTCCTTAAAGGATTTAAAACTGGTCACTCTGCATTGTGCCATTCAGCAAACCAAATGCGCCCCAGCCAACCCAAACAAGGATACCCCAATCAATTCAGCGAAGGACCTGATTGAAACTTACCCGGATCAATTTGACCGGATTGGTCACTTCGCAGGGGAATACCACATTGTGCTGAGGTCCAACAACCACCCTGTCATTCATGCCCCAAGAAAATGTCCCATCCACATGAGGGACGAGATCAAGGCGGAACTGGATGAAATGACTGCACAAGGGATTATCCGCAAAGTCGATGAACCTACTGTCTGGGTTAGCAGCATCGTATACGTACGGAAAAACAATGGCAAACTTAGACTATGTTTGGACCCTAAAGATCTAAATAAAGAGATCATGCGTTGGCATCACAAGACTCCGACCATGGAGGAGCTAACACACAAACTCTCTGGCGAAAAATTCTTCTCCAAACTGGATGCGAAGAATGGATACTGGTCCGTCAAGCTTGACCAAGAGTCACAGCTACTCACATTCAATTCGCCTTTTGGAAGGTATTGTTTCCAAAGAATGCTGTTTGGTCTTGTTATGTCCCAAGATGTGTTCCAGCAGAAGATGGACATGATCATCGAAAAATGTACGGGAGCCCTGGCACTGATCGATGATGTGATCATATATGGGAAAACCAAGGAACAACACGACCGGAACTTGCACAGGCTGATAGAAACAGCACAGACCGCAAGTTTGATGTTTAACAGCAACAAATTTGCAGTCGACGAAAGAAAAAGAAAATTCTTCGGTGCCATATTCGATGAAAATGGAATACACCCAGATCCCCAAAAAGTGGAGGAGATTAAACTACTCCCCAGCCCAACAAACGTCAAGGAGCTGCAGGAGGTGCTAGGAATTATTACCTACATGGCACCGTTCATCCCCAGACTCTCTGACCTCACAGCAAACCTAAGAGATCTCCTAAAAAAAATGCTGAATACAAGTGGAGTGATAGCCATCAAAAGTCACTCCAGGAGATAAAGAACAGAATATGCGAATAAATGCTACTTAAATATTATGACCCTTCCAAAAAGGCCATTATACAAGGGGGATGCATCATTCAGAGGCTTGAGGGCAGCTTTGCTACAAGATGGAAAACCCATAGCGTTTGCCTCAAAATCCCTAACCGGAGCAGAGCAGCGTTACGCGAACATCGAGCGAGAACTCTTAGCAGTCGTGTTTGGCTGCGAACGTTTTCGAACATACATCTATGGGTGTTCGTTCGAAATAGAGAGCAATCACAAACCCCTAGAGATGATCAGCCTTAAAAACCTGACAGCAGCACCCCCTCGTCTCCAGCGAATGCTATTGCGACTGCAGGAATACGACATGGTCCTAAAATATCGACCAGGTAAGGAGATGCTGCTGGCGGATGGATTATCCAGACTTCCCAACAAGAGGAACAAAGAAGTCATTGATTTAGACTTGAAGGTGGACTTTGTGCAGTTCTCAACCGAGAAATTAGCACAGATCCGCCAAGCAACAAATGCTGACCCAACATTACGCAGCCTGAAAGAAAAAATTCTGCAAGGCTGGCCTGAGATTCTCAGAGAATTACACAAAGACATTAGACCATACTGGTCCTATCGAGATGAACTCTCTGTTGAAAACGGCGTCCTGCTCAAAGGTGACCCGATACTAATCCCCGACACAATGAAAGCGGAAATACTTGAAAAAATTCACTATGGTCATCAGGGAAGTGAAAAATGCAAGCTGAGAGCTAAAAGCTGTGTTTTCTGGAGTGGCATAAACAGCGACATCGATAAGATAGTCCAGCACTGTGCCTTACGCCAAGAGCACCAGAGGTCGCAGGGTGCCGAAACCCTCATGCCACATGAAATTCCAGTGCGACCATGGCAAATCATAGCCACTGACATTTTCAACCTCAATGGGCACAACTATCTACTCATTGTGGACTATTATTCAAAATACCCCTTCATCCGCAGACTCAGGGATTTCTCCAGTCAGGAAGTCATCAACCTGACCAAACAGATATTTGGGGAACAAGGAGTCCCAGAAAGACTCATCAGCGACAACGGGTCACATTACAGCTCATGTCTCTTCAAGGAATTTGTTAAGGAATGGGGTTTCGAACACATGACATCATCTCCCAGATACCCACAGTCGAATAGCATGGCTGAGCGATGCATTCAGACAATCAAGCTAGCCATGAGAAAGGCTATGCTAAGCAGCCGAGATATAGACATGAGCCTGTTGCGTGTCCGATCAACACCCATAGACTACATTATTCCATCCCCTGGAGAACTACTATGTGGTCGGAAGCTGATCAACAATCTCCCTGCGAAATGCACAGCAATGCCAGAAGGGATGAAATCAGGGACCGTCTGTACCAGAGACAATCCGTGCAGAAGGCACAGCATGATAAGCATGCAAAGGATCTCCCCAGCCTCAGCACAGGTCAGCAGGTTCGAGTACAGAACCAGGACACCCGAAAATCGACTCCAGCAGTTGTGACACAGGCCTGCACTGAACCGCGGTCCTACATCATAGAAACCCCAACCAGACAAGTCCTACGCAGAAACCGTAGGCACCTGATGGAAGACTCTAGTCAGGTGAACAATACACAAACACCAATACTGAAACCCCCTCAGCACAACACCAACTAATCTCCAAACACACCGAACGAGAACAATACGCCAACCGGCATAGTCACTAGGTCTGGACGTGCCGTAAAGCCCCCCAAAAGATTCGACCCATAGGTAGACATCACTTTCTGTAAAAAGAGGGATGTCACAGCATGACGTAGTTACCTCCCCTTAGATTCCCCTCAGAAGTAACTCTCCGGAAAATAAAGATAGGGAAACCACTTCTCAAGATGGTGACCCAATAGAACCATACATGCGTGTTTGTTCTCTGTTACTAAACAAGCATGTTATATTCACAATAAATGCATCTAACATTTACAAAGACAGACTCCACAGTATCAATCTTTTTATGGATGACGTCAGGAAGGAAATCCGACCAACAAAAACAAATCTTTCCTCAACTAAAGAAAATCGATCCCATTTCAGGTTATGTAGTTTAAATGTAGGAGTTTGCATGGAAGGTCTAGTGAGAGGTACTAGTACAGGTGGTGTCGGTATTTTTATTGCAGTGGGATTAGTAGTAGGTATCCAAAATCGGGCTGATTTCCTGGCGAAATATGTTAAGAAAAAACGAAATTCCCTACAATTTCAACTTGCGATATCTCGTTTATTTTGGGGGTTATTTTGATCAAATTTGGATGTAAACAAAATTTAATCTTTTCTCTATAAAGATACAATTCTTTCTCTTGTCTCATTAATAGTTTTTTATCCAAACCACTTCAAGTTAGGTCACTATTTTCAATGTCTGGCGTTTTATTTTTTACATGAAAAAAAAAATGTGTTTTTCAAATTTGTTGCGCGCGAAATTGTGTGTCACTATTCATATAAAAATAGTCCCATCTAAAAGAAACAAGGACACTCGTTAATGTGATGCGTTTTAAGTTGCATTTCATAAAAAAATCCAAGTTGAAAACTTTAGTGAATAAAATCCAAAAGAAATTCAATGTAAAAAATTCCGAAATTTACACCATTTTGTAGAGAAATATCCCGTCTTTAATAATCTGTTAGTGTCATATTACTATGCCCATAACTCTAGACGCGCCACGTATAAAACTGGAGGTACGTCCGCGCAAATGAAAAATCTTCAATCATCTATGAGCTCTGCACATCAAGACTGCTATTGAAAAATCGAAAACATCAACCCAATGACTGCTGCCATTATTTTTTTTGTAATCTTAAAAATAAAACTTCTACATAACGTGTATGGAACATTAAAAAAAATATATTTTTCGTACCCCAACTAGTAAATAAATCAATCTTTTAACTTTTTTTATTCATTAAAATTATAATTGTATGTTGTTTTGTCTTTCGGTAGTAGTAATTTTGAATTACCCTATCCGAAAAAATATTGTCCCTTTTTAAGCGAAAGTCAACAATTTAACTAGTCTTGCTGATATAGCAATTAATCAGCAGCAGCTAGTTTAAACAGTAAGCTTCGTAAATTTCGTTTACAGTTTTGTAAAAAAAAAAAAAAAAAAAAAGAAAGACAAAAATCTTTGTGCTTAAAAAATTAATGCTTTGTGGTCCTTTTATAAAAAGAAAATACTTCAAGAAATACTGGTTGTCAAACTTTAATTCTAATAATAATGATAAGTAATAATAATAATTTGCCAACTAAAAAATAAATAAGATTCTACTTTTTGAAAACATTATATAAAATAAATAATTACTCTATCACTAACTCTAAGTTCAAGTGACTAGTCCATCTCTTAAAAATGCCTTCTCTTGAACATGGCATCCCATTAACCTTAAATCTGAGTGACAAGCCATCCTCTAAAAAAAAAATTCCCTTAGCCGTGTCCTACGCAATATAGTAAACTAGTTTACTATTACAATGGCCATGCCTTAACCCTAAGTTCAAATGGCAACCTCCATCCAAAACAAACCCCCTTCCTTAACCTTATCACTAACCCTAAGTCCGAGTGGCAATCCCCCATCTTACAAAAAGCCCATTAAAACCAGACATAATTGTCTAAAAAGAAAAAAAAAGCAGACCCCTATAAAAAAAACGCACAGGATTTATTTCACATAGAAAAATAAATTAATTAACAGCCCTAGAATGGCCAGGAAATAGTGAACCATTTCACATAAAATTCATGTGAAACCAATCCCCCCACTCCAAATTCTGAAATTATTTGTTTTTTTTTATTTCCGCCAAGTTTCAGGGCGTTCACACATAATTGCCCTTAGCTGTACCACTAACTTGAAGTCCGAGTGGCAAGGCCCCCACCTCCTCCCACAAAGTCTTTCTTAAAACTACACATAATCATCTAAAAAAAAAACACAAAACGCATAGTAATTTTTTTTAAGTTTAAAGTTTTACAATAAAGATTTGCTTGAAAAAATAAAAAAAAATATTTCTAAAACTTCTAAATTTTCCTGAGTCTTTTTTAGCGAGTTGAAAACTGCATGAATTCACTCAAGTTAAATATATCTATGACAAAAAGTATTGATATTGTAGAGAAGACAAGTACTTTTTTGAATTCCTCATCCAAAAATGAGTAAACTCGCAAAGTTCCAAGCTTGTACCTACAATGGATACTTTTTTACAGCAAGTTCAGCAGCGTATACTTTTTACTCTTTTTCTTTTACCCTTTTTTGCCCTATTATTAAATTGTGTTTCCATCTGTTTTTACAAGATCCAAATATGAGTTTTTTTATTGATTTACTATTAAGAGAATAATTTAGCTTGGTTTCTAATGTGCTGTGAATCATATTAAGAAGATTCAATGCGTTAACTGTTGAACTGAAACTTATATGAACAGTCAAAGTTGCCCTTCCGTGTGCGCTTTTTTCGGGGGGGGGGGGATAATGGGATTTTGCCCAATGTTTAGGCTGGTTTGATCTGATAATTATTGCTTCCATTAGTCTTAATTTTCATTTAATTTTCATCTGTTTGAAGCATGCATTTTCACACTGTTAAAATTGGCTTCGCGACCAATAGCACACAAGACGGCAAATTTTCTAATTTCCGACGAACTTTGAATGGTCATAACTTGGTAGCTAATTGAGCTACCAAAATAAATTAGGTACCATTGTTTATGTTTTGCAAAAATCTATGTGTCCACATTAAAAGTTTTTAGATATAATGAAAATAAAATTTTGGTTTGGGATATCTATTAGTAGATAAAGTGATTGAAGTTAATTGTGTAAGTGAGCGAATAATACTGATGAAGTTGATCATGGACGGCGGCACCGGGTTGGGACGGGGGCTCAAACCCTTCACTTTTTGACTTGGGCTCCCCTCACTTTACGGTCATCAATAATTAAGTTGATATGCATGTGTTTAATTTTATCTAATTAGCTTATCTATTAATTGATTGTTTGTCTTATATTGTCATCATTACAAGATAAGACCAACAATCAATTTTATCTAAAATTTGGCGAAAACCAAGCGAAATGGGTGAGATTTTGTTAAAGGTCTCTATTCTATAGGTATATTTACGGACTTTACCCCTATGTGGAAGTACTTGTTACCCCTATGTGAAAGTACATACTTGTATAATAAACAATGTATGGATATTTGGTTTGTAAGATTTATGTACTTTTAAATAAATTAAATTACATGTATGTAAAACACGTATTATATGTTCATCATATAGACCGCACAGTGTGCCCAGACTGAGAATTTATTAATTTTGGAATGTTCAATAAAATACAGTCCAGGTTGAAATTTGAGAGTAACTTAAAGTCGGCCTTTTTTGTAAAGCGGTTAGTTAATCGTTTTTTCCGGTATTTAAGTAAAATTTCGCCGAAAATGGTCAATTTTCAAACTTTTTTTTTCAGAAACAAGATGGAAAATTATGTTTCCATCTATCTGAAAGCATTTTTTTTGTCCCTTTTCTGAATATGTAGAAAGAAAAAGAAATCAAGCATTCAATTTTGAAAAATTTAACTTGAAGTCGGGTAGGGGTGAATTATTCAGAAGACATAATTCCCGTCAATTTTCCCCAATTTTTTCAGAAAAATCATAATTTTTGAAAACGTTCTCATAATTTCTCACTGTGGGGACCTGGTGTACTACAAAATAGATTTTATACACATTATCATTAAAAAGAAACCAATCAAAAGGTATTAAGGAGTCAAACACAGTATTTTCTTGAAAATTCTTTATTTTTCAAGGAAAATTGAAATTTTCCGGTATTTAAGTAAAATTTTGCTGAAAATGTTTAATGAACGAACAAACAAAAGTAAAGTTGTCAATAATACAATGAATCTATTTGAGCTTGTTCCATAGTTGAAGCAATCGACTTGGTATGTCTGATTGACCTTGCTGTGTGTCCAGTTTCATCACAAATATTACAGTGAGGTCGGAGGCGCCGTGAAGCGATTTCAGGGTGAGACATTATTAACATTCGTCAAAGTATATCATGAATATTGTCCTTGATGGACAGTTGCCGAGACAATGCAGCTGGACTACTTAGGAAAGACCGAACGTGCTTGTTCCAAGACTCTACTGGACTCTCACTCCATTTTGCTATCGAGTTACCGTTATTCCACTTGAACTATGGGCACACATTTGATGGTAGCTCGGGATTATCATAATCTATGGTTTAGCCTTCTCATCGACGAAGGCAATTCTGAGATGAAGCATTATCTCGATGTCCAAGGTTTTCAATGCTTCCACATGCATACATTTATTTGTGACAGACTGGGTGATAGTCAGGATGATGTTGGTGTTACTCATGAACGTTTCAAAATTTTCACGATCGACGCTGTTACGGATGAGAGAACATACGTAAAAGCGATTTTGAGGGCTGAAAAATCTGTTGCAAAGCGGACGGACCATTATTCGTATTTCCTCCACTCGCACATAGTGCATCCATTAACATACCGGTGATTTTTCAGATTGCAGCGATACATTCTTTTTTCGCATTGTCGAGAATCTGCATAATATCCAAAGTTATTCATTCCATCATCCCTCCAATCCTTCTGTCCACAGAACAACCGATACAGTATCTTTTGAGCAAAGTCCAATGAACGCAATTTGAAGTGAAGAACAGAGAAACAATGCAAGTCTGCCTTGTTAATACGCTTCCAACGAGCTATTCCAATTCCAATACATACATTTATACTTTTATACTTAATACATTTAAACTTTTATACTTTTTACCTTTGTACTTTTATATGCACCTTGTCAGTTAATACTTTTAACTTTATAGTCCAGGCAAAATAAGGTTCGACTTGAGAATACATAATAGTCCAGGCAATATAGCACATTTTAGGGCCCAACTTGGAACAAATTGCAACAGAATTTTTTTTCACCACCAGGCATTCCCATGAGGTGTCTAGAACATCATACTAAAAGTCCTAAGAAATCAACGTTGAGGAAATATGTCTAATTTGCATAAATCCAAGATGGTCGCCAATTTTCGATAATTTGCCACATCTCCGCATTTAGATGTCATAATTGAGTGATTTGAAGTGCTAAAATGGTGTTTTTGAACACAAGGATTTACGTGGAATAGGTTACATTTTTATTGGATAAAGAATTTATAGCCAAAAATCCAATATGGCCAAAAAATATTGAAAAATGTTCATATGCGTGGTATCCGAAACATAGGCAAACTGAAATGTGACTGTTTTGCTGCCTCATGTGACTAACTCTTGACTAACTTTATATTATAACTTTATTATAACTTACTAACTCTTGACTAACTTTATATTATAACTTTTTATATTTAACTATTTATTTTATAACTTTATATATTATTTTTGTTTCTATTCCAGGGTAATTAATCTGAGATTCAGCAAACATTGACAATGGAGAAGTGTCGCATCTGTAATGAATCAATCTCTGACGGAAAGGCGACAGTTGTTCTTCAAACAAAAGGCAGCGATGGCGTGAATCGTGCAAGTAGTCAACGTGGTAGCGATTTGGTAGTGAATCCAGGAGAGACACTACACGTAGAATGTCGCCGCAACTATTGCAAAGCAGAAAACATTGCACGTGACCTAGCAAGGCAGCAACGACCACCAAAACCCCGCTCACATTCGACCAACCCTTGTACTGGAAAGCTTTAACGATTATAATGTCTCAACCAAATGACAGTGATCTCAAGCGCATAGTCCTCAGGCTTGAGGGATTTCACATGCAGATGAGCTTTCTTGGGAGCATAGGTCACCTAATGGCAGGCTCGGGACTGCAAGAGTTGCTCGAAGTGGTATATGCTGGAAACACAGTGCCCCACATGATGACAGGCAAAGCTGTTTCCAGAGCAGTGCGGGGACATATGCTGGTAGATGCTGCACTGAACACCATTTTGGTCGCTGATGCCTACAATGTGCCTGTGCCAACCAAAGACACAGTTCAGGAACCACAAGTGGCAACTGCTGATACTGAGACAGATAATGTAGAACCACAAGATATTCCTTCAGATACAGTGACGACTGACATAACTACAGCAAGTGAATTGTATGACAGAGCAATGTCCTCTTCCCTCTCAGTGGAAGAAGTTTGCTCTGCAAAAGTGTTGCAAAGAATCCAGGCTGAACTTGACAACAAAAAGGAAATGATGACTATGCCAACAGCAAAACTCTGGTTGCAGTATCTCAACATGGTGGACATCTTGCGGAAATTTATTAAAGCTGAAAAAACAGGGAACTGGAGCTTACACCTCCAATGTGTGCACGATATGCTTCCCTACCTTGCCGCTTCTGGACACCGACTGTATACAAAGTCTGCATATGTTTACCTGCAAATGATGACCAAACTACCAAATACACATCCGGATGTGTATAAGAAGTTCCAAGAGGGATACCACGTTGTGCGGCGCAGTGATAGATACTGGGCAGGGCTCTCCACAGATCTGATCATCGAACAAGTTTTGATGAGAAGTATAAAGACGCATGGGGCCTAACTCGAGGAAAAGGGATGACAGAGACTCAGCGCTTACTGTGGGTCCTATCCATGCCAGCATGCGCAAACATCAACGATGCAATGCAGAAGTTCAGCGGGGTCTCCTACGAAACCAGCGACCAACACAAAGATATTTCGAAGGCTAGACAGGCCAGAGATGTCAAGGACACCCTCGATCTTATCAGCTATCTGAAGGAAAGAGATCCATTCAAGGAGAATACCTTACTTCACAACATTGCTAATGGCATGGCCGCTCAGGACGGAGTCAATGTTGACCAAACAAAAGAAATTGGAGAAAAGATTCTTGTGAGCATGGCAGGGAAATCTGTGGAAGAGTTCACCTTCCGAAAAGTCGATGAAGCAATGACACTTGCATCCAGATCAACTGTCAAAGTCAGAGGGGAATCTGTAGTAGTGGATCCACAATTGGTGTTCCAGCGACTGGTAATTGTAGGTGAACAGTGCAAAGACTTGTCAACGTTATTCAAGTTCGAACTTTGTAGCCACCCTCCTGCCTTATTTGACTCGTCATCCCCTCCCTTGCAGGCCAATAAGGCAGTCCTTGCTGATGTTCTGTGGAAGTCTATAGATGAAGAACAACGTGAGCCGAGTGTAGACCAAGTCCAATATGTCCTTGATGGCGGCACGCTACTCCATCGGATTCCCTGGCCAAGAGGTTCTACATATAATAGTGTGTGTCAGATTTATGTCAGATATGTGACACAGAAATATGGAGCTGCTGTCATTGTTTTCGATGGCTACAAAGATGAACCCACAACTAAAGATGCCACACAACAAAGAAGAACAGGAACCTGCTCTAGTTTGACCGTAAGCTTTGCTGGTGATATGATCATCCAATCCAAGAAGGAGGACTTCCTGAACAACAAGGCAAACAAACAGCGCTTCATACATTTTCTCAGCGACAAACTAGAAAGGGCTGGATGCAGCACAGAACACGCAAAGCATGATGCTGATGTCCTCATTGTTCAAACAGCCCTTGCCTCTGTCAGAACAAGAGATACGGTTCTCATTGGTGACGACACAGATTTGTTGGTCCTCCTGTTGTATCACGCTGATATGACCGAAAACGAACTGTTTCTGGTATCAGAGTCAAAGCAAGCCACCAAATCAGGAAGGGTGTGGTGCATAAAGCAGTCGAAAGAGTTGCTGGGTCCTCAGATTTGCGACCATCTGCTCTTTGTCCATGCTATTCTTGGCTGTGATACCACTAGTCGCCTGTTTGGATTGGGAAAAGGTTTGGCAGTGAAGAAGGTGAAGACTGATTCCCTGTTTCGTGAGCAATCAGAGATGTTCCACAAATCAGGGCAAACACCGGAGGACATAACTGCTGCAGGAGAGAAAGCTCTGGTATCACTGTACGGTGGTACCAAAGAGGAAGGACTGGACAGCTTAAGATACAAACGGTTCTGTGACAAGATTTCCAAGAATACATCTTCCGTGGAACCACAAGCTCTACCCCCAACATCAGCAGCTGCAAGATTCCATAGCCTCCGTGTCTATTACCAGGTAATGGAGTGGAAAGGAACATGTGTCAACATGAAGCCACAAGATTGGGGATGGCACCTTGTGGACAGAAGGTGCATGCCTATACAGACAGATCAGCCCGCAGCACCACCGGAGATACTGGATGTCATCTGTTGTAGCTGCAAGAAAAACTGCAAAACAAGGAGGTGCACATGCCAAAAATATGGTCTCCATTGCACTGCCGTGTGTAGAGAATGTCGTGGTACAAGTTGCTCTAACTCACAGGTGCCAGATTTGTCAGATGATGTAGACGACGATGCTTAAGCCGGATACCGCAAAGTGGCACAACTGGAATTGACACTCTTGAAATTAATATTGATGATCTGTTGTTGAAACACAGGCTTACTGTTGTTCATGAGTATGATAACAAACTTATCTATGGCTACAATTGTGTTTTCCTACATTTCAGTAGGCCCTAGGTTAAAAAATGTACCGAAAAAAATAAAATGTTGAGCAAATACATTCTAAAAATAGACATTCTTTCCAGCATATTGGATTTTTGGCTATAAATTCTTTATCCAATAAAAATGTAACCTACTCCACGTAAATCCTTGTGTTCAAAAACACCATTTTAGCACTTCAAATCACTCAATTATGACATCTAAATGCGGAGATATGGCAAATTATCGAAAATTGGCGGCCATCTTGGATTTATGCAAATTAGACATATTTCCTCAACGTTGATTTCTTAGGACTTTTAGTATGATGTTCTAGACACCTCATGGGAATGCCTGGTGGTGAAAAAAATTCTGTTGCAATTTGTTCCAAGTTGGGCCCTAAAATGTGCTATATTGCCTGGACTATTATGTATTCTCTATATTTGATAAACCAATTGATTCTTGAATTTTGTCATTTTTACTAGAAGCGACTTGCTGATATGTTTCAAATGAGCCATCAAGCAGTGTCAGAAAATCATTTTATGTCTAGATTAAGTCCAAAAAGGTGTATTTTACCCAAAATGACCAAATATGGTAATTTGGGCCCAGGCCCCCAAAATTGAACAAATTCCAACAAGACTTCAACCACTATCAGAAGATCATTTCATGTCTAAATTATGTCAAAAAAGGTATTTTTCATCCAAAATGCCCTAATATGGTAATTTAGGCCCAGACGCCAAGAAATTGAATTTTTAAAAATGTTTCTTGATCTATCACCAAAGGTATTCCATTCCGCTTCTAACGAGCCATCAACCACTACCAGACGATCATTTTAAACCAAAATATGCCCCAAACAGTGATTTTCCCCCAATATGCCCAGATAAGGTAATTTGAGCCCAGACGCCAAAAAATTTAAATATTTTGAATTTTTCTTTTTCTATCACCAAGAGAATTCCATTCCGCTTTTAACGAGATCTCAACCACTATCGGACGATCATTTTTAGTCAAGATATTGAATTTATTCCTATATTTGGCATTCTGGGCGCAATGTGGTCCGGGCCCCCCACTTTTTGTGAGACCCCCACACACACACACACACACACACACACACACACACACTTTTATAACTGTCCCACCGGCCTTGTTGATGATTAGTGAGAAAATTCTCACAACAATATCTGTTTATGAACCACAATGTGGATTGAGTGAAGATGCAAATGATGAGTTTTATGACCAGCTTATTATTGCAGTAACTAGTAAGGTTGATGAGAAGAAAGTACTTTTTGTGGCAGGAGATGTGTATGCTCATGTTGGAAAGATACCTGGTGATTTTGAGATTGTGCATGGATGAAATGGATATGGTGATAGGAATACAGAAGGAGAAAGAATTTTAGAATTTAGTCTTGCAATGGATATGTTGCTTGCAAACACCATTTTTAGGAAAAGGGAAAGCTATCTTGTTACATATGTATCTGGTACAGCAAAGTCTGAAGTAGATTATTTGCTGGTTAAGAAAAGGACAGAAAGCTCTTAAGTGATGTGAAAGTAATATCTGGTCAAGACATTGTGGCACAGCATAAACCAGTTATTTGCCATTTCACACTGAAGATCAAGGTAAAAAGAAAGTTTAGCTCAAGGAGAAAGATGTGGAGGTTGAATGAAAAACATGTGAAATGTGAGTTTAGAGACCAAGTGATGGAGTATTTGGCTACAGGGAATGTGGAAGAACAGTGAAAGAATAGTGGAAGATGCTATACACTGTTGGATGTAACAGACCAAACTTGTGGGTGGATGGAAAGGTCCCCAAGGCATAGAGTGACATGGTGGTGGAATGAGGAAGTTCAGAAGTGTATAAAAAAAAAGCGGAAACAATGGAGTGAGTGGAAAAAAGATTTAGTAAATAAAGATACGTATCTGGTGGCAAAGAAAACATCACGAAGAACAATATACAAAGTCAAGAAGGAGGCTGAAAAAGACAGGCTTCCAAATATACTACAAAGGCATCCAAAAGAAAGAAGTATTCAGGTTAGCTAAATAGATGGTAAAGACAAATATATATATTGTTGGAGAGAAATGCATTTGCAATGACAATGGAGTGTTAGCAACAAATGAACAGAGCAAGAGAAATGCTTGCAAATGCTATTATGAGAGATTGTTGAATACTGAGTTTTCATGGAACCGAGAAAATCTAGAAGTTGCAGAAACAGTATCTGGTCCAGCTATAAGATTTGAGAAAGAAATGGTATGGGAAGCTGTGAGTAAGATGAAGAAGGATAAGGTTGGAGGACCCTCAGGCATTGTTGCAGAAATGTTGAAGAGGTTATCCCGAAAGACTGGGAACTTAGTACAATTGTGAATTGTTAAAAAGGTAAAGGAGAAGCACTAGATAGAGGTAATCACAGAGGCTTAAAGTTGATGGATCAGGTTCAGAAAGTGATTGAGAAAATAATTGAGCAGCAAATAAGAAGTCAGATAAGCATAGATGCAGTTTGGCATAAGCTTGGACAAAGTACCACTGGGGCTATATTTATCCTGAGACATAATATATCTGGAATAGAGATGGATGAGTACTCAGATATGGAAAAAGAATATTTTAATGGTGAGACTGTCGAGGTTGTCCAGAAATGTTGTTGTTACCTTGGTGACACAATTGGAGCATAGGAAGAAGCCAGTGCTGATGTGATAGCAAGAGTTAGTAGAAGATGCAATAAGTTCAGGGTACTTTTGCCATTACTAACTAGCAGAGCGTTACCACTGTCGAGCAAGAGAAGAGTCTATCAGGCATGTGTATGCAGTGTGATAATGTATGGAAGTGAAACCTGAGGATATGTGTTGCATGGAGAGAAATGATATGAGAATGATATGATGGATGTGTAATAGGAGTCTTAAAAACAGGATTAGATCTGATGACATCAGAGGAAGATTAAATCTGGACAGTATAGGAAGATGTGTGCAGAACAGGAGACTTCATTGGTTTGATTACATTGAAAGAATAGATGAGTGTGCTTGGGTTAGTAGATGCAGAACAGTTGAAGTAGCAAGGTCAGTTGGCAGGAGAAAACATGAGAAAAAGTTATATAGATGGATTTTAAAGAGGGATAAATGAAGATTTAGTCAGAGATATATTAGTTTGGAAGACAATCTCTAAAAGCTAGCCAACAAATACCAGCATGTAAAACATGTTAAACCTAATATGATGATGATGATGATGATTAATGAACAACTTAATATCTGATATTTTGATAAACTATGAAACAATGTTGTTACTATGACTACAGCACAGTCCAAACAATAACAAACATGTCTAGAGGTCTATGTAAAAAGTCATTATGGCCTTGTAAGCCACAAACCAATTTGAAGATATAACGAACATAACTGTGTAGTGATCTCAAAAACCAATGCAAGAAAGCAAATGGCGTTCATTTAAACTCCTTTTTTCTCTACGTTGATATAGAAGAGGAAATCTCGTGGAAAGACATTGGCTGAAAACTTCGGCCAATCAAGGGATGACACGCCAGTGACCAACGCGAGATTTTAGCCCTTATAAAAGCAGCAGCAGCCCTCTCTCTCGCTCTCTTTTTCTCTCCTGCTTCAGACGACAGTACGCACACGGAGGCCATGTCCCATTTCTCCCCTCTCGGCTACGATCAAAGGAAGGGGAGACATAAAGTATGTAACATCTTTTTCTCATCACCGAACAAAGAACTCAGATCCAAACACACCACATTGCCACAAATAGACAAATGCAACTTTCCACATTCGCACACACGCCTTCATACAAACGCAATTTCTGTATCTCTCACACAACTCTGGTACACTCAACGAACTTTCTCTACCAAAACCACAAGTTACCTAAATGAAAAATGAACACTTTCTTCACACAAACCGATCTTTAAATCTCCCTCTCAAATGTAAATTTAGTTATATAAATGTTGTTGTTATAAAAATCTTTTCTTTCTTTCTTTTCATTTTATTGCATTTCCTTTGTTGATTTTAACCTCTTAGACATTTTGGTTCCCTACGTGGTCGATTAATAATTCCATATTTTATATTTGGTGCATAACGCAAATAGGTCACAAATTGCTAAGTAAACCCAAATATAAATTCTTAATAGTATTTCCCTTAAAATAATATGTGACCTGAATAGCAATATTTATCCCAATAATATAAGGACTAAAAACCTTTAGTTAATCAAGGCCCTTCAAATGTAAATGAACCAGATCACATGGGGACCCCCAAATAAATATGGTTCCTCCGAGTGTTGGGATTGTATGCTGCCAATATTGGCATCCTCTCACAACATTTTCCTTAAACCATAATTGGTTTACCCCAACGTTCGGAGCGACTATAACTGTACTGCCTCCGAGATGCGTATGATTCATAAAAATGTGTGCAAACTTCTGACAATTAGCTCAACTCCTATCAACAATAAAAACTCTGAGGCATGGTATATTTTAGACACAGTTTTATTGAATGTCGAAAAAGGTAAAACTGAAAAAAAACGGAAAACATAGTTTCAAAAACACGTAAATATAAAATGAAGATGTAGCAGAGACTACTAAAGCCTAAAGAGAATCATGAACTTAATAACATTGCAGAATAAAGATATTTAAGTATAAAAATAATGCTAAAAAGGAAAAATACAAATTTTGCTAGGTCATAGCTGAGTTACGAGTGAGAAGAAATATAGGCTCACACATGGGGAACAGGTAAACAAAGTATGCTAAATATAAGAAATAATACTAAAAAGTGATACTAGCATATTCAATTCTATTTTTAGACAGAAGAAAGGCAATATTTCTTACCGACGATGCTTAAGACGTCAGAATATTTAGAGAAATAGAAAATAGCTCCATACGGTAGGAAATGAACAGCTACGATACATCAGAGAACATGCACCCGAAGAGAAACAAGGGCCAGCTAAGGGAGATAAATGATAGGGGATCTATACTATGTAAGACAGAACAATAACATTTCTGAGCCGATTATGCCGACCAGACACTAGCCAGTGACGACAGATTGAATTCAAACTCAGATGGAACAATGACAAATGAGCTCTAATTGAGAATTAACAAACTAATATACAATTGTAACCCACCTGAAAAGTGTACTGCAGTAGGTGGTTGGAAGTCAGTACTAACTGCTGGTATATCTCAGCTGAGTTCTTAGCAGAATTCAGATTCATTGACAACTGACACACTTTATCAACAGCTTCTTGAAGATGTTCACTTGCCTGCTTCATTTGGCCACTTGCAGCCTGGAGAAATAAAAAGGAAATATGTATATTTAAAAAATCGATGTAGATAAATGTTATGTTTGATAATAACTGCTGCTAATGTTTTAGTAATAGACCAAAAAAGATTAATAGATGAAGTATGAAACTTAATACATTTATTACAACAATTTACAAGTTGGAAGATGATTTAAAAGCTGCTGGATGCACAATAATTGTTTGGTGTTCTCCTATGCATGTTTGTTTAGATCAGAACTCATCTCCCTGAATGCAATGCGAGCTCAAGGACAGATAACTCTGCACTTTCATGAGGTGCAAGAGAGATAACGTGCATATTATTTTAGGCTGAGGGCCTAACATCACCTAGTTTAAGTCGTTAACTGTACTGATCACACTTGGGGTTAGCTTGGGGGTGCTTTCATGTGTACGACTGTGCTTTGGCTAAATTCTATGAAGTTTTTCATTATTCTCAGTTGCATTTGTCTGCATGAAAATGACGAAGATGGTAGTTCAAACGTGTCCATTAACAGGTCAAATGGAATGGTTGGCCTGTTGTTAACTGAGTTGTCTACAGTGTATCTGGGACGTATTTGATTTTTGTGCCGTGACCAGAATTGATTCCTGCCTTTCACACCAAGCACGAGGTATGCCAGGTGACCAGTTTGACTGGTGTGCCAACTGAAAATAATTTTGCTTTTTTAGGGCTTGGGTTGTTGCCTTCGTTTCTAGGGCCATAAAGAGTTCAGTGTGGTACAAAGCTTTTGTGCGATAAGTGCCATCTCCTATGTTATTCCCTACCTCCTTGCTTTGAGTAGCACACGTTTAAACGTATCCACAAAATGTTCAATTTGCCTATTGGATTTAGGATGATAGGCTGGTGACCACACATGTGTGATGTAACATGAACTGCAGAATTGTTGGAATGACTCGGATGTGAATTATCATTTGTTGTCTGAGACTAGTGCGTATTCGGGACCATGGTTACTCTAAGTATGCCCAGCAAGAGTCAATAATCCAAAGTAGATTCTTCTACCTTCCATGCACTGAATGCAACATTTGGCAGCATTTTGAATATCTGTGTGTAATAGACCACATTGTGTGAAATTTCATTCAATTAATGCCTGGACGACCAAACGTAGTTGCTAAAGGACTGAGCTTAGTGGGAACAACAACACGGTCCGCAAACATCAGACAACCATCAATAACAGTTGTAAGGTTAAGAGGCCATGAATGTTGGGGAAACCTGCACACCTTTTAGATTATTGGATCTTTTTTTGTTTTTTGTTTTTTGTTTTATGCACTGGAATTGTCTGGATACAGACTGTGAGGGTGCGTCATCCTCCATGCTGATGGCAGTAATGATGGTATTGTCTGTAACTGATTGTGCACTGATGAGGCATGACAAGGCATTAGTCTGGCCGAATTCTGTTGAAATCAGAGCCCAGTAAAATGATCGCCCATTGCTGTAATCAGCTAGCTGAATATACTGGAATACCATTTTTGAGCCAAATATTGATTGAAAGTAGTAGCTTGTAGTCTGTCAGAAGTGTAAAATGATGCCTGAATAACATCTTATGGAATTTCTTCACAGCAAACACCAGTGTCAGTGCTTCCTTTTCCACTGGACCGTATTTAGCAGCTGTCAGGAATCTGGTTGCAAGCATGACTGCTTTCTCTATCTGCAACTAAATGTAAGATCACTGCTTCCACATCATGATGTGATGCATCCTCTGCCATGACTATCTTCTGGTTTGAGTAAAAATGTGCGAGTAGTATGTCGGAGTAAATAAGGGATTTGATTGATTCAAAATATTTCTGACAGTCTACAGGCCAGGACCATTTTGCCTCTTTTGTAAACAGTTTGTTGAATGGTGATTTACTTTAGCATAGCGAAGGCAGGAAACTTCCATAGTAACTCACCAACCCAAGAAATGCGTGTTAACTGCTAATGTCAAATGTAGGTGGCATGTCTTGGATAGCTGCCGCATTAGCAGGATCTGGACAATGACCTTAGTGAGCAAGTCCCAAGTATTTTATGGAAGGTAAATAAAACTAGCACTTTTCAGGCCAGAGCTGGAAACCAGTCTTAAATGCATGTCAGAAACTTGCTAATCAATTCTGTCAACTTCTGGTTGGACTGATAGAATCAATGTCATCTAAGTATGGAGCTGCACTTTCTATGGTGGTAAGCATTGTGTCCATAATCTGCTGAAATATTGTAGGGACTATTTTTACCCCAAAAGAATAATCCACAATGTGTATTGACAGCCAGCAGTTTCTTGCAGGCTATTGTGACTTCAACTTGCAGATAGGTGCCAGCATTAATATGGTGAATGGATCACTTGGGATCAGCAATGGGCATTGGTGATCCTATAGTGCTGCATTGAGACCAGTTAAAAAATCGAGAGCCAACTGAATTGAGCCATCGGCTTTCTTTATTACTACAATGGCTTTTGTGAATATGTTAGTATAATGATTTTCATTTCCTCAAGTCATTTTAGTTCCCTGTCCATGCAGCATATGGCATTGGTGATTTGGGTGAGAAAACTGGCTTAGTAGATTGTTTAAAGACCATGTGACCTCTGCCTGAATACAAAATTATTAGTGAAAACTGGAGAAAATTCTTTGATAGCCTAATGTCTTTGGTCTGGTCAATAATATTGTTTTGATGCAATGGTCTGGATATCCGATTGAGAAGAATTTTGAGAAGACCCACTGTTGATTGAAAAATATGACATTTACTCAAAAAGTGGTTTCTCTCTGTATTTAGATTCATCCTTTTCTGCATTCCATACATAGTAAAATTGCAATATTTGTATATTGCAATTTTACTTTTTTTTAATTTCAAAAGTCCAATTTGTAAACTCCCATCGCCCTTGATTAGAATGTATGATGAGGGCAAATACTCTCGACAGATGCCAATATATAACATTTACAGACTTACCTTCATAAAGAAAAATCTAAATGAAATGTAAATCATTTTCATACTTACCATATCTTCAGTTTTGTTAATCCATTCTTTGGCGACTTGAATCAAACTTTCACCCGTCTCGCGAACATCATGCAAACAGACTGAAGCATTTGAAGTGGGCAACAAAATTGAAAGATCATCCGAACAAGACAAAAGTTGTTCACTTAATTCTATCAATTTGGATAACTGGAAATAAACAAGAATCTATTTCAATTAATGAACCAACAGCATTTTTTCCATCGCCAAATTAATTAGCTTGAAACTGACTAAACAAAACAAAAGAAATTATTACTAACTTTCTCTCCTTACCTGTCGTTGCCTGGGAGTCTTTTGGTTGACGAAAAAAATTCTAAGACCTTGTAATACCTCACTATTTCACTCCTATTGGTTGAAGACATCATGGCTGCCAGCAATTAAAACAGTGAATCTTAGTATTTTATCTGATTAATCTGTTATTTAATTATTAATTTTATAAATAACGAGCAACTATTCCAACAATATAAATAATGGGTGACAAAATATTGCCTAAATAATACCACCTCCTAAATGTCTAAGAATTGGTTTCAAGGTGCTTAAATTAAATATTTTTAAATTTTAAATTTCATCCTTGAAAGGAATCAAACACTTTTAAGTGTGGTGCTATACGAATTTGGCCATGGAGAAATACTGTTGAAAAGTCTAGCTAAAATTGATCAAATAACTTATTGGTGGGGCAAAATCACTTTTCTCTCTCTCACACGAACACACTGAAACTGACTAACCAAAACTGAAAAATCATTACTAACAGATAACAGAATAAATTTGATAATATGAAAAGAGGACTTTATGGCTTGGCAGCAGTGGCCGATGAGAGTGTGTTTAGCTATTGAGTTGCATTCAGCACCTATGCAAATTACTGCCTGGCATCACTTTTTAAAAAATTTATCTAAACTTTAATTGTTTGCCGTTTTGAAACAGAATTTAATTTTTTAGCATTTTGTCTTACATTTGACTAGCAGGGCTACCCGGCGCTGCTCGTGGTCATAAAAACATAAGATAAAAGAAAAATCTGTGTGTAACATCTTTATATTCAAACTTCTATTTCTCTCCCTCTCTCTATAGCCTTCTCTTTATCATTCTACTTTTCTTTTTCCTGGTCGCCCCATTTCACCGCTACTTTCTCATTTTACCTTTTGCGAAAGTTGTTTCTTCCCCACCATTCCTCTTCTGTTGCCCAGTATGACATATTTCTATAAAAAGTACCACCTCTGTCTGCGCCTTCTATATAGGTACTTATCTCCGCCCCGGTGCGCATACTATATACGTACCTATCGCCACCCTGGTGTGCATACAATATACATACCTATCGCCGCCCTGGTGCGCATACTATATACATACCTATCGCCGCCCTGGTACACATACTATATACGTACCTATCGCCGCCCCGGTGCGCATACTATATACATACCAATCGCTGCCCCGGTGCGCATACTATATATGTACGTATTGTAGACCCGGTGCATATACTATATAAGTACCTATCGCCGCTCCGGTGCGCATACTATATAAGTACCTATCACCGCCCCGGTGCGCATACTACATAAGTACCTATCGCCGTCCCGGTGTGAATGCTAAATATGTACCTATCTCCGCCCCAGTGCGCATGCTATATACCAGGGGTGGGCAAACTACAGCCCGTGGGCCACATGCGGCCCGCCAAAGGAATTCATGCGGCCCTCGAAAATATTGAATATTGAATGCCCAAAAGGACTCTACAATCAGTATTGTAAAATCGAAATGTAAGTAATCGGCAAATTGTTCTTCTCGCTCACTCTCTTTCTTTCCCTGCCCTTTTTACGGACAACATGGCTCTTCTCTTGCCTGACCTCTTTTTTATCCCTCTCTCTCTCTTTCTCTGCTTCTTTATCTCAATCTGTCTCTCTGTATTGCATTTTTTCTCTATTTTATTTGCATCCTTTCTCACTCTTAGTTTTTTTTACCTAATGGAAATAGATTTTTTCAAGCTTTTAATTTTGTTATTCTATTTATTTATTTATTTGTTACCACGCCAACGATTTTATTGCCTTATATTTCAATCATTTCAGTGTCCTGGCAGATTCCAGAGAGATAAGACGTTGGACATTTTATTTCAGCACAGCTTTCAAATTTTACCCAAAATGAGTCATTCGAAGCCATCTAAAAAGCGGAAAATTGAAGACGAATGCAGAGTATTTAACAAAGAGTGAACTGAAAGGTATTTCTTTACTGATGTCGGAGTTAAAGCTGTATGTTTGATTTGTCATGATACAGTTGCTGTTTTCAAGGAATACAATTTGAAACGGCACTTTTGTCCATTTGTGAAACATCGAAACGTTTTCATATTCCTCATTTCTAATAACCGTTTCCAACGATTTTTATTTTAAAATTTCAATTGCTGAAACAATACGAGAAGCACCCGTGTCTGACGTTTTTCAACTTGTTCTTACGGATCTATTTTCCTTTGTCGTCATCACTCGTCCATTTGTGAAACATCGAAACGTTTTCATATTCCTCATTTCTAATAACCGTTTCCAACGATTTTTATTTTTAAATTTCAATTGCTGAAACAACACAAGAAACACCCGTGTCTGACGTTCTTCAACTTGTTCTTACGGATCTATTTTCCTTTGTCGTCATCACTCGTCCATTAGTAAAACATCGAAACGTTTTCATATTCCTCATTTCTAATGACAGTTTTTAACGATTTTTATTTTAAAATTTCAATTGCTGAAACAACACGAATAACACCCGTATCTGAGGTTCTTCAACTTGTTCTTACGGATCTATTTTCCTTTGTCGTCATCACTCGTCCATTTGTGAAACATCGAAACGTTTTCATATTCCTCATTTCTAATAACCGTTTCCAACGATTTTTATTTTAAAATTTCAATTGCTGAAACAACACGAGAAACACCCGTGTCTGACATTCTTCAACTTGTTCTTACGGATCTATTTTCCTTTGTCGTCATCACTCGTCCATTTGTGAAACATCGAAACGTTTTCATATTCCTCATTTCTAATAACCGTTTATAACGATTTTTATTTTAAAATTTCAATTGCTGAAACAACACGAGAAACACTCGTGTCTGACGTTCTTCAACTTGTTCTTATGGATCTATTTTCCTTTGTCGTCATCACTCGTCCATTTGTGAAACATCGAAACGTTTTCATATTCCTCATTTAAAAACACCCGATCGGCAGAGAAGGACGTTTGTTTTTTTTTACTCGCGACCATCGCACGAGTATATTTCAAAAGGATTCTTTATTTTGATTAATTCAACAGAAGCGTTGTTTTCCTTCTTTCGCCAGGTAAAAAAAAAAAAATATTTAACGACATTTCGGGCACGTCTGCTTCACTTATGTGTCACTATTTTGTTCATACAAGTGGAATTCTTGTTTTATACTTCACCAACAACATCTTGATAAGCAACTCACTGGTAATGTATGACATTTGTACATGCTTAAGTGGAAACGACATCAGCCTTAGTTAGATGGGAACGGTGGAGGTCTTGGACTGCCAAAAGTGTTCAAGTTGGTAAAGGATAGGCATCCAGCCGTAAAATTGCCTTAAATACAATATCTAGTCGAAATACAGCAGGAAAAAAGAAAGGCAGTGCCAGTAGCACTAATGCTGCTGGTAATGTCTTGGGCTTCGTAGATCCCAGGATACGTGGATCTTCAGGGCCTATGGATTCCATCAAGCCTTGCCAAAGACAGGAGTGGAGAGGAAGACTTAGATTTCGAGACTAGACAATCAGGCCCCACCCTCATCAGAGGATTAATTGTGGCCTGATTCAACAAATAAACCGGTTGATGATGATGATGATGATGATGATGATGATGATGATGATGATGATGATGATGATGATGATGATGATGATGATGATGATGACTTTCAAACTAAGCACACCAACTTTGGAAGCAATTTATCAAAGCAAGAACTGCAAAAGAAAGCAACTGATCTGATGAAAAGTTTGAAGAAACAACAAAATGTGTTTGAAAAAACTTCCTCTTTACAAAGGAATGCGACAAAGGCAAGTTTTGTATTGGCAAATAAAATTGCAAAGCAAAATAAGTCATTTGCAGAAGCAGAATTTATTAAAGATTGCATGGTCGATGCTGTTAGTGTTGTCAAAAGTGGAAGCGATATCTCTGTCACAAAGAACTATTGTTCGTCGCATAGATGCAATTGCAATGAATATTCAAGAACAGGTGTTAACAGCCAGTGTTAGTTTTCAGTGGTTTTCTATTGTTTTAGATGAGAATAATGACATTCAGGATACTGCCCAGATACTCATTTACATCAGAGGAATTGACGAAAACTTCGAAATTACAGAGGAATTGTTATCTATGGAGTTTCTCAAAGACACTCTTACTGGAAAAGATTTATACAACAATGTCACTAACAGTCTAATCAGGTCTAGATTAAGCCTGGATAAACTGGCAAGTATTACAACTGATGGTGCTCCTTCACTCATAGGCAAACACTGTGGCCTTGTGACCTTGATGAATAATAAAATCAAAGAAGATTTTCAATCTCAGTGTGTTGTCTTTTCGCTGCATCATACATCAAGAAAGCCTCTGTAAATCATCTTTTAAACTCAAACATGTTATGGATCCAGTGGTGCGTGCAATGAACTTAATAAGAGCACGGGGACTGAATCACAGGCAATTCCGAAACTTATTGGAAGACATCAAGGCTGATTTTATTGATGTGCTGTACCACACAAATATCTGATGGTTAAGTATGGGAAAAGTACTGAAGAGTATGTGGGGCGTTAAAGAAATGGTTGTCATGTTTTTTAATATGAAAGACATTTCTTGTGACTTTTCAAAGGAAATGGAGTGTGACGAATGGGTTTGCGATTTTGCATTTGCTGTAGACATTATGCAAAACCTGAATGAGTTAAACACAAAACTACAGGGCAAAGGTGTATTTGCTCATGAATTGTATGTGGAAGTGAAAGCGTTTCAATCGAAACTTCAACTTTTTGCCAAGCAGCTTAAAGAGCAAAACTTTGTTCATTTTCCTCTGTTTAAAACACGAGCTGTTACACAAGCACTATCAGACAAATACAGTTCCCAGTTGATGGCTTTAAGAGATGAATTTATCAGAAGATTTGCTGATTCCAAGGCTATTGAAGGATAGTTTGATTTGTTCAGCTCACCTTTTGCTTGTGATGTTCAAACAGCTGCTGAAGAACTGCAGGTGGAACTGATTGATTTGCAAGCCGACAACTCTTTAAAGAGGTTCTTTGAAAATAAACCACTGGTCGAGTTTTATGCATCTCTGCACTCAGAAAAGTTAAAAAATCTGAAAAATTTTGCAAGGAAGATGTTTGTGATGTTTGCATCAACTTACATATGTGAGCAGACTTTTTCTATATTGAAAGTTAACATGTCAAAGAATAGGTCACTTCTCACAGACTCGAATCTTCAGTACAAGCAACTTGACACCTACTTTCAACAAACTGGTAAATGATTAAAGTCAGTTGCATCAATCTCATTGAATCATTTTGATCCTTCTGTTGCTGAGTTACTTTGGTTTTCTAATAAATATTTGGTTCATGTGAAGTTACTGCTTTAAAATATCAATAAAAAATATTTCTTCTTTGAATTGAGTTACTTTGTTTTCAAACAAATGTGCTTCATGTGAAGTTTCTCCTTTAACATATAAATTTTTTTTTTAGTTAATTTATATGTGTACCTTGAAGTTCTACTCAAAATTATTGATTAATAAAAAAAAAATGTTCTCATTTCTTAAACAGAGTTACTTTTCTTCTTTTTTTTTTTCAAATAAATGTTTTTTTTTCAAATGCGTTTCATGTGAATCCGCTACAGTACTTTAAAATGCTAATAAATGAAAAATGATTGCATTTTTGCTTTGAAATCCATATATTTCAGCTATTTAGATATCAATTATATTAGAAAATATACTATGCGGCCCAATAAAATTTGATTTTTTTTAATGTGGCCCTTGTTCTGAAAAGTTTGCCCGCCCCTGCTATATACGTACCTATCACCGCCCCAGAGAGCATGCTAAATACGTACCTATCGCCGCCTCGGTGCGCATGCTATATATGTAACAATTGCCGCCCCTGTGCACATGCTATATAAGTACCTATCGCCACCCCTATGCACATGCTATATATGTACCTATCGCCGCCCCGGTGCGCATGCTAAATACGTACCTATCGCCGCCCCAGAGCGCATGCTAAATACGTACCTATCATCGCCAGGGTGCACATGCTATATATGTACTTATCACCGCCCCGGTGCGCATGCTAAATACGTACCTATTGCCACCCCTGTGCATATGCTATATACGTACCTATCGCCACCCCTATGCACATACTATATTCGTACCTATCGCCACCCCAGTACGCATACTATATACTTACTTATCTCTGCAAGGATGCGCTTACTACATATGTACCTATCTCCAGCATACCTAAGAACTCATATTAATGCGCCCCTGTCGTATCAAAGAACCAAAATTTTATTTGTTCATGTTTTGTCACTATCATAAAAAAATAACTCATATTAATGCGCCCCTGTCGTATCCAAGAACAAAAATCAAGTTCATTCATGTAGTGTCACTATCATAAAAAAAGAACTCATATTAATGAGCCCTGTTTAAGTTCAAGAATAAAAAAATTTTTTTAGCCAAACCCCCCCAAAAAAATTTTTACTCTTCAACCCCACCCCTCAAAAGAAATTTTTTACTCTTCTCCAACGCTGAGAAATATTTTAAGTTCTAAAAAAAAAAAAATTTGGCCCCACCCCCCCAAAAAAATATTTTTACCCTCCACCCCCACTCCCACCAAAAAAAACCTTTTACTCTCCCCCTGTCCTAAGAAATATTTTAAGTTAAGAAAAAAAAAAAAATTGGGGCCCACCCCCAAAAAACTTTTCAGTTTGTCCGATAATAATGACAACAGAACGTTCTTAACATTGTATTGTCTTATTCCCGGACAACGCCAAATACAAAGAGGCCTCCAGAGCTATATTAAAATCACTCTTTCTTGTTCCCCTCCCTTTGATGAGGGCAATAGTCCAAAGAGAAATGCAAAAAAACAATAATAATGTGACGATGGCATAAAAATAATATCCAAACCTATGACGTCATGTACCTATCAATATGACGTCATGTGCACAAGATAACATTAAAAATCATGATCACATTAAACGAAATAATGGCTATTTGACCCCTTAAAAATGAATGTATTTTAAAAATTTTTGTATATCATTTTCCCGAGGTTATGCCGGTTAAAATAATACGTAATTTGAGGGTGTTTGTTGAGTATTTTAAAAGTCTTAGCATTACATACATACATACACACATTTTTGCCTTATATATATTGAGACTAGCAGGGCTACCCAGCGTTGCTCGGGGTCATAAAAACATAAAATAGAAGAAAAATTGTGTGTGTAACATCTTTAAATACAAACATCTATTTTTCTCCCTCTCTCTATAGCTGTCTCTTTATCTTTCTACTTTTCTTTTTCCGGGTCGCCCCATTTCACTTCTACTTTCTCATTTTGCCTTTTGCGAAAGTTGTTTCTTCCCAACCATTCCTCTTCCGTTGGCCAGGGCAAAAGTATGACATATTTCTATAAAAGGTACCATCTCTGTCTGCGCCTTCTATATAGGTACTTATCTGCGCCCCAGTGCGCATACTATATACGTAACTATCGCCGCCCCAGTGCGCATACTATATACGTACCTATCGCCGCCCCGGTGCGCATACTATATACGTACCTATCGCCGTCCCGGTGCGCCTACTATATACGTACCTATCGCCGCCCCGGTGCGCCTACTATATACGTACCTATCGCCGCCCCGGTGCACATACTATATACATACTGGAAAAATCAAAACATCTCTATTCGTATATTGTCACATCATAAATTACAAAATTAGCAGTAAAATATTTAATCACCTGATTTTTTTAAATATTTTGCGAAGAAGCCTTTGTTCCGGGCTGATGTATGGAGGCACAAAACAAAATCATTCAAGTGTTTAGGTACACATCTGCATTAAAGGTTGATTAGAAACGAATGGGAATCGGAAAGTTACTAGCTTGTATAGGCTACCTTTGTTCTTTCTTTGTATAAGCTACCCCTTTTCTTTCTCTTCTTTCCTTTTCACTTCTTTCTTCTGGAGGAGAGAGTCACTAAAGTCACTTGCTCTAAACAATAGTGGGGCATCGGATTTTTTAATAGAGGTACAAACTCAATATTTTTTAACCAGTGAAAATGATTACTGCTTGTTTGAAATCTCAAAAGTAACAAGCCTATGCCAAATTAACAAACCTTATAAAAACAGTGACCGATCAACAAAATCAGAGTTCTTCTGGGTGACATCAACTGCGTGCCTCCTCGACTCTCAACAACAAAACCGTCCAGCCAAGAAACACAACTGGAGTGCTCTAAGCTGAAATTCCGATAAGTATGACTGCTTCCACCAAGAAGGTAAACTCTCTCTCACACAAACACACACACACAACATAAATTTGAAACAAACTTTCTAATGCTTGTGTCTATTTCTTATTCAAGAACTTTAAACTGTCTCAACGAACTTTGAAAGTATATTTTACATCTTTGTAAAATTGTGGATATATAAATGTTTTGTTCTTTAACTAGGTATTCCAAACCAAAATTTTATTTTCATTACATCTAAGAACTTTTAATGTAGACACATAGATTTTTGCAAAACATAAACAATGGTACCAAATTTATTTTGGTAGCCCAATTAGCTACCAAGTTATGACCATTCAAAGTTCATCTGAAATTAGAAAATTTGCCGTCTTGTGTGCTATTGGTCGCAAAGCCAATTTTAACAGTGTAAAACTGAAAATGCATGCTTCAAACAAATCAAAAATCCTTACAAATGTAATGTCATCTTGTGCTAAATGAAAATTAAGACTAATGGAAGCAATAATTATCAGATCAAGCCATCCTAAACATTGGGCAAAATCCCATTACCCCCCCCCCCCCCGCCCCGAAAAAAGTGCAAAGATTACACGGAAGGGCAACTTTGACTGTTCATATAAGTTCCAGTTCAACAGTTAACGCATTGAATCTTCTTAATATGATTTATGAGACCAAGCTAAATTATTCTTTTAATAGTAAATCAATAAAAAAACTCATATTTGGATCTTGTAAAAACAGATGGAAACACAATTTAATAATAGGGCAAAAAAACGATTAAAAAAAAGAGTAAAAAGTATACGCTGCTGAACTTGCTGTAAAAAAGTATCCATTGGAGGTACAAGCTTGAAACTTTGCAAGTTTACTCATTTTTGGATGAGGAATTCAAAAAAGTACTTGTCTTCTCTACAATATCAATACTTTTTGTCATAGATATATTTTAACTTGAGTGAATTCATACAGTTTTCAACTCGCTGAAAAAAGACTCAGCAAAATTTAGAAGTTTTAGAAAAGTTCTTTTTTCTTTTTTCAAGCAAATCTTTATTGTAAAGCTTTAAACTTAAAAAAATATGCGTTTTTCTTGTTTTCTTTGTGGGGTGGGGGGATCTTTTTTTTAGACGATTATGTGTAGTTTTAAGAAAGACTTTGTGGGAGGAGGTGGGGGCCTTGCCACTCGGACTTCGGGTTAGTGGTACGGCTAAGGGCAATTATGTGTGAACGCCCTGAAAACTTGGCGGAAATAAAAAAAACAAATAAGTGGGGGGATTGGTTTCACGTGAATTTTATGTGAAATGGCTCACCGTTCCCTGGCCATTCTAGGGCAGTTAATTTTTTTTTTTTTAATATGATTCACCCCAAACAAGGCAAGCCGCCACTGTAAACGTAAGGGGCTACTGAGAAAAAGGAAACGGGGAGAAGGATTGGTGGTTCAGCTTAAATTGGGATCTGAGCAGCGAGATGTCTGTTTACATTAGTTTTAAATTTCTGCATGTCAGTACTGTCGGGGAAACAGGGGGCAGGGAGGGAGTTCCAGAGGCCAGCAGCACGAGAAAAGAAGCTATTTGAGTAGAATGCTCTCCGACATCTTGGGACCTCCACAGTGAATGAATGAGATTTAGTAGAATGTCGAGTTAGTCTAGTGAATTTACGTCGAGGGGGCACCAGAGTAGTCAACTCATCGGAGCATAATCCATTGAAGTATTTGTAAAACAAACATAAGGATGCTACATTGCGGCGATGAGACAGGGGCTGGAGCTTAGCTGACAATGAGGGACCTATTAGGTTGACGACTCTTTTTTGGACTTTGTCAAGAAGGGAGAGACTAGTAGATGATGCACCAGCCCAGATGTGGCAACAATACTCCATGCATGGACGAATGGTGGCTTTGTAGAGATACAGGATAATGTCAGGTGTAAATTTTTTTCCTATGTGAACTAAATCCTGTGCGGTTTTTTTATAGAGGTCTGCTTTTTTTATTCCTTTTTAGACAATTATGTCTGGTTTTAATGTTTTTTTTGTAGGATGGGGGCTTGCCATTCGGACTTAGGGTTAGTGATAAGGTTAAGGAAGGGGGTTTGTTTTGGATGGAGGTTGCCATTTGAACTTAGGGTTAAGGCGTGGCCATCGTAATAGTAAACTAGGTTACTATATTATGTAGGCCACGGCTAAGGGAGTTTTTTTTAGGGGGTGGCCTGTCACTAAGGTTAATGGTACGACACGTTCAATAGAAGGCATTTTTAAAATGTGGGCTTGTCACTTGAACCTAAAGTTAGTGGTAGAGTAATTATTTATTTTATATCATGTTTTCAGCTTGAAAAAATATTTTTTAAATTGTACTAAATGGCAAGAATGGCCGGGAAGGGGGGAGGGTCGTTTTGCGTTGAATTTATGTGCGAAACTGATCCCCCCTCTAAATTCTAAATGTTTGTTGTCTTTTTATCTTTGCCGCCAAAACTTTTAGGGTGCTCATCTGTAATCGACTAAAAAAGTAGAATCTTATTTATTTTTTAATTGGAAAATTAAGATTAGGGAATCTTTTAGTACAATCAACAGAATTTAAAAAGTGTAAAATACAAATGTGCAACAAATAAATGTTAGCAAAGGCAAGTTAAGTTACTCATCTACCTACCTGAATAATTTTATTTGTGTTTTAACTTATTTTAAAGGATGGTTTTCTTGTTCAAAACAGTCGGTGTTGACTGCTCGAAAAGAAATTCAAAATGGAGGCTCGCCTATGGCCAGAACTTGAAAATCGATAAAAATCGAAAACTAAACAATACACTGATAGAAATGCATACAATAAATGTCAACAATCATGCGGAAATGTAATGTTCTATCAGTTTCTATCAGTATATTGTTTAGTTTTCGATTTTTTTTATCGATTTTCAAGTCCTGACCATTTTGAATTTCTTTTCGAGTAGTTAACACCGACTGCTTTGAACAAGAAAACCACCCTTTAAAACAAGTTAAAATACAAATAAAAGTATGTTAATGTTAGTAGCAGTACCAAAACCAAACAGACATTAGGATGTGTGTCAACTTACATGTGGCAAACAAAGCAGTGAAACACACTCACTATCAAATACCAACAGTTGAACAGTTACTGAGTGAAATGGGTAACACAAACATTTTCTCGAGAATCGACTTAAATTCCTATTACCATCAAATAGAACTGGATCCTGAATCCAGGGACATTTTTCATGCAATTTCAGGGCAACGATTAATGCAACAAACTGCCGCAATGGAGCAGACGACATTCTAATGTGGGGAAAAGACACAAAAAAACATAACAGAACATTAGATATGGTATTATGCACATTGAAAGAAAACAACCTCACAATCGCACAGCACAAAAAATATTCTATAGAGAAGAAATCAAATTCCATGGTTTTATAGTGTCCAATACAGACCAACAAACTCAAAAATAGAAGCAATCAAAAATTCCCAAAACCCTGGAAATGTCCAAGATATACATAGTTTCTTAGGTCTAATAAATTACCTCACAAAGTTTATTCCACAACTAGCAACACTTAGCAAACCATTAAAAAGGTTAACACGAACAAACATGAAATGGCGGTGGACAAAGGAAGAAGAATATTGTTTTATCATGCTGAAAAAGACAGTTATTCAGAACAGACCGCTCATGCACTTTGATCCAAAACTACAAACATCAGTCATAGTGGATACCAGTCCTGTAATACTAAGAGCAAACTCATCCTTATTAGCTATGCATCCAGGACTCTAACTGAAGTCGAATGCAGGTACTGTCAATTAGAGAAAGAAGCCCTAGCAACTGTATGGACTTGTGGAAAATTCCATTTTTATCTTTATGGAAAGAACTTTCTTACAATGACCGACCATCAAGCATTAATAACTATCTTCAATCCTAAAGGTAACCCCTCCATGGGAATTTTGCAATGGATTTTATGTCTACAACAATATAATTACACAATAAAACATTAACAGTAAAAATAACCCGGCGGACATATTCTCTTGGCAACCTATGAAGTATCAAAAGGTAGAAGAAGAGATAGCCGAAGGATTTATTGGAACTAACAGTATTCCAAAAACAATTACCTTATCGGAGATAATGGAAGAATCTCAACAGGATCCAACCGTTACAGTACTGAAAAATGCAATACAACAAAACGACACGCGAGGAATGAACTGACAACAAAACGAAGTGGAGCCAGAATCATCATACAAAAACGGATCTTAAAACTGGTGCATGAGACACATATGGGTATAATGAAAAGAAAAGCTCTACTCAGAACTAAAGTATGGTGGCCCAAAATAGACAAAGACAAAGAGGCTTTCATAAGCCGATGTATCCCATGCACGACACTAGACCCGAAGAAAAAACACCATCCAGTGTATATGGCCGAAATGAAAGACCCCTGCGAAATACTCCACATAGACATCTGTGGGCCTTCCCCAGATTATGTCATTGGAATGCAGGATCAAGATGGCATTTGTTATCAAATCCACCAAAGCAGATATAATCATATCTACAATCCAAAGGTGTTTCTACACACATGGCATCCCAGCGATTATTGTTTCATATAACGGACTCCAGTTCAGGTCCTTTGAGTTTAATCACTTCTGTAAAGAATGGGGTATCAAACACCGAAGAGTAACATCTTATCATCCTCAAGCTAATGGAATGATCGAGTGGTTCTTTGCAACCATGCTGAAAGCCATTTGGGTGATGAACACAGAAGGAAAGGACTGGAGAAAACATCTAAGAAAATTCCTAATGTATTACCAAAATAGCCCACATGCCATGACGGGAATGACCCCGGCTAAACTACTTATGGATAGGGAAACGAACATAAACATACCAGGATTACAAAAGAGGCCTGAAAGCTAAACTTGGAGAACGGTGCAGTAAAAGGACACAAACGGAAAAGGACAGATTAAAAAATTGCACAGATCAAAAAAAACAAAGCCAAACTAACTAATATAGGACCGGAAGATATCATATTACTTACAAAGCAAACATAACAAGCTACTACTAGTTTACCACCCAACACCATGGAGAGTAAAGCAGATGCTAGTCTGCTATTATATGGAGAGAAGACAAGCTTATTTTAAGACACACATCACAAATGAAAAGAATTTCCGAGGACAGGACTAGCCAACAACTAAGGGATGACATCTATCCCTTCAACAACAACCCTATATCTCTATAGCCTTTAGACGAACAAAACACCACATGAGAAAATCCCGAAGGGATGCAAGCAGCAAGAGGAAAAGAATTTGAATACAGGGGAGAGGGCAGATATGATGTCAGCTATATAGAGTATTTTATTTAACTCCTCTCTAGGAGATTAGACACAAGGTCAGGTGTGGGTTTTGATGAAAGTGTTTCTGTGGAACGAACTGGATTCAAACCCGGCACACCCAGATCCGCCTCGTTAACCACTTTGCCACCGTCACATTCCTGCTATATCTAAATGAATAAATGCTAAAGTTTTTTCCATCTATCCTAACTATATTAACATCAAAACACGTTAGACTTATTTAATTCTAATGATATAGTAATATATTGAAATACCCTTATTATTATTATATTATTTATATATTAATACGATAGAGTGTGTGTTATTTATTTTGTGTGTCACGATCTGACACTCCTATTTAAGATTTGCCCCTGACAACGGGTTAGGGGGGAGAGAGGAGGGAGGGTGCAAGTTAGGGGGGAGTCGTGACCGATGGTGACTGCTGAAGAGACAGCTTTTACCCCGCAAGCGAGTAATATAAATAAATATATATACTTCCATCCCGTCACGCAAAATTTTGGTGAGTAAAATATGTACATATTACTAGCCACTGGATAATATTATTAACAGTAAATTATACAGATTGATGTAGAAAACACTGTGGAATTTCCACAGGGCCCCGCTAGTTATTATAATTATAAATAAAATAAAATAAAGAGATCTTATAAAAGAAATGATAGTGTTTAAAAACTTCTCATAAGACCATCCACGCAAGAATGACTTCCTCCTTTTTGGAGTGGAGGGAAGTAGTGTTCGTTCATCATAATATTATCCTCTGTCAGGGGGGAGGGTCAGTGTAGTATATGTTCGTTCACCATAATACTAGCTAAGGAAGATCGATAACTCAAGTTTATAATAAACATGTTTTTTTTAACTAGACAATTATGAAACTTATTCTTCCTTAGCTAGCATATTCATCTTTGTTTATAAAGATGGCGACTATATTTTTCCAGCCAATTTTCATTTAGGCGTTTCACATAGACAATGAAACTTGCCATGGTTTTTAATGTTATCTAAATAAATAAATGCAAAAGTTTTTTCCACCTATTCTAACTATATTGACATTAAAACGGTTTATGCTTATTTAATTCTCTGTAGTATATTTTCATTCGTCATGATACATTCCTCCCAGGCATTACCTCCTCTTCGGGGGGGGGGAGGGGCTGTACAGTATAAATTCGTTCCTCACGATACCATTTCCTCAAGATTACCAGTTGTGTGTGGGGGGTGGGGGGTAGGGGGTAGTGTACTATCTATTCTGTTGTCATGATATCCTTCCAGGCATTAAACCCTCCTGGGGGGGGGGGGGTCAGTGTATGTAGTTCATTCATCATGATATCATCCTCTCATTTGCATATTCATTTATTTTTAAATTTCTAATGAATTAATATTTTCTAATCTGCTAATAATTAAATACATGCATTTATTATTTTTTTACTACATTTGTTGCTGTTGTTGTTGTTCATATTTACTTCCTCCCACGAGAGAAGAGTAAGGCACAATGTCAATATTTAACGTGGGAAGAATCCAGCTCCCCCAAAATTGGCACTCTGAATTGGAACAAAAAATTTCAATTGCATCGGTCTAGAAGGATTTCTTCTTCACTGACAGAGAACATAAAAACTAAGTGCAGATTCAATACAGATACTACATTCTGCTCCTAGCCAAAAGGCCAAGTAGTTAACATGTTGGTAGTGATGATGATGATGCTGCTGCTGCTGATGATGAATTAAAAATTCTGTCATAGAAAAGAAATAAACCTCCTCTAATCTTTCTAAATTACAAAAAAAAGTATTTTTCTTTAATATTCTTACGTATCTTTCTTTCTTTTATAATAAAGGTGAAAAGTACAAAGTACTCATTTTGAATTACTCAGTAATAGAAAATCGTTTTCTTTGACCAATCAACGTTCCACCCTTATGTTTATTCATTTCATTATATAACCAGTTTTAATGGGAAATTCATTTTCATTTTTATACTGAAATAAAATAAAATTTATCGACGTTGAATATCTTAAAGATCATATCAATTAACCATTTTATTGTTTTTTCCTAAAAGCAAAATTTGACGATGTTCATGCATAGTATAGTTCCCCCACATTGAAATATATCAAATAACACTACGACAATCATCATTTTTTAAAATTTCCTCTAAATTACTAAAATGTCAAATGAAAATTACTTATTTAGTTTCTGTAAAGAAGACTACAGTGTCAGTAATTGCCGCCCGAAGGGTGGGTAGTTTTTGCTAATAGAGTATAAATAGTACTAGCATTACAAGCTGATAATGTCTTTTTGTTGAACAACGGCAAAATTTCACACCTAATGTGTTTTAAACAAGTTATATTTCTTTTATTTGTGAGACAATTTTTTAAACAATTATATGGATGGAAAGTGAATAAAATACACATTCCAATAATGTTAATTCCATGTGCCTGTATGTGTTAAATATTTTTATACTCCAAGTTAAAAATGAAAAAATGCTCAAAACTGACGAACTTGAAAGGGAAACTGTTTTTTTTTCATTTTTATATTTCATACCTTAGATTTCGATTAAAATGTGCAGGGTTAAATTTGATTGGATACTCTTGAAATTTCACAGGCCTAGATGGCTAATTCAAATCAGTGTTGCCAATTTAGAGGTTTTACCTCTAGATCTGGAGATTTTGTTTCGAATCTAGCGAGTAAAAATCTAGCGGCTAGTGGTTTTGTTCTGTAAAATCTGGAGATTTTGTTTGACACCTACACAACCGCAATTTAAAATACTTTAAAACAAAAGAAACTGGGTATTCCTGCAGTTTACGAACCGTGCTGAAATAATAACGCTATTATTTAGAAACCCATTGTTAACGATTCTGTACTGTTCTGTAAAAATTTAATAAACAAAAGATACCGAAAAATTGAATTCCACTTGAAAATCCTATCTAAAAGAGAGCACGGCCCATAAACTGCAAAAGTACCAAAAACTTATCCAGGTAGGTAGAAAAGTAGCTTTTATTGCTTTTGGTAAGATTTGTTAACTATGTGTTCATTTCCCCCTTTTTTTCTGTTAACTATTCTTAAAAATCGCCATAAAATTGATTTTTCTAAGTATTTATTGGGGGGGGGGGGGGGCTCTATATTTATAAATAGGGTCTAAGCCCGTAATTTATAATATGTATTTACTCACTTGGTAAAAGTGCAGAAAAGTAAACAGTCAAGTAATTGTAAAAAAGCAATAGCAGAAACAAAGACTTATACCAAACGCAGTAGAATTTAATTATCTACCGACCTGTATACTTTTAATGTGCTGAAACTGTCTAAGTTTTTTTTATTTCAAAATATGTTGTTCAAAGTGGTCTTTACACAGAAGAAAAAACAAATGGCCATTTGCCACTAAACTGGAGGGGGCTTAATTCATGAAAAGTTATATAAACAAAATAACATCCTACCACTAACCCTAAGTAAGTTCCACCCACGAACTTAGAGTTAGTGGTAGTCATAGCTTTTTTACAATTTTTCAGGAATGAAGCTCTCAACAGTTAAGCGACAAGCAACAATTTATTCCCAGCATGTTGTAAAGACAGCTTAAAAATTTGAAATAAAAAACTTTAAAACAGTTTCAGTACATATAAAAGTATACAGGTTGATAGATAATTAAATTCTACTGCGTTTGGTATAAGGCATTTGTTGTTTTTTGTTGTTTACAATTTTCGACCGTTAACTATTCTGCACTTTTACCATTTACTCTGTTGTTCCTATTTACTTGCCTCCCCAAAAGGTCAACATTCATGTTTTTATCTATTTTTACTAATTTTCCAACGTTTATTATTACATTTAATTATCAGCGTGAATCATCTTTTCTAAGACACAACATATGTCAACACCTCAGCAAAGCTACAGTTCACGCTGCTACAGGAGTTTTACTAAAATATGATATTCATAAACGACCTCCCTGATGAAATTGTGTCCGAGATGGTTATATTTGCTGATGACACCACGCTCTATACCAGACATGTGGGAAAAACGAATGTACACATATCCACGGCAATGTTAGAAAATGAGCTTCAGTCTGTAGTGGAATAGAGACGTCAATGGATAGTAACATTTAATCTTACTAAGACTTAACTTCTTTCCTTTAACAATTACAAAAAAACCTTTTCAACCACCAATTGACATGGCTAGTAACACCCTACCTGAGAGTTCATCATTCAAACTCCTTGGCCTAACATTCACAGGCAACATGAATTGGAACAAATACATAGAAGACATTGCCAAGGCTGCTGCAAAGAAGGTGGGTTCCCTCTACCGCGCTAGAAAACTACTCACACCTGCCAGTATCCTGTATCTCTACAAAGCCACCATTCGCCCATGCATAGAGTATTGTTGCCACATCTGGGCTGGTGCATCTACCACTTGTCTCTCACTCTTAGACAGGGTCCAAAAAAGGGTCCCCAATCTAATAGGTGTCGCACTGTCAACCAAGTGCTTGTTTTACAAGTACTTTAATGGAATGTGCTCTGACGAACTTGTAACACTTGTGCCCCCTCGACGGAAATACCTCCAAACCCACGCGACAAGCAGTAAAATCCTACCCCTTCACTGTCCAGGTCCCTAGATGCTGGAAAGCTTTCTACTCAAATAGTTTCTTCCTTCGAACTACTAGACTTTGGAATTCCCTCCCTGTTTCCTGCTACTCTGACTGTACTAACATGCAGAAATTTAAATGTAATGCAAACTCCCTGCATAGTGTCCCTGTAGCCCCTTACGCCCCAGTGGTAATGTGTCTCGTTTGGGGTGAATGAGACTGAAAAAAGAAACATGGATATTTTATTTAAAGTTTACTGGATTTATTTTTGAGCGAACTTAAAAAAAAAAGAAGAACGTTTTCCACATGTAAAAAAAACAAAACAGTATAATATTTACTTGCCTCCCCATGGTGACAGAGGTCAGGAAAAAATCAGGCTCCCTAAGAAAGGGGCACTCTGGATTGGGACAAAAATAAAAATTACCTCAGTGTAAAAGGATTTTTCCTTCACTAACCAAGGATAGAAAAGATAAAAGTATAGTATCAGACAGATACTACACTTTGAAAAGTAAAAAATAAAAAATAAACAGAAAAGAAAAAGATATTGTAAAATAGACAAATATTTAAATCGTAAAAAATTTTTTTTTTAATTTATTCAGAGCAGACAAAAAATCCTTAATTGTGTGATTGGTGGCAGGCATGAAAATTGCTGCCAAATTTAACATAAAACGATCCCTCCATTTCCAGATCATTGTAACATTTTAGGACT
This sequence comes from Sepiola atlantica, assembly GCA_963556195.1. Lineage (NCBI taxonomy): Eukaryota > Metazoa > Mollusca > Cephalopoda > Sepiida > Sepiolidae > Sepiola > Sepiola atlantica. Next base: position 38,434,953 of record OY744533.1, read on the forward strand.
CAGGACTGTTAACCATTGTAACATTTTAGGACTCAGGACTGTTAACCATTTTTCTTTGCTATGGAAGATAAATTCTGTGTGTTTTAATTTTTAAGGTGATTTTGTGTAGTTTGCCAGTCGAACTTAGGGTAAAATAGACATAAAAAATGAGTTAACTGCCCCCAAAAATGGGGAATCATTTTACATTAAATTTATATGCAAAACTAATTACCCACTTTAAATTCTAAAATAATAGTTTTTTTGAAGGGAGGGGTCACACTTATTTTTAGGGGGGGGGGGGTATAGCCTAGGGTCCTCATCTATTTTTGTGACAATATTATCCAACGGAAAAGGGTTGGTTTGAAACTGGACCCTGGTTTTTTCCTAAGAAGGCTTTCAACTTATTTTGCACCAGAAAAGAAAACTAGAATTGATATAAAACAATAGGAAAGAGGAAAAAGAGAAAGAAAATGTTGTTTTTCCTTTCTCAGTATTTTGGGAGATAAAAAATCCCCAAATAAAGCGATTACATTCGTCACCAGTCACTTAGTTTCCATATGGCGCAAAACAATAGGTTTTTGTTGCCGAGATAATGCGGAATTGTAACAATATTGTCGGATTGAAAGAAATCAAACTGAGAATGGAGTTTGTTTTCTTAGATTATGAACATGTAAAAGGAATTTAAACAAAATGTTTTGAAACGGGGAGAAACCAGCACACCCTTGATAAGGGAAGGGAAAGGCTGTTTTCTTTGACTCAAGGTTTGAGATATGAAAATGAATGACCCACCAGGTGGTCACTGGATCACAAACCAGGGTACAGCTGTTTTAAATCCTTGGCATTGAGTGGACATTGATATATTAGGATGAACTCAGAATCTTTTGCAAGAGATAAGAATTGTTTTGCTAGCATGCCATGCATCGCTGGCCTGGCGTAGCTTGGTGGGGTAATGGAGGAGAGTGTCTGCTGAATGACATTTCCCCGTATTTTATAAATTAATAAAAATACATTTTTTCTTCTGTGAATAAGATCGAGGTAGGAGGAATCCCTGTCCACCAAGGTAACAGTGGAAGATAGAAACAGATGAAGAAGAAGAGAAGGGCAAGATAAAAATACAGTTAGTCATTCCAGAATTAGAAGGGTGGATTGGAAATACCAAATATGACAAGAAAATAATAATGAGAATATATTTTTTTTCATTATTTAATTAATTCTATTGAGAGAGAGGCAGATTTATGCCCATCTGATTCTCAATATAAAGCAAAGCATAACAAGCTTCGGAGACTCTTTTTGGTCCCCTTGTCATTTTGTTTTGCTCAGCTTGTACTCTGTCAATGGATAGGTTGTTTCTTTTTCTTGTTTCAACTTTGCATAAAGTTGACGATTAGTTCTATTAAGAGGATCGTAGATAGAAAATTAGAAGAATGGGATCTGAGGAAGATATTGTTAGGAGTTTAGTTGTAGAGAGAGCAGAAAACAGCACCTTTGAGGTATCAAGGAAAATAGAAAGGACCATAGGGGAAATACGGATACCTCCTCATAAGGGAGATGCTGCCAGATTACAAGATTGACTGGCAGTAATCCAAAAGAAGAAGGTGGTCTATGGTTTGGCGGATTACGAGATGGTACTGCTGGTCCTTGATGGAGCGGCAGATATAGTCTCAAAGTTCATTGGGGAAATTTACAGGAAGAATCCGGATATAGCTTGGATGAAGCTCCTCAAGCAGATGGTGAAGCAATATGCCAGCGAGCGGACTGCGATTAAGGCTGTACACAAGCTAACCCGGCTGGAGCTAGTCGAGCGAATTGAGGGTATAGCGATCCTTGCATTTCCAGATGGGTCTATCCAGAATACAGATCCGATACAGGCGATCCTGGTTGACGCCCTCGTAGACAGGTTGAGCGATAAAGAAACTTAAATTGCTGGGGGTTCGAGACGTAGCAAAAGACAGCATCAGGCTGTAAGAACATATGGAGACGGGCGAAAGTGAAATGAAGGTCCGAATTAGAGAGAGGGTGGTGGGAAGCAGAAGGAGTCTGGGGCCCCAACCCAAGTCAGGAGGGGGGTAGAAGATTGGGAGACGGAGGCAGATCTCAGTAGAGATGCATGGGATTGTCGGCATGGATTCTACAGACCCACTCTGAGCAGATACAAATTGATTTGCTGGACCTACAAGTACGAGGGGCATCGATCAGAGGACTGTCCTACAAACTATGGAGCCTCACCTTGCTCGTTGGGGCCGAATTGCACAAAATGTGGTCAATTCAGACATGAGAGGCAGTGGTGTAGAGCAGCAGGAGTTCAGAGGTTGAGAGTTAAAACGCCAAACACAAGCTGGGGTAAGGAACCAGGGAAACACCAACAAGCCGCCCCACGAGAAGTAATAAGCAGGGTGGCCCCGGTAATAGTAAGAAGTAAAGAATGTTGGACATGTAGAGAGAGAGGTCATTTTTCTGTTAACTGCCAGTTACGGTTGTGCTGGCATTGTGGGAAAGCAGGCCACATAAGAAGGGGCTGTCCTCACAGGAGGCGAAGCAGTTCTGATGTATGGAGCTCTCCGAGAAGAGGAAATCCAAATCGAATCTCACCCCAGAGGCAACCCCGCAAAGATAAGAACAATAACAGGACAGATGGGTCTCAAGGGAGGTTGTTGTTGCCGGCTCCCATGTCGAGCGTGGCAGGCCACTGGGAAGGAATAGCAAGAAATAGAAGAAGAGCCCAGGTGTTCTCTCTGCTTACCGAAGAGAGGGAGCTTAAATGTACCGCGTTAGTGGGGAATATTCAGGTGAAGGCTCTGATTGATACCAGAGCGTCAATCTCTTTAATACACGCTGATGTGTATCGAGGGTTGAAAAGCAGTAGAAGGTTGCGCCTGCAAGATATGGCAGTTAGCCAGCCGATGGTAGTGAGATGCGAATAGACTGGATGGCATGATTACCCTTGCAGATTGGGGAAACAAAGGATGAATTCCCGTTTTATGTGGCGTCCGGCTTGGGCAGTCAATTGATTTTGGGAGAGAATTGGCTCCGAGATAAGGGAGCTAAGTTAAGTTTTAACCCAGCTACATTGGGGGGGGGGGGGGTGATCCCTCTGGGCGGCACAGAGTGCGACACTGTCCATAGTGGCACACACTGACATAAAGCTTCCATCCCCTAAGACAGCCATATCCGGTGGAGGAAGGATAAATAGCAAGAGAGAATTAAAGGGGGAATTATATCAGGTAGCCCCCATTGGAGAATATGCAGACAATGAGGGGGGAGAGTGACCCTGAGCGAGTCTGTGGTTAGAGGGTTTGAAACAATACCCATATTGATAGCTAACTAAGCAAACAAAACTGTCAAAGAGTTGGGATGGACAAAAACAGTGGAGATGGGGATCGATACAGGTGACAATCCGCCCATCAATAGAACTCTGATACATAAGAGGATATTAGTGGAGGAGGCGGTGAGCGATATGTTAGGGGCAGGGATAATCGAAAGGTTCGGGGTTCCCAATAGAGATTGTTGAGAAGAAAGATGTAGGACATCATTTGTGTGTGAATTTCCAACAGCTAAACGCAGACACTAGACTGTTAGCGGTGCCTCTTCCCTTGATTGATGATATTTTGGCTCTGTTAGGGAAGTCCATCTATTTTTCGACCTTAGATTTGAGGTCTGGATATTGGCAGGTGGCCTTGGAAAAGAAGAACCAGGAGAAAACAATCTTTGCTTGCCACGCAGGGCTGTTTAATTTTAGGGTGAGGCCATTTGGGTTGTCAAATGCACTAGGTGGGTTTAGCCAATTGATGTCCATAGTGCTGGGAGGTATGGAGGATTTTGCCATGGCTTACCTAGATGATATATTAGTGTTTTTAAGGAACCCCGAGGAGCACTTTGAGCATCTACAGAGGGTGTTTGGTAGACTACAAGAGCATGGGTTGAAGCTAAAGTTGCCAAAGTGCCAATACTTGAAAAAGAAGACCAAGTATTTGGGGTTTATTATAGATGAGGATGGGATTCGGCCAGACATGAATAGGTAGACGTTATTCGGGCCATGCCAGAACATAAGACGGTAAGGCAGGTCCGAGGATTTATAGGGGCGATTGGCTATTACAGACGTTTCGTTCCTGCCTTCAGCCGATTAGCCAGGCCATTGATAGCCCTGATAAAAAAATATGCCAGATTCAAGTGGACGGAGGACTGTCAACAGGCTTTTGATGCTCTTAAAGAACAACTCACAGTGGTGCCATTACTGACCTATCCAGACTTGGGTAAACTGATGGTATTATACACCTATTGAAGTGACAAATGCATCAAGGCTGTATTGACACAACCCTGTCCAGGCAAAGATGGACCAGTGCCAGGTATACCCGAAGAGATACCAGTATATTTTCTATCACATCAACTATCCGAAATTCAATAAAGATAGCCAGTGATAGAGAAAGAGACATTCGCGATCATGTACGCAGTGCAGATACTGGACTATTACCAGAGCGGCACAGTCTTTACGATCAAGACTGACCATAAACCACTCAAGCATCTGTTGGAGGCTGAGTGGACAAATAAGAAAATACAGCAGTGAGCTTTGAAACTTAGTGGGTACCACTGCAAGATAGAGTATCTGGCAGGCAAGGATAATACTTGTGCGGACCTATTGTCCAGAATCTCCAAACCGTTAGAAACTGAGTCAGTCAAACTAGAGCCAGCCGTAAACGACAAGCATATCAAATTAACGTGATAAATTTGCATTGTAAAAATCAACGTCCAGTTTGGGACAATGAAGGAGAAAACGAACCAGGGATCGTTAGGGATCCCAGGAAGATAGTGAAATAGCTGCTCTTAGAGCCAGAGTGGAGGCAGGGAAAAACCTCCAAATTCGTAATACAGGACGGAGTGTTGTGTCATCTCTCCATGAAAGATGAGCAGGTAAGTGTTAGGTTGTCCGTGCCAAGTCTGAGATGTTAGATCAGTCCCAAGGGAAAATTGAACATATGGGAATCGATAAGACGCACGAGCTAATAGGGAGGAATTATTATTGGCTGAAGCTATATAATTAGGTGGTCAGTCATGTGGATAGATGCATGCATAACATGTCAATCACCGAGTATGAGAGGGAGAGCCGTCCCCTTGATGGAAACCAACGTTCCAAATTATCCATTCCAAAAGGTGAGCATGGATATCTCGGGAGGGTATCGGAAGATCACACAAGGTAATCTCTACATACTGAGTTTTGTAGACTGGTTGACAAATTGTCCAGAGGCTTTTGCTATACCAGACAAGCAGGCACAAACGGTGTCGGACATGATTTTGAGGGAAATTTTCCTTAGATATGGAGCCCTGAGCAACTGATCACTGATAATAGGCCAGAAAACGTAAACCAAACTATGGCAGAGACTTTAGCAGGTCTTAATATACAACACATAACTACCTCAGTGTATCATCCCCAGGGCAACGCCAAGGTGGAGAGATTACACAAAACCTTGGCCGATGTATTGGCTAAGTTAACCGAAAGTGATAGAGAAAATTGGGATCTCTATCTGACCCAAGTATTGGCGGCTGTGAGGTTCACAATTAATGAAACGTTGAAGTTTGCCCCCTATTATTTGTTGTTTTGTAGGGATGTAGTCCTACCAATAGATAACCTACTAAAACCATGTTGGAGATACATAAGAGGGGATCACAACCAGATCATTTTAGAGAAGCAGCATGAGTTTTTTTATGTGGGTAAGGAGAAGGATTAAGAGAGCACAAAAGAAGAGGAACGCCTGGATAAACAAAAATAGGAAGGAGGTTGACCTACAGGTAGGGGACCCGGTATATTACAAACTACATATGAGGGAAGGTAAACTAGACATGAGGTTGTTCTTCTTCTAACAGATTGTGCAGCAAAGGGGTCCAGTGACCTTTGTGATCTGGGACTAAGTGGCAGAGAAAGTAAAAAGGGTATATGCTAATGATTTAAAGTTCGCCGAGGTAGAAGGTTGGGAAGAACTGAAACCAATAAACAAGAGAAGGGTAAGGAAAACAACCCTTGTAGAACCCAAAGAAATGGAAACAGACAGTGAATCTGAAGAAGATGAAGAGGGGATTAGGTTTAACCCTCTGGTTCATAGAGAGCCAAGGGAGGCAACAACCCCCTCCATGGAAAGAGAATCTGATGGCTCTCCGGTCTATGAGAAGCCGGGAAAGAAAACAGACCCCCCCCCCATAGAAAAAGAGAATGAATCCAGCATTTTTGCAGAGTCTGCTGAGGATTCGAGTGAGTGGGAGGAGGAAGATTCAATACTTCTATCTCAACTTCAGAAAAAGCTAAGAGAGGAAAAGGTAATTGAGGTAGTGAAAAAATTGCCCCATAAGTTACGGTTGAGGGGAGCAACCCCCTCCCCTAACCCTAACCCAAAATAGGTTACCTATACCGTTTGGTATAAGTGGAAGAAAGTTGGACAGTGTCCGAGAGAGGAAGAGGAAAGTAGGAAGTTCTTAGTGCTGCCGGAGGTCTGTCAGCAAATATTTTCAGGTGAAGATAGTAGGTGTAAAAGCATTTTGACACCTCCCTTCACTTAAAAATTCACCAAACTTCAGGAAATCAACCAATTTGAATTAAATATTCAGTACTATGTGTGTTACTACAGCATTTTTCAGTATTTATTAATCAACGATCACAGAATATAATGAACTCATTTATTTTGTTATCTTAGTGGAAATGTATTATTTTGTGAAAACAAAATACACCTTTATTAAAGTTACATTTTTAAGTACTTATAAAAAAACACATGAATTGTTTTTTATAAAAATAAAGCACTGCAGATGTTAACAATTAAAAAAAATTTTTTTTAATATTTCTTATATATTATGAAAAATGCCCCTAAATTCTGTGTTAATAAAATCTATAGCTCGAAGAAAAATTAATTTCTCGAATTAACAACATTATCATTGAATAAAGCATTGTTTAATCAATATTCTCACCAACAAAAATAATATAATTGCAAAAATATTTTATGTGATTTTAACGATAAGAGTTTCCGGGGAAATTTTAAACGCGATATTATTATATTTCCCTTTCGTGCATGAACGTGTAATCATTAGTGTAAGAATTTTTTTTATAATCTTGAAAATAAAAAAATATTGAAAAACTGGGCCGTTCCAAAAAGAATAATTTAAAAAATGGGATAATTTCCACTAACGATTAACTTGAAGGATGTCCAATATTGCAATAAACAGATAGGATTTTCGCTGCCATCAAAATATTAAAAAAACAGCATGTTTATATGAAAAAAATATGTAAGCAACCTCGTTTTCATTTCGTCTATTTTGCTCAAATTTTGGATAAAATCGATTGTTGGTCTTAATTGTATTTCTTGTCCTGAAATAAAATTCTAATTTACATTTTAAAGTTTTGAGAATCGAATTTTAATTCAATGTTTTAATCGCTGGTGGCCATATTGTTTTTTCATGCACCAAAACTATTTTTACGACGTAAAAAGGTTTGTTACATACAAAAAAAACAAAATAAACTTTGAACATTTTTTATACAAATAAAACTTGTTTAAAACAAAATGAAAAGGTTAAGACTAAAATATATTGGTCGATATTTAAAGAATTTTAATATCACATTGGGAAATAAATTAAATATTAAATGACATTAATAAGTAAAAAATTAAAGAAAATATGGTATAATAATTATACAATTTCTATAAACTATTACAAAATCATATCTTCTTTATTATTATTTTAATACCCATAGTTCGTATAAGCCATGGTCATTTTTGCACATACTCATAGTCTGTAAATGCACACGGCACCAAGCAAACTGAGAGAGTTTGAATTACCTACTAGACACCATCCTCGAGTGCCTTCGGTCTCTCTGTACAAGGTTTTGTCAGGTCAACCTGACATGAGGATACTTCACCCTACAAGTAAACCCTGACCAAATATTCAAAATAACATAGTATTCAAAGCATAAATATGATCCCCTCAACACGGCTATACACTGGCTCATATGAATGGTGCATCTTTTCCAAGTTATGTTACCTCAAGCAACATCACTTAGCTGGATACTCCACCAGACTAGATGAATTCTTGTCCCGGAATCCGGTAGGACCAAGAGACCACAAAAAAATATACTATAACATACTTAACTGGTTAATTGGGGAGAGGAAAATGAATCTGCTTAACTTCTTTACTAACTCAACGTTTTATAGGAATATTCGAATATCTAGGTATCTCATATAGAGATCAAGTGTTAACCTCAGGGATGGCCCCCTTGATTTCTGAGAACTTCGATTGAAGTAAAATGAAACCAAAAAAGAGAAACTTGGCTGTCAATTCCTTCTTAAGGCGTTAGTCGAAAAAACAAAACATCAATTTCTCCTTACATGAAAAACAACTCTTCTTTCATTGTTTACGAACACTTTATTTGACATTATCTTAATAAGTTGTTGAATAAAATTAATTAATTTTGTATCGATAGACTTTGCCACCCTATCATTTGATACTACCTTTCCCACTACAAATGTACTAAATATGTGATTTAAATGATCTTATTGATTTATTTATTAAATAAGTTATTTTAATTACTAACTAAAAGGTTCAAATGACTTATTTAGTAAATAAGTGATTTTATTTATTTACTAATTAAGTGATTTTATTTATTTATTAAGTGATTAAGTGATTTTATTTATTTATTAAATAAGTTATTTAAAACCACTTATTTAATAAATAAATAAATTTCAACCTCTTTAGTAAATCAAATCATTTATTTAATAAAGTAGTAAAATAAAATCACTTATTTAATTTTAAAAAAAAAAGGTCATTCAAACCCCTTATTTAATTAGCAATACACATCGACCAGAAAACTGTTTAGATAATCACAGATTTGAGGGTAGTTCTATTAAAATAGTCATATCTTAAAAACTAAAGCACTTTAAGTGCTCAAAATACCATCATTTTGTTAGGAAATGAATATCCTTTCAGGTGCATTCATGAATAATAATATACATTATATATTTTTAAGAGTTTTGAGCAAATAAAGGCAAAAAAATGTTAACGCTATTTTCGGCAATTATCGTTAATTTTTTTTTACCCCCCCCCCCTTCGTTTAAAAGTCTTGTACCATTGCTGTGTGTGGAATTTCGTCCTGAAATTTGGAAACTAGCCAGGAGAAACATCACTTTTAATGTTTGTTAGTGTACGAAGTAATTCGGCTCATTCATTTTTTGGAAATTTTAAAAATAAACCTTCAACTCGACGTCGGTTGAACATTTTTGAAAAATACATTTCCATCGCCCAATTAGTAAGTAAATCAATCATTTTACTTTTTTATGCATTAAAATTATAATTGTATATATGTGTTCTCTTTTGGTAGTCATGATATTTCATGACCCTATCCGGAAAAAAAAAGCGCTTTCTATTTATAATTTGAAAAACTGATTGTAGTAGCAGCAGTAATAGCAGCTATAAACACGAGGCGATTTTTGTTTATTTTCATTCTAGAACGAATTTAAAAAATTTTTAAATATGAATATAGAAAATGTTGTTACATTTTTCGTACCCAACTAGTAAATAAATTAATCTTTTATCTTTTTTTATGCATTAAAATTATAATTGTATGTTGTTTTGTCTTTCCGTAGTAGTAATTTTGAATTACCTTATCTGAAAAAATATTGTCCTTTTTTTGAGCGAAAGTCAACAATGGCTGCTAGTATTGCTGATATAACAATCAATCAGCAGCAGCTAACTAGTCTTGTAAGACAAAAATTCTTGAGTTTAAAAAAGTTAATCCTATTTGGTTCTTTTATAAAAAATACTTTTAAAAAATACTGGTTTTCACTCAACTTTCGAACTTCTAGTAGTAATGATTTTCTAGTCGCCAATTTAAAAAAAAAATTAAGATTCTACTTTTTTAGGCAATTACGTCTTAAAGTCTTGGTGAAAAAAAGAAAAAACAAAACAACAAAAAATAATTTAGAATTTAGAGTGGGGGATCAGTTTTGCATATAAATTTAATGTAAAATGATCTCCGATTTCCCAGCCATTCTTGCCTTTTAGTGAAATTTATAAAATAAATAATTACTCTACCATTAACTCTAGGTATGACTAACAAGCCCACCTCCTAAAAATGCCTTCTTGAACATATCGTACCATTAACCTTAAATATGAGTGGCAAGCCACCCCTAAAAAACTCTCTTAACCCTAACACTAAGTCCGAATGGCAACCTCCATCCAAAACAAAACCCCTTCCTTAACCTTATTATTAACCCTAAGTCCGAGTACGAAGCCCTAATCCTACAAAAAAGCCCATTAAAACCACACATAATCATCTAAAAAAAAAAAAAAAAAAAGCAAACGCCCATAAAAAAAAATGCACAGGATTTATTTGCCATAGAAAAAAATTGATTAATGCCCTAAAACGCTAGAATGGCCCGGAAATGGTGAATTATTCTACATTAAATATATGTGAAACTAATCCCCCACTCGAAATTCTAAATGAATTGTTTTTTTTTCTTTCTGCTAAGTTTTCAGGGTGTTCACACTTAATTGCCCCTAGCCCTACCATTAACCTGAAGTTCAAGTGGTAAGCCCCCCTCTTCCCACAAAGACCCTCATAATCGTCTAAAAAAAAAAGAAGAAAAAAAACAAACAAAACAAGAAAAACGCACAGGATTTATCTCCCATAGAAAAAATAATTAACTGTCCTAAAACGCTAGAATGACCCTGAAATGGGGGATTATTTTATGTGAAACTGATCCCCACTTTAACTTCTAAATTAATTGTTTGTTTTTTTCTTTTTTCTGCCAGGTTTTTCAGGGTTATAACATGTAATTGCCTAAATAAAAAAAGTAGAATCTCATATTTTGGGACGGTAAGGGGGTGAGTTAGCAGAAGGTGTTAATCTACAATAATGCCAAAGAAATCTTGCAATATATTCATTTTTAAACAGTCCTAGTATTAGATTTTAGTTTCTTGTACATAAAATGTATTACAATTCAACTTTGAGTTTTCTAACTTTATTCTTTTAATGGATACATGGTATTTTTAAGGTATTGCAGCATATTTATGTGCACTTAGTGCAGATTACTTGGAAACCATTAATTTCTGGAGATTTTCAGTGACACATTCTGATTCCTTGTACAAAAATACACTTATATGGTAAATTTCATTGCTTAATCTTGTGTTTTAACAAAGATATAACATTTTTACTGAAAAATTAGTGTAAAAAATGTGACAAAACGCATATGGTCTTAAAGAGAGGAAAATATCCAATCGTGTGAGGCACAAAAATAGTCATAACTTCCTTATTTATAGTCAGATTCTTTCTTAGATCATCAAGCTCTTTCTATATATGCCATTATTGAGATATTTTAAGCAATTTAAATTTTTTCATGTGTATTGCTACTTATTTAGTAAATCAAATCACTTATTTAATAAATAAGTAATTAAAATCACGGTACTCTTATAGATGACGCACCATGTTTCCATGACTTCGCGTCGTCAACGTTCGGGCAGGTCTCGGAAGCACCCGATACTCGACGAAACATTTGCTTATAAAGTTTGTTTTCGTTAAAATAAGAAAACAAAACAAAAAAAATTGCTTAAAAACAGTTGTTGCGGTGTTTATGTTAACTAGAAATACATTGACAAAAAATGTAAAAAAAACAAAAAAACATTAAAAGTCGTGCTTTCCGGATGTTTACGTTAAACGCTGGAGAGTGCCGAATTTACATTGGAAACTGATCCCCCCTTCTAAAATGTAAAATATTTGAAAAAAATTTCCAAAAACCCCGGAATTCTCTAGCAGCCTGATAGGTAAGTGTACACCGAAAAAAGAAAAAAAAACTGGTCAGTAAAAAGTTGTGAAAAACGGACTGTGAGAAAAGACGAACATGTGCCGTCTTTTTTTTTTTTTTTTACATTTCTTGTCAACTTTTTTTAATGACTATTTTTGGGCACTTCTGTCGTATATATGAAGCAGCTGCCGATTAAGAAATCGAAACTGAAGAGTTCCGTTTTTTTTTTCTCCAAGTACCATTCATTCAGAATTCACCGGAAGTTGAATTTAGTATTTAGAAAATGGAGTTAAATGAGATTAATCTCCGAGACATTGGTAATTTAATGAACCAGCCGCAAAAAACAATAGATTTTTTACAGGCACACCGCCTGATTTTTTATGGTTTAGGGTTGGGGTTTTTTATTTAAATTTTTTTGGTACTGTTTTAGATATTGACCCTAATTTCCGTGACTGCCCGGCAGCAGCAAGCCGACAGCTAACGGAAGCGTCCGAGACCTGCCGAAATCGAAAACGAGGCTGGCGTCCGACGCTTGGCACTTGTTGACAATGAATTTTGAAGTGTTGTGTAGTTCAATTGCCTCTATGGAGCAGTGCATTAACTTTTGCCAGCAGAAAGCTCTGCTGGCAAAAGATATGCGATGTGGCGGCGGCCGACTTTGCCGGCTAGTACCGCGAAAGACAGTTACTGAAAAATATGCCTGGAGATGCCCCACCCAGGAATGCCGCCGGGCTTGGATTTCGTTGCGATCGGGGACGTTTTTTTCGCGGTCCTCCTCTTCTGCCTGTATTTCGCTAAGCCCCCCTTCAAAAACGAAAAACAAGCCCTTACCCCTCCAGCTAAAATAATGGAAAAAACAAAAAAACAATGCGTAATTGCAAAAAAAAAAAAAAAATGGGTTAAAAAAGTTATTATTTTCGCGTTCTACAGTTTATAAAAACAGTTCATTTCAGTTACAAAACAAATGTTTAAAAAAAAACAATGCGTAATTGCAAAAAAAAAAAATGGTTTTAAAAAGTTATTATTTTCGCGTTCTAAAGTTTATAAAAACAGTTTATTTCAGTTACAAAAAAAATGGTTTAAAATGTTAGCGTTTATAAAAAAATTTCTTACATAAAATGGTTAAATATTAATTTAAAAAAAGTTTATTCATTTCAGCTATGGGTTTGTTCATTTATTTCATTTTTTGGAGCTAGTGTACGAATAGAGTACCGTTATGATCGTCTGCAAACAGGAATTTGTCTTACAGCGGAAGTCACCGTTTTGGCATACCTTACGAAAAAAGTTCCGGATAGTCGGTAATGTCGCAGAGAAGTGGTATCCCCCCACCCTCCCACCCGGAAAAGCCATATACTGGAGATCCCCACCCCCTTTTGATATTTTTTTTTTAAAGTAAATAACAAATCAACAAGTCTCGTTTTCTTTTTTTACTTAAAGTAAATAACAAATAAACGAAAAGTAATTAATACACAAAAACTCCTCCCGTAGAAATAATAACTCGCGCCATATGTTCATAGAACGGTTAATCATTCCTTACATTATGTGGACCCTATAATGCAGGTACACACGAACACTGTTGAACACATGTGGATGATGTGTAAAAGCAGGTTCAAAGCCATGTTTGGTGCCTCAGCATCCACGTTACCATCCCATTTGGATGAATTTATGTGGCGCCAACAATACGGTCGCACAGAGACCGAAACCTTTAATAATATGCTAATGCATATTTCTAATTTTTATCCTGTGAATTAAGTTTGAAAAAAAAAATCATTATTTATTCTTTTAATAATTTATTAAAACAATCACATTCCGTTGTTCGAAAAACATTATTTCGTTGCTCAAAACCATTGTTTGTTTTTTTCATATATTACTCGTTTCTAAATGACTTGTTTCTGAAAGAATTTCTTACCTCAATTCTGAGGGGTGTTAGGATTACCTATCTTTCTTTGAAGAGGGGTTAATTAGCATACGTGCATCACGTTAGCAAAGAGATGGAGAGGTTGGGTATTTAATGGTTCAGTTGGGAGGGGTTGGGGTGTGACTGAATACCAAACAAGTGGACAAGTTACGATTTTGAGTGCGTCCCCCTATCTCTTCCCTGCTTTTCCCAGGCCTACCTAATAAGTTACCAATTTGTTTTAACGTGACTAACGTTGAAATTAATTTTGGGTAGGCCTAAGATATTAATTTCTCTAATTATCTACCAGGGAATCTCGGCCGAGATTTATTTTATTTTATTTTAAGTTGTGTACGTTTGGCTGGGCATTCTGTCCAGGTAAGACGGTGTTTTTTTTTTTGTATTTGTTTTTTTTTTTCTCCCACCGAGAGGTATTTCTCCAACCATACTTATTTTAGGAGAACACTTTATTTGTTCCCTTGGGCCTATGAAAGGGTCTCATTTCCATATTAATATAAAAATGTTACCAGGCACAACGAGCCACGACGCTAAACAAGCAACGTCGCAACTTTGAAAAGCAGGTAAGCGCGCACTAGCGTTATTTATTTATTCATTTTTTTTCCTGTTTATTGCTTTGTTGCCTGTTGGCGTTTGCAATGGTTCAGTTTTCGTGTCTGTTGTGGGAATTCGAGCCCTAGCCGTTTTAAAGTTCCAACATTTTGCGACGACACTAACAGTGTTGGGTTCGTTGGCTTAGCCAGAATTTCTGGAGTTATTATTTAAAAAAAAAAAATTTCTTGGGACCTAAAGTTGGAAAACAATGTCTTTATCAGAGTTAGACAGCTGCCGTCAGCAGCAGGCTGTGCTAAGAAATAAGATTAGTACAGAATTATGGGGCTTACATAGTGAAGCTACCTTGCCAATGGCAGTTTTTCAGGAACACCGGAAAATGATAATGAGATGGTTGGAACGCCTTGGCGAGTTGGAGGATGAAGTGACAGCTGTATGCTTGGACAGTCCTCCGAGTGTGGAGCTTAGAACTAATGATGACTCGTTGGATCATGCCTTCCGATTTAGGAAGAACACTTTCCAGAAATTAGACGAGTTGAGGGAGAAGTTTGAGGGAAGTCGAACGGATAGGCAACAAGAGAGTTTGGGGGGTGAAATTGCCCTAGAATTTAGGGCTAATATGGAGGCTCCTACCTTTGATGGAGAACCATCTGATGATAAATTCGCCTTCAAAAATTTCTTGGCTGGCTTCTGGAATTGTGCGGAGGGCTTTCGCTCCGAGTTGACAAAGTTTCGCTTGTTAAAGAGTTGCCTAAAAGGTCAAGCTCTTCATTTGGTAAAGCACCTTTCCACCACAGAAGCTAATTTTCCTGTGGCTTTGCAGCTGTTGGAGGGAGAATATTTGGATATACCAAATATTTTGGATCAGATGTTTCAGCAGTTGTTGGCAGCCAGACCAAAGTTGGATAGCCAGTTTTCTCAGGTTAAAATTTATCTCAACCAAATCAGGTGTGCTTTGCTGGAGCTGAAAAATAGCTACCAGTTGGACTTTTTGGAACCGGGCACACCGGGTTATTTATTAATAAGCCATATTGTGTTTGGCCGGCTACCAGTTTCCTTAAAAAGGGAGTTAATGAGCAGGACTGGCAACAGTTATCCCGGAATTGACGACATTGTTTCCTTATCTAAGAATTTAATCAAGGATCTAGTGAGATTGGAGGAGAGTTCTGCCCCTTCTGGCAATGCCAGGTTTCGATCTGATCGATTTGTTCCAGGCTCTTACTCGCCAAAAAGAGCTTTGGAGAATTTTTCCTCAAGGGGTGGTACCCCACTATCGACGTCAACCTGTAAGTTTTGTTCTTCAGGCGGACACGAGGGAAAACTATGCAAAAAATTTGCTAGTTACAAAGAGAGACTATCGCGGTGCAAGGAATTGCACCTCTGCATTGCATGTGCTGCAGAAGATCATTCATATAATGAATGTCCTGGTAATAAAAGGGGCTTCCCATATGGTTGTGCTAATTGTGGCTCGAAACGGCACTATACAATAATGTGTCCAAAAGATAAAGCCTCTTCTGAGAAAACTAGAGTGAATACCGGCTTCCAAACTTGTGACACTCAACAGATATCCATCCTTCCCATCTATAAAGTGGTTTTACATCGCGGCAAGAGACGGTATGTTTGCAATTGTATACTTGATTCTGGAAGTCAACGTTCATATTTTTCCAGAAGCATTCTAGAGGGATTAGATATTTCTATGGAATCATGTTATGACCGTCAATATACAATACAGACATTTGTGGGAGAGGAGAAAAAGAACTTAAGTGAGGTATTATTGCAGGTGGAAATGGTTCCTAACACCAAAAGACCTTTGCCTGTCCTCATTGACTCCTCCTTTAATTTAAAGTCTCAAACAGATGGGATGGATTTGATATATAGGAATTTAAGAGAGGCCCAGTTCAAATTAGCTGCTGGATTTGATAAAAAGGGACGTCTTTTTCCTATTCAAGGACTAGTGGGGGTAGATCTGCTGCAGTTTTTGCATCCTTTAAGCCTGATAAAGTGCCAGAATGGTGTAGCCTGGGAGACCCCAAAGGGTATAGTGCCTTGGGGGAATTCACTTAACTTCTTGAAAGAATCCCAGATATTGTCAATCGGAGAGGAGCGTTCACTACCCGTCAATTATGAAAACGTCCTTGCCAGCATGGGTACTGTTTCCACTACAGCGGTAAACTTTGTGCTGGCACCCCGATATAATTATGTAGATCCTTTTAAGGATACATTTGAGAACACCTCGGTGGAAAGAGGGTTGGACAGTTTGTTCAGTTTGGAACTTATGGGACTCACTGAGGAGGAAACTTTTTCAGAATTTGAACTAGGGAAGGTAAAGGAGTTCCAAAACTCTGTGGTCATAGAGGACCAGTGTTACTATGTAAAGCTTCCTTGGTGGGAGGACAAGATTGGCAAAGTTCCGTCTAACTATTCGGTGGCATTGGCAGTTTTGAACCGTGTGTTCAATAAGCTGGAAAAAGAAAATAAATATAGGGAGTATTTGGATGTTTTCCTGGAACAGGAGAAGGAGGGCATTGTGGAGAGAATTGTGGTTTCTCCAGAAAATTATGGAGAATATGTATGGATACCACACAGACCAGTATATAAGACTGATGAGCAAAGCACTACAAAAGTGCGGCCTGTATTCAATTGTTCATCAAAACCTAAGGGCGGAATCTCTATTAATGAGGCTGCCTACCCTGGGGTGAACTTGATGGGAAATCTCCTACAGTTGTTGCTACACTTCCGCTCCAATGAGTATGTGTTGCTTGGTGACATCCGCAAAGCATTTTTGCAAATTAAACTCCTCACTGAGGAGGATAAGAATCGGTTTTGTTTTTTTCTTAAAATAGGAAAAAACTTGGTATGTTTTAGGTATACCACATTAATATTTGGCTATAATGCCTCTCCATTTATATTAAATTTTCTTTTGAAGCATCACGCTGACCGTTATCCATCAGATGAATGTTCCAAAACTATTGGAGAAAATTTTTATGTGGATAACTTAATTAAAACCGGGAATGTACCTGAAACTCTTATACAATTATACACCAATGTTGTGAAGAGGTTGGAAGAGGGACACTTTGATTTGCGTTCCTGCAGTTCTAACTGCGAAGAATTAAGACAGAAGATGGAGGAGGATGGGCGTTTGCCTCAACACCACTCCCAATATGAGAAGGTCTTGGGTTATAATTATAACCCTGAGAGTGATTCTTTGTCCTTGGCCACGACAGATAGTGATTCTGGGGCCAATACCAAAAGAAGAATATTGGCGGCGGTGGCAGCCAATTTTGATCCGTTATCTTTATGTGTACCCGTTACAATAAGGGGTCGCATATTTATTAGTGAGTTATGGAAGGCCGGGTTGGGCTGGGATGAAACTGTTACTCCTACCCAACAGAGAAGTTGGCAGTCACTCTCAAAGGATTTATCTCAGCTCAGTTCCTTCACCTTTCCAAGAAAATCCCTGCGCGAAGGCTCTACTGCAAACCTAGCTTTGTTTTGTGATGCTTCCAAAGAAGCGTACGGGTTTGTAGCTTACGGATTACAGGACGATAGGTCCAATTTAGTTTTTGCTAAAGCCAAGGTGGCACCTTTGCGGGCAAAGTCCCTGCCCACTCTCGAGTTGTTGGCAGTATATTTGGCGCTAAAATCATTAAAGACAATTTTACTCTCTCTAAAGGAAATCACCTTTAAAGAGGTTAGTGTAGCAGTTGATGCTCAAATAGTACTGTCCTGGATCCTGTCTCAGGATGTAAAAACAAAGAATATTTTTGGGAGAAACAGAGCCAGAGACATTACTGAAATGCGTCAGAATCTGAGCCAGCAGTTTGGAATAAACATTTCTTTCCGATATGTGCCCTCGGAGCAGAACCCAGCGGATCTGCTCTCAAGGGGAGTGTCAGTAAAGACCTTAAAAAAACGCATATTGCATTGGGTGCATGGTCCAACATGGCTGACCCGAACGCCAATAGAATGGCCTTTTGCCTCCTTAAACTGCTTAAAGGAGGAAAATAAGGAGATTGTGAGGGGGCCTACATTTTGTGGTGCCCTAATACAAACGGCAGAGCCTGTAATTCCCTTTGAGAAATATGAAACTCTGAGTAAACTTCTTGGAGTAGTAACAGGGGTATTTAAGTTTATTGGATGTTTGAGGCATTCAAGGGCTGACCCAGAAAAATTGGCTTGGCAGCACTTAATAAAAGGGATGCAAGGACAAGCGTTCCCACAAGTCAGGGAATACTTGCTTAATCCGTCTGGTCAAGCCCCAGATTTGGTAACTTCTCTCAGCCTTTTTTTGGATGAAGAAGGTATAATTAGAACCAGGGGTCGGATTCGCAAGTGCAATGCCTTCAATTATGAAGTGATTTACCCAGTTCTCCTGGATAAATCTCACACTTTTACCCAAATGGTAATTATAGATGCTCATAGAAAATGCAAACATTTGGGCATAGCGTCTACTCTGAGCCAACTACGCCTATCTGGATTTTGGATTCCTAAGGCAAGACAGGCGGTAAAATCTACTTTAAGGTCTTGCAGGTTGTGTGTGCGTTATAATGCAATGTCATTTGCATACCCCCGCATGACTAATTTGCCCAAATATCGGGTCAATTTGATCAGACCCTTTCTTCACACTGGTGTGGATTTCACGGGACACATCTGGGTGGGGGAGGGGGAAAATAGCCGCAAAGTTTATTTGCTCTTATTTACATGTCTTACCACTAGAGGTATACACCTTGAAGTGGTGGACGATATGAGTGTATATTCTTTTATCTTGGCATTTATAAGATTCACAAACAATGTCGGAGTACCTTCTCATTTGTATTCTGACAATGCTAAGACTTTTACCACTGGCGGCAGAATTATTAAGCAGGCCTATGGCTCGGAGGAATATAATAGTATCTTCCGCACTTATTCTGTCAAGCATCTAACAATTCCTGTGTATGCTGCTTGGTTTGGGGGAACCTGGGAGCGGCTTATTCGCACAGTGAAGACTTGCTTGTTCAAAACAGTTGGTCGCTCACAAGTGAGTTATTTCCAGCTTTTAACTTTTGTCTCAGATGTTCAGAGGGCTGTTAACAATCGTCCTTTGACTTATCGCTGTTCATCAGATGACGGGTTGGAGATAATTACACCTAATCATTTCCTGAGACCCTTTTCTGCGGTTAATATACTGTATAGAAAGGAAGAGGAGGATCTCTTTGACTCAGAACCCCCCCTCAGAACTGATGTCCTTGAGGCTATGGAGGAGAGGGAACGGCTCATATTCAAATATAAAGAGCTATGGTTTAATGAATACCTACTTAGCCTTAGGGAATCGGCGAAAAATCTACACAATGAGTCCTATAACAATCAAATTAAAATAGGAGATGTTGTGTTAATAAAATCCCCCATTAAAACCAGACCTTTTTGGACTTTGGGTAGGGTAATGGAACTCATCCCTGGAGATGATGCTTTTGTCCGTACTGTGGTATTGAAAAGGGGTGATGGATCAACACAGATTCACCCCATAAAATTATTGTATCCATTGGAATTAGCTATAACGCACAGTCACAGAGCTTATGCTCCTGATACGTCGAGAGATGAGACGGACTCCTCTGTCCCAGTGGATTTTGTACCTGCAGATCAGGAATTGATATGTATCTGCCCTGGTTGCCAGGAACCGGAGGATCAGCGACCAATGATCTGTTGTGATCATTGTGATCAATGGTTCCATTGGCAGTGTGTTGGTATAGTGGGGGAACCTCCAGAGGAGAGTCGGTGGTATTGTTCGGCGTGTCAGACGATGCTCTATCAGGAGTTAATATGGATCTGCCCTGGGTGTCAGGAACCGGAAGACTACAGACCAATGATATGTTGTGATCGTTGTGATCAATGGTTCCATTGGCAATGTGCTGGCATTGATGAAGCTCCGGCAGAGGAGGATCAGTGGTACTGTTCTTCTTGTGCAGACCCGGAAGGGGGGTCTGACATTTAAGTTATTTCAATGGTCAGTTATAAAAAAAAAAAAAAAGGGTTTATTTTATATTTATTTATTTATTTATTTATTTTTTTTTACTCTTGAGTGGGAGAGTGAAAGAATTTCTTACCTCAATTCTGAGGGGTGTTAGGATTACCTATCTTTCTTTGAAGAGGGGTTAATTAGCATACGTGCATCACGTTAGCAAAGAGATGGAGAGGTTGGGTATTTAATGGTTCAGTTGGGAGGGGTTGGGGTGTGACTGAATACCAAACAAGTGGACAAGTTACGATTTTGAGTGCGTCCCCCTATCTCTTCCCAGGCCTACCTAATAAGTTACCAATTTGTTTTAACGTGACTAACGTTGAAATTAATTTTGGGTAGGCCTAAGATATTAATTTCTCTAATTATCTACCAGGGAATCTCGGCCGAGATTTATTTTATTTTATTTTAAGTTGTGTACGTTTGGCTGGGCATTCTGTCCAGGTAAGACGGTGTTTTTTTTTTTTGTATTTGTTTTTTTTTTTCTCCCACCGAGAGGTATTTCTCCAACCATACTTATTTTAGGAGAACACTTTATTTGTTCCCTTGGGCCTATGAAAGGGTCTCATTTCCATATTAATATAAAAATGTTACCAGGCACAACGAGCCGCGACGCTAAACAAGCAACGTCGCAACTTTGAAAAGCAGGTAAGCGCGCACTAGCGTTATTTATTTATTCATTTTTTTTCCTGTTTATTGCTTTGTTGCCTGTTGGCGTTTGCAATGGTTCAGTTTTCGTGTCTGTTGTGGGAATTCGAGCCCTAGCCGTTTTAAAGTTCCAACAATTTGAAAAAAAATTATTTGTTATTATTCTCAAAAGAAGAAAAAAATCACGTTTCGTTGCTCAAAATTTATCACTTGTTTCTTGAAAAAAAAAAGATTATTTATTCTATTTTGTTTGTTTTTAATAAATTACTTGTTTCATAAAAAAAAATTATTTCTGATTTTTTACATATATTTATTCTATTGGGGGGTAAAATTTCTATTTTCGTGGGAGACCCGGAACTTTTTTCGTAAGGTATGCCAAAACGGTGACTTCCGCTGTGAGACAAATTCCTGTTTGCAGACGATCATAACGGTACTCTATTCGTACACTAGCTCCCATTTTTTGTATAAAAATATATGCATTTCTTTTTCTTTACGTATATTCATCGTCTTACATTGTTGTCGTCTGCCGACTCGGCAGGTCTCGGACGCTTCCGTTAGCTGTCGGCTCGCTGCTGCCGGACAGTCACGGAAATTAGGGTCAATATCTAAAACAGTACCATTTTTTTTACTTCATATAATAAAAAAAAGAAATTGTTAAAAAAAGAAATTGTTAATTGTTTCTTGTTACCCAAAAACAAATCAGTCTTGCATTTTTTTTTATGTTGTAAAAAAATCACTTCCGGTTGAATTACCTCCCTTTATTTTCAATAGAAGGACAGAAAATCTGCTGCTTCATATATACGACAGAAGTGCCTATTTTTGTTTATTTCGTTACAGTTCAGGGTGGAATTCAGGTTGGGCAGTCGGCTTAGGGTTATGAATTAGGGTTAATGCAGGGTTAGGGCAGTAGGGTTAGGAATTAGGGTTTAGGCGTTAAGGCATCTCCATTATCCGTGAGTTTTGTTCGATTAGCGATCTTACATTTATCTTCACATTTTTTGCATTTCTTTTTCTTTATCAATCAATTTATGGTCCTGACAGAAATTTATCGTTACTTCAGGAGTATCAACAGCCAGTGATACCATGTAAAAAATGATGTTTCAATCGCGTTTCAACCAGTTTGCAAGTTCAGCGTTTCATTCAGTTTGTCTGCTTATATGCGTCTCGCTTCGGGGCTTTCCGATGCCGAGAGACTTTTAGCGCAGGTCCCAAAGTAACAAAGTACAAAAAAAAAAAATTTTAAACAATAGCATTTGCTTAACAAATCAAACAAAATCATCATTTAAAACTTTCCGGTGGACAAACAAAAAAAACATTTTATTTAAAATCATTTGATTAACAATGGATCCTTTGACAGAAAAGAACAAAAATAAACATCTAACAGTTGTTTAGCTATGGTATGTTCGTTCTTTATTTGTATATATGTATTTTAGTTTGATTTTCTTCGTCGTTTTTTTTTATCGACTGCCAGTTTCCAATTTAGCGTCTGGCAGTTTTCGCCTCGTCAACCCTCGGGCGCTTCCGTAACCTGCTCGAACGTTGACGAAGTCACAGAAACATGGTGCATCATCTATAAGAGTACCAACTTTTAACTGTTATTATCACTGATATTTCTTTGTTAAAAAAATAAATATTGCTTTCGTACAAATGTTTTGTTAATGCGATAAGTAATAAAAAAAAAAAAACTTTTTAATTTAAACACGTATTTGAATCATTGTTATTTCTTCGTTAAAAAAATAAATATTTATTTCATACAAAATATTTTGCTTGTTTTGCGCTGATAAATCCAGTCTCGTTCGTATTTTTTTGGACGCAGCTAAGTCAAGTCAACGGATTTTTCATTCGGCATTGTCTGGCGTTTAACGGAAAGCACCGATACTGAGGCACTATTAGCGCGGGTCATACTGTAAAAAAGCACCATTTTTTTTTTTTTTTTTTTTTTTTTATTAAACTTTTTAAAAAGTTATTCTTTTATTCAAAATCGAAAAGAAACATTCTTACTGATTTCTTTTGGCGAAAGACCGGCTTTTCAAAGTTTACAAACAAATAAATTCAAATATTGCACGTGATTTAATTTATTAACAAAGTTGTTAAAAGATCGATGCAGAAGATGAAAGAATTTAAACTTATTGTGAAAACTAAATAAAACTATAGGGTGTTGTAAATAAACAAAAAGAGGACTTGTATCAATGCGTTGATAGCCGTGTAAAAAAAAAATGGGTTGAAGAAACAAGAAACGTTTTTTAAAAGAGCAAAAATGTTTTGATCTAAAACAAATTAATGACAAAAAGTCTTATGATTCGTAGCAAGATAGATAATACATTTATTGTTTACCTTTGAATAAATAGGGACAAGAATCTTCTTCATCAACCGATGTTGCGCTGAACATGTGGTCGGAGACGCCATTATTTGATGACTAAAATATTAGCCAATCAGAAAAAAGCCGCAAATTTAAAAACCGGCTGACTTACACCTTGGGGCTAATATTAAAGTGGAGTATGTTTTTCTTCGGTCGTCCTCCCAGGTGCTACTTCCGCCTTCTGAACGGGTCTCGGCAATTGTCTAGAAAAAGAGGTAAAACATTTAAAATATAGTTAAAAAAACAACTGTTACCAAAGGCAGTAAAAGTTACTGTTCTACCTAATTGCCTAATTTTTTGGTGTTATTTGCAAATTTAGGAAAATTCGGCAATTATTGAATAAATATCGATTGAAAATAGGTTTTAGAACCGTTCTTGCGGGGGATATAGTTTAAATACGGGATTACCCCCACTTCTTGTAGTATCAATTTGTAGTTCAGTCAATCTAGCTGATTTTTTGGCTGAACCTCAAACAAATTGCTAACAAAGGTTTTTAACTTGGATATTGGTCATGAATAACCTCTTTCAGATAAAAGAAAGTTTACAAAAATTAGCCTTACGGAAAGGAGTCAGCGGGCGCCATCTTTAAAGATTGCTGCCAATTCTAGCCTCCCCTCTCTCAACTCAATTTCTGTAAATTCATCTTCAAAAATACCAAATATAGCAATGTGAAATTGGATAAAACCAACAGTTTTCATAAAGTTATATATAATTATAACTTCTTATGCCTTATTTTTGTCTCTTTTGATGTATTACTGCAGGAGCTTAATATTCTGTCATATTCTAATTTCAGGTTGGCCAAAGTGAAGTACCGATAATTATGGATGCTGACAAGTGTGCTATTTGCAACAATGAACTGTCCAGTAATGAAGAAACATTCATCGTCAGCCAGAAGGGCATCGATTCCATTAACAGAGCTTCTGAACAACGTGGAGAGATCATAATTCAGATTGATCAACGTCTTCACAAGAAATGCAGAGAGCGTTAGATCAACCCCAAATACATAGAAATTAATCGTAAAAACAAGTCCACCCATGATGAAATGCTATCCTGTGCTGCTCTTTGTGTGTGTTTAACTGTAAGTAACATTGTCTTTTTTGTGGTTCTTGAGTAAAATCTGATAGAAAGAAAAGAGGTGTTGATGTTTCCCATGTAGAAACTATTGAGTTTAAGGACGATGTTAAAAGTTTGTGAAAAAGTCCGAAAAAATGATGGCTGGGAATCCACTGTTAAAGGTAGAATAGGTTGTGTAGTTGACCTTGTTTCAGAAGGGCATGGCGTTGTGGTTCAGTGGAAAGACGTTGAACTATAGATAATCAATATCGATAATTCGATCCTTATCTTAGGAAGTTAGAAACACGTTTCTATGTATTACTTTTATGCACGTGTAAAATTAATAAAAATATTTATTTAAACGCAAAATACGTTCTTTATCACTCAGTGTAACAATATATATTTAAACGAAAAATACGTCCTATAGGGCATCTTTATCAGTGAAAACAATCGAAATAGTCATAAGTAAAAACCAAATACGCTGCAATCTCTAAACAACACATAAAGTACATTAAATATTCATGCATATTTCTAGGCATGTCGTCGTGGTTCAGTTTTCCACTAAACCACGACGACATCAATATCGATGGTTCGATCCCTATCTTAGGAAGCCAGAAACACGTTTGTATGTATTACTTTTATGCACGTGTAAAATTAATAAAATATTTATTTTAACGAAAAATACGTCCTATTGTTGCGGGCATCTTTATCACTCAGTGTAAGAATATATATTTTAACGAAAAATACATCCGTAACCTTATAAGGTTACGGACATCTTTATCTCTCAGTGAAACAATCGAAATAGTAATAAGCAAAAAGAAAGAACGTTGCAATCAGTAGAAACACATTAAAGTACATTAAATATTTAAGTGATAAAATTCGTACATATTCCTAGGCATGGCATCGTGATTCAGTGGAAAGACATCAATATCGATGGTTCGATCCTTATCTTAGGAAGTCTGAAACACGTTTCTATGTATTACTTTTATGCACGTGTAAAATTAATAAAAATATTTATTTTAACGAAAAATACGTCCTGTTGTGGGACCGACCGACGGTTGGGGTTGGTCGATCGGCCACACAACTAAGAAAAGGTGGACACAGGCAAGTAACGGCAATGGCAAAGAAGAGAGGACAAAAACTGGTGATCAGTTTAAAGAAAGGATGTTTATTTACCATATGGTAATAACAAGTGAAGTGAATTGAGGTGGCGTCGCTGGGTCAGGAGAGACTGGAAAGACTGGAGTGGCGTCTCTGGTGACAGCAAAACTGGAACGGCAGGAGTGGCGTCGTTGCAGAGGAAGGCTGGGTAGCTGTCTACGGATGTTGGCAGGGTACCCGTGCTGTCACTGGCTGGCAAAAATTATTGCAGTAGTTTGAGTGAGTAGTAGCCCTGAGAAGGGCTGTTGGAAAAAGGAGTTGGAGCCGCTAGTGCAGGAGCTCAGGGTGCTGGAGCAGGAGAGTGCTGGTGCAAGAACTCGGGACTGCAGGAGTTCAGGACTGCAGGGTGTTGATGCAGGAGCCAGAGCTGCAGGGTGCTGGTGTAGGAGTTCGGACTGCAGGTGCAGGAGTTGCGACTGCTGTGTGCAGGAGTTGCGACTGCTGTGTGCAAGAACTGCAGGGTGCTGGTGCAGGAGTTCGGACTGCGAGTGCAAGAACTCAGGACAGCGGGTGCAGGAGTTGCGACTGCTGTATGCAGGAACTCAGACTGCCGACGACTGCTTCATCCACAGACCAAGTCGGACATGGGGGCCTCCTGACCCCCTGGCTGAACTGAATTTTTTAATCGAAAACGGGAGATCTCATGTAACATGTGCCAAGTTACTTTCGTTGGTCCTGTGAAAGGGATTAATTTCGTTGAATAAATACCGAAGAGATCTTTCGTTGTAATACATTGCCGACAGGTGCCTTGGATGTATTAGTAACATTACAAGCAGATAGCGTTTTTTCGTTGGACAACGGCAAAATTTCACACTCATACTTCTTTAAAAAGTCATATCTCTGTTATTTGTGGTCCAATATTTAAAACAATTATATGGATGGAAAGAGAATAAAATAAACATTCCTATGATATTAATTTCATGCGCCTTACTACGTTAAATATTTTTATACTCCAAGTTAAAAATGAAAAAACGTTAAAAAATGACGAATTCGAAAGGGAAACTGTTTTTTTTATTTTTCATACCTTACATTCTGATTAAAATGCAGCGGATTGATTTGACTGGATATTCTTGAGATTTCACAGGCTAATTAAACAGATGAATAGGTTGGGAACCATGTGATTTGGGTTTTTATTACTATTAGAAACAAAGATACTACCGATCAAAGTTAACTAAGAATATTTCGAAATTGATAAGAGATATTGACTCAAATCATGAGGTTTCATATCAAGGATAGATTCAGAATTATTTTGATGTATAATATGTAAATATTTGATAATTTGTGTGTCCTGCATTTATTATTTTATACGTTTATTCTGTAAAATTCTTTTTAAAAAAAATGTTTTGAAAGCGTATTTTCATAAACAAACTTTTTAAACGTACTCCTCCCCACCCCTCTTCGCCTGCCTGACAGCTAGTTACAGGCAGCATGAGAAGCGAACATTTTCCCTTTTCTTTTTTCCTCTCTCTCTCTCTTTTCACAGTTTATCCTCTCTCTCTTTTCTCACCTTCTTCTCTCTCTCCCCTCTTCTATGTATTTTTAAGCGCTTTTATTTACAAAATATAGCTAATAAAATGCACAGTTCGGTTGAACATTCAATTGTCTTCCAATTGATGACAGTTATTAGCTGTATTTTTGTTTAATATTCGATTTTTTTGTGATTTTCGCTGCACCCATGCGGTCGTCATCTTGTATGTGTCAGATTTAGTAAGCGTAAAAAAATAGATAAAATTTGTAAATAAAAGCGCTTAAAAACACTATAAAGCACAAAAAAATAGGCAGATAGGTAGAATAGTAACTTAATTTGCATTTGGTAGCATTTATTTGCATCACATTTGTTTATTTCACCCTTTTTCCGTTCTGTTCGATATTGTTAAAAATGACCCATTTATTTATTGTATATTTTCTTTTTCATTCCTTTTTCGTTCTGTTTGATTTCATTTATTTTTAATTGACAAATAATATTATTAATAATTAAGAAACCACAATACTTTTCAATTTTCATTTTTATTTTTATTTTTATTATCTTATATAAATATAGGTTTCGTCCGTCTGTCCGTCCGGTCAAATGTAAAAAATAAAATAAAGTAAAGCATTACATTTTTTTATTATCGTGAAAAAAAAACTTGTAAATTGGAAAAACAAATGTTCATTTTGGACCTTTTTTTTCTATCCAATCTTTTTTTTTTTTTCCAGTATATTATGGAGGAAATATATGCAGGACCTTACTGTGACCATGTTCTTGTTTTTCTTGTGGCAGTGCTTGAATTACAAATTTTATCCAATCTTATTTTTCCCCAGTATATTATGGAGTAAATATATACAGGACCTTACCGTGAAACACTGCAACTAACCTGTCGCAACCTTGTTGAAAGAATCATTTTAGTGGCGTGTAAAGCTTAAAAAAAAATGGTGTTGTGCTTAAATTACACAATTTCTTTAAAAAAGATAGTAATAGTGTAATTACTGTTATACAGACACTATGTAGTGACTTAAAAGAAATTAAAGCTATATTAAAATACCTCACAATCTGTATGATACAACATGCTAGTTTGAAACACTTTGAAATTTACCCGTTTAATTTATAATTCATGGCTTAATGTAAAGAGATAAATAAAATCTGACTCCATAATCAGAAAGACCACATGATTTTACATAAGAGTACCAAGTTTCATAAGAATAGCTTAAAAAATAAATAAATGGTGGAGAAATTACTGAATTTCTTGAAATATTTTGGCCTATTTTATTAAAGAAAAATGTCCGATGAAAAAAACAAATTTCGGCACTTTAAATTATCATAACTTTTGAACCACTGATGCTATTTGCATAATTTAAACGGTTTTGAGCTTCTTTTACCCAGCCCTACCCATCCTAGTTGATAAAATTACAATTAGTTAAAAAGAAAAAATCAACTTTTATTGCTAGTATTAGTGAGGTTATGGCCGAGGTGGAAGTGTTTGTTTAATGGCGGGAGATTCAAAAGAAGAACAAAGGGTTTTTAGATTTTAACCAGTCGCGAAGGACAAATGGTTTTGCGATAATGAATCCCCTAACCATAAGTAGTGGGATAGATGCCTTTATAACGGCATGTCATCTCACTGTTAGTTTCCACCATCGGACCACGTGGGGATTAAATAAAACAGTTTAAGACAACCAAGAGAAAGGAAGAAAATATTATTTAAACTTACCTTAAAGAAAGCGAAGGAATGATGAAGCTATACACATATACGAATAGGCCTTTTATAATGGTTAATAAAAAAGGAAAGGAATAACATTTTTATTAACAAAACAATTTATTTAATATTTGAAACATTTTAAAGAGTTCTTAGGTTCATACTTGTAAGTGTATATATGCGAGCATGTGAATGTCTTTTGTGTGGCTAATTTGTAATTGGTCATGTGTGAAGAAATGTTCATCGAATTGAAAGATCGTGAAGAAATGTTCATCGAATTGAAAGATGTGAATAAGATTACCTTTTTCTCCCCACCCTCCTCCACGCAGCTCGTTCGAGCTGGTGGGGGGGGGGGGGGGATCGCCGAGAGTTCTTGATGCGTTCTTCTCAAGACGCTGAGGGGAAAAAGAGGGTGAGGAAGGGAACACGTGTTCTTTTATCGACTTCAAATCTCGTGTGGTCAAGCTGGCCGAAATCCTTCGGCCAACGTGATTCTGCGAGATTTCACGAGTTTCTCCCTTCAGAGGCGAAGAAGGGTTAAACAAAGAAAGAAAGGGAGAGAGTAAGAGAGAGTACCTTAATTGTGGTGTTCACCACAAGGTTATCGGCATAGTCAACGGAACGCATTTGTATTCCTTAAAGAAGTGTAACAATATATATTTAAACGAAAAATATGTCCTATAAGGCATCTTTATCAGAGAAAACAATCGAAATAGTCATAAGCAAAAAACAAATACGCTGCAATCTCTAAACAACACAAAGTACATTAAATATTCATGCATATTTCTAGGCATGTCGTCGTGGTTCAGTGGAAAGGCATCAATATCGATGGTTCGATCCTTATCTTAGGAAGTCAGAAACACGCTTCTAAGTATTACTTTTATGCATGAGTAAAATTAATAAAAATATTTATTTTAACAGAAAAATACGTCCTATAGTTGCAGCATCTTTATCACTTAGTGTAACAATATATATTTTAACAAAAAATACGTCTTATGAGGTTACGGGCATCTTTATCAGTGAAACAATCGAAATAGTCATAAGCAAAAACCAAATACGCTGCAATCTCTAAACAACATATTAAGTACATTAAATATTCAAGTGATATAATTCATGCATATTTCTAAGCCTGTCGTCGTAATTCAGTGGAAAGACGGTGGTCTATTGACATCCATATCGATGGTTCGATCTTTATTAAGATGAAGATCGAACCATCGATATGGAAGTCAGAAACACGTTTCTATGTATCACTCACTGTAACAATATATATTTTTACGAAAAATACATCCTATAAGGTTACGGGCAAGAATCGAAATAGTCATAAGCAAAGACGAAATATGCTGCAATCTCTAAACAACACATAAAGTACATTAAATATTCAAGTGATATAATTCATGAATATTTCTAAGCATGTCGTCGTGGTTCAGTGGAAAGACGTTGGTCTATAAACATTTATATCGAAGGTTTGATTCTTATCTTAGGAAGTCTGAAACACATTTAAATGCATTACATTTATGCATGTGTAAAATCAATAAAAATATTTATTTTAACGAAAAATACGTCCTATAGTTGCAGCATCTTTATTACTCACTGTAACAATATATATTTTAACGAAAAATACATCCTATAAGGTTACGGGCATCAGTGAAAACAATCGAAATAGTCATTAGCAAAAACCAAATACGCTGCAATCTCTAAACAATACATAAAGTACATTAAATATTCAAGTGATATAATTCATGCATATTTCTAAGCATGTCGTCGTGGTTCTGTGGAAAGACGTTGGTCTATAAACATTTATATCGAAGGTTTGATTCTTATCTTAGGAAGCCAAAAACACTTTTCTATGTATTGCTTTGATGCACGTGTAAAATTAATAAAAAAAATTATTTTAACGAAAAATACGTTCTATAGTTGCGGGCATCTTAATCACTCAGTGTAACAATATATATTTTTAGAAAAATACATCCTATAAGGTTACAAGCAACAATCGAAATAGTTATAAGCAAAAACCAAATACGCTACAATCTCTAAACAACACATAAAGTACATTAAATATTCAAGTGATATAATTCATGCATATTTCTAGGCATGTCGTCGTGGTTCAGTGAAAAGGTGGTCTATTCACATCAATATCGATGGTTCGATCGTTATCTTATGAAGCCATAGACACGTTTCTATGTATTACTTTTATGCACGTGTGAAATTTATAAAAATATTTATTTTAACAAAAAATATGTACTTTAAGGTTTCCAACTGAAAATCAAAAATTTTTAAAGTATCTAGATTTGTGTTTTCACACTAAAAATCATGCATTTCAACAGTTTCCAACTGAAAATCAAAAATTTGAAAGCTACTGTTAAGTATCTAGATTTGCGTTTTCACACTAAAAATCATGCATTTTTACACTGTTCCCAACGTTAAATCAAAAGTTTGAAAGCCTATTGTAAAGTATCCAGATTTGCGTTTCACACTTAAAACCATGCATTTAAACCCAACTAAAAATTAGAAATTTGAAAGCTTATTGTAAAGTATCCAGATTTGCATTTTCACACTGAAAATCATGCATTTCAACAGTTTCCAACTTCAAATCAAAAGTTTGAAAGCCTATTGTAAAGTATCTAGATTTGCGTGTTCACACTGAAAATCATGCATGTCAACACCTAAAAATCAAAGGTTTGAAAGCCTATTGTAAAGTATCTAGATTTGCGTTTTGACATTTATAAATCATGCATTTCAACACTGTTTCCAAGTGAAAATCAAAAATTTGAAAGCCTATTGTAAAGTATCTAGATTTGCGTTTTCACACTGAGAATCATGCATTTCAACACTGTTTCAAACTGAAAATAAAAAATTTGAAAGCCTATTGTAAAGGATCTAGATTTGCGTTTTCACACTGAGAATCATGCATTTCAACACTGTTTCAAACTGAAAATAAAAAATTTGAAAGCCTATTGTAAAGGATCTAGATTTGCATTTTCACACTGAAAATCATGCATTTCAACACTGTTTACAACTGAAAATCAAAAATTTGAAAGCCTATTGTAAAGAATCTAGATTTGCGTCTTCACACTGAGAATCATGCATTTCAACACTGTTTCAAACAGTAAATAAAAAATTTGAAAGCCTATTGTAAAGAATCTAGATTTGCGTTTTCACACTGAGAATCATGCATTTCAACACTGTTTCCAAGTGAAAATCAAAAATTTCAAAGCCTATTGTAAAGAATCTAGATTTGCGTTTTCACACTGAGAATCATGCATTTCAACCCTATTCCCAACTAAAACAGAAATTTGAAAGCTTACTGTAAAGTATCAAGATTTGCGTTTTCACACTGAAAATCATGCATTTCAACACTGTTTCCAACTTAAAATCAAAATTTTTAAAGCCTATTGTAAATAATCAAGATTTGCATTTTCACACTGAAAATCATGCATTTTTACTTGTTCCCAACGTAAAATCAAAAGTTTGAAAGCCAATTCCTAACTGAAAATTAGAAATGTTAAAGCCTATTGTAAAGAATCTAAATTTGCATTTTAACATTGAAAATAATGCATGTTGACACTGTTTCCAACTGAAAATCAAAACTTTTACGGCCTATCTACATTTGAATTTTCACACTGAAAATAATGCATTTGAACTGAAAATCAAAAATTTGAAAGCCTATTGTAAAGTATCTAGATTTGCATTTTCAAACTGAAAATCATGCATTTCAATCCTATTCCCAACTAAAACAAATTTGAAAGCTTACTGTAAAGTATCTAGATTTGCATTTTACCACTGAAAATCATGCATTTTTAATTGTTCCCAACGTAAAATAAACAGCTTATTGTACAGTATCTACATTTCCATTTTCTACACTGAAAATCATGCATTTCAACCCTATTCTGTACTAAAACAGAAATTTGAAAGCTTACTGTAAAGTATCAAGATTTGCATTTTCACACTGAAAATCATGCATTTCCACACTTTGTTCCAATTGAAAATCAAAAATTTGAAAGCCTATTGTAAAGAATCTAGATTTGCATTTTCACACTTAAAATCTTGCATTTCAACACTGTTTCCAACTGAAAATCAACAAAATACAGAGTTTTCTGGAGATTATACTCTAACCCTAACCCTAACGCTACCCCTAACCAACAAAATACAGTGATTTTAGAAATTATACTCTAACCATAACCTTAACCCTGACCCTAATCAACAAAATGCAGAGTTTTCTGGAGATTATACTCTAACCCTAACCATAACCCTAACCATAACCCTAACCCTGATCAACAAAATGCAGAGTTTTCTGGAGATTATACTCTAAATCTAAACCTAACCCAAACCCAAACCCTGACCCTAATCCACAAAATACAGAGTTTTCTGGAGATTATACTCTACCTATAACCCTAACCCTAATCAACAAAATACATCCTGTTCTGGAGATTATACTCTAACTCATACCCTTAGCCTTACCCTAATCAACAAAATGCAGAGTTTTCTGGAGATTATAATCTAACTCTAACCCTAACCAACACCTTAATCCTAATCAACAAAATACAGTTTTCTGGAGATAATACTCTAACTCTAACCCAAACCCTAATCAACAAAATGCAGAGTTTTCTGGAGATTTTACTCTAACTCTAACCCTAACTCTAACCCTAACCCTAACCCACACCTTAACCCTAATCAACAAAATACACAGTTTTCTGGAGATTATACACTAACTCTCCCCTTACCCCTAACGTTAACCCTAATCAACAAAATACAGAGATTTCTGGAGATTATACTCTAACTCTAACCCTAAGCCTTACCCTAATAAACAAAATACAGAGTTTTCTAGAGATTATACTCTCACCCTAACCCTAACCTTAAACCTAATCAACAAAATAGAGTTTTCTGGTGATTATACTCTAACTCTAACCATACCCCTAACCCTGACCCTAAACAACAAAATACAAATTTTCTGGAGATAAAACTCAAACCCTAACCCTAACTCTAACCCTAAACCTGCCCGTAATCAACAAAATACAGGGTTTTCAGAAGATTATACTCTAACTCTAACCCTAAGCCTTACCCTAATAAACAAAATACAAAGTTTTCTGGAGATTATAATCTAAATATAACCCTAACCCTTATCAAAAAAATACAGAGTTTTCTAGAGATTATACTCTCAACCTAACCCTAATCAACAAAATGCAGAGTTTTCTGGAGATTATACTCTTAACCTTACCTTAACACTAATCAATCGCATACAGAGTTTTCTGGAGATTATACTCTACCTCTAACCCTTAACCTAACCCTAACCAACAAAATACAGAGTTTTCTGGAAATTATAATCTAACCCTTACCCTAACCCTAATCAACAAATGCAGAGTTTTCTTGAGATTATACTCAAACCCTAACCCTAACCCTAATTAAAAAAAATACCTATTTTCTGGAGATTATAGTCTTACTCTAACCCTAACCCGAATCAAACAAATGCAGACTTATTGGAGATTATACTCTACCCCTAACAATAACCATAACCCTAACCCTAATCAACAAAATGCAGAGTTTTCTGAAGATTATACTTTACCTATAACCCTAACCCTAATAAACAAAATACAGTGTTCTTGTGATTTTACTCTAACTCTAACCCAAACTCTAACCCTAATCAACAAAATACAGTTTTCTGGAGATTATACTCTCAACCTAACCCTAACCTTAGCCCTAATCAACAAAATAGAGAGTTTTCTGGTGATTATTCTCTAACCCAAACTCTAACGCTAACCCTGCCATTAATCAACAAAATACAGAGTTTTCAGAAGATTATACTCTAACCCTAACCCTAATCAACAAAATGCAGAGTTTTCTAAAGATATACTCTAACTCCTACCCTAACCCATACCCTAACCCTAATCAACAAAATACAGAGTTTTCTGGAGATTATATTCTAACCCTAACCTTAAACCTAACTCTAACCCTGATCAACAAAATGCAGAGTTTTCTGGAGATCATACTCTACCTATAACTCTAACGCTAACCCAAACTCTAATCAACAAAATACAGAGTGTTCTGGAGATTATACTCTAACTGTAACCCAAAGCTTTACCCTAATAAACAAAATACAGAGTTTTCTGGAGATTATAATCTAACTCTAACCAAAACCCTAATCAACAAAATGCAGAGTCTTCTGGAGATTATACTCTAACTCTAACCCTAACCCACACCCTAACCCTAATCAAATAAAATACAGAGTTTTTAGGAGATAATACTCAAACCCTTACCCTAACCATAATCAACCAAATACAGAGTTTTCTGGAGATTATATTCTAACTCTAAACCTAACCTTTACCCTAATCAACAAAATACAGAGTTTTTTAGAAATTATACTCTAACCCTTACCCTAACCCTAATCAACCAAATACAGAGTTTTCTGGAGATTTTACTCTTACTCTAACCCTAACCCTTACCCTAATCAACAAAATACAGAGATTTTTAGAGATTACACTTAAACCCTTACCCTAACCCTAACCCTAATCAAAATATGCAGAGTTTTCTGGAGATTATACTCTAACCCTAGCCATAACCCTAATAAATAAAAATACTGATTTTCTGGAGATTATAGTCTAACTCTAACCCTAATCAACAAAATGCAGACTTTTTTGAGAATTATACTCTAACTCTAACCTTAACCTAATCAACTAATCAACAAAATGCCGAGTTTTCTGGAGATTATACTCTACCTCTAACCATAACCCAAACCATAACCCTAACCCTGATCAACCAAATACAGAGTTTTCTGGAGATTTTACTCTAACTCTAACCTTAAGCCTTACCCTAATAAACAAAATACAGAGTTTTCTGGAGATTATAATCTAACTCTAACCCAAACCCTAATAAAAAAAATGCAGAGTTTTCTGGAGATTTTACTCTAACACTAACCCTAAACCACACTCTAACCCTAATCAACAAAATACAGAGTTTTCTGGAGATTATACTCTAACCTTGCCCTACCCCTAACGCTAACTCTAATCAACAAAATAAAGAGATTTCAGGAGATTATACTCTAACTCTAACCCTAACTCTTACCCTTATCAACAAAATACAGAGTTTTCTAGAGATTATACTCACACCCTAACCTTAACCCTAATCAACAAAATAGAGTTTTCTGGTGATTCTACTCTAACCACAACCCTAAGCCTTACCCTAATAAACAAAATACAAAGTTTTCTGGAGATTATAATCTAAATATAACCCTTACCCTTATCAAAAAAATACAGAGTTTTCTAGAGAATGTACTCTCAACCTAACCCTAATCAACAAAATGCAGAGTTTTCTGGAGATTATACTCTTACCCTAACACTAATCAATCGCATACAGAGTTTTCTGGAGATTATAATCTAACCCTTACCCTAACCCTAATCAACAAATGCAGAGTTTTCTGGAGATTATACTCAATCCCTAACCCTTACCCTAACCCTAATAAAAAAAATACCTATTTTCTGGAGATTATAGTCTTACTCTAACCCTAACCCGAATCAAACAAATGCAGACTTTTTGGAGATTATACTCTACCCCTAACAATAACCATAACCATAACCCTAACCCTGATCAACAAAATGCAGAGTTTTCTGAAGATTATACTTTGCCTATAACCCTAACCCTAACCCTAACCCTAATAAACAAAATACAGTGTTCTTGTGATTTTACTCTAACTCTAACCGAAACTCTAACCCTAATCAACAAAATACAGTTTTCTGGAGATTATACTCTCAACCTAACCCTAACCTTAGCCCTAATCAACAAAATAGAGAGTTTTCTGGTTATTATTCTCTAACCCAAACTCTAACGCTAACCCTGCCATTAATCAACAAAATACAGAGTTTTCAGAAGATTATACTCTAACCCTAACCCTAATCAACAAAATGCAGAGTTTTCTAAAGATATACTCTAACTCCAACCGTAACCCACACCCTAACCCTATTCAACAAAATACAGAGTTTTCTAGAGATTATATTCTAACCCTAACCTTAAACCTAACCCTAACCCTGATCAACAAAATGCAGAGTTTTCTGGAGATTATACTCTACCTATAACTCTAACGCTAACCCTAACTCTAATCAACAAAATACAGAGTGTTCTGGAGATTATAATCTAACTCTAACCAAAACCCTAATCAACAAAATGCAGAGTTTTCTGGAGATTATACTCTAACTCTTACCCTAACCCACACCCTAACCCTAATCAAACAAAATACAGAGTTTTTTGGAGATAATACTCAAACCCTTACCCTAACCCTAATCAACCAAATACAGAGTTTTCTGGAGATTTTACTCTTACTCTAACCCTAACCCTTACCCTTACCCTAATCAACAAAATACAGAGTTTTTTAGAGATTATACTCAAACCCTTACCCTAACCCTAATCAAAATATGCAGAGTTTTCTGGAGATTATACTCTAACCCTAGCCATAACCCTAATCAAAAAAAATACTGATTTTCTGGAGATTATAGTCTAACTCTAACCCTAACCCTAATCAACAAAATGCAGACTTTTTTGGAGATTATACTCTAACTCTAACCTTAACCTAATCAACTAATCAACAAAATGCCGAGTTTTCTGGAGATTATACTCTACCTCTAACGATAACCCAAACTATAACCCTAACCCTGATCAACCAAATACAGAGTTTTCTGGAGATTATAATCTAATTCTAACCCAAACCCTAATCAAAAAAATGCAGAGTTTTCTGAAGATTATACTCTAACCCTACCTTACCCCTAACGCTAACTCTAATAAACAAAATACAGAGATTTCTGGAGATTATACTCTAACTCTAACCCTTACCCTAACTCTAACCCTAATCAACAAAATACAGAGTTTTCTGGATATTATACTCTAACTATAATCCTAAGCCTTACCCTAATAAACAAAATACAGAGTCTGATGAAGATTATAATCTACCTCTAACCCAAACCCTAATGAACAAAATGCAGAGTTTTTTGGAGATTTTACTCTAACACTAACCCACACCCTAACCCTAATCAACAAAATACAGAGTTTTCTGGAGATTATACTCAAACTCTAACCCTAACCCTTATCAACAAAATACAGAGTTTTCTAGAGATTATACTCACACCCTAACCCTAACCTTAACCCTAATCAACAAAATAGAGAGTTTTCTGGTGATTCTACTCTAACCACAACCCTAACCCTGACCCTAATCAACAAAATGCAGAGTTTTCTGGAGATTATACTCTAACCCTAACTCTAACCCTAACACTGCCTTTAATCAACAAAATACCAGGTTTTCACAAGATTATACTCTAACCCTAACCCTAATCAACAAAATGCAGAGTTTTCTGGAGATTATACTCTAACCCTTACCCTAACCCTAACCCTAATCAAAATATGCAGAGTTTTCTGGAGATTATACTCTAACCCTAGCCATAACCCTAATGAAAACAAATACCGATTTTCTGGAGATTATAGTCTAACTTTAACCCTAACGCTAATCAACAAAATGCAGAGTTTTCTGGAGATTTTACTCTAACTCTAACCCTAAGCCTTACCCTAATGAACAAAATACAGAGTTTTCTGGAGATTATAACCTAACTTTAACCTTAACCCTAATCTATAAAATACCGAGTTACTCTAACCCTAACTCTAACCCTAATCAACAAAATGCAGACTTTTCTGGAGATTATACTCTAACTCAAACCCTTACTCTTACCCTAACCCTAATTAACAAAATACAAAGTTTTCTGAATATTATGCTCTAACTCTAACCTCAACCCTAACCCTGATGAACAAAATGCAGATTTTTCTGTAGATTATACTCTAACCCTGACCCTGACCCTAATATACAAAATACAGAGTTTTCTGGAAATTATACTCTAACCCTTCCCCTAACCCTAACCCTAATCAAGAAAATACAGAGTTTTCTCGAGATTATACTCTAGACCTAACCCTAATCAACAAAATGCAGAGTTTTCTGGATATTATTCTCTAACTCTAACCCTAACACTACCCCTAACCCTAATCAACAAGATACAGAGTTTTCTGGAGATTATACTCTAACTCTAACCCTTACTTTAACCCTAACCAAAAAAATACAGAGTTTTCTGGAGATTATACTCTAATTCTCACCCTAACCCTAACCTCAATCAACAAAATACAGAGTTTTCTGGAGATTATACTCTAACTCTAAACCTAACCTACCCCTAACACTAATCAACAAAATACAGAGTTTTCTGGAGATTATATGCTAACCCTAACACCTAAACCCTAAACCCTAACCCTAATCAACAAAATACCGGGTTTTATGGAGATTATACTCTAACCCTAACTCTAACCCAAATAAACAAAATACAGTTTTCTGGAGATTATACTCGACCTGTTCATTAGGGTTAGTGTTACAAAATAAAGAGTTATCTGGATATTATACTCTAAATCTAACCCTTACCCTAACCCTAACCAACAAAATGCAGAGTTCTCTAGAGATTATACTCTAAATCTAACCCTTACCCTTACCCTAGCCAACAAAATGCAGAGTTTTCAGGAGATTATACTTTAACTCTAACTCTAACCATAACCAACAAAATGCAGAGTTTTCTGGAGATTATACTTTAACTCTAACTCTAACCCTAACCAACAAAATGCAGAGTTCTCTAGAGATTATACTCTAAATCTAACCCTTACCCTTACCCTAGCCAACAAAATGCAGAGTTTTCAGGAGATTATACTCTAACTCTAACTCTAACCATAACCAACAAAATGCAGAGTTTTCTGGAGATTATAATCGAACCCTTAACCTAACCCTAACACTAATCTTCAAAATTCAGAGTTTTCTGGAGATTATACTCTAACCCTAACTCTAATCAACAAAATACAGCGTTTACTGGAGATTATACTCTAACTCTAACCCTTACCCTAACCCTAACCACCAAAATACAGAGTTTTCTAGAGATTATACTCAAACTCATACCGCTAACCCTAACCCTAATCCACAAAATACAGAGTTTTCTGAAAATTATACTCAAACTTTTACCCTAACACTAATCCAACCCCTAATAAAGAAAAACCAGAGTTTTCTGAAGATTATACTCTAACACTTACCATAAACTTAATCAACAAAATGCAGAGTTTTCTGGAGATTATACTCTAACTCTAACCGCTACCACTTACCCTAACCGTAACCAACAAAATACAGAGTTTGCTGGAGATTATACTCTAACCCTTAAACCATAAACCCTAATCAACAAAATAGAGAGTTTTCTGGAGATTATACTCTAACTTTAACCCTAACCCTAATCTACAAAATACCGAGTTTTATGGAGAGTATACTTTAACCTTAATCTTAACACTAATCAACAAAATACAGAGTTTTCTGGAGATTATACTCGAACTGTTTAATAGGGTTAGGGTTACTGTTACACTGGCTGTTCTTACACAGGAGAAACTACACCGGTTGTCACTATAAATAGTGCGAGTCACCAGAAGACAAAGCACACCTTGTAACAGTCTAGCCAAGTGCTAGTCACTTTCTTACTTTGTTAATACACTTGTTAAACCAACCCCTGACTTGACTTCCTTTATTTATTATTTACTGTGGGACAACTTCACAACAGATTGGCGACGAGGAACTGAAACAATTTCACTGCAAAAAAAAAAAAAAAAATGACCCAAAGTGAGTCGCAAGATCTTCACGGAAAAAAAAAACCCATCTTCGTCAGATAGTTGGATTCGCAAGGATTAACAGCGAATTAACGGATCAAGAGAAGAATAGGGACCCCAGATCATTAACACAAGACGCGGGACATATTTTAGAATCACCGGTTGACCTCGCAATACACGTAGTCTCTATTTACAAAACACTTGTAAATAGATCTTTTATTTATGTTAATAAATGCAGTATATTTCTGAATTTTTTTTTCTTTTAACATGTTAATATTTATTTTAAGGCAGAGAGTTCATAAATAAAACAAATAAATATTAACATGTTTTCTTTTAAAACATGTTTTTGTGTCACTATTTACAAAACAACTCGGGTTTTTTTTCTTTTAACATGTATACGCTTTTTTAAAAATCGGCTGACTTGTAATCTGTCGTTTTGCAATAAACAAAACAATTTATCATTTTTTTTTTACTTTTATTTACTAAATAAAAAACAAATTTTAAACGCAATTCTATATTTCGTGTTGTGTATTTTAAGAAAAAGTGGATACTTTTTTTTCTTTTCGTAGGAGGCGAGTAACTAGCGAAGTTTTATTCATTTGTTTATAATTGTTGCTTACAGAAAAAAAAGGAAAAAACTTCACGAGGGCAGAAATGGGGGGGGGGTATGAAATATTTATCACCGTACTTAAGTAATCTTTCGTTTTGTAGGGAAAAATCAAGCTTCCCAAAAAGGGGCACTCTGGATCTTACTTCAGTTTAGAAGGATTTTTCCATACTACACATTGCTCCTAGCAAAACGGATGATTACGCAAGTTATTTTAATAAATAAACGAAATATATACGCTTTTTAAAAAATCGGCTGACTTGTAATCTTTCGTTTTGCCTCCCCACGAGGGCGGAGTTAGACTTCAAAAATCAGTTTCTAAACGGAAGCAATTTAAAATTTATGAAGTTTTTTCCTTTTTTTTTTTCTGTAAGCAACAATTATAAACAAATAAATAAAACTTTGCTAGTTACTCGCCTCCCTACGAAAAGAAAAAAAAGTATCCACTTTTTCTTAAAATACACAACACGAAATATAGAATTGCGCTTAAAATTTGTTTTTTATTTAGTAAATAAAAGTAAAAAAAAAATGATAAATTGTTTTGTTTATTGCAAAACGACAGATTACAAGTCAGCCGATTTTTAAAAAAGCGTATACATGTTAAAAGAAAAAAAACCCGAGTTGTTTTGTAAATAGTGACACAAAAACATGTTTTAAAAGAAAACATGTTAATATTTATTTGTTTTATTTATGAACTCTCTGCCTTAAAATAAATATTAACATGTTAAAAGAAAAAAAAAATTCCGAAATATACTGCATTTATTAACATAAATAAAAGATCTATTTACAAGTGTTTTGTAAATAGAGACCACGTGTATTGCGAGGTCAACCGGTGATTCTAAAATATGTCCCGCGTCTTGTGTTAATGATCTGGGGTCCCTATTCTTCTCTTGATCCGAATTAACTACTAAGTAGTTAAGCGAAAAAAAAAAAAAAAAAAAAAAAAAAAAAAAAACACAAATTCAAAACTTGCTACCAAAAATCGAAAACTAAAAAACGCGTAAGACATTTTCAATTATTGAAATAATTGAATACACTGATACCTTTATTTTTTTTCTCTTCAAGTTTCACTGACTCGTTAAGATAAATGTTATCCGCGTCAACTATTACAGATATTGTGTAAGTTTGTCGTTATTATTAGGACAACATCTGATATTTGAGCAAGATCCGGATTGACTATTTATTAAAACGGTCTACCACAGAATTGTCGAGAGCAAAGGACGGACAGTAAAAAAATATATTCGCGTAAGTCATTTGTGCTTCTAACAAAGAACTGTTAAATAAGCAAGGCGCATTTTTGCAAAATGAAAAGGGGTTAAAAAGATTTCCCATAAAACTAGTCTTATTAGGCTTATAGCGACGGACTTGGTTTTGTAAAACTACGTACACATATATATAAAAAATTAAAAAAAAATTTTTTTTTCTTAGTTTTGTTTTTCAAACAAAAGAACTGGGATTGAATTTTTTTTATTAAGGAATAATATATTTCTTGTTTTGTGTATTAGTTGAGCAAATTAATTATATTAAGCACGTTGTGGGGAAAACTGATTTATTTTTACAAGTGTAAATTGTGTGGTGCATAACTTGAATTCGTGAATGATGGACATGGAATTCAAAGATTCTCTTTTTCAATTACTTAAATTCCAAACGGAACAAAATGTTGCGTTACAAAGACAGCAAGTTAAACAACAAATGGAACTTCAAAGAAAACAAGTTGAAATTGAGGAGAAATTTAAAAGAGTTGTTGGAACAGCAAAAAGCCCAAAGAAAAATGCATGCTGAACAAAAAGAGCTGGCGACAACACGAGAAGAAAGATTCCAAGAAAAACTGCTACAACAGCAGAAACACTTCGAAGAACTCTTGATAAAAACACAGGAGGAACAGAGAAAATTTCTGGAGGCAACACAGTTAACGAAAGCAAACGAGAATCATAATGCATTCTCCTAGACGGCTGTGTGGAGCGCTATCGAAATTTTCAATTATAATCCAGAAGACGATGTTACTTTTGCTCACTTCCATAGAAGATATAAGGATATTTTTGTATCGGACTGCAGTACATGGACAGACTCTAAAAAAGTTAGATTTTTGCTAAGAAAATTAGGAGCTGCCGAGCATACAAAGTTCGTGAATTTTATCCTTCCAAAAAAGACCAGTGAGTTGAACTTCCAGGAGGCAGTTACTTTACTAATAGAACTGTTTTCTACAAAAACTTCTCTTTTCCACAGGAGATATAAGTATATGAATGTCACTAGAAGAGAGGAAGACGACTACATTACGTATGCAAGTATAGTAAATAAACTTTGCGACGATTTTAAATTAGAGGAATTATCATCGGATAATTTTAAATGTTTAATAT
Organism: Sepiola atlantica; assembly: GCA_963556195.1. Lineage (NCBI taxonomy): Eukaryota > Metazoa > Mollusca > Cephalopoda > Sepiida > Sepiolidae > Sepiola > Sepiola atlantica. Next base: position 38,478,157 of record OY744533.1, read on the forward strand.
TCTTGCAAGGTCTGGTCTTAAATAAAGACTCTGAAATCAGACGTCGTGTTTTAAATAAACTCGAAAATGAGCCATGTCTAACAATACAAATCTTAGCGGAAGACTGAACGTTTTGTTGCGTTGAAACAGGACAGTCGTGACATAGAGGAAAACGGAGTGTCGCACATTAAAAAAATCAATCAGAAGAAAAAATTGACTTCAATGAATAACCAGAGAAAAAAACATGGAAAAGATCCACCTGGACCGTGTTGGAGGTGTGGAGATAACTATTGGTACAATGAGTGTCCCTACATATTCAAACAATGTGACAACTGCCACCAGAAAGGACATAAGGCATCACGTTGTAGAAAAAAATCTGGTAGAAAGACAGCCATTAAACTGACAAAAATTGAACCTGAAGAACAAAATATCCGGAAATATGTACAGGTCAAAATGCTTTAAAAAAAAGTAAGACTACAGCTTGATAGTAGGTCTGACATTTCCATCATTAATGTACAGACATGGAAGAAGCTTGGGAGACCCACTATGATCAAATCACAAAAAACGGCGAGAAGCGTCAGTGGTGAAAAAATAACCTTCGAAGGGGAATTATTGACGAATATTTCTTTCCAGAATAAGACCGTAAAAGCCAAAATCTTTGTTATGCGAAAATCTAATAACCTTTTTGGAACTGATCTGATTGAAAAGTTTAGCCTATGGGATCTGCCTTTAAGCTCCTTTTGCCAAAAGGTTGAGGATTCGAATGTGGAGGCAGAAAAACTCAAGAGGGAATTAAAAGAAAATTTTCCAGACGTATTTTCAGGCGGTCTTGGAAGGTGTACAAAAGCGATAGCAAAGTTTGAAGTTAAAACAAATGAACTACCTGTGTTCAGAAAGAAAAGAAATGTTCCATACGCCGCTATAGAGCAAATAGACGGTGAATTAGAAAGACTCGAGAACATGGCTGTCATTTCAAAAATTGATCACAGTGAGTGGGCTTCACCTACAGTTTATGTTAAGAAAAAGAACAAGGAGATTCGGGTTTGTGCCGATTTTTCCACAGGCTTGAACAAGGCATTAAAAGATCACCATTACCCTCTATCAAGCCCTGAAGAAATATTTGCGAAACTGAGTGGAGGAAAATATTTTTCTAAAATCGATCTCAGCGACGCTTATCTTCAAATCCCTGTCGATGAAGAGTGTTCAAAACTGCTATGTATCAATACCCATAACGGATTATACAAATTTAACCGACTTCCTTTTGGAGTAAAGGTCGCCCCTGCGATTTTTCAACAAATTATGGACATGATGTTAAATGGAATGGATTTCGCAGTAGGGTACCTGGACGATGTGTTAATAAACAGCGTTAGCAAAGAACAACACAAGACTCATGTAAACCAAGTATTCAAAAAAATCCATGATTATGGGTTTAAAATCAAAGATGAGAAATGTACTTTTTTCATGGAAAAAATAAAATTCTTAGGACAAATCATCGATGAGCAAGGAAGAAGGCCAGACCCAGATAGGGCAATGGCGATACGGAACATGCCTGCTCCAGAAAATATTGCGTCTCTACAAAGTTTTTTAGGGTTGGCGAATTACTACAATGTGTTCGTACCAAACATGCATAAACTAAGATCACCCTTAAATGAACTGTTAAAGAAGGACCAAAAATGGGCTTGGACGCAAGAGTGCGAAGAAGCGTTTCAGAAAATTAAAGATATCTTAATGTTTGACTTGTTTCTGGCACATTATAATCCCAAGCGCGATATTGTAGTTGCAAGCGATGCCAGCAACTATGGTATAGGAACATGCATATTGCACAAAATGGATAATGGAAAATTAAAACCCATAGCCCATGCATCCCGAACACTTCTACCAGCCGAAAAAAACTACTCTCAAATTGAGAAAGAGGCTCTAAGCATTATATTCGCGGTAAAGAAATTTCATCGTTTCCTGCACGGTAGACAATTTCTGTTACAAACAGACCACAAACCCTTATTAACGATTTTCGGATCGAAAAAGGGACTACCACAACACACTGCGAATAGACTCCAAAGATGGGGTACCATTCTTCTTAACTACAATTTTCAAATGGAGTATGTACCATCTAAGAAATTTGGTCATGCAGACGGGTTATCAAGGTTGATACCTAAGCAGACAGAACTATTGGAGGATATGGTGATAGCAGCCATTCAAGCGGTAGCTGAAGTAAAAAATACGTTATGTGACACAATAAGAGAACTTCCAGTAACGCTTGATGAAATTAATAGTAAGGCAGAGGTGGATGAACTTATCATAAGCACGAACGGAAGAAACAACAAAAACGTTCTTAATACCCAGAGGGGATATTTTCAAAGGGGGGTGTTACACCGGCCGTTCTTACACAGGAGAAACTACACCGGTTGTCACTATAAATAGTGCGAGTCACCAGAAGACAAAGCACACCTTGTAACAGTCTAGCCCAGTTCTAGTCACTTTCTTACTTTGTTAATACACTTGTTAAACCAACCCTCGACTTGACTTCCTTTATTTATTATTTACTGTGGGACAACTTCACAACAGTTACAAAATGCAGAGTTTTCTGGAGATTATACTCTAACCCTAAACCTAATCAACAAAATACAAACTTTTCTAGAGATTATACTCTAACTCTAACCCGACCCCTAACCCTAACCCTGATAAACAAAATGCAGATTTTTCTAGAGATTATACTCTGACTCTAACCCTAACAAATATCAACAAAATGCAGAGTTTTCTGGATATTATACTCTGACTCTAACCCTAAGCCTAATCAACAAAATGCAGAGTTTTCTGGAGATTATACTCTAACATTAACCCTTACCAACAAAATGCAGAGTTTTCTGGAGATTATACTCTAACTCTAACACTTACCCTAACCCTAACCAACAAAATACAGTTTTCTGGAGATTATACTCTAACCCTTAGCCTAACCCTAACCCTAAGTAAAAAAATGCAGATTTTTCTGGAGATTATACTCTAACTCTAACCCTAACCCTAACCCTGATCAACAAAATGCAGAGTTTTCTGGAGATTATACTCTAACTCTAACCGCTACCATTAACCCTAACCGTAACCAACAAAATACAGATTTTCTTGAGATTATACTCTAGACCGAACCCTAACCCTTATCAACAAGATACAGAGTTTTCTGGAAATTATACTCTAACTCTAACCCTAACCCTTACCCTGATTAATTAAATGCTGAGTTTTCTGGAGATTATTCTCTAAATCTAACCCTTACCCTAACCCTAACCAACAAAATGCAGAGTTTTCTGGAGATTATACTCTAACCCTAATCAACAAACTACAGAGTTTTCTAGAGATTATACTCTAACTTTGATCCTAACCCTAACCAACAAAATGCAGAGTTTTCAGGAGATTATACTCTTACCCTAACCCTAATCAACAAAATACAGTTTTCTGAAAATATACTCTAACTCTAACCCTTACCCTAACCCTAACCACCAAAATACAGAGTTTTCTAGAGATTATACTCTAATTCTAACTGCTACCACTAACCCTAACCTTAATAAACAAAATGCAGAGTTTTCTGGAGATTATACTCAAACTCTAACCCTAACCCTAACCCTAATCAACAAAATACAGAGTTTACTGGAGATTATACTCAAACTTTAACCCAAACACTAATCAAACCCCTAATCAATAAAATTTAGAGTTTTCTGGAGATTATACTCTAACTGTAACCCTTAACCTCACCCTAACGCTAACCTTCATAAACAAAATGCAAAGTTTTCTGAAGATTATACTCTTACGCTTACCCTAACCCTAATCAACAAAATACAGAGTTTCCTAAAGATTATACTCTAACCCTAACCCTAACGCTAACCCTAATTCTAACCAACAAAATGCAGAGTTTTCTTGCGATTATACTCTAACCCTAACCCTAATTCTAATCAACAAAATCCAGAGTTTTCTACAGATTATACTCGAACCCTAACCCTAACCCTAATTCTAATCAACAAAATACAGAGTTTTCTAAAGATTACACTCTAACCCTAACCTCTAAACCCTAAACCCTAATCAACAAAATAGAGAGTTTTCTGGAGATTATACTCTAATTTTAACCCTAACCCTAATCTACAAAATACCGAGTTTTATGGAGATTATACTCTAACCCTAACTCTAACCCTAATCAACAAAATACAGAGTTTTCTGGAGATTATACTCGAACTGTTTATTAGGGTTAGGGTTATAAAATACAGTTTTCTAGAGATTATACTCTAACCCTAACTCTAACCCTAATCAACAAAATGCAGAGTTTTCTGGACATTAAACTCCGACACTAACCCTAACCAACAAAATACAGACTTTTCTGAAGATTATACTCTAATCCTAAACCCTAAACCCTAAACCCTAAACCCTAATCAACAACATAGAGCGTTTTCTGAAGATTATACTCTAACTGTAACCCTAACCCTAATCAACAAAATTCAGTTTTCTAGAGATTATACTCTAACTCTAACCCTAACCCTACCCCTAATCCTAACTCTAACCCTAATCAACAAAATGCAGAGTTTTCTGGATATTATACTCTAATCCTAACCCAACCCTAATACACAAAATACAGAGTTTGCTCGCAATTATACTCTAACCCTAACCCTAACCCTTCTGCCTAATCAACAAAATGCAGAGGTTTCTGGAGATTATACGCAAACTCTAACCCTAACCCCAACTCTAACCTTAACCAACAAAATGCAAAGTTTTCTGGAGATTATACTCTTAACCTTAACCTAATCCTAACCCTAATCGACAAAATACAGAGTTTTCTGGATATTATACCTAAACTCTAACCCTAACCCTTACCCTAATCAACAAAATTCAGAGTTTTCTGGAGATTATACTCTACCTCTAACCCTTACCCTAATGAAAAAAATACAGAGTTTTCTGGAGATTATAATTTAACACTAACCCTAACCAACAAAATGCAGAGTTTTCTGGAAATTATACTCTAACCCTAACCCTAACACTAACCCTGACCCTAATCAACAAAATTCAGAGTTTTCTAGAGATTATACTCTAACTCTCGCCCTAACCCTACCCCTAATCCTAACTCTAACCCTAATCAACAAAATGCAGAGTTTTCTGGATATTATACTCGAATCTGAACCCTAACCCTTATACACAAAATACAGAGTTTGCTCGCGATTATACTCTAACCCTAACCATAACCCTAACCCTAACCCTAATCCACAAAATACAGAGTTTTCTGGAGATTATACGCAAACTCTAACCCTAACCCCAACCATAACCTTAATCAACAAAATGCAGAGTTTTCTGGAGATTATGCTCTTACTTTAACCCTAACCCTAACCAACAAAATACAGAGTTTTCTGGGGATTATACTCTAACTTTCACCCTAACCCTAATCAACAAAATACAGAGTTTTATAGAGATTATACTCTAACCCTAATCAACAAAATACAGAGTTTTATGGAGGTTATACTCGAACTGTTGATTAGGGTTATGGTTACCAAATACAGAGTCTTCTGGAGATTATACTCTAACTCTTACTCTAACACTAACCCTAATCAACAAAATGCAGAGTTTTCTGAAAATTATACTCAAACCCTAACATAACCCTAACCCCAATCAACAAAATACAGAGTTTTCTGGATATTATACTCTTACTCTAACCCTAACCCTTACCCTGATTAACAAAATGCAGAGTTTTATGGAGATTATACTCTAACCCTTAACCTAATCCTAACCCTAATCGACAAAATACGGAGTTTTCTGGAGATTATACTCCAACTCTAACCCTAATCAACAAAATGCAGAGTTTTCTGGAGATTATACTCTAACCTTAACCCTAACCCTAATCAACAAAATACAGAGTTTTATGGAGATTATACTCTAACCCTAACTCTTACCCTAATCAACAAAATACAGAGTTTTATGGAGATTATACTCTAACCCTAACTCTTACCCTAATCAACAAAATACAGAGTTTTATGGAGATTATACTCGAACTCTAACCCTAACCCTTATCAACAAAATGCAGAGTTTCTGGAGATTATACTCTTACTCTAACCATAACCCTAACCCTAACACTTACCCTAATCAACAAAATGCAGAGTTTTCTGCAGATTATACTATAACTCTAATCTTACCCCTTACCCCAACCCTAATCAACAAAATGCAGAGTTTTCTGGAGATTATACTTTAACCTTAACCCTTACCCTAATCAACAAAATTTAGAGTTTTCTGGAAATTATACTCTAACACTAACCCTAACCAATAAAATGCAGAGTTTTCTGGAGATTATACTCTAACTCTAACCCTAATCAACAAAATGCAGAGTTTTCTGGAGATTATACTCTAAATCGAACCCTAAACTGACCCTAATCATAATCAACAAAATACAGTTTTCTGCAGATTATACTATAACTCTTATCCTACCCCTAACCCTAACCCTAATCAACAAAATGCAGAGTTTTCTGGAGATTACACTCTAACTATAACCCTAAACTGACCCTACCCATAATCAATAAAATACGGAGTTTTTCTAACACTAACCCTAATCAACAAAATGCAGAGTTTTCTGAAAATTATACTTTAACTCAGTTTTCCCGAGATTATACTCTAACTTTAACCATAACCCTAATCAACAAAATACAGAGTTTTATAAAGATTATACTCTACCCCTAATCAACAAAATACAGAGTTTTCTGGAGATTATACTCGAACTGTTGATTAGGGCTATGGTTACCAAATACAGAGTTTTCTGGAGAGTATACTCTAACCCTAACCTTAACCCTAATCAACAAAATGCAGAGTTTTCTAGAGATTATACTCTAACTCTAACCCTTACTCTAACCCTAACCCTCATAAACAAAATTCAGAGTTTTCTGGAGATTATACTCTAACACTAACCCTAACCAACAAAATGCAGAGTTTTCTGGAGATTATACTCTAACTCTAACCATAACCCTACCCCTAACCCTTACCCTAATCAAAAAAATTCATAGTTTTCTTGGAGATTATACTCTAACTCTAACCCTACCCCTAATAAAAGAAGTACAGTGTTTTCTAGAGATTATACTCAAAATCTAACCTCTAAACTGACCCTACCCATAATCAATAAAATACAGAGTTTTTCTAACCCTAACCCTAATCAACAAAATACAGAGTTTTCTGGAGATTATACTCAAACTTTAACCATAACCCTAATCAACCAAATACAGAGTTTTGTGGAAATTATACTCTAACCCTAACTCTAACCCTAATCAACAAAATACAGAGTTTTCTAGAGATTATACTCGAACGGTTGATTAGGGCGATGGTTACCAAATACAGAGTTTTCTAGAGATTATACTGTAACCCTAACCCTAACCCTAATCCTATTCAACAAAATGCAAAGCTTTCTGGAGATGATACTCTTACTCTAACCCTAACCTTAATCAACAAAATTCAGAGTTTTCTGGATATTATACTCTAACTTTAATCCTAACCTTGATCAACAAAATGCTGAGTTTTATGGAGATTATACCTTAACCCTTTACCAAATCCTAACCCTAATCGACAAAATACAGAGTTTTCTGGAGATTATACTCTAACTGTAACCCTAATCAACCGAATACAGAGTTTTCTAGAGATTATACTCGAACTGTTGATTAGGGCTATGGTTACCAAATACAGAGTTTTCTGGAGATCATGCTCTAACCCTAACCCTACTCAACAAAATTCAGAGTTTTCTGGAGATTATACTCTAACTCTAACCCTAATCAACAAAATGCAGAGTTTTCTGGAGATTATACTCTAACTCTAACCATAACCTTACCCCTTAAACCTTACCTTAATCAACAAAATGCATAGTTTTCTGGAGATTATACTCTAACTCTAACCCTAACCCTAATTTTAATAAAAAAAAATACAGAGTTTTTTTGGTAATTATATTCTAAATCTAACCCTAACCCTAATCAACAAAATACAGAGTTTTATGGAGATTATACTCTAACTTTAACCCTAACCCTAATCAACAAAATACAAAGTTTTCTGGAGATTATACTCTTACTTTAACCCTAACCCTAATCAACCAAATACAGAGTTTTATGGAGATTATACTCGAACTGTTGATTAGGGCGATGGTTACCAAATACAGAGTTTTCTGGAGATTATGCTGTAACCCTTTCCCTAACCCTAACCGTAATCCTAATCAACCAAATGCAGAGTTTTCTGGAGATTATACTCTTACTCTAACCCTTACTCTAACCCTAACCCTAATCAACAAAATTCAGAGTTTTCTGGAGATTATACTCTAACTCTAACCATAACCCTACCCCTAACCCTTTCCCTAATCAACAAAATGCATAGTTTTCTGGAGATTATACTCTAAGCCTTAACCTTACCCTAACGCCAATCAACAAAATTCAGACTTTTCTAGCGATTATACTCTAACCCTGATCAACAAAATGCAGAGTTTTCTGGACATTATACTCTAACCCTAAACCTAACTCTAATCAACAAAATGCAGAGTTTTCTCGAGATTATACTTTAACCCTAACCCTACCCCATAACCCTAATAAACAAAATACATTTTTCTGGAGATTATCTGAGAACTCTAATCCTACTCCCAACCATAACCCTAATCAACTAAATGCAGAGTTTTCTGGAGATTATACTGTAACCCTTAACCTTACCCTAACCCCCATCAACAAAATTCAGAGTTTTCTAGCGATTATCATCTTACCCTAACCCTAATCAACAAAATACAGAGTTTTCTGGATATTGTTAACTCTAATTCTAACCCTCATCAACAAAATTCAGAGTTTTCTGGAGATAATACTCTTACTCTTACCATAACCGTAACCAACAAAATGCAGAGTTTTCTGGAGATTTTACTCTACTTCTAACCCTAACCCTAATCAACAAAATACAGAGTTCTCTAGAGATTATACTAAAAAGTTAACCCTAAACTGACCCTAACCATAATCAACAAAATACAGAGTTTTCTGGAGATTATACTCTAACTCTAACCCTTACTCTAACCCTAACTCTAATCAACAAAATGCAGAGTTTTCTAGAGACTATACTATAACCCTTTACCTAACCCTAACCCTAATCAACAAAATACAGAGTTTTCTGGATATTATACTCTAACTCTAACCCTAACCCTAACCCTGATCAACAAAATGCAGAGTTTTCTGGAGATTATACTCTAACCCTTAACCTAACCCTAACCCCAATCAATTAAATTCAGACTTTTCTAGCGATTATACTCTAACCCTACCCCTAATCAACTAAATGCAAAGTTTTCTGCTAATTATACTCCAACCCTAACCCTTACCCTTAACCTAATCAATAAAATACAGACTTTTTTATAGATTATATTCTAACTTTAACCCTAACCCTAATCAACAAAATGCAGAGTTTTCTGGAGATTATACTCTAACCCTAACTCTAACCCACAAAATGCAGTGTTTTCTGGAGATTATACTCTAACTCTAACCCTGACCCTAATCCTAACATTTATCAACAAAATGCAGAGTTTTCTGAAGATTTTACTCTAACTCTAACTCTAACCCTAATCAACAAAATGCAGAGTTTTCTAACCCTAACATTGCTAGGAAAAGACAGGCATGGCACAACACCACCCTGGAAACGTTTCAAGGGTGGTGTTGTCTTTTCCTAGCAATGTTTTTAAATAGAATAGAATTGCAGTGGCTGTGACTTATCACTGACGCGGGAAGTGCCACGGCGTAATTTACCATCGCCTTGGCATCCTTACCTTTTTCAGCTGACCTACTTTTGATATTAGTGTTATCATCACATGTCTGATGATCCTCTTCCAGTCTAAAACTTTAAACAATCACAGGTCTGACGATATGAAAAGAAGACTAAAGTACCATGCAAATAATATCAAACCATGCACATGTATGACAATAATAATAATAATAATAATAATAATAGCAATAGTTTGTTTTAGTTAGTATATGTGTATTTACTTTAGGTTACATTGATCATTGTCAGTGGTGTTAAAAGAAATTGTTCAATTGTTCGTCGCATTCTAGAAAGATCCCGTACGGAGGGAGATGACCGTGCACCTCTCTATGACGTATTATGTGGAAAGTGTTCTCTAACCATAACCCGACCCCTAACCCTAACCCTTTCCCTAATCAACAAAATGCATTCTGGAAAATATACTCTAACACTTAACCTAACCCTAACGCCAATCAACAAAATTCAGACTTTTCTAGCGATTATACTCTAACACTGATCAACAAAATCTAGTTTTCTGGATATTATACTCTAACCCTAAACCTAACCCTAATCAACAAAATGCAGATTTTTCTGAAGATTATACTCGAACTGTTGATTAGGGCTATGGTTACCAAATACAGAGTTTTCTGGAGATTATACTCTAACCCTTACCCTAACCCTAATCAACAAAATGCAGAGTTTTCTGGAGATTATACGCAAACTCTAACCCTAACACCAACTCTAACTCTAACCAACAAAATGCAGAGTTTTCTGAAGATTATACTCTAAATCGAACCCTAACCCTTACCCTAACACAACCCCTAACCAACAAAATGCAGAGTTTTCTGGACATTATTCTCTACCTCTAACCCAAAACTGACCCTAATCATAATCAACAAAATACAGTTTTCTGGAGATTATACTAAAACTCTAATCCTAACCCCTAACCCTAACCAACAAAATTCAGAGTTTTCTGGAAATTATACTCTAACCCTAGCCCTAATCAACAAAATGCAGAGTTCTCTGGAAATTATGCTCTATCTTTAATACTAGCCCTAATAAACAAGATGCAGAGTTTTTTGGAGAACATACTATAACCCTAACCCTAATCAACAAAATTCAGAGTTTTCTGGATATTATACTCGAATCTTAACCCTAACCCTTATACACAAAATACAGAGTTTGCTCGCGATTATACTTTAACCCTAACCATAACCCTAACCCTAACCCTAATCGACAAAATACAGATTTTTCTAGAGGTTATACGCAAACTCTAACCCTAACCCCAACCATAACCCTAATCAACAAAATGCAGAGTTTTCTGGAGATCATACTCTAACTTTAACCCTAACCCTAATCAACAAAATACAGAGTTTTATGGAGATTATACTCGTACTTTAACCCTAACCCTAATCAACAAAATCCAGAGTTTTCTGGAGATTATACACCAACTTAACCCTTAACCCTAATTAACAAAATACAGAGTTTTCTGGAGATTATACTCAAACCCTAACATAATCCTAACCCCAATCAACAAAATTAAGAGTTTTCTAGCGATTATACTCTAAACCTAACCCTAATCAACAAAATACAGTTTTCTGGATATTACACTCTAACTCTAATCCTAACCCTAACCCTGATCAACAAAATGCTGAGTTTTATAGAGATTATACTCTAACTCTTAACCTAATCCTAACCCTAATCGACAATATACAGAGTTTTCTGGAGATTATACTCGAACTGTTGATTAGGAATATGGTTACCAAATACAGAGTGTTCTGGAGATTATACTCTAACCCTAACCCTAACCCTAACCCTAATGAACATAATGCAGAGTTTTATGGAGATTATACTCTTACTCTAACCATAACCCTACCCCTATCCCTAACCTTTCCCTAATCAACAAAATGCATAGTTTTCTGGAAATTATACTCTAACACTTAGCCTAACCCTAACGCCAATCAACAAAATTCAGACTTTTCGAGCGATTATACTCTAACCCTATCAACAAAATGCACAGTTTTCTGGATATTATACTCTAACCCTAAACCTAACCCTAATCAACAAAATGAAGATTTTTCTGAAGATTATACTCGAACTGTGGATTAGGGCTATGGTTATCAAATACAGAGTTTTCTGGAAATTATACTCTAACCCTAACTCTAACCCTAATCAACAAAATGCAGAGTTTTCTGGAGATTATACGCAAACTCTAACCCTAACCCAAACTCTAACTCTAACCAACAAAATGCAGAGTTTTCTGAAGATTATACTCTAAATCAAACCCTTACCCTAACACAAACCCTAACCAACAAAATGCAGAGTTTTCTGGAGATTATACTCTACCTCGAACTCTAAACTGACACTAATCATAATCAACAAAATACGGAGTTTTCTGGAGATTATACAAAAACTCTAATCCTACCCCTAACCCTAACCAACAAAATACAGAGTTTTATGGAGATTATACTCTAACTTTAACTCTAACTCTAATCAACAATATACAGAGTTTTCTGGAGATTATACTCTAATTTTAACCCTAACCCTAATCAACAAAATACAGAGTTTTATGGAGATTATACTCTAACCCTAACCCTAACCCTAATCAACAAAATACAGAGTTTTCTGGAGATTATACTCTAACTTTAACCCTAACCCTAATCAACAATATACAGAGTTTTCTGGGGATTATATTCTTACTTTAACCCTAACCCTAATAAACAAAATACAGAGATTTATGGAGATTATATTTGAACTATTGATTAGGGCTATGGTTACCAAATCAGAGTTTTCTGGAGATTATCCTTTAACACTAACCCTAACCAACAAAATGCAGAGTTTTCTGGAAAATATACTCTAACCCTAACTCTAATCAACAAAATGCAGAGTTCTCAGGAAATTACACTCTAACCCTAACCCTTACCCTAATCAACAAAATGCAGAGTTTTCTGGATATTATACTCGAATCTTAACCCTAACCCTTATACACAAAATACAGAGTTTGCTCGCGATTATACTGTAATCCTAACCATAACTCTAACCCTAACCCTAATCAACAAAATACAGATTTTTCTGGAGATTATACGCAAACTCTAACCCTAACCCCAACCATAACCCTAATCAACAAAATGCAGAGTTTTATGGAGATTATACTCTAACCCTAACCAACAAAATGCAGTGTTTTCTGGAGATTATACTCACACTCTAACCCTTAACCTTACACTAATTAACAAAATACAGAGTTTTCTGGAGGTTATACTCGAACTCTAACCATAATCCTACTCCTAACCCTTACCCTAATCAACAAAATGCATAGTTTTCTGGAGATTATACTCAAACCCTAACATAACCATAACCCTAATCAACAAAATTAAGAGTTTTATGGAGATTATACTCTAACCCTTAACCTAATCAACAAAATACAGAGTTTAATGGAGATTATACTCGAACCTTTACTCAAACACTAACCCTAATCAACAAAATGCAGAGTTTTCTGGAGATTATACTCTAACTCTAACCCTAACCCTGATCAACAAAATGCTTAGTGTTATAGAGATTATACTCTAACTCTAACCCTAACCCTAATCAACAAAATACAGAGTTTTATGGAGATTATACTCTAACCCTAACTTTACCCCTAATCAACAAAATACAGAGTTTTCTGGAGATTATACTCGAACTGTTGATTAGGGCTATGGTTACCAAATACAGAGTTTTATGGAGATTATACTCTAACCCTAACCCTAATCAACATAATGCAGAGTTTTATGGAGATTATACTCTAACTTTAACCCTAACCCTAATCAACCAAATACAGAGTTTTATGGAGATTATACTCGAACTGTTGATTAGGGCGATGGTTACCAAATACAGAGTTTTCTGGAGATTATACTGTAACCCTAACCCTAACCGTAATCCTAATCAACAAAATGCAGAGTTTTCTGGAGATTATACTCTTACTCTTACTCTAACCATAACCCTACCCCTAACCCTAACCCTTTCTCTAATCAACAAAATGCATTCTAGAAATTATACTCTAACCCTTAACCTAACCCTAACGCCAATCAACAAAATTCAGACTTTTCTAGCGATTATACTCTAACCCTGATCAACAAAATGCACAGTTTTCTGGATATTATACTCTAACCCTAAACCTAACCCTAATCAACAAAATGCAGAGTTTTCTGGAGATTATACTTCATCTTTAACCCTAAACCTAACCCCAATCAACAAAATTCAGAGTTTTCTAACGATTATACTCTAACCCTAACCTTGGACTGGATGATTCGACAGCAGAATTTGGAGTGTGATTTTCTGTTGGAAACAGTGTAGAACTGCATAATTTTTTAATATATATACTTTAGTCACTATTTTCAGTGGGAAAAATAAAATCGTGCATAAAATAGATTTATGCATGATTTTCAGTGAAAACATGAATCTATATACTTTATGCGTGATATTTAGTGTGAAAACTTTATGCATGATTTTCAGTTGGAAACAGTGTAGAACTGCATGATTTTCAGTTTTAAAACTAAATCTAGATACTTTCAAATTATTAGTTGGACTGCAGAATTTGGATTGTGAAAACGTAAATCTATATACTTTATGCATAATTTTCAGTGTGAAATCGTGCATAAAGCATATAGATTTGTGTGAAAACTTAAATCTATATACTTTCAAAATATTTTATTAGTTTCAGTTGCACGATTTTCAGTGGGAAAACTTAAAATCGTGCATAAAGTATATACATTTAAGTGTGAAAACATAAATCTATATACTTTATGCATGATTTTCAGTTATTTTATTAGTTCTAGTGCGTGATTTTCAGTGTGAAAACGTAAATCTGTTTACTTTATGCACGATTTTTAGTGTGAAAACAGAAATCTATATACTTCATGCATTCAGTGTGAAAACATAAAATCGTGCATAAAGTATATAGATTTGTGTAATTGTGCATGATTTTCAGTGTGACACGTAAATCTATATACTTTATGCATGATTTTAAGTGTGAAAACATAAATCTATATACTTCATGCATGATTTTCAGTGGGAAAACGTTAATCTTTATGCATGATTTTCAGTGTGAAAACGTAAATCTATATACTTTCAAATTATTTTATTAGTTTCAGTTGGACTGGATGATTGGACTGCAGAATTTGGAGTTTGATTTTCAGTTGGAAACTGTAGAACTGTATGATTTTCAGTGTGATAACGTTAATATATATATTTTATGCATGATTTTCAGTGTGAAAACGTTAATATATATATTTTATGCACGATTTTCAGTGTGAAAACATAAAATCGTGCATGAAGTATATAGATTTAAGTCTGAAAACATAAATCTATATACTTTATGCATGATTTTCAGTTATTTTATTTGTTTCAGTTAGACTGCAGAATTTAAAGTGTGAAAACATAAATCTATATACTTATTCATCATTTTCAGTTGGAAACGGTGTAAAACTATATGAATCTATATACTTTATCAGTTAAAACAGAAATCTATATACTTCATGCATAATTTTCAGTGTGAAAACATAAATCTATATACTTCATGCATAATTTTCAGTGTGAAAACATAAATCTATATACTTCATGCATAATTTTCAGTGTGAAAACATAAAATCGTGCATAAAGTATAGAGATTTAAGTGTGAAAACGTAAATCTATATACAAATGCATGATTTTCAGTGTAAAAACGTAAATCTATATACTTTCAAATTATATTATTAGTTTCAGTTTGACTGCAGAATTTGGAGTTTGATTTTCAGTTGGAAACTGTAGAACTGCATGATTTTCAGTGTGAAAACGTTAATATATATATTTTATACATGATTTTCAGTGTGACACGTAAATCTATATACTTTATGCATGATTTTCAGTGTGAAAACATAAAATCGTGCATAAAGTATGTGAAAAATTAAATCTATATACTTTATGCATGATTTTCAGTGTGACACGTAAATCTATATACTTTATGCATGATTTTCAGTGTGACACGTAAATCTATATACTTTATGCATGATTTTCAGTGGGAAAACAAATCTATATACTTCATGCATAATTTTCAGTGGGAAAACATAAAATCGGGCATAAAGTATATAGATTTAAGTGTGAAAACATAAATCTACATACTCTATGCATAATTTTCAGTTATTTTATTTGTTTCAGTTAGACTGCAGAATTTAGAGTGTGAAAACGTAAATCTATATACTTATTCATCATTTTCTGTTGGAAACAGTGTAGAACTGCACGATTATCAGTGAAAACATTAATCGATATACTTTATGCATGATTTTCAGTGTAAAAACATAAAATCGTGCATAAAGTATATAGATTTAAGTGTGAAAACGTAAATCTATATACTTTCAAATTATTTTATTAGTTGGACTGGACTGCAGAATTTGGAGTTTGATTTTCAGTTGGTAACTGCAGAACTGCATGATTTTCTAACGTTTTATAACGTTAATATATATATTTCATGCATGATTTTCAGTGTGAAAACGTTGATATATATATTTTATGCTTGATTTTCAGTGTGACATGTAAATCTATATACTAATGCAGGATTTTCAGTGTGAAAACGTAAATCTTTCAAATTATTTTATTAGTTTCAGTTGGACTGGACTGCAGAATTTGGAATTTGATTTTCAGTTGGAAACTGTAGAACTGCATGATTTTCAGTGTGATAACGTATATGCATGATTTTCAGTTATGCATGATTTTCAGTGTGACACGTAAATCTATATACTAATGCATGATTTTCAGTGTGAAAACGTTAATCTATATACTTTCAAATTATTTTATTAGTTTCAGTTGGACTGGACTGCAGAATTTGGAGTTTATTTTCAGTTGGAAACTGTAGAACTGCATGATTTTCAGTGTGAAAACGTTAATATATATATTTTATGCATGATTTTCAGTGTGAAAACGTTGATATATATATTTTATGCTTGATTTTCAGTGTGATAACGTTAATATATATATTTTATGCACGATTTTTAGTGTGAAAACATAAAATCGTGCATTAAGTATATAGATTTAAGTTTTAAAACGTAAATCTATATACTTTCAAATTATTTTATTAGTTTCAGTTGGACTGGACTGCAGAATTTGGAGTTTGATTTTCAGTTGGAAACTACAGAACTGCATGATTTTCAGTGTGAAATCGTTGATATAAAATATATTTTATGCTTGATTTTCAGTGTGATAACGTTAATATATATATTTTATGCATGATTTTCAGTGTGAAAACGTTAATATATATATTTTATGTACGATTTTTAGTATGAAAACATAAAATCGTGCATAAAGTTTTAAAACGTAAATCTATATACTTTGAAATTATTTTATTAGTTTCAGTTGGACTGGACTGCAGAATTTGGAGTTTGATTTTCAGTTGGAAACTGTAGAACTGCATGATTTTCAGTGTAATAACGTTAATATATATATTTTATGCATGATTTTCAGTGTGACACGTAAATCTATATACTAATGCATGATTTTCAGTGTGAAAACATAAATCTATATGCTTCATGCATAATTTTCAGTGGGAAAACATAAAATCGGGCATAAAGTATATAGATTTAAGTGTGATTTATGTTTATAAATCTACATTATGCATGATTTTCAGTTATTTTATTTGTTAGACTGCAGAATTTAGAGTGTGAAAACGTAAATCTATATAGTAATCAACATAATGCAGAGTTTTATGGAGATTATACTCTTACTCTAACCATAACCCTAACCTTTCCCTAATCAACAATTTGCATAGTTTTCTGGAAATTATACTCTAACACTTAACCTAACCCTAATGCCAATCAACAAAATTCAGACTTTTATAGCGATTATACTCTAACCTTGATCAACAAAATGCACAGTTTTCTGGATATTATACTCTAACCCTTACCCTAACCCTAATCAACAAAATGCAGAGTTTTCTGAAGATTATACTCGAACTGTTGATTAGGGCTATGGTTACCAAATACAGAGTTTTCTGGAGATTATACTCTAACCCTTACCCTAACCCTAATCAACAAAATGCAGAGTTTTTTGAAGATTATACTCTAAATCGAACCCTAACCCTTACCCTAACCAACAAAATGCAGAGTTTTCTGGACATTATACTCTACCTCTAACCCTAAACTGACCCTAATCATAATCAACAAAATACGGAGTTTTCTGGAGATTATACTAAAACTCTAATCCTACCCCTAACCCTTACCCTAATCAACAAAATGCAGAGTTTTCTGGAGATTATACTCTAACTTTAACCCTAACCCTAATCAACAAAATACAGAGATTTATGGAGATTATATTTGAACTGTTGATTAGGGCTATGGTTACCAAATACATAGTTTTCTGGAGATTATACTCTAACCCTAACCCTAACCCTAACCAACAAAATGCAGAGTTTTCTGGAAATTATACTCTAACCCTAACCCTAATCAACAAAATGCAGAGTTTTGTGGAGATTATACTCTAACCCTAATCAACAAAATACAGTTTTCCGGATATTATACTCTAACCCTAACCCTAACCCTAAACCCTAACCCTAACCCTAACCCTGATCAACAAAATGCTTAGTGTTATAGAGATTATACTATAATTTTAACCCTAACCCTAATCAACAAAATACAGAGTTTTATGGAGATTATACTCTAACCCTAACTTTACCCCTAATCAACAAAATACAGAGTTTTATGGAGATTATACTCGAACTGTTGATTAGGGCGATGGTTACCAAATACAGAGTTTTCTGGAGATTATACTGTAACCCTAACCCTAACCGTAATCCTAATCAACAAAATGCAGAGTTTTCTGGAGATTATACTCTTACTCTAACCATAACCCTACCCCTAACCCTAACCCTTTCCCTAATCAACAAAATGCATTCTAGAAATTATACTCTAACCCTTAACCTAACCCTAACGCCAATCAACAAAATTCAGACTTTTCTAGCGATTATACTCTAACCCTGATCAACAAAATGCACAGTTTTCTGGAGATTATACTTCATCTTTAACCCTAACTCTAACCCCAATCAACAAAATTCAGAGTTTTCTAACGATTATACTCTAACCCTAACCTTGGACTGGATGATTCGACAGCAGAATTTGGAGTGTGGAAACAGTGTAGAACTGCATAATTTTTTAATATATATACTTTAGTCACTATTTTCAGTGGGAAAAAAAAAATCGTGCATAAAATAGATTTATGCATGATTTTCAGTGAAAACATGAATCTATATACTTTATGCGTGATTTTCAGTGTTAAAACGTAAATCTATATACTTTATGCGTGATATTTAGTGAAATCGTTGATATAAAATATATTTTATGCTTGATTTTCAGTGTGATAACGTTAATATATATATTTTATGCATGATTTTCAGTGTGATAACGTTAATATATATATTTTATGCATGATTTTCAGTGTGATTTAATGTTTTCATACGAATAAAATAATTTGAAAGTATATAGATTTACGTTTTCACACTGAAAATCATGCATTAGTATATAGATTTACGTGTCACACTGAAAATCATGCATAAAATATATATATTATCGTTATCACACTGAAAATCATGCAGGTCTACAGTTTCCAACTGAAAATCAAACTCCAAATTCTGCAGCTCAGTCCAACTGTAACTAATAAAATAATATGAAAGTATATAGATTTACATTTTCACACTGAAAATCATGGATTACTATATAGATTTACGTTTTCACACTCTAAATTCTGCAGTTAGAAACAAACCAAATAACTGAAAATCATGTATAAAGTATGTAGATATATGTTTTCACACTTAAATCTATATACTTTATGCCCGATTTTATGTTTTCCCACTGAAAATTATGCAGAATTTGGAGTTTGATTTTCAGTTGGAAACTGTAGAACTGCATGATTTTCAGTGTGATAACGTAAATCTACATACTTTATGCATGATTTTCAGTTATTTTATTTGTTTCAGTTAGACTGCAGAATTTTATGCATGATTTTCAGTGTGACATGTAAATCTATATACTAATGCATGATTTGGAGTTTGATTTTCAGTTGGAAACTGTAGAACTGCATGATTTTCAGTGTGATAACGTAAATATATATATTTTATGCATGATTTTAAGTGTGACACGTAAATGCATGATTTTCAGTGTGAAAACATAAATCTATATACTTCATGCATAATTTTCAGTGTGAAAACATAAAATCGTGCATAAAGTATATAGATTTAAGTGTGAAAACGTAAATCTATATACGAATGCATGATTTTCAGTGTGAAAACGTAAATCTATATACTTTCAAATTATATATATTGGACTGCAAAATTTGGAGTTTAATTTTCAGTTGGAAACTATAGAACTGCATGATTTTCAGTGTGAAAACGTTAATATATTTTATGCACGATTTTCAGTGTGAAAACATAAATCTATATACTTTATGCATGATTTTCATTTATTTTATTAGTTTCAGTGCGTGATTTTCAGTGTAAAAAAGGTAAATCTGTTTACTTTATGCACGATTTTTAGTGTGAAAACAGAAATCTATATACTTCATGTATAATTTTCAATGTGAAAACATTAAATCGTGCATAAAGTATATAGATTTGTGTGACACGTAAATCTATATACTTTATGCATGATTTTAAGTGTGAAAACATAAAATCATGGACTGCAGAATTTGGAGTTTGATTTTCAGTTGGAATAATTGCATAATTTTCAGTTATTTTATTTGTTTCAGTAAGACTGCAGAATTTAAAGTGTGAAAACATAAATCTATATACTTATTCATCATTTTCAGTTGGAAACGGTGTAAAACTATATGAATCTATATACTTTATCAGTGAAAACATGAATCGATATACTTTATGCATGATTTTCAGTGTGACACGTAAATCTATATACTAATCATGCATTAGTATATAGATTTACGTGTCACACGTGATTTTCAGTGTGAAAACGTAAATCTATATACTTTCAAATTATTTTATTAGTTTCAGTTGGACTGGACTGCAGAATTTGGAGTTTGATTTTCAGTTGGAAACTGTAGAACTGCATTATTTTCAGTGTGATAACGTTAATATATATATTTTATGCATGATTTTCAGTGTGATACGAAAAAACATAAAATCGGGCATAAAGTATATAGATTTAAGTGTGAAAACATAAATCTACATACTTTATGCATAATTTTCAGTTATTTTAGTGGTTTCAGTTAGACTGCAGAATTTACAGTGTGAAAACGTAAATCTATATACTTTCAAATTATTTTATTAGTTTCAGTTGGACTGAGCTGCAGAATTTAGAGTTTGATTTTCAGTTGGAAACTGTAGACCTGCATGATTTTAAGTGTGATAACGTAAATCTATATACTTCATACATAATTTTCAGTGGGAAAACATAAAATCGGGCATAAAGTATATAGATTTAAGTGTGAAAACATAAATCTACATACTTTATGCATGATTTTCAGTTATTTTATTTGTTTCAGTTAGACTGCAGAATTTAGAGTGTGAAAACGTAAATCTATATAGTAATCCATGATTTTCAGTGTGAAAACGTAAATCTATATACTTTCAAATTATTTTATTAGTTTCAGTTGGACTGCAGAATTTGGAGTTTGATTTTCAGTTGGAAACTGTAGAACTGCATGATTTTCAGTGTGATAACGTAAATCTATATACTTCATGCATAATTTTCAGTGGGAAAACATAAAATCGGGCATAAAGTATATAGATTTAAGTGTGAAAACATAAATCTACATACTTTATGCATGATTTTCAGTTATTTTATTTGTTTCAGTTAGACTGGAGAATTTAGAGTGTGAAAACGTAAATCTATATAGTAATCCATGATTTTCAGTGTGAAAACGTAAATCTATATACTTTCAAATTATTTTATTAGTTTCAGTTGGACTGGACTGCAGAATTTGGAGTTTGATTTTCAGTGTGATAACGTTAATATATATATGTTATGCATGATTTTCAGTGTGACACGTAAATCTATATACTAATGCATGATTTTCAGTGTGAAAACGTAAATCTATATACTTTCAAATAATTTTATTAGTTTCAGTTGGACTGAGCTGCAGAATTTGGAGTTTGATTTTCAGTTGGAAACTGTAGAACTGCATGATTTTCAGTGTGATAACGTTAATATATATATTTTATGCATGATTTTCAGTGTGACACGAAAAAACATAAAATCGGGCATAAAGTAAGTGTGAAAACATAAATCTACATACTTTATGCATAATTTTCAGTTATTTTATTTGTTTCAGTTAGACTGAGCTGCAGAATTTGGAGTTTGATTTTCAGTTGGAAACTGTAGAACTGCATGATTTTCAGTGTGATAACGTAAATCTATATACTTCATGCATAATTTTCAGTGGGAAAACATAAAATCGGGCATAAAGTATATAGATTTAAGTGTGAAAACATAAATCTAAATACTTTATGCATGATTTTCAGTTATTTTATTTGTTTCAGTTAGACTGCAGAATTTAGAGTGTGAAAACGTAAATCTATATAGTAATCCATGATTTTCAGTGTGAAAACGTAAATCTATATACTTTCAAATTATTTTATTAGTTTCAGTTGGACTGCAGAATTTGGAGTTTGATTTTCAGTTGGAAACTGTAGAACTGCATGATTTTCAGTGTGATAACGTTAATATATATATTTTATGCATGATTTTCAGTGTGACACGAAAAAACATAAAATCGGGCATAAAGTAAGTGTGAAAACATAAATCTACATACTTTATGCATAATTTTCAGTTATTTTATTTGTTTCAGTTAGACTGAGCTGCAGAATTTGGAGTTAGATTTTCAGTTGGAAACTGTAGACCTGCATGATTTTAAGTGTGATAACGTTAATATATATACTTCATGCATAATTTTCAGTTGGACTGCAGAATTTGGAGTTTGATTTTCAGTTGGAAACTGTAGAACTGCATGATTTTCAGTGTGATAACGTAAATCTATATACTTCATGCATAATTTTCAGTGGGAAAACATAAAATCGGGCATAAAGTATATAGATTTAAGTGTGAAAACATAAATCTACATACTTTATGCATGATTTTCAGTTATTTTATTTGTTTCAGTTAGACTGGAGAATTTAGAGTGTGAAAACGTAAATCTATATAGTAATCCATGATTTTCAGTGTGAAAACGTAAATCTATATACTTTCAAATTATTTTATTAGTTTCAGTTGGACTGGACTGCAGAATTTGGAGTTTGATTTTCAGTGTGATAACGTTAATATATATATGTTATGCATGATTTTCAGTGTGACACGTAAATCTATATACTAATGCATGATTTTCAGTGTGAAAACGTAAATCTATATACTTTCAAATAATTTTATTAGTTTCAGTTGGACTGAGCTGCAGAATTTGGAGTTTGATTTTCAGTTGGAAACTGTAGAACTGCATGATTTTCAGTGTGATAAGGTTAATATATATATTTTATGCATGATTTTCAGTGTGACACGAAAAAACATAAAATCGGGCATAAAGTAAGTGTGAAAACATAAATCTACATACTTTATGCATAATTTTCAGTTATTTTATTTGTTTCAGTTAGACTGAGCTGCAGAATTTGGAGTTTGATTTTCAGTTGGAAACTGTAGACCTGCATGATTTTAAGTGTGATAACGTTAATATATATACTTCATGCATAATTTTCAGTTGGACTGCAGAATTTGGAGTTTGATTTTCAGTTGGAAACTGTAGAACTGCATGATTTTCAGTGTGATAACGTAAATCTATATACTTCATGCATAATTTTCAGTGGGAAAACATAACATCGGGCATAAAGTATATAGATTTAAGTGTGAAAACATAAATCTACATACTTTATGCATGATTTTCAGTTATTTTATTTGTTTCAGTTAGACTGCAGAATTTAGAGTGTGAAAACGTAAATCTATATAGTAATCCATGATTTTCAGTGTGAAAACGTAAATCTATATACTTTCAAATTATTTTATTAGTTTCAGTTGGACTGCAGAATTTGGAGTTTGATTTTCATTTGGAAACTGTAGAACTGCATGATTTTCAGTGTGATAACGTAAATCTATATACTTCATGCATAATTTTCAGTGGGAAAACATAAAATCGGGCATAAAGTATATAGATTTAAGTGTGAAAACATAAATCTACATACTTTATGCATGATTTTCAGTTATTTTATTTGTTTCAGTTAGACTGCAGAATTTAGAGTGTGAAAACGTAAATCTATATAGTAATCCATGATTTTCAGTGTGAAAACGTAAATCTATATACTTTCAAATTATTTTATTAGTTTCAGTTGGACTGCAGAATTTGGAGTTTGATTTTCAGTTGGAAACTGTAGACCTGCATGATTTTCAGTGTGATAATACGTTATCTATATACTTCAAGCATAATACTTCAAGCATAATAATCATGCATTAGTATATAGATTTACGTGTCACACGTGATTTTCAGTGTGAAAACGTAAATCTATATACTTTCAAATTATTTTATTAGTTTCAGTTGGACTGGACTGCAGAATTTGGAGTTTGATTTTCAGTTAGAAACTGTAGAACTGCATTATTTTCAGTGTGATAACGTTAATATATAGATTTTATGCATGATTTTCAGTGTGATACGAAAAAACATAAAATCGGGCATAAAGTATATAGATTTAAGTGTGAAAACATAAATCTACATACTTTATGCATAATTTTCAGTTATTTTAGTGGTTTCAGTTAGACTGCAGAATTTACAGTGTGATAACGTAAATCTATATACTTCATGCATAATTTTCAGTGGGAAAACATAAAATCGGGCATAAAGTGTGAAAACATAAATCTACATACTTTATGCATGATTTTCAGTTATTTTATTTGTTTCAGTTAGACTGCAGAATTTAGAGTGTGAAAACGTAAATCTATATAGTAATCCATGATTTTCAGTGTGAAAACGTAAATCTATATACTTTCAAATTATTTTATTAGTTTCAGTTGGACTGAGCTGCAGAATTTGGAGATTGATTTTCAGTTGGAAACAGTAGACCTCCATGATTTTCAGTGTGATAATACGTTATCTATATACTTCAAGCATAATACTTCAAGCATAATTTTCAGTGGGAAAACATAAAATCGGGCATAAAGTATATAGATTTAAGTGTGAAAACATAAATCTACATACTTTATGCATGATTTTCAGTTATTTTATTTGTTTCAGTTAGACTGGAGAATTTAGAGTGTGAAAACGTAAATCTATATAGTAATCCATGATTTTCAGTGTGAAAACGTAAATCTATATACTTTCAAATTATTTTATTAGTTTCAGTTGGACTGGACTGCAGAATTTGGAGTTTGATTTTCAGTTGGAAACTGTAGAACTGCATGATTTTTAGTGTGATAACGTTAATATATATATTTTATGCATGATTTTCAGTGTGATACGAAAAAACATAAAATCGGGCATAAAGTAAGTGTGAAAACATAAATCTACATACTTTATGCATAATTTTCAGTTATTTTATTTGTTTCAGTTAGACTGCAGAATTTACAGTGTGAAAACGTAAATCTATATACTTTCAAATTATTTTATTAGTTTCAGTTGAACTGCAGAATTTGGAGTTTGATTTTCAGTTGGAAACTGTAGAACTGCATGATTTTCAGTGTGATAACGTAAATCTATATACTTCATGCATAATTTTCAGTGGGAAAACATAACATCGGGCATAAAGTATATAGATTTAAGTGTGAAAACATAAATCTACATACTTTATGCATGATTTTCAGTTATTTTATTTGTTTCAGTTAGACTGCAGAATTTAGAGTGTGAAAACGTAAATCTATATAGTAATCCATGATTTTCAGTGTGAAAACGTAAATCTATATACTTTCAAATTATTTTATTAGTTTCAGTTGGACTGCAGAATTTGGAGTTTGATTTTCATTTGGAAACTGTAGAACTGCATGATTTTCAGTGTGATAACGTAAATCTATATACTTCATGCATAATTTTCAGTGGGAAAACATAAAATCGGGCATAAAGTATATAGATTTAAGTGTGAAAACATAAATCTACATACTTTATGCATGATTTTCAGTTATTTTATTTGTTTCAGTTAGACTGGAGAATTTAGAGTGTGAAAACGTAAATCTATATAGTAATCCATGATTTTCAGTGTGAAAACGTAAATCTATATACTTTCAAATTATTTTATTAGTTTCAGTTGGACTGGACTGCAGAATTTGGAGTTTGATTTTCAGTTGGAAACTGTAGAACTGCATGATTTTTAGTGTGATAACGTTAATATATATATTTTATGCATGATTTTCAGTGTGATACGAAAAAACATAAAATCGGGCATAAAGTAAGTGTGAAAACATAAATCTACATACTTTATGCATAATTTTCAGTTATTTTATTTGTTTCAGTTAGACTGCAGAATTTACAGTGTGAAAACGTAAATCTATATACTTTCAAATTATTTTATTAGTTTCAGTTGAACTGCAGAATTTGGAGTTTGATTTTCAGTTGGAAACTGTAGAACTGCATGATTTTCAGTGTGATAACGTAAATCTATATACTTCATGCATAATTTTCAGTGGGAAAACATAACATCGGGCATAAAGTATATAGATTTAAGTGTGAAAACATAAATCTACATACTTTATGCATGATTTTCAGTTATTTTATTTGTTTCAGTTAGACTGCAGAATTTAGAGTGTGAAAACGTAAATCTATATAGTAATCCATGATTTTCAGTGTGAAAACGTAAATCTATATACTTTCAAATTATTTTATTAGTTTCAGTTGGACTGCAGAATTTGGAGTTTGATTTTCATTTGGAAACTGTAGAACTGCATGATTTTCAGTGTGATAACGTAAATCTATATACTTCATGCATAATTTTCAGTGGGAAAACATAAAATCGGGCATAAAGTATATAGATTTAAGTGTGAAAACATAAATCTACATACTTTATGCATGATTTTCAGTTATTTTATTTGTTTCAGTTAGACTGCAGAATTTAGAGTGTGAAAACGTAAATCTATATAGTAATCCATGATTTTCAGTGTGAAAACGTAAATCTATATACTTTCAAATTATTTTATTAGTTTCAGTTGGACTGCAGAATTTGGAGTTTGATTTTCAGTTGGAAACTGTAGACCTGCATGATTTTCAGTGTGATAATACGTTATCTATATACTTCAAGCATAATACTTCAAGCATAATAATCATGCATTAGTATATAGATTTACGTGTCACACGTGATTTTCAGTGTGAAAACGTAAATCTATATACTTTCAAATTATTTTATTAGTTTCAGTTGGACTGGACTGCAGAATTTGGAGTTTGATTTTCAGTTAGAAACTGTAGAACTGCATTATTTTCAGTGTGATAACGTTAATATATAGATTTTATGCATGATTTTCAGTGTGATACGAAAAAACATAAAATCGGGCATAAAGTATATAGATTTAAGTGTGAAAACATAAATCTACATACTTTATGCATAATTTTCAGTTATTTTAGTGGTTTCAGTTAGACTGCAGAATTTACAGTGTGATAACGTAAATCTATATACTTCATGCATAATTTTCAGTGGGAAAACATAAAATCGGGCATAAAGTGTGAAAACATAAATCTACATACTTTATGCATGATTTTCAGTTATTTTATTTGTTTCAGTTAGACTGCAGAATTTAGAGTGTGAAAACGTAAATCTATATAGTAATCCATGATTTTCAGTGTGAAAACGTAAATCTATATACTTTCAAATTATTTTATTAGTTTCAGTTGGACTGAGCTGCAGAATTTGGAGATTGATTTTCAGTTGGAAACAGTAGACCTCCATGATTTTCAGTGTGATAATACGTTATCTATATACTTCAAGCATAATACTTCAAGCATAATTTTCAGTGGGAAAACATAAAATCGGGCATAAAGTATATAGATTTAAGTGTGAAAACATAAATCTACATACTTTATGCATGATTTTCAGTTATTTTATTTGTTTCAGTTAGACTGGAGAATTTAGAGTGTGAAAACGTAAATCTATATAGTAATCCATGATTTTCAGTGTGAAAACGTAAATCTATATACTTTCAAATTATTTTATTAGTTTCAGTTGGACTGGACTGCAGAATTTGGAGTTTGATTTTCAGTTGGAAACTGTAGAACTGCATGATTTTTAGTGTGATAACGTTAATATATATATTTTATGCATGATTTTCAGTGTGATACGAAAAAACATAAAATCGGGCATAAAGTAAGTGTGAAAACATAAATCTACATACTTTATGCATAATTTTCAGTTATTTTATTTGTTTCAGTTAGACTGCAGAATTTACAGTGTGAAAACGTAAATCTATATACTTTCAAATTATTTTATTAGTTTCAGTTGAACTGCAGAATTTGGAGTTTGATTTTCAGTTGGAAACTGTAGAACTGCATGATTTTCAGTGTGATAACGTAAATCTATATACTTCATGCATAATTTTCAGTGGGAAAACATAACATCGGGCATAAAGTATATAGATTTAAGTGTGAAAACATAAATCTACATACTTTATGCATGATTTTCAGTTATTTTATTTGTTTCAGTTAGACTGCAGAATTTAGAGTGTGAAAACGTAAATCTATATAGTAATCCATGATTTTCAGTGTGAAAACGTAAATCTATATACTTTCAAATTATTTTATTAGTTTCAGTTGGACTGCAGAATTTGGAGTTTGATTTTCATTTGGAAACTGTAGAACTGCATGATTTTCAGTGTGATAACGTAAATCTATATACTTCATGCATAATTTTCAGTGGGAAAACATAAAATCTGGCATAAAGTATATAGATTTAAGTGTGAAAACATAAATCTACATACTTTATGCATGATTTTCAGTTATTTTATTTGTTTCAGTTAGACTGCAGAATTTAGAGTGTGAAAACGTAAATCTATATAGTAATCCATGATTTTCAGTGTGAAAACGTAAATCTATATACTTTCAAATTATTTTATTAGTTTCAGTTGGACTGCAGAATTTGGAGTTTGATTTTCAGTTGGAAACTGTAGACCTGCATGATTTTCAGTGTGATAATACGTTATCTATATACTTCAAGCATAATACTTCAAGCATAATAATCATGCATTAGTATATAGATTTACGTGTCACACGTGATTTTCAGTGTGAAAACGTAAATCTATATACTTTCAAATTATTTTATTAGTTTCAGTTGGACTGGACTGCAGAATTTGGAGTTTGATTTTCAGTTAGAAACTGTAGAACTGCATTATTTTCAGTGTGATAACGTTAATATATAGATTTTATGCATGATTTTCAGTGTGATACGAAAAAACATAAAATCGGGCATAAAGTATATAGATTTAAGTGTGAAAACATAAATCTACATACTTTATGCATAATTTTCAGTTATTTTAGTGGTTTCAGTTAGACTGCAGAATTTACAGTGTGATAACGTAAATCTATATACTTCATGCATAATTTTCAGTGGGAAAACATAAAATCGGGCATAAAGTGTGAAAACATAAATCTACATACTTTATGCATGATTTTCAGTTATTTTATTTGTTTCAGTTAGACTGCAGAATTTAGAGTGTGAAAACGTAAATCTATATAGTAATCCATGATTTTCAGTGTGAAAACGTAAATCTATATACTTTCAAATTATTTTATTAGTTTCAGTTGGACTGAGCTGCAGAATTTGGAGATTGATTTTCAGTTGGAAACAGTAGACCTCCATGATTTTCAGTGTGATAATACGTTATCTATATACTTCAAGCATAATACTTCAAGCATAATTTTCAGTGGGAAAACATAAAATCGGGCATAAAGTATATAGATTTAAGTGTGAAAACATAAATCTACATACTTTATGCATGATTTTCAGTTATTTTATTTGTTTCAGTTAGACTGGAGAATTTAGAGTGTGAAAACGTAAATCTATATAGTAATCCATGATTTTCAGTGTGAAAACGTAAATCTATATACTTTCAAATTATTTTATTAGTTTCAGTTGGACTGGACTGCAGAATTTGGAGTTTGATTTTCAGTTGGAAACTGTAGAACTGCATGATTTTTAGTGTGATAACGTTAATATATATATTTTATGCATGATTTTCAGTGTGATACGAAAAAACATAAAATCGGGCATAAAGTAAGTGTGAAAACATAAATCTACATACTTTATGCATAATTTTCAGTTATTTTATTTGTTTCAGTTAGACTGCAGAATTTACAGTGTGAAAACGTAAATCTATATACTTTCAAATTATTTTATTAGTTTCAGTTGAACTGCAGAATTTGGAGTTTGATTTTCAGTTGGAAACTGTAGAACTGCATGATTTTCAGTGTGATAACGTTAATCTATATACTTCATGCATAATTTTCAGTGGGAAAACATAAAATCGGGCATAAAGTATATAGATTTAAGTGTGAAAACATAAATCTACATACTTTATGCATGATTTTCAGTTATTTTATTTGTTTCAGTTAGACTGGAGAATTTAGAGTGTGAAAACGTAAATCTATATAGTAATCCATGATTTTCAGTGTGAAAACGTAAATCTATATACTTTCAAATTATTTTATTAGTTTCAGTTGGACTGGACTGCAGAATTTGGAGTTTGATTTTCAGTTGGAAACTGTAGACCTGCATGATTTTCAGTGTGATAAACTTAATATATATATTTTATGCCTGATTTTCAGTGTGAAAACGTAAATCTTTATACTTTCAAATTTTTTTATTAGTTTCAGTTGGACTGGACTGCAGAATTTGGAGTTTGATTTTCAGTTGGAAACTGTAGAACTGCATGATTTTCAGTGTGATAACGTAAATCTAAATACTTCATGCATAATTTTCAGTGGGAAAACATAAAATCGGGCATAAAGTATATAGATTTAAATCTATATACTTTATGCCCGATTTTAAAACATAAATCTACATACTTTATGCATAATTTTCAGTTATTTTATTTGTTTCAGTTAGACTGCAGAATTTAGAGTGTGAAAACGTAAATCCATGATTTTCAGTGTGAAAACGTAAATCTATATACTTTCAAATTATTTGATTAGTTTCAGTTGGACTGAAGTAGAACTGCAGAATTTGGAGTTTGATTTTCAGTTGGAAACTGTAGACCTGCATGATTTTAAGTGTGATAACGTTAATATATATATTTTATGCATGATTTTCAGTGTGACACGTAAATCTATATACTTCATGCATAATTTTCAGTGGGAAAACATAAAATCGGGCATAAAGTATATAGATTTAAGAGTGAAAACATAAATCTACATACTTTATGCCTAATTTTCAGTTATTTTATTTGTTTCAGTAGAACTGCAGAATTTGGGGTTTGATTTTCAGTTGGAAACTGTAGACCTGCATGATTTTAAGTGTGATAACGTTAATATATATATTTTATGCATGATTTTCAGTGTGACACGTAAATCTATATACTTCATGCATAATTTTCAGTGGGAAAACATAAAATCGGGCATAAAGTATATAGATTTAAGTGTGAAAACATAAATCTACATACTTTATGCATGATTTTCAGTTATTTTATTTGTTTCAGTTAGACTGGAGAATTTAGAGTGTGAAAACGTAAATCTATATAGTAATCCATGATTTTCAGTGTGTAAACGTAAATCTAAATACTAATGCATGATTTTCAGTGTGAAAACGTAAATCTATATACTTTCAAATTATTTTATTAGTTTCAGTTGGACTGAGCTGCAGAATTTGGAGTTTGATTTTCAGTTGGAAACTGTAGACCTGCATGATTTTAAGTGTGATAACGTTAATATATATACTTCATGCATAATTTTCAGTTGGACTGCAGCATTTGGAGTTTGATTTTCAGTTGGAAACCTGCATGATTTTCAGTGTGATAACGTTAATATATATATTTTATGCATGATTTTCAGTGTGACACGTAAATCTAAATACTAATGCATGATTTTCAGTGTGAAAACGTAAATCTATATACTTTCAAATTATTTTATTAGTTTCAGTTGGACTGAGCTGCAGAATTTGGAGTTTGATTTTCAGTTCGAAACTGTAGAACTGCATGATTTTAAGTGTGATAACGTTAATATATATATTTTATGCCTGATTTTCAGTGTGAAAACGTAAATCTATATACTTTCAAATTATTTTATTAGTTTCAGTTGGACTGAGCTGCAGAATTTGGAGTTTGATTTTCAGTTGGAAACTGTAGACTTGCATGATTTTAAGTGTGATAACGTAAATCTATATACTTCATGCACAATTTTCAGTGGGAAAACATAAAATCGGGCATAAAGTATATAGATTTAAGTGTGAAAACATAAATCTACATACTTTATGCATGATTTTCAGTTATTTTATTTGTTCCAGTTAGACTGCATGATTTTCAGTGTGAAAACGTAAATCTATATAGTAATCCATGATTTTCAGTGTGAAAACGTAAATCTATATACTTTCAAATTATTTTATTAGTTTCAGTTGGACTGCAGAATTTGGAGTTTGATTGTCAGTTGGAAACTGTAGACCTGCATGATTTTAAGTGTGATATACTTCATGCATAATTTTCAGTGGGAAAACATAAAATCGGGCATAAAGTATATAGATTTAAGTGTGAAAACATAAATCTACATACTTTATGCATAATTTTCAGTTATTTTAGTGGTTTCAGTTAGACTGCAGAATTTACAGTGTGAAAACGTAAATCTATATACTTTCAAATTATTTTATTAGTTTCAGTTGGACTGAGCTGCAGAATTTGGAGTTTGATTTTCAGTTGGAAACTGTAGACCTGCATGATTTTAAGTGTGATAACGTTAATATATATACTTCATGCATAATTTTCAGTTGGACTGCAGCATTTGGAGTTTGATTTTCAGTTGGAAACCTGCATGATTTTCAGTGTGATAACGTTAATATATATATTTTATGCATGATTTTCAGTGTGACACGTAAATCTAAATACTAATGCATGATTTTCAGTGTGAAAACGTAAATCTATATACTTTCAAATTATTTTATTAGTTTCAGTTGGACTGAGCTGCAGAATTTGGAGTTTGATTTTCAGTTCGAAACTGTAGACCTGCATGATTTTCAGTGTGATAACGTTAATATATATATTTTATGCCTGATTTTCAGTGTGAAAACGTAAATCTTTATACTTTCAAATTTTTTTATTAGTTTCAGTTGGACTGGACTGCAGAATTTACAGTGTGAAAACGTAAATCTATATACTTTCAAATTATTTTATTAGTTTCAGTTGAACTGCAGAATTTGGAGTTTGATTTTCAGTTGGAAACTGTAGAACTGCATGATTTTCAGTGTGATAACGTTAATTTTCAGTGGGAAAACATAAAATCGGGCATAAAGTATATAGATTTAAGTGTGAAAACATAAATCTACATACTTTATGCATGATTTTCAGTTATTTTATTTGTTTCAGTTAGACTGGAGAATTTAGAGTGTGAAAACGTAAATCTATATAGTAATCCATGATTTTCAGTGTGAAAACGTAAATCTATATACTTTCAAATTATTTTATTAGTTTCAGTTGGACTGGACTGCAGAATTTGGAGTTTGATTTTCAGTTGGAAACTGTAGAACTGCATGATTTTTAGTGTGATAACGTTAATATATTTTATGCATGATTTTCAGTGTGATACGAAAAAACATAAAATCGGGCATAAAGTAAGTGTGAAAACATAAATCTACATACTTTATGCATAATTTTCAGTTATTTTATTTGTTTCAGTTAGACTGCAGAATTTACAGTGTGAAAACGTAAGTCTATATACTTTCAAATTATTTTATTAGTTTCAGTTGAACTGCAGAATTTGGAGTTTGATTTTCAGTTGGAAACTGTAGAACTGCATGATTTTCAGTGTGATAACGTTAATCTATATACTTCATGCATAATTTTCAGTGGGAAAACATAAAATCGGGCATAAAGTATATAGATTTAAGTGTGAAAACATAAATCTACATACTTTATGCATAATTTTCAGTTATTTTATTTGTTTCAGTTAGACTGCAGAATTTAGAGTGTGAAAACGTAAATCTATATAGTAATCCATGATTTTCAGTGTGACACGTAAATCTAAATACTAATGCATGATTTTCAGTGTGAAAACGTAAATCTTTATACTTTCAAATTTTTTTATTAGTTTCAGTTGGACTGGACTGCAGAATTTGGAGTTTGATTTTCAGTTGGAAACTTTAGACCTGCATGATTTTCAGTGTGATAACGTTAATGTATATACTTCATGCACAATTTTCAGTGGGAAAACATAAAATCGGGCATAAAGTATATAGATTTAAGTGTGAAAACATAAATCTACATACTTTATGCATGATTTTCAGTTATTTTATTTTAGTGGTTTCAGTTAGACTGCAGAATTTACAGTGTGAAAACGTAAATCTATATAGTAATCCATGATTTTCAGTGTGACACGTAAATCTAAATACTAATGCATGATTTTCAGTGTGAAAACGTAAATCTATATACTTTCAAATTATTTTATTAGTTTCAGGTGGACTGGACTGCAGAATTTGGAGTTTGATTTTCAGTTGGAAACTGTAGACCTGCATGATTTTAAGTGTGATAACGTTAATATATATATTTTATGCATGATTTTCAGTGTGACACGAAAATATATATACTAATGCATTATTTTCAGTGGGAAAACATAAAATCGGGCATAAAGTATATAGATTTAAGTGTGAAAACATAAATCTACATACTTTATGCATGATTTTCAGTTATTTTATTTGTTTCAGTTAGACTGGAGAATTTAGAGTGTGAAAACGTAAATCTATATAGTAATCCATGATTTTCAGTGTGAAAACGTAAATCTATATACTTTCAAATTATTTTATTAGTTTCAGTTGGACTGGACTGCAGAATTTGGAGTTTGATTTTCAGTTGGAAACTGTAGACCTGCATGATTTTCAGTGTGATAAACTTAATATATATATTTTATGCCTGATTTTCAGTGTGAAAACGTAAATCTTTATACTTTCAAATTTTTTTATTAGTTTCAGTTGGACTGGACTGCAGAATTTGGAGTTTGATTTTCAGTTGGAAACTGTAGAACTGCATGATTTTCAGTGTGATAACGTAAATCTAAATACTTCATGCATAATTTTCAGTGGGAAAACATAAAATCGGGCATAAAGTATATAGATTTAAATCTATATACTTTATGCCCGATTTTAAAACATAAATCTACATACTTTATGCATAATTTTCAGTTATTTTATTTGTTTCAGTTAGACTGCAGAATTTAGAGTGTGAAAACGTAAATCCATGATTTTCAGTGTGAAAACGTAAATCTATATACTTTCAAATTATTTGATTAGTTTCAGTTGGACTGAAGTAGAACTGCAGAATTTGGAGTTTGATTTTCAGTTGGAAACTGTAGACCTGCATGATTTTAAGTGTGATAACGTTAATATATATATTTTATGCATGATTTTCAGTGTGACACGTAAATCTATATACTTCATGCATAATTTTCAGTGGGAAAACATAAAATCGGGCATAAAGTATATAGATTTAAGAGTGAAAACATAAATCTACATACTTTATGCATAATTTTCAGTTATTTTATTTGTTTCAGTAGAACTGCAGAATTTGGGGTTTGATTTTCAGTTGGAAACTGTAGACCTGCATGATTTTAAGTGTGATAACGTTAATATATATATTTTATGCATGATTTTCAGTGTGAAAACGTAAATCTATATACTTTCAAATTATTTTATTAGTTTCAGTTGGACTGAGCTGCAGAATTTGGAGTTTGATTTTCAGTTGGAAACTGTAGACCTGCATGATTTTAAGTGTGATAACGTTAATATATATACTTCATGCATAATTTTCAGTTGGACTGCAGCATTTGGAGTTTGATTTTCAGTTGGAAACCTGCATGATTTTCAGTGTGATAACGTTAATATATATATTTTATGCATGATTTTCAGTGTGACACGTAAATCTAAATACTAATGCATGATTTTCAGTGTGAAAACGTAAATCTATATACTTTCAAATTATTTTATTAGTTTCAGTTGGACTGAGCTGCAGAATTTGGAGTTTGATTTTCAGTTCGAAACTGTAGAACTGCATGATTTTAAGTGTGATAACGTTAATATATATATTTTATGCCTGATTTTCAGTGTGAAAACGTAAATCTATATACTTTCAAATTATTTTATTAGTTTCAGTTGGACTGAGCTGCAGAATTTGGAGTTTGATTTTCAGTTGGAAACTGTAGACTTGCATGATTTTAAGTGTGATAACGTAAATCTATATACTTCATGCACAATTTTCAGTGGGAAAACATAAAATCGGGCATAAAGTATATAGATTTAAGTGTGAAAACATAAATCTACATACTTTATGCATGATTTTCAGTTATTTTATTTGTTCCAGTTAGACTGCATGATTTTCAGTGTGAAAACGTAAATCTATATAGTAATCCATGATTTTCAGTGTGAAAACGTAAATCTATATACTTTCAAATTATTTTATTAGTTTCAGTTGGACTGCAGAATTTGGAGTTTGATTGTCAGTTGGAAACTGTAGACCTGCATGATTTTAAGTGTGATAACGTTAATATATATACTTCATGCATAATTTTCAGTTGGACTGCAGCATTTGGAGTTTGATTTTCAGTTGGAAACCTGCATGATTTTCAGTGTGATAACGTTAATATATATATTTTATGCATGATTTTCAGTGTGACACGTAAATCTAAATACTAATGCATGATTTTCAGTGTGAAAACGTAAATCTATATACTTTCAAATTATTTTATTAGTTTCAGTTGGACTGAGCTGCAGAATTTGGAGTTTGATTTTCAGTTGGAAACTGTAGACCTGCATGATTTTAAGTGTGATAACGTTAATATATATACTTCATGCATAATTTTCAGTTGGACTGCAGCATTTGGAGTTTGATTTTCAGTTGGAAACCTGCATGATTTTCAGTGTGATAACGTTAATATATATATTTTATGCATGATTTTCAGTGTGACACGTAAATCTAAATACTAATGCATGATTTTCAGTGTGAAAACGTAAATCTATATACTTTCAAATTATTTTATTAGTTTCAGTTGGACTGAGCTGCAGAATTTGGAGTTTGATTTTCAGTTCGAAACTGTAGAACTGCATGATTTTAAGTGTGATAACGTTAATATATATATTTTATGCCTGATTTTCAGTGTGAAAACGTAAATCTATATACTTTCAAATTATTTTATTAGTTTCAGTTGGACTGAGCTGCAGAATTTGGAGTTTGATTTTCAGTTGGAAACTGTAGACTTGCATGATTTTAAGTGTGATAACGTAAATCTATATACTTCATGCACAATTTTCAGTGGGAAAACATAAAATCGGGCATAAAGTATATAGATTTAAGTGTGAAAACATAAATCTACATACTTTATGCATGATTTTCAGTTATTTTATTTGTTCCAGTTAGACTGCATGATTTTCAGTGTGAAAACGTAAATCTATATAGTAATCCATGATTTTCAGTGTGAAAACGTAAATCTATATACTTTCAAATTATTTTATTAGTTTCAGTTGGACTGCAGAATTTGGAGTTTGATTGTCAGTTGGAAACTGTAGACCTGCATGATTTTAAGTGTGATATACTTCATGCATAATTTTCAGTGGGAAAACATAAAATCGGGCATAAAGTATATAGATTTAAGTGTGAAAACATAAATCTACATACTTTATGCATAATTTTCAGTTATTTTAGTGGTTTCAGTTAGACTGCAGAATTTACAGTGTGAAAACGTAAATCTATATACTTTCAAATTATTTTATTAGTTTCAGTTGGACTGAGCTGCAGAATTTGGAGTTTGATTTTCAGTTGGAAACTGTAGACCTGCATGATTTTAAGTGTGATAACGTTAATATATATACTTCATGCATAATTTTCAGTTGGACTGCAGCATTTGGAGTTTGATTTTCAGTTGGAAACCTGCATGATTTTCAGTGTGATAACGTTAATATATATATTTTATGCATGATTTTCAGTGTGACACGTAAATCTAAATACTAATGCATGATTTTCAGTGTGAAAACGTAAATCTATATACTTTCAAATTATTTTATTAGTTTCAGTTGGACTGAGCTGCAGAATTTGGAGTTTGATTTTCAGTTCGAAACTGTAGACCTGCATGATTTTCAGTGTGATAACGTTAATATATATATTTTATGCCTGATTTTCAGTGTGAAAACGTAAATCTTTATACTTTCAAATTTTTTTATTAGTTTCAGTTGGACTGGACTGCAGAATTTACAGTGTGAAAACGTAAATCTATATACTTTCAAATTATTTTATTAGTTTCAGTTGAACTGCAGAATTTGGAGTTTGATTTTCAGTTGGAAACTGTAGAACTGCATGATTTTCAGTGTGATAACGTTAATTTTCAGTGGGAAAACATAAAATCGGGCATAAAGTATATAGATTTAAGTGTGAAAACATAAATCTACATACTTTATGCATGATTTTCAGTTATTTTATTTGTTTCAGTTAGACTGGAGAATTTAGAGTGTGAAAACGTAAATCTATATAGTAATCCATGATTTTCAGTGTGAAAACGTAAATCTATATACTTTCAAATTATTTTATTAGTTTCAGTTGGACTGGACTGCAGAATTTGGAGTTTGATTTTCAGTTGGAAACTGTAGAACTGCATGATTTTTAGTGTGATAACGTTAATATATTTTATGCATGATTTTCAGTGTGATACGAAAAAACATAAAATCGGGCATAAAGTAAGTGTGAAAACATAAATCTACATACTTTATGCATAATTTTCAGTTATTTTATTTGTTTCAGTTAGACTGCAGAATTTACAGTGTGAAAACGTAAGTCTATATACTTTCAAATTATTTTATTAGTTTCAGTTGAACTGCAGAATTTGGAGTTTGATTTTCAGTTGGAAACTGTAGAACTGCATGATTTTCAGTGTGATAACGTTAATCTATATACTTCATGCATAATTTTCAGTGGGAAAACATAAAATCGGGCATAAAGTATATAGATTTAAGTGTGAAAACATAAATCTACATACTTTATGCATAATTTTCAGTTATTTTATTTGTTTCAGTTAGACTGCAGAATTTAGAGTGTGAAAACGTAAATCTATATAGTAATCCATGATTTTCAGTGTGACACGTAAATCTAAATACTAATGCATGATTTTCAGTGTGAAAACGTAAATCTTTATACTTTCAAATTTTTTTATTAGTTTCAGTTGGACTGGACTGCAGAATTTGGAGTTTGATTTTCAGTTGGAAACTTTAGACCTGCATGATTTTCAGTGTGATAACGTTAATGTATATACTTCATGCACAATTTTCAGTGGGAAAACATAAAATCGGGCATAAAGTATATAGATTTAAGTGTGAAAACATAAATCTACATACTTTATGCATGATTTTCAGTTATTTTATTTTAGTGGTTTCAGTTAGACTGCAGAATTTACAGTGTGAAAACGTAAATCTATATAGTAATCCATGATTTTCAGTGTGACACGTAAATCTAAATACTAATGCATGATTTTCAGTGTGAAAACGTAAATCTATATACTTTCAAATTATTTTATTAGTTTCAGGTGGACTGGACTGCAGAATTTGGAGTTTGATTTTCAGTTGGAAACTGTAGACCTGCATGATTTTCAGTGTGATAAACTTAATATATATATTTTATGCCTGATTTTCAGTGTGAAAACGTAAATCTTTATACTTTCAAATTTTTTTATTAGTTTCAGTTGGACTGGACTGCAGAATTTGGAGTTTGATTTTCAGTTGGAAACTGTAGAACTGCATGATTTTCAGTGTGATAACGTAAATCTAAATACTTCATGCATAATTTTCAGTGGGAAAACATAAAATCGGGCATAAAGTATATAGATTTAAATCTATATACTTTATGCCCGATTTTAAAACATAAATCTACATACTTTATGCATAATTTTCAGTTATTTTATTTGTTTCAGTTAGACTGCAGAATTTAGAGTGTGAAAACGTAAATCCATGATTTTCAGTGTGAAAACGTAAATCTATATACTTTCAAATTATTTGATTAGTTTCAGTTGGACTGAAGTAGAACTGCAGAATTTGGAGTTTGATTTTCAGTTGGAAACTGTAGACCTGCATGATTTTAAGTGTGATAACGTTAATATATATATTTTATGCATGATTTTCAGTGTGACACGTAAATCTATATACTTCATGCATAATTTTCAGTGGGAAAACATAAAATCGGGCATAAAGTATATAGATTTAAGAGTGAAAACATAAATCTACATACTTTATGCATAATTTTCAGTTATTTTATTTGTTTCAGTAGAACTGCAGAATTTGGGGTTTGATTTTCAGTTGGAAACTGTAGACCTGCATGATTTTAAGTGTGATAACGTTAATATATATATTTTATGCATGATTTTCAGTGTGAAAACGTAAATCTATATACTTTCAAATTATTTTATTAGTTTCAGTTGGACTGAGCTGCAGAATTTGGAGTTTGATTTTCAGTTGGAAACTGTAGACCTGCATGATTTTAAGTGTGATAACGTTAATATATATACTTCATGCATAATTTTCAGTTGGACTGCAGCATTTGGAGTTTGATTTTCAGTTGGAAACCTGCATGATTTTCAGTGTGATAACGTTAATATATATATTTTATGCATGATTTTCAGTGTGACACGTAAATCTAAATACTAATGCATGATTTTCAGTGTGAAAACGTAAATCTATATACTTTCAAATTATTTTATTAGTTTCAGTTGGACTGAGCTGCAGAATTTGGAGTTTGATTTTCAGTTCGAAACTGTAGAACTGCATGATTTTAAGTGTGATAACGTTAATATATATATTTTATGCCTGATTTTCAGTGTGAAAACGTAAATCTATATACTTTCAAATTATTTTATTAGTTTCAGTTGGACTGAGCTGCAGAATTTGGAGTTTGATTTTCAGTTGGAAACTGTAGACTTGCATGATTTTAAGTGTGATAACGTAAATCTATATACTTCATGCACAATTTTCAGTGGGAAAACATAAAATCGGGCATAAAGTATATAGATTTAAGTGTGAAAACATAAATCTACATACTTTATGCATGATTTTCAGTTATTTTATTTGTTCCAGTTAGACTGCATGATTTTCAGTGTGAAAACGTAAATCTATATAGTAATCCATGATTTTCAGTGTGAAAACGTAAATCTATATACTTTCAAATTATTTTATTAGTTTCAGTTGGACTGCAGAATTTGGAGTTTGATTGTCAGTTGGAAACTGTAGACCTGCATGATTTTAAGTGTGATAACGTTAATATATATACTTCATGCATAATTTTCAGTTGGACTGCAGCATTTGGAGTTTGATTTTCAGTTGGAAACCTGCATGATTTTCAGTGTGATAACGTTAATATATATATTTTATGCATGATTTTCAGTGTGACACGTAAATCTAAATACTAATGCATGATTTTCAGTGTGAAAACGTAAATCTATATACTTTCAAATTATTTTATTAGTTTCAGTTGGACTGAGCTGCAGAATTTGGAGTTTAATTTTCAGTTCGAAACTGTAG
Organism: Sepiola atlantica; assembly: GCA_963556195.1. Lineage (NCBI taxonomy): Eukaryota > Metazoa > Mollusca > Cephalopoda > Sepiida > Sepiolidae > Sepiola > Sepiola atlantica. Next base: position 38,519,504 of record OY744533.1, read on the forward strand.
ACCTGCATGATTTTCAGTGTGATAACGTTAATATATATATTTTATGCCTGATTTTCAGTGTGAAAACGTAAATCTTTATACTTTCAAATTTTTTTATTAGTTTCAGTTGGACTGGACTGCAGAATTTACAGTGTGAAAACGTAAATCTATATACTTTCAAATTATTTTATTAGTTTCAGTTGAACTGCAGAATTTGGAGTTTGATTTTCAGTTGGAAACTGTAGAACTGCATGATTTTCAGTGTGATAACGTTAATTTTCAGTGGGAAAACATAAAATCGGGCATAAAGTATATAGATTTAAGTGTGAAAACATAAATCTACATACTTTATGCATGATTTTCAGTTATTTTATTTGTTTCAGTTAGACTGGAGAATTTAGAGTGTGAAAACGTAAATCTATATAGTAATCCATGATTTTCAGTGTGAAAACGTAAATCTATATACTTTCAAATTATTTTATTAGTTTCAGTTGGACTGGACTGCAGAATTTGGAGTTTGATTTTCAGTTGGAAACTGTAGAACTGCATGATTTTTAGTGTGATAACGTTAATATATTTTATGCATGATTTTCAGTGTGATACGAAAAAACATAAAATCGGGCATAAAGTAAGTGTGAAAACATAAATCTACATACTTTATGCATAATTTTCAGTTATTTTATTTGTTTCAGTTAGACTGCAGAATTTACAGTGTGAAAACGTAAGTCTATATACTTTCAAATTATTTTATTAGTTTCAGTTGAACTGCAGAATTTGGAGTTTGATTTTCAGTTGGAAACTGTAGAACTGCATGATTTTCAGTGTGATAACGTTAATCTATATACTTCATGCATAATTTTCAGTGGGAAAACATAAAATCGGGCATAAAGTATATAGATTTAAGTGTGAAAACATAAATCTACATACTTTATGCATAATTTTCAGTTATTTTATTTGTTTCAGTTAGACTGCAGAATTTAGAGTGTGAAAACGTAAATCTATATAGTAATCCATGATTTTCAGTGTGACACGTAAATCTAAATACTAATGCATGATTTTCAGTGTGAAAACGTAAATCTTTATACTTTCAAATTTTTTTATTAGTTTCAGTTGGACTGGACTGCAGAATTTGGAGTTTGATTTTCAGTTGGAAACTTTAGACCTGCATGATTTTCAGTGTGATAACGTTAATGTATATACTTCATGCACAATTTTCAGTGGGAAAACATAAAATCGGGCATAAAGTATATAGATTTAAGTGTGAAAACATAAATCTACATACTTTATGCATGATTTTCAGTTATTTTATTTTAGTGGTTTCAGTTAGACTGCAGAATTTACAGTGTGAAAACGTAAATCTATATAGTAATCCATGATTTTCAGTGTGACACGTAAATCTAAATACTAATGCATGATTTTCAGTGTGAAAACGTAAATCTATATACTTTCAAATTATTTTATTAGTTTCAGGTGGACTGGACTGCAGAATTTGGAGTTTGATTTTCAGTTGTAGACCTGCATGATTTTCAGTGTGATAACGTTAATATATATATTTTATGCATGATTTTCAGTGTGACACGAAAATATATATACTAATGCATGATTTTCAGTGTGAAAACATAAATCTATATACTTCATTCCACTGAAGTGGGAAAACATAAAATCGGGCATAAAGTATATAGATTTAAGTGTGAAAACATAAATCTACATACTTTATGCATGATTTTCAGTTATTTTATTTGTTTCAGTTAGACTGCATGATTTTCAGTGTGAAAACGTAAATCTATATAGTAATCCATGATTTTCAGTGTGAAAACGTAAATCTATATACTTTCAAATTATTTTATTAGTTTCAGTTGGACTGGACTGCAGAATTTGGAGTTTGATTTTCAGTTGGAAACTGTAGACCTGCATGATTTTAAGTGTGATAACGTTAATATATATATTTTATGCATGATTTTCAGTGTGACACGTAAATCTATATACTTCATGCATAATTTTCAGTGGGAAAACATAAAATCGGGCATAAAGTATATAGATTTAAGTGTGAAAACATAAATCTACATACTTTATGCATAATTTTCAGTTATTTTATTTGTTTCAGTAGAACTGCAGAATTTGGGGTTTGATTTTCAGTTGGAAACTGTAGACCTGCATGATTTTAAGTGTGATAACGTTAATATATATATTTTATGCATGATTTTCAGTGTGACACGTAAATCTATATACTTCATGCATAATTTTCAGTGGGAAAACATAAAATCGGGCATAAAGTATATAGATTTAAGTGTGAAAACATAAATCTACATACTTTATGCATGATTTTCAGTTATTTTATTTGTTTCAGTTAGACTGGAGAATTTAGAGTGTGAAAACGTAAATCTATATAGTAATCCATGATTTTCAGTGTGAAAACGTAAATCTATATACTTTCAAAATATTTTATTAGTTTCAGTTGGACTGGACTGCAGAATTTGGAGTTTGATTTTCAGTTGGAAACTGTAGACCTGCATGATTTTCAGTGTGATAACGTTAATATATATATTTTATGCATGATTTTCAGTGTGACACGAAAATATATATACTAATGCATGATTTTCGGTGTGAAAACATAAATCTATATACTTCATGCATAATTTTCAGTGGGAAAACATAAAATCGGGCATAAAGTATATAGATTTAAGTGTGAAAACATAAATCTACATACTTTATGCATGATTTTCAGTTATTTTATTTGTTTCAGTTAGACTGCATGATTTTCAGTGTGAAAACGTAAATCTATATAGTAATCCATGATTTTCAGTGTGAAAACGTAAATACTTTCAAATTATTTTATTAGTTTCAGTTGGACTGCATAATTTAGAGTTTGATTTTCAGTTGGAAACTGTAGAACTGCATTATTTTTAGTGTGATAACGTTAATATATATATTTTATGCATGATTTTCAGTGTGACACGAAAATATATATACTAATGCATGATTTTCGGTGTGAAAACATAAATCTATATACTTCATGCACAATTTTAAGTGGGAAAACATAAAATCGGGCATAAAGTGTGAAAACATAAATCTACATACTTTATGCATGATTTTCAGTTATTTTATTTGTTTCAGTTAGACTGCAGAATTCAGAGTGTGAAAACGTAAATCTATATAGTAATCCATGATTTTCAGTGTGAAAACTTAAATCTATATACTTTCAAATTATTTTATTAGTTTCAGTTGGACTGGACTGCAGAATTTGGAGTTTGATTTTCAGTTGGAAACTGTAGACCTGCATGATTTTAAGTGTGATAACGTTAATATATATATTTTATGCATGATTTTCAGTGTGACACGAAAATATATATACTAATGTATGATTTTCAGTGTGAAAACATAAATCTATATACTTCATGCATAATTTTCAGTGGGAAAACATAAAATCGGGCATAAAGTATATAGATTTAAATCTATATACTTTATGCCCGATTTTAAAACATAAATCTACATACTTTATGCATAATTTTCAGTTATTTTATTTGTTTCAGTTAGACTGCAGAATTTAGAGTGTGAAAACGTAAATCCATGATTTTCAGTGTGAAAACGTAAATCTATATACTTTCAAATTATTTTATTAGTTTCAGTTGGACTGAAGTAGAACTGCAGAATTTGGAGTTTGATTTTCAGTTGGAAACTGTAGACCTGCATGATTTTAAGTGTGATAACGTTAATATATATATTTTATGCATGATTTTCAGTGTGACACGTAAATCTATATACTTCATGCATAATTTTCAGTGGGAAAACATAAAATCGGGCATAAAGTATATAGATTTAAGTGTGAAAACATAAATCTACATACTTTATGCATAATTTTCAGTTATTTTATTTGTTTCAGTTAGACTGGAGAATTTAGAGTGTGAAAACGTAAATCTATATAGTAATCCATGATTTTCAGTGTGAAAACGTAAATCTATATACTTTCAAATTATTTTATTAGTTTCAGTTGGACTGGACTGCAGAATTTGGAGTTTGATTTTCAGTGTGATAACGTTAATATATATACTTCATGCATAATTTTCAGTGAGAAAACATAAAATCGGGCATAAAGTATATAGATTTAAGTGTGAAAACAAAAGTATGTACTTTATGCATGATTTTCAGTTATTTTATTTGTTTCAGTTAGACTGCAGAATTTAGAGTGTGAAAACGTAAATCTATATAGTAATCCATGATTTTCAGTGTGAAAACGTAAATCTATATACTTTCAAATTATTTTATTAGTTTCAGTTGGACTGGACTGCAGAATTTGGAGTTTGATTTTCAGTTGGAAACTGTAGAACTGCATTATTTTTAGTGTGATAACGTTAATATATATATTTTATGCCTGATTTTCAGTGTGAAAACGTAAATCTTTATACTTTCAAATTTTTTTATTAGTTTCAGTTGGACTGGACTGCAGAATTTGGAGTTTGATATTCAGTTGGAAACTGTAGAACTGCATGATTTGGAGTGTGATAACGTAAATCTATATACTTCATGCATAATTTTCAGTGGGAAAATATAAAATCGGGCATAAAGTATATAGATTTAAGTGTGAAAACATAAATCTACATACTTTATGCATGATTTTCAGTTATTTTATTTGTTTCAGTTAGACTGCAGAATTTAGAGTGTGAAAACGTAAATCTATATAGTAATCCATGATTTTCAGTGTGTAAACGTAAATCTAAATACTAATGCATGATTTTCAGTGTGAAAACGTAAATCTATATACTTTCAAATTATTTTATTAGTTTCAGTTGGACTGAGCTGCAGAATTTGGAGTTTGATTTTCAGTTGGAAACTGTAGACCTGCATGATTTTAAGTGTGATAACGTTAATATATATACTTCATGCATAATTTTCAGTTGGACTGCAGCATTTGGAGTTTGATTTTCAGTTGGAAACCTGCATGATTTTCAGTGTGATAACGTTAATATATATATTTTATGCATGATTTTCAGTGTGACACGTAAATCTAAATACTAATGCATGATTTTCAGTGTGAAAACGTAAATCTATATACTTTCAAATTATTTTATTAGTTTCAGTTGGACTGAGCTGCAGAATTTGGAGTTTGATTTTCAGTTCGAAACTGTAGACCTACATGATTTTCAGTGTGATAACGTTAATATATATATTTTATGCCTGATTTTCAGTGTGAAAACGTAAATCTTTATACTTTCAAATTTTTTTATTAGTTTCAGTTGGACTGGACTGCAGAATTTACAGTGTGAAAACGTAAATCTATATACTTTCAAATTATTTTATTAGTTTCAGTTGAACTGCAGAATTTGGAGTTTGATTTTCAGTTGGAAACTGTAGAACTGCATGATTTTCAGTGTGATAACGTTAATTTTCAGTGGGAAAACATAAAATCGGGCATAAAGTATATAGATTTAAGTGTGAAAACATAAATCTACATACTTTATGCATGATTTTCAGTTATTTTATTTGTTTCAGTTAGACTGGAGAATTTAGAGTGTGAAAACGTAAATCTATATAGTAATCCATGATTTTCAGTGTGAAAACGTAAATCTATATACTTTCAAATTATTTTATTAGTTTCAGTTGGACTGGACTGCAGAATTTGGAGTTTGATTTTCAGTTGGAAACTGTAGAACTGCATGATTTTTAGTGTGATAACGTTAATATATTTTATGCATGATTTTCAGTGTGATACGAAAAAACATAAAATCGGGCATAAAGTAAGTGTGAAAACATAAATCTACATACTTTATGCATAATTTTCAGTTATTTTATTTGTTTCAGTTAGACTGCAGAATTTACAGTGTGAAAACGTAAGTCTATATACTTTCAAATTATTTTATTAGTTTCAGTTGAACTGCAGAATTTGGAGTTTGATTTTCAGTTGGAAACTGCATGATTTTCAGTGTGATAACGTTAATCTATATACTTCATGCATAATTTTCAGTGGGAAAACATAAAATCGGGCATAAAGTATATAGATTTAAGTGTGAAAACATAAATCTACATACTTTATGCATGATTTTCAGTTATTTTATTTTAGTGGTTTCAGTTAGACTGCAGAATTTACAGTGTGAAAACGTAAATCTATATAGTAATCCATGATTTTCAGTGTGACACGTAAATCTAAATACTAATGCATGATTTTCAGTGTGAAAACGTAAATCTATATACTTTCAAATTATTTTATTAGTTTCAGTTGGACTGGACTGCAGAATTTGGAGTTTGATTTTCAGTTGTAGACCTGCATGATTTTCAGTGTGATAACGTTAATATATATATTTTATGCATGATTTTCAGTGTGACACGAAAATATATATACTAATGCATGATTTTCAGTGTGAAAACATAAATCTATATACTTCATTCCACTGAAGTGGGAAAACATAAAATCGGGCATAAAGTATATAGATTTAAGTGTGAAAACATAAATCTACATACTTTATGCATGATTTTCAGTTATTTTATTTGTTTCAGTTAGACTGCATGATTTTCAGTGTGAAAACGTAAATCTATATAGTAATCCATGATTTTCAGTGTGAAAACGTAAATCTATATACTTTCAAATTATTTTATTAGTTTCAGTTGGACTGGACTGCAGAATTTGGAGTTTGATTTTCAGTTGGAAACTGTAGACCTGCATGATTTTCAGTGTGATAACGTTAATATATATATTTTATGCATGATTTTCAGTGTGACACGAAAATATATATACTAATGCATGATTTTCAGTGTGAAAACATAAATCTATATACTTCATGCACAATTTTCAGTGGGAAAACATAAAATCGGGCATAAAGTATATAGATTTAAGTGTGAAAACATAAATCTACATACTTTATGCATGATTTTCAGTTATTTTATTTGTTTCAGTTAGACTGCATGATTTTCAGTGTGAAAACGTAAATCTATATACTTTCAAATTATTTTATTAGTTTCAGTTGGACTGCAGAATTTGGAGTTTGATTTTCAGTTGGAAACTGTAGAACTGCATGATTTTCAGTGTGATAACGTAAATCTATATACTTCATGCATAATTTTCAGTGGGAAAATATAAAATCGGGCATAAAGTATATAGATTTAAGTGTGAAAACATAAATCTACATACTTTATGCATGATTTTCAGTTATTTTATTTGTTTCAGTTAGACTGCATGATTTTCAGTGTGAAAACGTAAATCCATATAGTAATCCATGATTTTCAGTGTAGAAAACGTAAATCTATATAGATTTACGTTTTCAAATTATTTTATTAGTTTCAGTTGAACTGAGCTGCAGAATTTGGAGTTTGATTTTCAGTTGGAAACTTTAGACCTGCATGATTTTCAGTGTGATAACGTTAATATATATATTTTATGCCTGATTTTCAGTGTGAAAACGTAAATCTTTATACTTTCAAATTTTTTTATTAGTTTCAGTTGGACTGGACTGCAGAATTTGGAGTTTGATTTTCAGTTGGAAACTGTAGAACTGCATGATTTTCAGTGTGATAACGTAAATCTATATACTTCATGCATAATTTTCAGTGAGAAAACATAAAATCGGGCATAAAGTATATAGATTTAAGTGTGAAAACATAAATCTACATACTTTATGCATGATTTTCAGTTATTTTATTTGTTTCAGTTAGACTGCAGAATTTAGAGTGTGAAAACGTAAATCTATATAGTAATCCATGATTTTCAGTGTGAAAACGTAAATCTATATACTTTCAAATTATTTTATTAGTTTCAGTTGGACTGAGCTGCAGAATTTGGACTTTGATTTTCAGTTGGAAACTGTAGAACTGCATTATTTTTAGTGTGATAACGTTAATATATATATTTTATGCCTGATTTTCAGTGTGAAAACGTAAATCTTTATACTTTCAAATTTTTTTATTAGTTTCAGTTGGACTGGACTGCAGAATTTGGAGTTTGATTTTCAGTTGGAAACTGTAGACCTGCATGATTTTCAGTGTGATAACGTTAATATATATATTTTATGCATGATTTTCAGTGTGACACGAAAATATATATACTAATGCATGATTTTCGGTGTGAAAACATAAATCTATATACTTCATGCATAATTTTCAGTGGGAAAACATAAAATCGGGCATAAAGTATATAGATTTAAGTGTGAAAACATAAATCTACATACTTTATGCATGATTTTCAGTTATTTTATTTGTTTCAGTTAGACTGCATGATTTTCAGTGTGAAAACGTAAATCTATATAGTAATCCATGATTTTCAGTGTGAAAACGTAAATACTTTCAAATTATTTTATTAGTTTCAGTTGGACTGCATAATTTAGAGTTTGATTTTCAGTTGGAAACTGTAGAACTGCATTATTTTTAGTGTGATAACGTTAATATATATATTTTATGCATGATTTTCAGTGTGACACGAAAAAATATATACTAATGCATGATTTTCGGTGTGAAAACATAAATCTATATACTTCATGCACAATTTTCAGTGGGAAAACATAAAATCGGGCATAAAGTGTGAAAACATAAATCTACATACTTTATGCATGATTTTCAGTTATTTTATTTGTTTCAGTTAGACTGCAGAATTCAGAGTGTGAAAACGTAAATCTATATAGTAATCCATAATTTTCAGTGTGAAAACTTAAATCTATATACATTCAAATTATTTTATTAGTTTCAGTTGGACTGGACTGCAGAATTTGGAGTTTGATTTTCAGTTGGAAACTGTAGACCTGCATGATTTTAAGTGTGATAACGTTAATATATATATTTTATGCATGATTTTCAGTGTGACACGAAAATATATATACTAATGTATGATTTTCAGTGTGAAAACATAAATCTATATACTTCATGCATAATTTTCAGTGGGAAAACATAAAATCGGGCATAAAGTATATAGATTTAAATCTATATACTTTATGCCCGATTTTAAAACATAAATCTACATACTTTATGCATAATTTTCAGTTATTTTATTTGTTTCAGTTAGACTGCAGAATTTAGAGTGTGAAAACGTAAATCCATGATTTTCAGTGTGAAAACGTAAATCTATATACTTTCAAATTATTTGATTAGTTTCAGTTGGACTGAAGTAGAACTGCAGAATTTGGAGTTTGATTTTCATGCATAATTTTCAGTGGGAAAACATAAAATCGGGCATAAAGTATATAGATTTAAGTGTGAAAACATAAATCTACATACTTTATGCATGATTTTCAGTTATTTTATTTGTTTCAGTTAGACTGCATGATTTTCAGTGTGAAAACGTAAATCTATATAGTAATCCATGATTTTCAGTGTGAAAACGTAAATCTATATACTTTAAAATTATTTTATTAGTTTCAGTTGGACTGAGCTGCAGAATTTGGAGTTTCATTTTCAGTTGGAAACTGTAGACCTGCATGATTTTCAGTGTGATAACGTTAATATATATATTTTATGCATGATTTTCAGTTATTTTATTTGTTTCAGTTAGACTGGAGAATTTAGAGTGTGAAAACGTAAATCTATATACTTTCAAATTATTTTATTAGTTTCAGTTGGACTGGACTGCATTATTTAGAGTTTGATTTTCAGTTGGAAACTGTAGACCTGCATGATTTTCAGTGTGATAACGTTAATATATATATTTTATGCATGATTTTCAGTGTGACACGAAAATATATATACTAATGCATGATTTTCAGTGTGAAAACATAAATCTATATACTTCATGCACAATTTTCAGTGGGAAAACGTAAAATCGGGCATAAAGTATATAGATTTAAGTGTGAAAACATAAATCTACATACTTTATGCATGATTTTCAGTTATTTTATTTGTTTCAGTTAGACTGCAGAATTTAGAGTGTGAAAACGTAAATCTATATAGTAATCCATGATTTTCAGTGTGAAAACGTAAATACTTTCAAATTATTTTATTAGTTTCAGTTGGACTTCATAATTTAGAGTTTGATTTTCAGTTGGAAACTGTAGAACTGCATTATTTTTAGTGTGATAACGTTAATATATATATTTTATGCATGATTTTCAGTGTGAGACGAAAATATATATACTAATGCATGATTTTCAGTGTGAAAACATAAATCTATATACTTCATGCATAATTTTCAGTGGGAAAACATAAAATCGGGCATAAAGTATATAGATTTAAGTGTGAAAACATAAATCTACATACTTTATGCATGATTTTCAGTTATTTTTTTTGTTTCATAACTGCAACTAATAAAATAACTGAAAATCATGCATAAAGTATGTAGATTTATGTTTTCACACTTAAATCTATATACTTTATGCACGATTTTAGAATGACTGCAGAATTCAGAGTGTGAAAACGTAAATCTATATACTAATGCATGATTTTCAGTGTGAAAACATAAATCTACATACTTTATGCATGATTTTCAGTTATTTTATTTGTTTCAGTTAGACTGCAGAATTCAGAGTGTGAAAACGTAAATCTATATAGTAATCCATGATTTTCAGTGTGAAAACTTAAATCTATATACTTTCAAATTATTTTATTAGTTTCAGTTGGACTGGACTGCAGAATTTGGAGTTTGATTTTCAGTTGGAAACTGTAGACCTGCATGATTTTCAGTGTGATAACGTTAATATATATATTTTATGCATGATTTTCAGTGTGACACGAAAATATAATGTATGATTTTCAGTGTGAAAACATAAATCTATATACTTCATGCATAATTTTCAGTGGGAAAACATAAAATCGGGCATAAAGTATATAGATTTAAGTGTGAAAACATAAATCTACATACTTTATGCATAATTTTCAGTTATTTTATTTGTTTCAGTTAGACTGCAAAATTTAGAGTGTGAAAACGTAAATCCATGATTTTCAGTGTGAAAACGTAAATCTATATACTTTCAAATTATTTTATTAGTTTCAGTTGGACTGGACTGCAGAATTTGGAGTTTGATTTTCAGTTGGAAACTGTAGACCTGCATGATTTTCAGTGTGATAACGTTAATATATATATTTTAGTCATGATTTTCAGTGTGACACGAAAATATATATACTAATGCATGATTTTCGGTGTGAAAACATAAATCTATATACTTCATGCATAATTTTCAGTGGGAAAACATAAAATCGGGCATAAAGTATATAGATTTAAGTGTGAAAACATAAATCTACATACTTTATGCATGATTTTCAGTTATTTTATTTGTTTCAGTTAGACTGCATGATTTTCAGTGTGAAAACGTAAATCTATATAGTAATCCATGATTTTCAGTGTGAAAACGTAAATACTTTCAAATTATTTTATTAGTTTCAGTTGGACTGCATAATTTAGAGTTTGATTTTCAGTTGGAAACTGTAGAACTGCATTATTTTTAGTGTGATAACGTTAATATATATATTTTATGCATGATTTTCAGTGTGACACGAAAAAATATATACTAATGCATGATTTTCGGTGTGAAAACATAAATCTATATACTTCATGCACAATTTTCAGTGGGAAAACATAAAATCGGGCATAAAGTGTGAAAACATAAATCTACATACTTTATGCATGATTTTCAGTTATTTTATTTGTTTCAGTTAGACTGCAGAATTCAGAGTGTGAAAACGTAAATCTATATAGTAATCCATGATTTTCAGTGTGAAAACTTAAATCTATATACTTTCAAATTATTTTATTAGTTTCAGTTGGACTGGACTGCAGAATTTGGAGTTTGATTTTCAGTTGGAAACTGTAGACCTGCATGATTTTAAGTGTGATAACGTTAATATATATATTTTATGCATGATTTTCAGTGTGACACGAAAATATATATACTAATGTATGATTTTCAGTGTGAAATCTATATACTTCATGCATAATTTTCAGTGGGAAAACATAAAATCGGGCATAAAGTATATAGATTTAAATCTATATACTTTATGCCCGATTTTAAAACATAAATCTACATACTTTATGCATAATTTTCAGTTATTTTATTTGTTTCAGTTAGACTGCAGAATTTAGAGTGTGAAAACGTAAATCCATGATTTTCAGTGTGAAAACGTAAATCTATATACTTTCAAATTATTTGATTAGTTTCAGTTGGACTGAAGTAGAACTGCAGAATTTGGAGTTTGATTTTCAGTTGGAAACTGTAGACCTGCATGATTTTAAGTGTGATAACGTTAATATATATATTTTATGCATGATTTTCAGTGTGACACGTAAATCTATATACTTCATGCATAATTTTCAGTGGGAAAACATAAAATCGGGCATAAAGTATATAGATTTAAGTGTGAAAACATAAATCTACATACTTTATGCATAATTTTCAGTTATTTTATTTGTTTCAGTAGAACTGCAGAATTTGGGGTTTGATTTTCAGTTGGAAACTGTAGACCTGCATGATTTTAAGTGTGATAACGTTAATATATATATTTTATGCATGATTTTCAGTGTGACACGTAAATCTATATACTTCATGCATAATTTTCAGTGGGAAAACATAAAATCGGGCATAAAGTATATAGATTTAAGTGTGAAAACATAAATCTACATACTTTATGCATGATTTTCAGTTATTTTATTTGTTTCAGTTAGACTGCATGATTTTCAGTGTGAAAACGTAAATCCATATAGTAATCCATGATTTTCAGTGTAGAAAACGTAAATCTATATAGATTTACGTTTTCAAATTATTTTATTAGTTTCAGTTGAACTGAGCTGCAGAATTTGGAGTTTGATTTTCAGTTGGAAACTTTAGACCTGCATGATTTTCAGTGTGATAACGTTAATATATATATTTTATGCCTGATTTTCAGTGTGAAAACGTAAATCTTTATACTTTCAAATTTTTTTATTAGTTTCAGTTGGACTGGACTGCAGAATTTGGAGTTTGATTTTCAGTTGGAAACTGTAGAACTGCATGATTTTCAGTGTGATAACGTAAATCTATATACTTCATGCATAATTTTCAGTGAGAAAACATAAAATCGGGCATAAAGTATATAGATTTAAGTGTGAAAACATAAATCTACATACTTTATGCATGATTTTCAGTTATTTTATTTGTTTCAGTTAGACTGCAGAATTTAGAGTGTGAAAACGTAAATCTATATAGTAATCCATGATTTTCAATGTGAAAACGTAAATCTATATACTTTCAAATTATTTTATTAGTTTCAGTTGGACTGGACTGCAGAATTTGGAGTTTGATTTTCAGTTGGAAAAATCATGCAGGTCTACACCTGCATGATTTTCAGTGTGATAACGTTAATATATATATTTTATGCATGATTTTCAGTGTGACACGAAAATATATATACTAATGCATGATTTTCGGTGTGAAAACATAAATCTATATACTTCATGCATAATTTTTAGTGGGAAAACATAAAATCGGGCATAAAGTATATAGATTTAAGTGTGAAAACATAAATCTACATACTTTATGCATGATTTTCAGTTATTTTATTTGTTTCAGTTAGACTGCATGATTTTCAGTGTGAAAACGTAAATCTATATAGTAATCCATGATTTTCAGTGTGAAAACGTAAATACTTTCAAATTATTTTATTAGTTTCAGTTGGACTGCATAATTTAGAGTTTGATTTTCAGTTGGAAACTGTAGAACTGCATTATTTTTAGTGTGATAACGTTAATATATATATTTTATGCATGATTTTCAGTGTGACACGAAAATATATATACTAATGCATGATTTTCGGTGTGAAAACATAAATCTATATACTTCATGCACAATTTTCAGTGGGAAAACATAAAATCGGGCATAAAGTGTGAAAACATAAATCTACATACTTTATGCATGATTTTCAGTTATTTTATTTGTTTCAGTTAGACTGCAGAATTCAGAGTGTGAAAACGTAAATCTATATAGTAATCCATGATTTTCAGTGTGAAAACTTAAATCTATATACTTTCAAATTATTTTATTAGTTTCAGTTGGACTGGACTGCAGAATTTGGAGTTTGATTTTCAGTTGGAAACTGTAGACCTGCATGATTTTAAGTGTGATAACGTTAATATATATATTTTATGCATGATTTTCAGTGTGACACGAAAATATATATACTAATGCATTATTTTCAGTGGGAAAACATAAAATCGGGCATAAAGTATATAGATTTAAGTGTGAAAACATAAATCTACATACTTTATGCATGATTTTCAGTTATTTTATTTGTTTCAGTTAGACTGGAGAATTTAGAGTGTGAAAACGTAAATCTATATAGTAATCCATGATTTTCAGTGTGAAAACGTAAATCTATATACTTTCAAATTATTTTATTAGTTTCAGTTGGACTGGACTGCAGAATTTGGAGTTTGATTTTCAGTTGGAAACTGTAGACCTGCATGATTTTCAGTGTGATAAACTTAATATATATATTTTATGCCTGATTTTCAGTGTGAAAACGTAAATCTTTATACTTTCAAATTTTTTTATTAGTTTCAGTTGGACTGGACTGCAGAATTTGGAGTTTGATTTTCAGTTGGAAACTGTAGAACTGCATGATTTTCAGTGTGATAACGTAAATCTAAATACTTCATGCATAATTTTCAGTGGGAAAACATAAAATCGGGCATAAAGTATATAGATTTAAATCTATATACTTTATGCCCGATTTTAAAACATAAATCTACATACTTTATGCATAATTTTCAGTTATTTTATTTGTTTCAGTTAGACTGGAGAATTTAGAGTGTGAAAACGTAAATCTATATAGTAATCCATGATTTTCAGTGTGAAAACGTAAATCTATATACTTTCAAATTATTTTATTAGTTTCAGTTGGACTGAGCTGCAGAATTTGGAGTTTGATTTTCAGTTGGAAACTGTAGAACTGCATTATTTTTAGTGTGATAACGTTAATATATATATTTTATGCCTGATTTTCAGTGTGAAAACGTAAATCTTTATACTTTCAAATTTTTTTATTAGTTTCAGTTGGACTGGACTGCAGAATTTGGAGTTTGATATTCAGTTGGAAACTGTAGAACTGCATGATTTGGAGTGTGATAACGTAAATCTATATACTTCATGCATAATTTTCAGTGGGAAAATATAAAATCGGGCATAAAGTATATAGATTTAAGTGTGAAAACATAAATCTACATACTTTATGCATGATTTTCAGTTATTTTATTTGTTTCAGTTAGACTGCAGAATTTAGAGTGTGAAAACGTAAATCTATATAGTAATCCATGATTTTCAGTGTGTAAACGTAAATCTAAATACTAATGCATGATTTTCAGTGTGAAAACGTAAATCTATATACTTTCAAATTATTTTATTAGTTTCAGTTGGACTGAGCTGCAGAATTTGGAGTTTGATTTTCAGTTGGAAACTGTAGACCTGCATGATTTTAAGTGTGATAACGTTAATATATATACTTCATGCATAATTTTCAGTTGGACTGCAGCATTTGGAGTTTGATTTTCAGTTGGAAACCTGCATGATTTTCAGTGTGATAACGTTAATATATATATTTTATGCCTGATTTTCAGTGTGATAAACTTAATATATATATTTTATGCCTGATTTTCAGTGTGAAAACGTAAATCTTTATACTTTCAAATTTTTTTATTAGTTTCAGTTGGACTGGACTGCAGAATTTGGAGTTTGATTTTCAGTTGGAAACTGTAGAACTGCATGATTTTCAGTGTGATAACGTAAATCTAAATACTTCATGCATAATTTTCAGTGGGAAAACATAAAATCGGGCATAAAGTATATAGATTTAAATCTATATACTTTATGCCCGATTTTAAAACATAAATCTACATACTTTATGCATAATTTTTAGTTATTTTATTTGTTTCAGTTAGACTGCAGAATTTAGAGTGTGAAAACGTAAATCCATGATTTTCAGTGTGAAAACGTAAATCTATATACTTTCAAATTATTTGATTAGTTTCAGTTGGACTGAAGTAGAACTGCAGAATTTGGAGTTTGATTTTCAGTTGGAAACTGTAGACCTGCATGATTTTAAGTGTGATAACGTTAATATATATATTTTATGCATGATTTTCAGTGTGACACGTAAATCTATATACTTCATGCATAATTTTCAGTGGGAAAACATAAAATCGGGCATAAAGTATATAGATTTAAGAGTGAAAACATAAATCTACATACTTTATGCATAATTTTCAGTTATTTTATTTGTTTCAGTAGAACTGCAGAATTTGGGGTTTGATTGTCAGTTGGAAACTGTAGACCTGCATGATTTTAAGTGTGATATACTTCATGCATAATTTTCAGTGGGAAAACATAAAATCGGGCATAAAGTATATAGATTTAAGTGTGAAAACATAAATCTACATACTTTATGCATGATTTTCAGTTATTTTATTTGTTTCAGTTAGACTGCAGAATTTAGAGTGTGAAAACGTAAATCTATATAGTAATCCATGATTTTCAGTGTGTAAACGTAAATCTAAATACTAATGCATGATTTTCAGTGTGAAAACGTAAATCTATATACTTTCAAATTATTTTATTAGTTTCAGTTGGACTGAGCTGCAGAATTTGGAGTTTGATTTTCAGTTGGAAACTGTAGACCTGCATGATTTTAAGTGTGATAACGTTAATATATATACTTCATGCATAATTTTCAGTTGGACTGCAGCATTTGGAGTTTGATTTTCAGTTGGAAACCTGCATGATTTTCAGTGTGATAACGTTAATATATATATTTTATGCATGATTTTCAGTGTGACACGTAAATCTAAATACTAATGCATGATTTTCAGTGTGAAAACGTAAATCTATATACTTTCAAATTATTTTATTAGTTTCAGTTGGACTGAGCTGCAGAATTTGGAGTTTGATTTTCAGTTCGAAACTGTAGAACTGCATGATTTTAAGTGTGATAACGTTAATATATATATTTTATGCCTGATTTTCAGTGTGAAAACGTAAATCTATATACTTTCAAATTATTTTATTAGTTTCAGTTGGACTGAGCTGCAGAATTTGGAGTTTGATTTTCAGTTGGAAACTGTAGACTTGCATGATTTTAAGTGTGATAACGTAAATCTATATACTTCATGCACAATTTTCAGTGGGAAAACATAAAATCGGGCATAAAGTATATAGATTTAAGTGTGAAAACATAAATCTACATACTTTATGCATGATTTTCAGTTATTTTATTTGTTCCAGTTAGACTGCATGATTTTCAGTGTGAAAACGTAAATCTATATAGTAATCCATGATTTTCAGTGTGAAAACGTAAATCTATATACTTTCAAATTATTTTATTAGTTTCAGTTGGACTGCAGAATTTGGAGTTTGATTGTCAGTTGGAAACTGTAGACCTGCATGATTTTAAGTGTGATATACTTCATGCATAATTTTCAGTGGGAAAACATAAAATCGGGCATAAAGTATATAGATTTAAGTGTGAAAACATAAATCTACATACTTTATGCATAATTTTCAGTTATTTTAGTGGTTTCAGTTAGACTGCAGAATTTACAGTGTGAAAACGTAAATCTATATACTTTCAAATTATTTTATTAGTTTCAGTTGGACTGAGCTGCAGAATTTGGAGTTTGATTTTCAGTTGGAAACTGTAGACCTGCATGATTTTAAGTGTGATAACGTTAATATATATACTTCATGCATAATTTTCAGTTGGACTGCAGCATTTGGAGTTTGATTTTCAGTTGGAAACCTGCATGATTTTCAGTGTGATAACGTTAATATATATATTTTATGCATGATTTTCAGTGTGACACGTAAATCTAAATACTAATGCATGATTTTCAGTGTGAAAACGTAAATCTATATACTTTCAAATTATTTTATTAGTTTCAGTTGGACTGAGCTGCAGAATTTGGAGTTTGATTTTCAGTTCGAAACTGTAGACCTGCATGATTTTCAGTGTGATAACGTTAATATATATATTTTATGCCTGATTTTCAGTGTGAAAACGTAAATCTTTATACTTTCAAATTTTTTTATTAGTTTCAGTTGGACTGGACTGCAGAATTTACAGTGTGAAAACGTAAATCTATATACTTTCAAATTATTTTATTAGTTTCAGTTGAACTGCAGAATTTGGAGTTTGATTTTCAGTTGGAAACTGTAGAACTGCATGATTTTCAGTGTGATAACGTTAATTTTCAGTGGGAAAACATAAAATCGGGCATAAAGTATATAGATTTAAGTGTGAAAACATAAATCTACATACTTTATGCATGATTTTCAGTTATTTTATTTGTTTCAGTTAGACTGGAGAATTTAGAGTGTGAAAACGTAAATCTATATAGTAATCCATGATTTTCAGTGTGAAAACGTAAATCTATATACTTTCAAATTATTTTATTAGTTTCAGTTGGACTGGACTGCAGAATTTGGAGTTTGATTTTCAGTTGGAAACTGTAGAACTGCATGATTTTTAGTGTGATAACGTTAATATATTTTATGCATGATTTTCAGTGTGATACGAAAAAACATAAAATCGGGCATAAAGTAAGTGTGAAAACATAAATCTACATACTTTATGCATAATTTTCAGTTATTTTATTTGTTTCAGTTAGACTGCAGAATTTACAGTGTGAAAACGTAAGTCTATATACTTTCAAATTATTTTATTAGTTTCAGTTGAACTGCAGAATTTGGAGTTTGATTTTCAGTTGGAAACTGTAGAACTGCATGATTTTCAGTGTGATAACGTTAATCTATATACTTCATGCATAATTTTCAGTGGGAAAACATAAAATCGGGCATAAAGTATATAGATTTAAGTGTGAAAACATAAATCTACATACTTTATGCATAATTTTCAGTTATTTTATTTGTTTCAGTTAGACTGCAGAATTTAGAGTGTGAAAACGTAAATCTATATAGTAATCCATGATTTTCAGTGTGACACGTAAATCTAAATACTAATGCATGATTTTCAGTGTGAAAACGTAAATCTATATACTTTCAAATTATTTTATTAGTTTCAGGTGGACTGGACTGCAGAATTTGGAGTTTGATTTTCAGTTGGAAACTGTAGACCTGCATGATTTTAAGTGTGATAACGTTAATATATATATTTTATGCATGATTTTCAGTGTGACACGAAAATATATATACTAATGCATTATTTTCAGTGGGAAAACATAAAATCGGGCATAAAGTATATAGATTTAAGTGTGAAAACATAAATCTACATACTTTATGCATGATTTTCAGTTATTTTATTTGTTTCAGTTAGACTGGAGAATTTAGAGTGTGAAAACGTAAATCTATATAGTAATCCATGATTTTCAGTGTGAAAACGTAAATCTATATACTTTCAAATTATTTTATTAGTTTCAGTTGGACTGGACTGCAGAATTTGGAGTTTGATTTTCAGTGTGATAACGTTAATATATATACTTCATGCATAATTTTCAGTGAGAAAACATAAAATCGGGCATAAAGTATATAGATTTAAGTGTGAAAACAAAAGTATGTACTTTATGCATGATTTTCAGTTATTTTATTTGTTTCAGTTAGACTGCAGAATTTAGAGTGTGAAAACGTAAATCTATATAGTAATCCATGATTTTCAGTGTGAAAACGTAAATCTATATACTTTCAAATTATTTTATTAGTTTCAGTTGGACTGAGCTGCAGAATTTGGAGTTTGATTTTCAGTTGGAAACTGTAGAACTGCATTATTTTTAGTGTGATAACGTTAATATATATATTTTATGCCTGATTTTCAGTGTGAAAACGTAAATCTTTATACTTTCAAATTTTTTTATTAGTTTCAGTTGGACTGGACTGCAGAATTTGGAGTTTGATATTCAGTTGGAAACTGTAGAACTGCATGATTTGGAGTGTGATAACGTAAATCTATATACTTCATGCATAATTTTCAGTGGGAAAATATAAAATCGGGCATAAAGTATATAGATTTAAGTGTGAAAACATAAATCTACATACTTTATGCATGATTTTCAGTTATTTTATTTGTTTCAGTTAGACTGCAGAATTTAGAGTGTGAAAACGTAAATCTATATAGTAATCCATGATTTTCAGTGTGTAAACGTAAATCTAAATACTAATGCATGATTTTCAGTGTGAAAACGTAAATCTATATACTTTCAAATTATTTTATTAGTTTCAGTTGGACTGAGCTGCAGAATTTGGAGTTTGATTTTCAGTTGGAAACTGTAGACCTGCATGATTTTAAGTGTGATAACGTTAATATATATACTTCATGCATAATTTTCAGTTGGACTGCAGCATTTGGAGTTTGATTTTCAGTTGGAAACCTGCATGATTTTCAGTGTGATAACGTTAATATATATATTTTATGCATGATTTTCAGTGTGACACGTAAATCTAAATACTAATGCATGATTTTCAGTGTGAAAACGTAAATCTATATACTTTCAAATTATTTTATTAGTTTCAGTTGGACTGAGCTGCAGAATTTGGAGTTTGATTTTCAGTTGGAAACTGTAGACCTGCATGATTTTCAGTGTGATAACGTTAATATATATATTTTATGCATGATTTTCAGTGTGACACGAAAATATATATACTAATGCATGATTTTCAGTGTGAAAACATAAATCTATATACTTCATGCACAATTTTCAGTGGGAAAACATAAAATCGGGCATAAAGTATATAGATTTAAGTGTGAAAACATAAATCTACATACTTTATGCATGATTTTCAGTTATTTTATTTGTTTCAGTTAGACTGCATGATTTTCAGTGTGAAAACGTAAATCTATATACTTTCAAATTATTTTATTAGTTTCAGTTGGACTGCAGAATTTGGAGTTTGATTTTCAGTTGGAAACTGTAGAACTGCATGATTTTCAGTGTGATAACGTAAATCTATATACTTCATGCATAATTTTCAGTGGGAAAATATAAAATCGGGCATAAAGTATATAGATTTAAGTGTGAAAACATAAATCTACATACTTTATGCATGATTTTCAGTTATTTTATTTGTTTCAGTTAGACTGCATGATTTTCAGTGTGAAAACGTAAATCCATATAGTAATCCATGATTTTCAGTGTAGAAAACGTAAATCTATATAGATTTACGTTTTCAAATTATTTTATTAGTTTCAGTTGAACTGAGCTGCAGAATTTGGAGTTTGATTTTCAGTTGGAAACTTTAGACCTGCATGATTTTCAGTGTGATAACGTTAATATATATATTTTATGCCTGATTTTCAGTGTGAAAACGTAAATCTTTATACTTTCAAATTTTTTTATTAGTTTCAGTTGGACTGGACTGCAGAATTTGGAGTTTGATTTTCAGTTGGAAACTGTAGAACTGCATGATTTTCAGTGTGATAACGTAAATCTATATACTTCATGCATAATTTTCAGTGAGAAAACATAAAATCGGGCATAAAGTATATAGATTTAAGTGTGAAAACATAAATCTACATACTTTATGCATGATTTTCAGTTATTTTATTTGTTTCAGTTAGACTGGAGAATTTAGAGTGTGAAAACGTAAATCTATATAGTAATCCATGATTTTCAGTGTGAAAACGTAAATCTATATACTTTCAAATTATTTTATTAGTTTCAGTTGGACTGGACTGCAGAATTTGGAGTTTGATTTTCAGTGTGATAACGTTAATATATATACTTCATGCATAATTTTCAGTGAGAAAACATAAAATCGGGCATAAAGTATATAGATTTAAGTGTGAAAACAAAAGTATGTACTTTATGCATGATTTTCAGTTATTTTATTTGTTTCAGTTAGACTGCAGAATTTAGAGTGTGAAAACGTAAATCTATATAGTAATCCATGATTTTCAGTGTGAAAACGTAAATCTATATACTTTCAAATTATTTTATTAGTTTCAGTTGGACTGAGCTGCAGAATTTGGAGTTTGATTTTCAGTTGGAAACTGTAGAACTGCATTATTTTTAGTGTGATAACGTTAATATATATATTTTATGCCTGATTTTCAGTGTGAAAACGTAAATCTTTATACTTTCAAATTTTTTTATTAGTTTCAGTTGGACTGGACTGCAGAATTTGGAGTTTGATATTCAGTTGGAAACTGTAGAACTGCATGATTTGGAGTGTGATAACGTAAATCTATATACTTCATGCATAATTTTCAGTGGGAAAATATAAAATCGGGCATAAAGTATATAGATTTAAGTGTGAAAACATAAATCTACATACTTTATGCATGATTTTCAGTTATTTTATTTGTTTCAGTTAGACTGCAGAATTTAGAGTGTGAAAACGTAAATCTATATAGTAATCCATGATTTTCAGTGTGTAAACGTAAATCTAAATACTAATGCATGATTTTCAGTGTGAAAACGTAAATCTATATACTTTCAAATTATTTTATTAGTTTCAGTTGGACTGAGCTGCAGAATTTGGAGTTTGATTTTCAGTTGGAAACTGTAGACCTGCATGATTTTAAGTGTGATAACGTTAATATATATACTTCATGCATAATTTTCAGTTGGACTGCAGCATTTGGAGTTTGATTTTCAGTTGGAAACCTGCATGATTTTCAGTGTGATAACGTTAATATATATATTTTATGCATGATTTTCAGTGTGACACGTAAATCTAAATACTAATGCATGATTTTCAGTGTGAAAACGTAAATCTATATACTTTCAAATTATTTTATTAGTTTCAGTTGGACTGAGCTGCAGAATTTGGAGTTTGATTTTCAGTTGGAAACTGTAGACCTGCATGATTTTCAGTGTGATAACGTTAATATATATATTTTATGCATGATTTTCAGTGTGACACGAAAATATATATACTAATGCATGATTTTCAGTGTGAAAACATAAATCTATATACTTCATGCACAATTTTCAGTGGGAAAACATAAAATCGGGCATAAAGTATATAGATTTAAGTGTGAAAACATAAATCTACATACTTTATGCATGATTTTCAGTTATTTTATTTGTTTCAGTTAGACTGCATGATTTTCAGTGTGAAAACGTAAATCTATATACTTTCAAATTATTTTATTAGTTTCAGTTGGACTGCAGAATTTGGAGTTTGATTTTCAGTTGGAAACTGTAGAACTGCATGATTTTCAGTGTGATAACGTAAATCTATATACTTCATGCATAATTTTCAGTGGGAAAATATAAAATCGGGCATAAAGTATATAGATTTAAGTGTGAAAACATAAATCTACATACTTTATGCATGATTTTCAGTTATTTTATTTGTTTCAGTTAGACTGCATGATTTTCAGTGTGAAAACGTAAATCCATATAGTAATCCATGATTTTCAGTGTAGAAAACGTAAATCTATATAGATTTACGTTTTCAAATTATTTTATTAGTTTCAGTTGAACTGAGCTGCAGAATTTGGAGTTTGATTTTCAGTTGGAAACTTTAGACCTGCATGATTTTCAGTGTGATAACGTTAATATATATATTTTATGCCTGATTTTCAGTGTGAAAACGTAAATCTTTATACTTTCAAATTTTTTTATTAGTTTCAGTTGGACTGGACTGCAGAATTTGGAGTTTGATTTTCAGTTGGAAACTGTAGAACTGCATGATTTTCAGTGTGATAACGTAAATCTATATACTTCATGCATAATTTTCAGTGGGAAAATATAAAATCGGGCATAAAGTATATAGATTTAAGTGTGAAAACATAAATCTACATACTTTATGCATGATTTTCAGTTATTTTATTTGTTTCAGTTAGACTGCATGATTTTCAGTGTGAAAACGTAAATCCATATAGTAATCCATGATTTTCAGTGTAGAAAACGTAAATCTATATAGATTTACGTTTTCAAATTATTTTATTAGTTTCAGTTGAACTGAGCTGCAGAATTTGGAGTTTGATTTTCAGTTGGAAACTTTAGACCTGCATGATTTTCAGTGTGATAACGTTAATATATATATTTTATGCCTGATTTTCAGTGTGAAAACGTAAATCTTTATACTTTCAAATTTTTTTATTAGTTTCAGTTGGACTGGACTGCAGAATTTGGAGTTTGATTTTCAGTTGGAAACTGTAGAACTGCATGATTTTCAGTGTGATAACGTAAATCTATATACTTCATGCATAATTTTCAGTGAGAAAACATAAAATCGGGCATAAAGTATATAGATTTAAGTGTGAAAACATAAATCTACATACTTTATGCATGATTTTCAGTTATTTTATTTGTTTCAGTTAGACTGGAGAATTTAGAGTGTGAAAACGTAAATCTATATAGTAATCCATGATTTTCAGTGTGAAAACGTAAATCTATATACTTTCAAATTATTTTATTAGTTTCAGTTGGACTGGACTGCAGAATTTGGAGTTTGATTTTCAGTGTGATAACGTTAATATATATACTTCATGCATAATTTTCAGTGAGAAAACATAAAATCGGGCATAAAGTATATAGATTTAAGTGTGAAAACAAAAGTATGTACTTTATGCATGATTTTCAGTTATTTTATTTGTTTCAGTTAGACTGCAGAATTTAGAGTGTGAAAACGTAAATCTATATAGTAATCCATGATTTTCAGTGTGAAAACGTAAATCTATATACTTTCAAATTATTTTATTAGTTTCAGTTGGACTGAGCTGCAGAATTTGGAGTTTGATTTTCAGTTGGAAACTGTAGAACTGCATTATTTTTAGTGTGATAACGTTAATATATATATTTTATGCCTGATTTTCAGTGTGAAAACGTAAATCTTTATACTTTCAAATTTTTTTATTAGTTTCAGTTGGACTGGACTGCAGAATTTGGAGTTTGATATTCAGTTGGAAACTGTAGAACTGCATGATTTGGAGTGTGATAACGTAAATCTATATACTTCATGCATAATTTTCAGTGGGAAAATATAAAATCGGGCATAAAGTATATAGATTTAAGTGTGAAAACATAAATCTACATACTTTATGCATGATTTTCAGTTATTTTATTTGTTTCAGTTAGACTGCAGAATTTAGAGTGTGAAAACGTAAATCTATATAGTAATCCATGATTTTCAGTGTGTAAACGTAAATCTAAATACTAATGCATGATTTTCAGTGTGAAAACGTAAATCTATATACTTTCAAATTATTTTATTAGTTTCAGTTGGACTGAGCTGCAGAATTTGGAGTTTGATTTTCAGTTGGAAACTGTAGACCTGCATGATTTTAAGTGTGATAACGTTAATATATATACTTCATGCATAATTTTCAGTTGGACTGCAGCATTTGGAGTTTGATTTTCAGTTGGAAACCTGCATGATTTTCAGTGTGATAACGTTAATATATATATTTTATGCATGATTTTCAGTGTGACACGTAAATCTAAATACTAATGCATGATTTTCAGTGTGAAAACGTAAATCTATATACTTTCAAATTATTTTATTAGTTTCAGTTGGACTGAGCTGCAGAATTTGGAGTTTGATTTTCAGTTGGAAACTGTAGACCTGCATGATTTTCAGTGTGATAACGTTAATATATATATTTTATGCATGATTTTCAGTGTGACACGAAAATATATATACTAATGCATGATTTTCAGTGTGAAAACATAAATCTATATACTTCATGCACAATTTTCAGTGGGAAAACATAAAATCGGGCATAAAGTATATAGATTTAAGTGTGAAAACATAAATCTACATACTTTATGCATGATTTTCAGTTATTTTATTTGTTTCAGTTAGACTGCATGATTTTCAGTGTGAAAACGTAAATCTATATACTTTCAAATTATTTTATTAGTTTCAGTTGGACTGCAGAATTTGGAGTTTGATTTTCAGTTGGAAACTGTAGAACTGCATGATTTTCAGTGTGATAACGTAAATCTATATACTTCATGCATAATTTTCAGTGGGAAAATATAAAATCGGGCATAAAGTATATAGATTTAAGTGTGAAAACATAAATCTACATACTTTATGCATGATTTTCAGTTATTTTATTTGTTTCAGTTAGACTGCATGATTTTCAGTGTGAAAACGTAAATCCATATAGTAATCCATGATTTTCAGTGTAGAAAACGTAAATCTATATAGATTTACGTTTTCAAATTATTTTATTAGTTTCAGTTGAACTGAGCTGCAGAATTTGGAGTTTGATTTTCAGTTGGAAACTTTAGACCTGCATGATTTTCAGTGTGATAACGTTAATATATATATTTTATGCCTGATTTTCAGTGTGAAAACGTAAATCTTTATACTTTCAAATTTTTTTATTAGTTTCAGTTGGACTGGACTGCAGAATTTGGAGTTTGATTTTCAGTTGGAAACTGTAGAACTGCATGATTTTCAGTGTGATAACGTAAATCTATATACTTCATGCATAATTTTCAGTGAGAAAACATAAAATCGGGCATAAAGTATATAGATTTAAGTGTGAAAACATAAATCTACATACTTTATGCATGATTTTCAGTTATTTTATTTGTTTCAGTTAGACTGCAGAATTTAGAGTGTGAAAACGTAAATCTATATAGTAATCCATGATTTTCAGTGTGAAAACGTAAATCTATATACTTTCAAATTATTTTATTAGTTTCAGTTGGACTGAGCTGCAGAATTTGGAGTTTGATTTTCAGTTGGAAACTGTAGAACTGCATTATTTTTAGTGTGATAACGTTAATATATATATTTTATGCCTGATTTTCAGTGTGAAAACGTAAATCTTTATACTTTCAAATTTTTTTATTAGTTTCAGTTGGACTGGACTGCAGAATTTGGAGTTTGATTTTCAGTTGGAAACTGTAGACCTGCATGATTTTAAGTGTGATAACGTTAATATATATATTTTATGCATGATTTTCAGTGTGACACGAAAATATATATACTAATGTATGATTTTCAGTGTGAAAACATAAATCTATATACTTCATGCATAATTTTCAGTGGGAAAACATAAAATCGGGCATAAAGTATATAGATTTAAATCTATATACTTTATGCCCGATTTTAAAACATAAATCTACATACTTTATGCATAATTTTCAGTTATTTTATTTGTTTCAGTTAGACTGCAGAATTTAGAGTGTGAAAACGTAAATCCATGATTTTCAGTGTGAAAACGTAAATCTATATACTTTCAAATTATTTGATTAGTTTCAGTTGGACTGAAGTAGAACTGCAGAATTTGGAGTTTGATTTTCAGTTGGAAACTGTAGACCTGCATGATTTTAAGTGTGATAACGTTAATATATATATTTTATGCATGATTTTCAGTGTGACACGTAAATCTATATACTTCATGCATAATTTTCAGTGGGAAAACATAAAATCGGGCATAAAGTATATAGATTTAAGTGTGAAAACATAAATCTACATACTTTATGCATAATTTTCAGTTATTTTATTTGTTTCAGTTAGACTGCAGAATTTACAGTGTGAAAACGTAAGTCTATATACTTTCAAATTATTTTATTAGTTTCAGTTGAACTGCAGAATTTGGAGTTTGATTTTCAGTTGGAAACTGTAGAACTGCATGATTTTCAGTGTGATAACGTTAATCTATATCTTCATGCATAATTTTCAGTGGGAAAACATAAAATCGGGCATAAAGTATATAGATTTAAGTGTGAAAACATAAATCTACATACTTTATGCATGATTTTCAGTTATTTTATTTTAGTGGTTTCAGTTAGACTGCAGAATTTACAGTGTGAAAACGTAAATCTATATAGTAATCCATGATTTTCAGTGTGACACGTAAATCTAAATACTAATGCATGATTTTCAGTGTGAAAACGTAAATCTATATACTTTCAAATTATTTTATTAGTTTCAGTTGGACTGGACTGCAGAATTTGGAGTTTGATTTTCAGTTGTAGACCTGCATGATTTTCAGTGTGATAACGTTAATATATATATTTTATGCATGATTTTCAGTGTGACACGAAAATATATATACTAATGCATGATTTTCAGTGTGAAAACATAAATCTATATACTTCATTCCACTGAAGTGGGAAAACATAAAATCGGGCATAAAGTATATAGATTTAAGTGTGAAAACATAAATCTACATACTTTATGCATGATTTTCAGTTATTTTATTTGTTTCAGTTAGACTGCATGATTTTCAGTGTGAAAACGTAAATCTATATAGTAATCCATGATTTTCAGTGTGAAAACGTAAATCTATATACTTTCAAATTATTTTATTAGTTTCAGTTGGACTGCAGAATTTGGAGTTTGATTTTCAGTTGGAAACTGTAGAACTGCATGATTTTCAGTGTGATAACGTAAATCTATATACTTCATGCATAATTTTCAGTGGGAAAACATAAAATCGGGCATAAAGTATATAGATTTAAGTGTGAAAACATAAATCTACATACTTTATGCATGATTTTCAGTTATTTTATTTGTTTCAGTTAGACTGCAGAATGAAAAACGTAAATCTATATAGTAATCCATGATTTTCAGTGTGAAAACGTAAATCTATATACTTTCAAATTATTTTATTAGTTTCAGTTGGACTGAGCTGCAGAATTTGGAGTTTCATTTTCAGTTGGAAACTGTAGACCTGCATGATTTTCAGTGTGATAACGTTAATATATATATTTTATGCATGATTTTCAGTTATTTTATTTGTTTCAGTTAGACTGGAGAATTTAGAGTGTGAAAACGTAAATCTATATACTTTTAAATTATTTTATTAGTTTCAGTTGGACTGGACTGCATAATTTAGAGTTTGATTTTCAGTTGGAAACTGTAGACCTGCATGATTTTCAGTGTGATAACGTTAATATATATATTTTATGCATGATTTTCAGTGTGACACGAAAATATATATACTAATGCATGATTTTCAGTGTGAAAACATAAATCTATATACTTCATGCACAATTTTCAGTGGGAAAACATAAAATCGGGCATAAAGTGGGAAAACATAAATCTACATACTTTATGCATGATTTTCAGTTATTTTATTTGTTTCAGTTAGACTGCAGAATTTAGAGTGTGAAAACGTAAATCTAAATACTAATGCATGATTTTCAGTGTGAAAACGTAAATCTATATACTTTCAAATTATTTGATTAGTTTCAGTTGGACTGAAGTAGAACTGCAGAATTTGGAGTTTGATTTTCAGTTGGAAACTGTAGACCTGCATGATTTTAAGTGTGATAACGTTAATATATATATTTTATGCATGATTTTCAGTGTGACACGTAAATCTATATACTTCATGCATAATTTTCAGTGGGAAAACATAAAATCGGGCATAAAGTATATAGATTTAAGTGTGAAAACATAAATCTACATACTTTATGCATAATTTTCAGTTATTTTATTTGTTTCAGTTAGACTGCAGAATTTACAGTGTGAAAACGTAAGTCTATATACTTTCAAATTATTTTATTAGTTTCAGTTGAACTGCAGAATTTGGAGTTTGATTTTCAGTTGGAAACTGTAGAACTGCATGATTTTCAGTGTGATAACGTTAATCTATATCTTCATGCATAATTTTCAGTGGGAAAACATAAAATCGGGCATAAAGTATATAGATTTAAGTGTGAAAACATAAATCTACATACTTTATGCATGATTTTCAGTTATTTTATTTGTTTCAGTTAGACTGCATGATTTTCAGTGTGAAAACGTAAATCTATATAGTAATCCATGATTTTCAGTGTGAAAACGTAAATCTATATACTTTCAAATTATTTTATTAGTTTCAGTTGGACTGCAGAATTTGGAGTTTGATTTTCAGTTGGAAACTGTAGAACTGCATGATTTTCAGTGTGATAACGTAAATCTATATACTTCATGCATAATTTTCAGTGGGAAAACATAAAATCGGGCATAAAGTATATAGATTTAAGTGTGAAAACATAAATCTACATACTTTATGCATGATTTTCAGTTATTTTATTTGTTTCAGTTAGACTGCAGAATGAAAAACGTAAATCTATATAGTAATCCATGATTTTCAGTGTGAAAACGTAAATCTATATACTTTCAAATTATTTTATTAGTTTCAGTTGGACTGAGCTGCAGAATTTGGAGTTTCATTTTCAGTTGGAAACTGTAGACCTGCATGATTTTCAGTGTGATAACGTTAATATATATATTTTATGCATGATTTTCAGTTATTTTATTTGTTTCAGTTAGACTGGAGAATTTAGAGTGTGAAAACGTAAATCTATATACTTTTAAATTATTTTATTAGTTTCAGTTGGACTGGACTGCATAATTTAGAGTTTGATTTTCAGTTGGAAACTGTAGACCTGCATGATTTTCAGTGTGATAACGTTAATATATATATTTTATGCATGATTTTCAGTGTGACACGAAAATATATATACTAATGCATGATTTTCAGTGTGAAAACATAAATCTATATACTTCATGCACAATTTTCAGTGGGAAAACATAAAATCGGGCATAAAGTGGGAAAACATAAATCTACATACTTTATGCATGATTTTCAGTTATTTTATTTGTTTCAGTTAGACTGCAGAATTTAGAGTGTGAAAACGTAAATCTAAATACTAATGCATGATTTTCAGTGTGAAAACGTAAATCTATATACTTTCAAATTATTTTATTAGTTTCAGTTGGACTGAGCTGCAGTTTGATTTTCAGTTGGAAACTGTTGAACTGCATTATTTTTAGTGTGATAACGTTAATATATATATTTTATGCCTGATTTTCAGTGTGAAAACGTAAATCTTTATACTTTCAAATTTTTTTATTAGTTTCAGTTGGACTGGACTGCAGAATTTGGAGTTTGATTTTCAGTTGGAAACTGTAGAACTGCATGATTTTCAGTGTGATAACGTAAATCTAAATACTTCATGCATAATTTTCAGTGGGAAAACATAAAATCGGGCATAAAGTATATAGATTTAAGTGTGAAAACATAAATCTACATACTTTATGCATAATTTTCAGTTATTTTAGTGGTTTCAGTTAGACTGCAGAATTTACAGTGTGAAAACGTAAATCTATATACTTTCAAATTATTTTATTAGTTTCAGTTGAACTGCAGAATTTGGAGTTTGATTTTCAGTTGGACTGCATGATTTTCAGTGTGATAACGTTAATTTTCAGTGGGAAAACATAAAATCGGGCATAAAGTATATAGATTTAAGTGTGAAAACATAAATCTACATACTTTATGCATGATTTTCAGTTATTTTATTTGTTTCAGTTAGACTGCATGATTTTCAGTGTGAAAACGTAAATCTATATAGTAATCCATGATTTTCAGTGTGAAAACGTAAATCTATATACTTTCAAATTATTTTATTAGTTTCAGTTGGACTGGACTGCAGAATTTGGAGTTTGATTTTCAGTTGGAAACTGTAGACCTGCATGATTTTCAGTGTGATAACGTTAATATATATATTTTATGCATGATTTTCAGTGTGACACGAAAATATATATACTAATGCATGATTTTCAGTGTGAAAACATAAATCTATATACTTCATGCACAATTTTCAGTGGGAAAACATAAAATCGGGCATAAAGTATATAGATTTAAGTGTGAAAACATAAATCTACATACTTTATGCATGATTTTCAGTTATTTTATTTGTTTCAGTTAGACTGCATGATTTTCAGTGTGAAAACGTAAATCTATATACTTTCAAATTATTTTATTAGTTTCAGTTGAACTGCAGAATTTGGAGTTTGATTTTCAGTTGGAAACTGTAGAACTGCATGATTTTCAGTGTGATAACGTAAATCTATATACTTCATGCATAATTTTCAGTGGGAAAATATAAAATCGGGCATAAAGTATATAGATTTAAGTGTGAAAACATAAATCTACATACTTTATGCATGATTTTCAGTTATTTTATTTGTTTCAGTTAGACTGCATGATTTTCAGTGTGAAAACGTAAATCCATATAGTAATCCATGATTTTCAGTGTAGAAAACGTAAATCTATATAGATTTACGTTTTCAAATTATTTTATTAGTTTCAGTTGAACTGAGCTGCAGAATTTGGAGTTTGATTTTCAGTTGGAAACTTTAGACCTGCATGATTTTCAGTGTGATAACGTTAATATATATATTTTATGCCTGATTTTCAGTGTGAAAACGTAAATCTTTATACTTTCAAATTTTTTTATTAGTTTCAGTTGGACTGGACTGCAGAATTTGGAGTTTGATTTTCAGTTGGAAACTGTAGAACTGCATGATTTTCAGTGTGATAACGTAAATCTATATACTTCATGCATAATTTTCAGTGAGAAAACATAAAATCGGGCATAAAGTATATAGATTTAAGTGTGAAAACATAAATCTACATACTTTATGCATGATTTTCAGTTATTTTATTTGTTTCAGTTAGACTGCAGAATTTAGAGTGTGAAAACGTAAATCTATATAGTAATCCATGATTTTCAGTGTGAAAACGTAAATCTATATACTTTCAAATTATTTTATTAGTTTCAGTTGGACTGAGCTGCAGAATTTGGAGTTTGATTTTCAGTTGGAAACTGTAGAACTGCATTATTTTTAGTGTGATAACGTTAATATATATATTTTATGCCTGATTTTCAGTGTGAAAACGTAAATCTTTATACTTTCAAATTTTTTTATTAGTTTCAGTTGGACTGGACTGCAGAATTTGGAGTTTGATTTTCAGTTGGAAACTGTAGACCTGCATGATTTTAAGTGTGATAACGTTAATATATATATTTTATGCATGATTTTCAGTGTGACACGAAAATATATATACTAATGTATGATTTTCAGTGTGAAAACATAAATCTATATACTTCATGCATAATTTTCAGTGGGAAAACATAAAATCGGGCATAAAGTATATAGATTTAAATCTATATACTTTATGCCCGATTTTAAAACATAAATCTACATACTTTATGCATAATTTTCAGTTATTTTATTTGTTTCAGTTAGACTGCAGAATTTAGAGTGTGAAAACGTAAATCCATGATTTTCAGTGTGAAAACGTAAATCTATATACTTTCAAATTATTTGATTAGTTTCAGTTGGACTGAAGTAGAACTGCAGAATTTGGAGTTTGATTTTCAGTTGGAAACTGTAGACCTGCATGATTTTAAGTGTGATAACGTTAATATATATATTTTATGCATGATTTTCAGTGTGACACGTAAATCTATATACTTCATGCATAATTTTCAGTGGGAAAACATAAAATCGGGCATAAAGTATATAGATTTAAGTGTGAAAACATAAATCTACATACTTTATGCATAATTTTCAGTTATTTTATTTGTTTCAGTAGAACTGCAGAATTTGGGGTTTGATTTTCAGTTGGAAACTGTAGACCTGCATGATTTTAAGTGTGATAACGTTAATATATATATTTTATGCATGATTTTCAGTGTGACACGTAAATCTATATACTTCATGCATAATTTTCAGTGGGAAACATAAAATCGGGCATAAAGTATATAGATTTAAGTGTGAAAACATAAATCTACATACTTTATGCATGATTTTCAGTTATTTTATTTGTTTCAGTTAGACTGCATGATTTTCAGTGTGAAAACGTAAATCCATATAGTAATCCATGATTTTCAGTGTAGAAAACGTAAATCTATATAGATTTACGTTTTCAAATTATTTTATTAGTTTCAGTTGAACTGAGCTGCAGAATTTGGAGTTTGATTTTCAGTTGGAAACTTTAGACCTGCATGATTTTCAGTGTGATAACGTTAATATATATATTTTATGCCTGATTTTCAGTGTGAAAACGTAAATCTTTATACTTTCAATCTTTTTTATTAGTTTCAGTTGGACTGGACTGCAGAATTTGGAGTTTGATTTTCAGTTGGAAACTGTAGAACTGCATGATTTTCAGTGTGATAACGTAAATCTATATACTTCATGCATAATTTTCAGTGAGAAAACATAAAATCGGGCATAAAGTATATAGATTTAAGTGTGAAAACATAAATCTACATACTTTATGCATGATTTTCAGTTATTTTATTTGTTTCAGTTAGACTGCATGATTTTCAGTGTGAAAACGTAAATCTATATAGTAATCCATGATTTTCAGTGTGAAAACGTAAATACTTTCAAATTATTTTATTAGTTTCAGTTGGACTGCATAATTTAGAGTTTGATTTTCAGTTGGAAACTGTAGAACTGCATTATTTTTAGTGTGATAACGTTAATATATATATTTTATGCATGATTTTCAGTGTGACACGAAAAAATATATACTAATGCATGATTTTCGGTGTGAAAACATAAATCTATATACTTCATGCACAATTTTCAGTGGGAAAACATAAAATCGGGCATAAAGTGTGAAAACATAAATCTACATACTTTATGCATGATTTTCAGTTATTTTATTTGTTTCAGTTAGACTGCAGAATTCAGAGTGTGAAAACGTAAATCTATATAGTAATCCATAATTTTCAGTGTGAAAACTTAAATCTATATACTTTCAAATTATTTTATTAGTTTCAGTTGGACTGGACTGCAGAATTTGGAGTTTGATTTTCAGTTGGAAACTGTAGACCTGCATGATTTTAAGTGTGATAACGTTAATATATATATTTTATGCATGATTTTCAGTGTGACACGAAAATATATATACTAATGCATGATTTTCGGTGTGAAAACATAAATCTATATACTTCATGCATAATTTTTAGTGGGAAAACATAAAATCGGGCATAAAGTATATAGATTTAAGTGTGAAAACATAAATCTACATACTTTATGCATGATTTTCAGTTATTTTATTTGTTTCAGTTAGACTGCAGAATTCAGAGTGTGAAAACGTAAATCTATATAGTAATCCATAATTTTCAGTGTGAAAACTTAAATCTATATACTTTCAAATTATTTTATTAGTTTCAGTTGGACTGGACTGCAGAATTTGGAGTTTGATTTTCAGTTGGAAACTGTAGACCTGCATGATTTTAAGTGTGATAACGTTAATATATATATTTTATGCATGATTTTCAGTGTGACACGAAAATATATATACTAATGTATGATTTTCAGTGTGAAAACATAAATCTATATACTTCATGCATAATTTTCAGTGGGAAAACATAAAATCGGGCATAAAGTATATAGATTTAAATCTATATACTTTATGCCCGATTTTAAAACATAAATCTACATACTTTATGCATAATTTTCAGTTATTTTATTTGTTTCAGTTAGACTGCAGAATTTAGAGTGTGAAAACGTAAATCCATGATTTTCAGTGTGAAAACGTAAATCTATATACTTTCAAATTATTTGATTAGTTTCAGTTGGACTGAAGTAGAACTGCAGAATTTGGAGTTTGATTTTCATGCATAATTTTCAGTGGGAAAACATAAAATCGGGCATAAAGTATATAGATTTAAGTGTGAAAACATAAATCTACATACTTTATGCATGATTTTCAGTTATTTTATTTGTTTCAGTTAGACTGCAGA
Organism: Sepiola atlantica; assembly: GCA_963556195.1. Taxonomy (NCBI): domain Eukaryota; kingdom Metazoa; phylum Mollusca; class Cephalopoda; order Sepiida; family Sepiolidae; genus Sepiola; species Sepiola atlantica. The sequence continues at coordinate 38,554,818 of OY744533.1, forward strand.
ATTCAGAGTAAATCTATATAATAATCCATGATTTTCAGTGTGAAAACTTAAATCTATATACTTTCAAATTATTTTATTAGTTTCAGTTGGACTGAAGTAGAACTGCAGAATTTGGAGTTTGATTTTCAGTTGGAAACTGTAGACCTGCATGATTTTAAGTGTGATAACGTTAATATATATATTTTATGCATGATTTTCAGTGTGACACGTAAATCTATATACTTCATGCATAATTTTCAGTGGGAAAACATAAAATCGGGCATAAAGTATATAGATTTAAGTGTGAAAACATAAATCTACATACTTTATGCATAATTTTCAGTTATTTTATTTGTTTCAGTAGAACTGCAGAATTTGGGGTTTGATTTTCAGTTGGAAACTGTAGACCTGCATGATTTTAAGTGTGATAACGTTAATATATATATTTTATGCATGATTTTCAGTGTGACACGTAAATCTATATACTTCATGCATAATTTTCAGTGGGAAAACATAAAATCGGGCATAAAGTATATAGATTTAAGTGTGAAAACATAAATCTACATACTTTATGCATGATTTTCAGTTATTTTATTTGTTTCAGTTAGACTGGAGAATTTAGAGTGTGAAAACGTAAATCTATATACTAATGCATGATTTTCAGTGTGAAAACGTAAATCTATATACTTTCAAATTATTTTATTAGTTTATTAGTTGGACTTGACTGCAGAATTTAGAGTTTGATTTTCAGTTGGAAACTGTAGAACTGCATTATTTTTAGTGTGATAACGTTAATATATATATTTTATGCATGATTTTCAGTGTGACACGAAAATATATATACTAATGCATGATTTTCAGTGTGAAAACATAAATCTATATACTTCATGCACAATTTTCAGTGGGAAACATAAAATCGGGCATAAAGTATATAGATTTAAGTGTGAAAACATAAATCTACATACTTTATGCATGATTTTCAGTTATTTTATTTGTTTCAGTTAGACTGCATGATTTTCAGTGTGAAAACGTAAATCTATATACTTTCAAATTATTTTATTAGTTTCAGTTGGACTGCAGAATTTGGAGTTTGATTTTCAGTTGGAAACTGTAGAACTGCATGATTTTCAGTGTGATAACGTAAATCTATATACTTCATGCATAATTTTCAGTGGGAAAATATAAAATCGGGCATAAAGTATATAGATTTAAGTGTGAAAACATAAATCTACATACTTTATGCATGATTTTCAGTTATTTTATTTGTTTCAGTTAGACTGCATGATTTTCAGTGTGAAAACGTAAATCCATATAGTAATCCATGATTTTCAGTGTAGAAAACGTAAATCTATATAGATTTACGTTTTCAGTTAGACTGCATGATTTTCAGTGTGAAAACGTAAATCCATATAGTAATCCATGATTTTCAGTGTGAAAACGTAAATCCATATAGTAATCCATGATTTTCAGTGTAGAAAACGTAAATCTATATAGATTTACGTTTTCAAATTATTTTATTAGTTTCAGTTGAACTGAGCTGCAGAATTTGGAGTTTGATTTTCAGTTGGAAACTTTAGACCTGCATGATTTTCAGTGTGATAACGTTAATATATATATTTTATGCCTGATTTTCAGTGTGAAAACGTAAATCTTTATACTTTCAAATTTTTTTATTAGTTTCAGTTGGACTGGACTGCAGAATTTGGAGTTTGATTTTCAGTTGGAAACTGTAGAACTGCATGATTTTCAGTGTGATAACGTAAATCTATATACTTCATGCATAATTTTCAGTGAGAAAACATAAAATCGGGCATAAAGTATATAGATTTAAGTGTGAAAACATAAATCTACATACTTTATGCATGATTTTCAGTTATTTTATTTGTTTCAGTTAGACTGCAGAATTTAGAGTGTGAAAACGTAAATCTATATAGTAATCCATGATTTTCAGTGTGAAAACGTAAATCTATATACTTTCAAATTATTTTATTAGTTTCAGTTGGACTGAGCTGCAGAATTTGGAGTTTGATTTTCAGTTGGAAACTGTAGACCTGCATGATTTTTAGTGTGATAACGTTAATATATATATTTTATGCATGATTTTCAGTGTGACACGAAAATATATATACTAATGTATGATTTTCAGTGTGAAAACATAAATCTATATACTTCATGCATAATTTTCAGTGGGAAAACATAAAATCGGGCATAAAGTATATAGATTTAAATCTATATACTTTATGCCCGATTTTAAAACATAAATCTACATACTTTATGCATAATTTTCAGTTATTTTATTTGTTTCAGTTAGACTGCAGAATTTAGAGTGTGAAAACGTAAATCCATGATTTTCAGTGTGAAAACGTAAATCTATATACTTTCAAATTATTTGATTAGTTTCAGTTGGACTGAAGTAGAACTGCAGAATTTGGAGTTTGATTTTCATGCATAATTTTCAGTGGGAAAACATAAAATCGGGCATAAAGTATATAGATTTAAGTGTGAAAACATAAATCTACATACTTTATGCATGATTTTCAGTTATTTTATTTGTTTCAGTTAGACTGCAGAATTCAGAGTAAATCTATATAATAATCCATGATTTTCAGTGTGAAAACTTAAATCTATATACTTTCAAATTATTTTATTAGTTTCAGTTGGACTGAAGTAGAACTGCAGAATTTGGAGTTTGATTTTCAGTTGGAAACTGTAGACCTGCATGATTTTAAGTGTGATAACGTTAATATATATATTTTATGCATGATTTTCAGTGTGACACGTAAATCTATATACTTCATGCATAATTTTCAGTGGGAAAACATAAAATCGGGCATAAAGTATATAGATTTAAGTGTGAAAACATAAATCTACATACTTTATGCATAATTTTCAGTTATTTTATTTGTTTCAGTAGAACTGCAGAATTTGGGGTTTGATTTTCAGTTGGAAACTGTAGACCTGCATGATTTTAAGTGTGATAACGTTAATATATATATTTTATGCATGATTTTCAGTGTGACACGTAAATCTATATACTTCATGCATAATTTTCAGTGGGAAAACATAAAATCGGGCATAAAGTATATAGATTTAAGTGTGAAAACATAAATCTACATACTTTATGCATGATTTTCAGTTATTTTATTTGTTTCAGTTAGACTGGAGAATTTAGAGTGTGAAAACGTAAATCTATATACTAATGCATGATTTTCAGTGTGAAAACGTAAATCTATATACTTTCAAATTATTTTATTAGTTTATTAGTTGGACTTGACTGCAGAATTTAGAGTTTGATTTTCAGTTGGAAACTGTAGAACTGCATTATTTTTAGTGTGATAACGTTAATATATATATTTTATGCATGATTTTCAGTGTGACACGAAAATATATATACTAATGCATGATTTTCAGTGTGAAAACATAAATCTATATACTTCATGCACAATTTTCAGTGGGAAACATAAAATCGGGCATAAAGTATATAGATTTAAGTGTGAAAACATAAATCTACATACTTTATGCATGATTTTCAGTTATTTTATTTGTTTCAGTTAGACTGCATGATTTTCAGTGTGAAAACGTAAATCTATATACTTTCAAATTATTTTATTAGTTTCAGTTGGACTGCAGAATTTGGAGTTTGATTTTCAGTTGGAAACTGTAGAACTGCATGATTTTCAGTGTGATAACGTAAATCTATATACTTCATGCATAATTTTCAGTGGGAAAATATAAAATCGGGCATAAAGTATATAGATTTAAGTGTGAAAACATAAATCTACATACTTTATGCATGATTTTCAGTTATTTTATTTGTTTCAGTTAGACTGCATGATTTTCAGTGTGAAAACGTAAATCCATATAGTAATCCATGATTTTCAGTGTAGAAAACGTAAATCTATATAGATTTACGTTTTCAGTTAGACTGCATGATTTTCAGTGTGAAAACGTAAATCCATATAGTAATCCATGATTTTCAGTGTGAAAACGTAAATCCATATAGTAATCCATGATTTTCAGTGTAGAAAACGTAAATCTATATAGATTTACGTTTTCAAATTATTTTATTAGTTTCAGTTGAACTGAGCTGCAGAATTTGGAGTTTGATTTTCAGTTGGAAACTTTAGACCTGCATGATTTTCAGTGTGATAACGTTAATATATATATTTTATGCCTGATTTTCAGTGTGAAAACGTAAATCTTTATACTTTCAAATTTTTTTATTAGTTTCAGTTGGACTGGACTGCAGAATTTGGAGTTTGATTTTCAGTTGGAAACTGTAGAACTGCATGATTTTCAGTGTGATAACGTAAATCTATATACTTCATGCATAATTTTCAGTGAGAAAACATAAAATCGGGCATAAAGTATATAGATTTAAGTGTGAAAACATAAATCTACATACTTTATGCATGATTTTCAGTTATTTTATTTGTTTCAGTTAGACTGCAGAATTTAGAGTGTGAAAACGTAAATCTATATAGTAATCCATGATTTTCAGTGTGAAAACGTAAATCTATATACTTTCAAATTATTTTATTAGTTTCAGTTGGACTGAGCTGCAGAATTTGGAGTTTGATTTTCAGTTGGAAACTGTAGACCTGCATGATTTTTAGTGTGATAACGTTAATATATATATTTTATGCATGATTTTCAGTGTGACACGAAAATATATATACTAATGTATGATTTTCAGTGTGAAAACATAAATCTATATACTTCATGCATAATTTTCAGTGGGAAAACATAAAATCGGGCATAAAGTATATAGATTTAAATCTATATACTTTATGCCCGATTTTAAAACATAAATCTACATACTTTATGCATAATTTTCAGTTATTTTATTTGTTTCAGTTAGACTGCAGAATTTAGAGTGTGAAAACGTAAATCCATGATTTTCAGTGTGAAAACGTAAATCTATATACTTTCAAATTATTTGATTAGTTTCAGTTGGACTGAAGTAGAACTGCAGAATTTGGAGTTTGATTTTCAGTTGGAAACTGTAGACCTGCATGATTTTAAGTGTGATAACGTTAATATATATATTTTATGCATGATTTTCAGTGTGACACGAAAATATATATACTAATGCATGATTTTCGGTGTGAAAACATAAATCTATATACTTCATGCATAATTTTCAGTGGGAAAACATAAAATCGGGCATAAAGTATATAGATTTAAGTGTGAAAACATAAATCTACATACTTTATGCATGATTTTCAGTTATTTTATTTGTTTCAGTTAGACTGCATGATTTTCAGTGTGAAAACGTAAATCTATATAGTAATCCATGATTTTCAGTGTGAAATACTTTCAAATTATTTTATTAGTTTCAGTTGGACTGCAGAATTTGGAGTTTGATTTTCAGTTGGAAACTGTAGAACTGCATTATTTTTAGTGTGATAACGTTAATATATATATTTTATGCATGATTTTCAGTGTGACACGAAAATATATATCCTAATGCATGATTTTCGGTGTGAAAACATAAATCTATATACTTCATGCACAATTTTCAGTGGGAAAACATAAAATCGGGCATAAAGTGTGAAAACATAAATCTACATACTTTATGCATGATTTTCAGTTATTTTATTTGTTTCAGTTAGACTGCAGAATTCAGAGTGTGAAAACGTAAATCTATATAGTAATCCATGATTTTCAGTGTGAAAACTTAAATCTATATACTTTCAAATTATTTTATTAGTTTCAGTTGGACTGGACTGCAGAATTTGGAGTTTGATTTTCAGTTGGAAACTGTAGACCTGCATGATTTTAAGTGTGATAACGTTAATATATATATTTTATGCATGATTTTCAGTGTGACACGAAAATATATATACTAATGTATGATTTTCAGTGTGAAAACATAAATCTATATACTTCATGCATAATTTTCAGTGGGAAAACATAAAATCGGGCATAAAGTATATAGATTTAAATCTATATACTTTATGCCCGATTTTAAAACATAAATCTACATACTTTATGCATAATTTTCAGTTATTTTATTTGTTTCAGTTAGACTGCAGAATTTAGAGTGTGAAAACGTAAATCCATGATTTTCAGTGTGAAAACGTAAATCTATATACTTTCAAATTATTTGATTAGTTTCAGTTGGACTGAAGTAGAACTGCAGAATTTGGAGTTTGATTTTCAGTTGGAAACTGTAGACCTGCATGATTTTAAGTGTGATAACGTTAATATATATATTTTATGCATGATTTTCAGTGTGACACGTAAATCTATATACTTCATGCATATATTCAGTGGGAAAACATAAAATCGGGCATAAAGTATATAGATTTAAGTGTGAAAACATAAATCTACATACTTTATGCATGATTTTCAGTTATTTTATTTGTTTCAGTTAGACTGGAGAATTTAGAGTGTGAAAACGTAAATCTATATACTAATGCATGATTTTCAGTGTGAAAACGTAAATCTATATACTTTCAAATTATTTCATTAGTTTATTGGTTGGACTTGACTGCAGAATTTAGAGTTTGATTTTCAGTTGGAAACTGTAGAACTGCATTATTTTTAGTGTGATAACGTTAATATATATATTTTATGCATGATTTTCAGTGTGACACGAAAATATATATACTAATGCATGATTTTCAGTGTGAAAACATAAATCTATATACTTCATGCACAATTTTCAGTGGGAAACATAAAATCGGGCATAAAGTATATAGATTTAAGTGTGAAAACATAAATCTACCTACTTTATGCATGATTTTCAGTTATTTTATTTGTTTCAGTTAGACTGCATGATTTTCAGTGTGAAAACGTAAATCCATATAGTAATCCATGATTTTCAGTGTAGAAAACGTAAATCTATATAGATTTACGTTTTCAAATTATTTTATTAGTTTCAGTTGAACTGAGCTGCAGAATTTGGAGTTTGATTTTCAGTTGGAAACTTTAGACCTGCATGATTTTCAGTGTGATAACGTTAATATATATATTTTATGCCTGATTTTCAGTGTGAAAACGTAAATCTTTATACTTTCAAATTTTTTTATTAGTTTCAGTTGGACTGGACTGCAGAATTTGGAGTTTGATTTTCAGTTGGAAACTGTAGAACTGCATGATTACGCCCATGATTATGCCCGATTACGTTAGTAAATCTTTATACTTCATGCATAATTTTCAGTGAGAAAACATAAAATCGGGCATAAAGTATATAGATTTAAGTGTGAAAACAAAAGTATGTACTTTATGCATGATTTTCAGTTATTTTATTTGTTTCAGTTAGACTGCAGAATTTAGAGTGTGAAAACGTAAATCTATATAGTAATCCATGATTTTCAGTGTGAAAACGTAAATCTATATACTTTCAAATTATTTTATTAGTTTCAGTTGGACTGGACTGCAGAATTTGGAGTTTGATTTTCAGTTGGAAAAATCATGCAGGTCTACACCTGCATGATTTTCAGTGTGATAACGTTAATATATATATTTTATGCATGATTTTTAGTGTGACACGAAAATATATATACTAATGCATGATTTTCAGTGGGAAAACATAAAATCGGGCATAAAGTATATAGATTTAAGTGTGAAAACATAAATCTACATACTTTATGCATGATTTTCAGTTATTTTATTTGTTTCAGTTAGACTGGAGAATTTAGAGTGTGAAAACGTAAATCTATATAGTAATCCATGATTTTCAGTGTGAAAACGTAAATCTATATACTTTCAAATTATTTTATTAGTTTCAGTTGGACTGGACTGCAGAATTTGGAGTTTGATTTTCAGTTGGAAACTGTAGAACTGCATTATTTTTAGTGTGATAACGTTAATATATATATTTTATGCCTGATTTTCAGTGTGAAAACGTAAATCTTTATACTTTCAAATTTTTTTATTAGTTTCAGTTGGACTGGACTGCAGAATTTGGAGTTTGATTTTCAGTTGGAAACTGTAGAACTGCATGATTTTCAGTGTGATAACGTAAATCTAAATACTTCATGCATGATTTTCAGTGTGAAAACGTAAATCTATATAGTAATCCATGATTTTCAGTGTGAAAACGTAAATACTTTCAAATTATTTTATTAGTTTCAGTTGGACTGCAGAATTTGGAGTTTGATTTTCAGTTGGAAACTGTAGACCTGCATGATTTTCAGTGTGATAACGTTAATATCTATATTTTATGCATGATTTTCAGTGTGACACGAAAATATATATACTAATGCATGATTGTCAGTGTGAAAACATAAATCTATTATACTTCATGCATAATTTTCCGTGGGAAAACATAAAATCGGGCATAAAGTATATAGATTTAAGTGTGAAAACATAAATCTACATACTTTATGCATGATTTTCAGTTATTTTATTTGTTTCAGTTAGACTGCAGAATGAAAAACGTAAATCTATATAGTAATCCATGATTTTCAGTGTGAAAACGTAAATCTATATACTTTCAAATTATTTTATTAGTTTCAGTTGGAGTGAGCTGCAGAATTTGGAGTTTGATTTTCAGTTGGAAACTGTAGAACTGCATGATTTTCAGTGTGATAACGTAAATCTAAATACTTCATGCATAATTTTCAGTGGGAAAACATAAAATCGGGCATAAAGTATATAGATTTAAATCTATATACTTTATGCCCGATTTTAAAACATAAATCTACATACTTTATGCATAATTTTTAGTTATTTTATTTGTTTCAGTTAGACTGCAGAATTTAGAGTGTGAAAACGTAAATCCATGATTTTCAGTGTGAAAACGTAAATCTATATACTTTCAAATTATTTGATTAGTTTCAGTTGGACTGAAGTAGAACTGCAGAATTTGGAGTTTGATTTTCAGTTGGAAACTGTAGACCTGCATGATTTTCAGTGTGATAACGTTAATATATATATATATTTTATGCATGATTTTCAGTGTGACACGTAAATCTATATACTTCATGCACAATTTTCAGTGGGAAAAAATAAAATCGGGCATAAAGTATATAGATTTAAGTGTGAAAACATAAATCTACATACTTTATACATGATTTTCAGTTATTTTATTTGTTTCAGTTAGACTGCATGATTTTCAGTGTGAAAACGTAAATCTATATACTGTCAAATTATTTTATTAGTTTCAGTTGGACTGCAGAATTTGGAGTTTGATTTTCAGTTGGAAACTGTAGAACTGCATGATTTTCAGTGTGATAACGTAAATCTATATACTTCATGCATAATTTTCAGTGGGAAAACATAAAATCGGGCATAAAGTATATAGATTTAAGTGTGAAAACATAAATCTACATACTTTATGCATGATTTTCAGTTATTTTATTTGTTTCAGTTAGACTGGAGAATTTAGAGTGTGAAAACGTAAATCTATATACTAATGCATGATTTTCAGTGTGAAAACGTAAATCTATATACTTTCAAATTATTTTATTAGTTTCAGTTGGACTGGACTGCATAATTTAGAGTTTGATTTTCAGTTGGAAACTGTAGAACTGCATTATTTTTAGTGTGATAACGTTAATATATATATTTTATGCATGATTTTCAGTGTGAAAACATAAATCTATATACTTCATGCATAATTTTCAGTGGGAAAACATAAAATCGGGCATAAAGTATATAGATTTAAGTGTGAAAACATAAATCTACATACTTTATACATGATTTTCAGTTATTTTATTTGTTTCAGTTAGACTGCATGATTTTCAGTGTGAAAACGTAAATCTATATACTGTCAAATTATTTTATTAGTTTCAGTTGGACTGCAGAATTTGGAGTTTGATTTTCAGTTGGAAACTGTAGAACTGCATGATTTTCAGTGTGATAACGTAAATCTATATACTTCATGCATAATTTTCAGTGGGAAAACATAAAATCGGGCATAAAGTATATAGATTTAAGTGTGAAAACATAAATCTACATACTTTATGCATGATTTTCAGTTATTTTATTTGTTTCAGTTAGACTGGAGAATTTAGAGTGTGAAAACGTAAATCTATATACTAATGCATGATTTTCAGTGTGAAAACGTAAATCTATATACTTTAAAATTATTTTATTAGTTTCAGTTGGACTGGACTGCAGAATTTGGAGTTTGATTTTCAGTTGGAAACTGTAGACCTGCATGATTTTCAGTGTGATAACGTTAATATATATATTTTATGCATGATTTTCAGTGTGACACGAAAATATATATACTAATGTATGATTTTCAGTGTGAAAACATAAATCTATATACTTCATGCACAATTTTCAGTGGGAAAACATAAAATCGGGCATAAAGTATATAGATTTAAGTGTGAAAACATAAATCTACATACTTTATGCATGATTTTCAGTTATTTTATTTGTTTCAGTTAGACTGCATGATTTTCAGTGTGAAAACGTAAATCTATATAGTAATCCATGATTTTCAGTGTGAAAACGTAAATCTATATACTTTCAAATTATTTTATTAGTTTCAGTTGGACTGCAGAATTTGGAGTTTGATTTTCAGTTGGAAACTGTAGAACTGCATGATTTTCAGTGTGATAACGTAAATATATATATTTTATGCATAATTTTCAGTGGGAAAACATAAAATCGGGCATAAAGTATATAGATTTAAGTGTGAAAACATAAATCTACATACTTTATGCATGATTTTCAGTTATTTTATTTGTTTCATAACTGCAACAAATAAAATAACTGAAAATCATGCATAAAGTATGTAGATTTATGTTTTCACACTTAAATCTATATACTTTATGCACGATTTTAGAATGACTGCAGAATTCAGAGTGTGAAAACGTAAATCTATATACTTTCAAATTTTTTTATTAGTTTCAGTTGGACTCCAGTTCAGTTGGAAACTGTAGAACTGCATGATTTGTGTGATAACGTAAATCTATATACTTCATGCATAATTTTCAGTGGGAAAACATAAAATCGGGCATAAAGTATATAGAGTTAAGTGTGAAAACATAAATCTACATACTTCATGCATGATTTTCAGTTATTTTATTTGTTTCAGTCTACTGCAGAATGAAAAACGTAAATCTATATAGTAATCCATGATTTTCAGTGTGAAAACGTAAATCTATATACTTTCAAATTATTTTATTAGTTTCAGTTGGACTGAGCTGCAGAATTTGGAGTTTCATTTTCAGTTGGAAACTGTAGACCTGCATGATTTTCAGTGTGATAACGTTAATATATATATATATTTTATGCATGATTTTCAGTGTGACACGTAAATCTATATACTAATGCATGATTTTCAGTGTGAAAACATAAATCTATATACTTCATGCACAATTTTCAGTGGGAAAACATAAAATCGGGCATAAAGTATATAGATTTAAGTGTGAAAACATAAATCTACATACTTTATGCATGATTTTCAGTTATTTTATTTGTTTCAGTTAGACTGCATGATTTTCAGTGTGAAAACGTAAATCTATATACTTTCAAATTATTTTATTAGTTTCAGTTGGACTGCAGAATTTGGAGTTTGATTTTCATGCATAATTTTCAGTGGGAAAACATAAAATCGGGCATAAAGTATATAGATTTAAGTGTGAAAACATAAATCTACATACTTTATGCATAATTTTCAGTTATTTTATTTGTTTCAGTAGAACTGCAGAATTTGGAGTTTGATTTTCAGTTGGAAACTGTAGACCTGCATGATTTTAAGTGTGATAACGTTAATATATATATTTTATGCATGATTTTCAGTGTGACACGTAAATCTATATACTTCATGCATAATTTTCAGTGGGAAAACATAAAATCGGGCATAAAGTATATAGATTTAAGTATGAAAACATAAATCTACATCCTTTATGCATGATTTTCAGTTATTTTATTTGTTTCAGTTAGACTGGAGAATTTAGAGTGTGAAAACGTAAATCTATATACTTTCAAATTATTTTATTAGTTTCAGTTGGACTGAGCTGCAGAATTTGGAGTTTGATTTTCAGTTGGAAACTGTAGACCTGCATGATTTTCAGTGTGATAACGTTAATATATATATTTTATGCATGATTTTCAGTGTGACACGAAAATATATATACTAATGTATGATTTTCAGTGTGAAAACATAAATCTATATACTTCATGCACAATTTTCAGTGGGAAAACATAAAATCGGGCATAAAGTATATAGATTTAAGTGTGAAAACATAAATCTACATACTTTATGCATGATTTTCAGTTATTTTATTTGTTTCTTACTGCAGAATTTAGAGTGTGAAAACGTAAATCTATATAGTAATCCATGATTTTCAGTGTGAAAACGTAAATCTATAGATTACTTGGAGTTTAATTTTCAGTTGCAAACTGTAGAACTGCATGATTTTCAGTGTGATAACGTAAATCAATATACTTCATGCATAATTTTCAGTGGGAAAACATAAAATCGGGCATAAAGTATATAGATTTAAGTATGAAAACATAAATCTACATACTTTATGCATGATTTTCAGTTATTTTATTTGTTTCAGTTAGACTGGAGAATTTAGAGTGTGAAAACGTAAATCTATATACTTTCAAATTATTTTATTAGTTTCAGTTGGACTGAGCTGCAGAATTTGGAGTTTGATTTTCAGTTGGAAACTGTAGACCTGCATGATTTTCAGTGTGATAACGTTAATATATATATTTTATGCATGATTTTCAGTGTGACACGAAAATATATATACTAATGTATGATTTTCAGTGTGAAAACATAAATCTATATACTTCATGCACAATTTTCAGTGGGAAAACATAAAATCGGGCATAAAGTATATAGATTTAAGTGTGAAAACATAAATCTACATACTTTATGCATGATTTTCAGTTATTTTATTTGTTTCTTACTGCAGAATTTAGAGTGTGAAAACGTAAATCTATATAGTAATCCATGATTTTCAGTGTGAAAACGTAAATCTATAGATTACTTGGAGTTTAATTTTCAGTTGCAAACTGTAGAACTGCATGATTTTCAGTGTGATAACGTAAATCAATATACTTCATGCATAATTTTCAGTGGGAAAACATAAAATCGGGCATAAAGTATATAGATTTAAGTGTGAAAACATAAATCTACATACTTGTGCATGATTTTCAGTTATTTTATTTGTTTCAGTTAGACTGCAGAATTTCGAGTGTGAAAACGTAAATCTATATACTTTCAAATTATTTTATTAGTTTCAGTTGGACTGGACTGCAGAATTTGGAGTTTGATTTTCAGTTGGAAACTGCAGAACTGCATGATTTTCTAACGTTTTATATATATTTCATGCATGATTTTCAGTGTGACACGTAAATCTATATACTAATGCATGATTTTCAGTGTGAAAACGTAAATCTATATACTTTCAAATTATTTTATTAGTTTCAGTTGGACTGGACTGCAGAATTTGGAGTTTGATTTTCCATTGGAAACTGTAGAACTGCACGATTTTCAGTGTGAAAACATAAAATCGTGCATAAAGTATATATTTATTTTCAGTTGAAAACGTTAATATATATATTTTATATGTTTTCACACTTAAATCTATATACTGATTTTCAGTGTGAAAGCAAGATTTTATGCTTCCAACTGAAAATTATGCATAATTTTCAGTTGGAAACAAAATCTTGCATAAAGTATATAGATTTGTGTGAAAACTTTATGCATGATTTTCAGTTACTTTACAGAATTTGGAGTCTGAAAACGTAAATCTATATGCATGATTTTCAGTTGGACTGCATGATTTTCAATTGGACTGCAGAATTTTGACTGTATGCATGTCAGTGTTAAATCTATATACTTTATTCATGATTTTATTTTATTTGAAACAGTGTCTACACGGGATTTTCAGTGTGAAAACATAAATACTTCATGTTGGAAACATGGAAACATAAAATCGTGCATAGAGTTTAAATGTTAAATGTGATAGATTTAAGTGTGAAAACATAAATCTATATACTTATGCATGACGTTAATCTTTATGCACGATTTTCAGTGTTAAATCTATGTACTTTCTAATTATTTTAAATCTGTTGCAAAACGGACCATTATATGGTCCGTTTTGCTCCATGCATTTAATGCGGTGATTTTTCGCATTGTTGATCCACAAAGTTATTCATTCCATCCTCCATCCAGTCCTTCTGTCACCGATACAGTATCTTTTGAGCAAAGAACAGAGAAACAATGCCTTAATTTAAACTTTTAAACTTTTTACTTTTGTAATTTAATTAATTCTTGAATTTTGTCATTTTTACTAGATATGTTTCAAATGAGCCATCAAGCAATGTCAAAAAATCATTTTATGTCTAGATTAAGTCCAAAAAACGGGTAGGGGTGAATTATATTTGGCCCAATGTTACCAAATATAGTAATTTGGGCCCAGACCCCCCAGAATTGAAATTTCTGTTTGTACTTGCTAAAAAAAACACCATCCTCCATCCAGTCAGAACATCCAAAAATTGGGAATATGGTAGTTTGGGCCCAGACGCCAAAAAATCGAATTTTTTTAAATGTTTCTTTATCTATTCCATTCCGCCTCTAACGAATCATCAGACGATTTTAAAACAAAATATGCCCCAAACAGTGATTTTTCCCCATGCAGAAAAATTTTTCCCCATGCAGAAAAAACGATGGTCCACCTTAACAAATCCTTGTGTTCCTTTCTGCTCGCCAGACGAATGAGTAGGGAGACGAATGATAGGGAGACGAATAAGAACCGTGTGAAGGCAACACCGAATCTTTCACGAATCCGTACCATTAAAACCAATAAATCTACAACAGTCGAACTAGAAACAGTGCAGACACTTTCCAAACTCCTAGGAGTTTGGAAAGTGTCTGCACAATATGTTGTTTTCTACCTCATATATTTTTGAGATTTATTTCATGCAACAAATTCGTACGGGATTCGTAAACGGTTCAATTACTACAATTAAACGGTTTTCTCGCTAGATCTGCTAGCATTTTTTTCTGAGAATTTTAGGACATAAGACTATTTCTTAAGCTAGCTTTGATATTTCAATATTTCAAAATATCCCAGGCTTTCTCGATTACTCGAACATGCAATCACGTCCATTGTTTGTTTTTCACTCAACTTACATACAATAACATTAAAGTTACAAATGACGGAGACATTCGAAAATAATAAAAACAAACTGAGGAATTTTGATGGATGAAAAATCATGTAAATTAATCAAAAACAAATTTTATCGATCAACGAAAATACTCCTGCCATATTCAAGGGAGATAATAACGAACTTAGAACATAATAACGAACATAGAAAAAATGATGCCGTTTAATTTTCTTTTATAAGATAAAAACTACTTGATTAATTTACGTGAATTTTTGGTATATCGTACATCAAACAGATATTTCTCATTTGTTCATTTCTTTTTTCGAATGTCTCAAAATAATAATTTCAGAGACATTAAAATAAAAAAAAAAGTACAGAAAACACAAAATATTATGTATATTCACGTCCGTCTTCACCAAGACTTTGACAGAAATCCTAAAAAATGCTGCTCGGCACTATTTGAAAACAACTTTTATTATTTTAAATATAAAATGCTATAATGTTAAAAAACAAAACATGGTAAATGTTTCTTTTTTTTGGGTACAAGACAGAAGGGAAATTACTCTGTAAAGGAAAATAAATCACATTTAAATGTGATTTATTTTCCTTCCTGGCCATAATAATTTGTTTTCAAATGCAAGCAGCATCCTTTAAATCACTGATTTTAAGGATAACATGAATGGAACTAAAATCAGAAAATCATAAGAATGGGACATCTTTGTTTTATTTACTTTTTTATTATTCATAACAGAGAAAAATGGAAACTGACGATCTTACAAAAAATGACTGAGGAACATAAGTTAAATGAAGTTATGTTTCGCCTTTTTCTACAAATTTATTTTTTTGTGGCTGATTTTTCGATGTAACTATATGTATGTATATATATATATATATATATATATATATATATATATATATATATATATATATATATATATATATATATATATATATATATATATATATATATATATGACCAAAAAATTCAGACTTTAATCAAATAATTTATTTCATTTTAATTTTGCCATGGTAAAATTACATCGTAATCATTTACTCGCTGTTCATAAATGAAAGTGTCAAGCACAAAAAAACATTTATCAATCTTTCTCTCTCTTTTTAAATGTTTTATTTTCTCCACACTCGTTTAGGTCTCTGAACCCACCACCTTCTTCAGTGATGAAGGTTGTATGAAACATGTTAATATTTAATGAAAATGAATATTAATTTTAATCAATGTAAAAACTTAAAACAAAGAAAAGAAAAGAAAAAACAAGGCTAAAATTGATGCGTGATTAATGCGTTAAAAAGAGAACAAAATCAGAATAGAAGAAAAAATAAATAAGTAAATGGATAAAAATGCATAAATCGAGATGACATTCAGTCCAGTCTATGGAAACGAGTCAACAGTAAATTTTTCAGCTATTTATCAGATGATAATGATGTCAAAGTTACCATTTCTAATTGTTGTGGGGAGATTCTGTTAACATCCAATATATAATGTGCACGCAACCACATTTTAAAGTAAAGTTGATTTTTTACCCTGTCGCCAGCCACATGCATGTTTTCAGAAAATATGCGTTTATTTTGTTTCCTTTCAAAATCTCTTACATTTTCTTTGGCAGACAGTGTTTACTCACATTCCCACGGGAAATTTTCTAAATTTTGGTTAAATAACCAAAATTATTTCATTTTTTCCTTCTTTTCAGACTTAATTTTTTCGGACGTTCTGGGTTAGTGAAATAACAATTAACGAACACAAATGTAAGTAAATTTTTGACATTCGAAAAATAACGCATTTTTTCACTTTTTTTTCATCGTCAGGTCACTTGAACAATGCAATTTCAGAGTTAGCCAAAAGATCAGCTAAGATCCCACTCCCAAATTGCCTCAGACTAGGATTTCTCTTTCACTGACCTTCTCGGAGATAAAAATATAAAACAAAACAATAAAAAAAACGAAAAAAAAAGAGTTTTAGGTTTAGTTAATACGTTGTTTGATTATTTTTTTTTACTTTCCTTATCACAATACATAAAAATATCAATTACTGATTGCAAAAAACAAAAAAAAAGTTCAGCGAAAGTAATAGTAATTTTGGTGACTAAATTAGGAAATAACACTGTCGTTGCATACTTACATGATTCTGAATTAAAAAAAAATATTTTAATTATTTTCATATAAGACTTTAATTTTTTCATGAAACCTACTACCAATTTGTAGTCACTGAAACGTTGATCCATTAGAAATCGTCGTATATCGGAAATGTTGACTCTGAATCAGCAATTTTTTTTACTAAGAGCAATCTATTTAATTTGCTTGAAAACCGTAAATACTTATTTAAAAATGAAACAATAAATACTTATTTAAAAATATTTATTATAACTTGCTCCAAACTTAGCTAAATCGCTTTTATTTACAAAAATATAACATATTCTTTATATGCTCAAATTCTATTTTAATCACCTAATTTTTAATTTTAATTAAAGAGGGAGGAATATACTTATAGTTAAATTTATTTTTATTAATTTTTAATTTTAATCACAATTCGATTCTTTATTCATTGTCAATTTGAAGTCTAGGTAATTAAAAAATCTATTCATCTCCAATTCTATGAAATACAAATAAGAATCATTCAGAAATATATATCCGGCTTGATAATAGTTCCTTTTCATGAAAAGCAACAAAAATGTTTGCTAATGGGCAATCAAGACGACATCAGTCTGTCTGTACGGACATAGTAGTAAACCTGAACTAAATTATATATATATATATATATATATATATATATATATATATATATATGAGAGAGAGAGATGATTTTTTTCTTTACGCACCAAGAATTCAACATAAACAACAGTTTGCTTCTGAGACGATATGTTTTTTTTTATTAATATCGAGTCACTTCATCAGCATGTATATATATATATATATATATATATATATGTATGTATATATATATGTATGTATGTATATATATATATGTATGTATATATATATATGTATGTATATATATATATAGGTATATATGTATGTATATATGTATATATATATGTATATATGTATGTATATATGTATATATATATATATGTATGTATATATGTATGTATATATATATATGTATATATATATATGTATATATATATATATATATATATATATATGTATATATATATATGTATAGATGTATGTATATATATGTATATATATATGTATGTATATATATATATATATATATGTATATATATATATATATGTATGTATATATATATATGTATATATATTTATATATATATATATATATATATATATATGTATATATATATATATGTATATATATATATATATGTATGTATATATATATATGTATATATATTTATATATATATATATATATATATATATATATATATATATATATATATATATATATCATTGTTGGCTTCTAAGTTGTGCTGATGAAGTGATTCGATATTAATAAAAAAACGGTATAAAGGTAGCTAGCCTGAATCTAAATTCAGTTTTTGTTCAGATAAAATTAGTTTGCTGATTAAAGGACATAACATTGATTAAATGACATAACATTGTTTGATTTTGTTAGAGTTTATAATGAGTGCTGATTCAAGGAGTCTTCACCGAGAGTTAATTAAAATGAATTTAATAATTTTAGCAATGATCGTGTTGGGAGAAAAGTGCGTTCAGAGAGTTGCTGTTTTTTATATCTCTTTTATGTTCACAACTCAATTTTCCACTCATGATTTATTTTTTCATAAGCGACCCTTTTTTAAGCTTACGCCTGCCACCACCTCTGTTTCAAACATTTGGTACTTGTGTGTTGTTTTCTTCAGACAATCATCCTGAGGAAGTCTTGAAATAAAGACGAAACGTTGATAAATAATATATTTTGTTTTTTTATTCTTTCAATTTCCATTACGTCGGAACACTATTTCCATTCTTTATCAAATACACATGGGAATAAGATCCGAGTCTAAGGTTTACGTGCATCAAAAATGCTGTAATCCTTCTCTCATCACCATCTAACATAAACTCGGATCTTATTCCTTAAGTAAACATCTGTTAAAAACCGCATTCAAACAATGCAATATACCTCGCCATCGCATAATATATATCATGTGTTAACATCGAAACGCTGGTTGATCCGTGTAGACTTTTTCTAATGTTTATATATGTATATATATATATACACACAGACAAGTAAAAGATGAGAATTAAGATTGTAAAAATACAATATCTATTAAATCATCAGTTGCTCCAAGCAAGGATTTTCAAATAAAAGAAATTTATTTTTCTTTTATCAAAAAAATATTACTAATATAATATTATTAGTCTCACAATGCTAGGGAGATCAATATACAGGATCAGGGTTAGGAAAGGATTAGCGAGTACAATTAAATAAACTGAACTTAATTAGAGTGATAAATGAGATGGGGAAAGATATAACGGAGAGTAGAGTTGACGGTCGGTTACAAATATTAATTTATAACCGACCGTCAACTCTATTCTCCGTTATATCTTTCCCCATCTCATTTATCACTGCAAAATCTGTAGAGTATGTTTTAAGACAGGAGATAGGAGTAATCGTTAGTAGAAAGTGCAAAATAAAATAGATAGATTCAAAAAAAAAGAAAAGAAAATATATAAGAATAAAGAATTAGGAATAGAAAAGCCATAAGAAATTAAGATAAATAAGGTGGCATTCTTAAAGGATACATAATTGTAAATTTGAAAATGGGGGGTACCGAAAGTGCAGGACATTAAAAAGGATGGTACATAAAAGTCATGGGTTAAAGTTAAAAGAACAAAGATTGAAGTTAAAATATCAAGATTAAATTGGAAGATAAAAAGAGGGAGGAATATACTTATAGTTAAATATTGGTATCAAGATTAATGGGTTAAAAGACTCTCCATGCAGAATTAAAAAGAGTTCTAAAATTAGAGATACTTATAGTAAAATAGAGGTTTGAAAAAGACCAGGTTAAGAAGTTGTTTTAGGTAAATTTTAATGTAAGTCAATTAAAGTAAATTGTTGTGTTAGCTGAGAAAGGCTATTGGATGGAGGAAGGCTATAAAGTTCATATACTTAAATTTTCTTTTATGTCTGCATGCTGAAAGAAATTCGGTTTTAGAATTTATAATGTTTTTACTCTTCGGCAGTGATTATCATAACTTTAGTACATAGTTGGCAAAACCTAGATCCTGGGGTATAAGATCTAGAATTTTTCAAAATCGGCCAATGCAGAGAGTAAAGGATGTTTTTATGATTAAATATTTTGATTAAATTAAGTCTTATTACTTTTAAAAGAAGAGATGTGGTTGGCTATGCGTTTTTTATTGGGAAAGCACTGGCTCCTATGTAAGTATGTATTTTATATGTGGTTATTGATTATTTATAGTTACTACTATAAATAATCAATAACCACATATAAATACATCGTCTTGGGTCTGTATGCTTAAGTTCTAATTAGAGGTTTAGTCAAAATTGTTGTTAATTGGTAAAGAAAGGTGGTTAGTGTTTTGGGTATTGTGATGCGGTACGGCTTGAGAATGTGTAGGATTACCGGGTAAAGGAGGTATATGTGTACAGGTGTTATTTTGTTGATCAGCATTGCAAGGGAATTGCTTCACAGTGCAGGCATATATAACGTCTCTATGTATAAAATCATTGTTTAGTGGACATTCTCTAGATTACAATTATTAGAAGGGGCTACTGGGGTATGTGAAGATTTAATAATAGCTTGTATTATAGAATAGAAGATTTTTATAGAATTTTTGTTCAGGATGCTTAAAAGATTTTTCTATAATTTTAAAGAATTCTCTAGGGATATTAGTTTTAAAATTGCTATTGTAGGGCGGGTTAAACCAAAGGTTGTTCTTTCTCGTTTATGTGGTCTAGATTTTTGAGGGTTAAGTTGTTTGCCATTGTTAGTAGGGTTCCTAGGTCTGTTTTTATAGGCATTATTATTTTTAATAGCTGTTATATTCTTCTGCTTTACTGCCATGTTATGCATAATTATGCTCAAAGATTTTTTCCCGGGTAATGGAGTTGTTTTTATATGTAATTTTATCATTGTATGTAGAAATTCGAATTTCGGTCGAAAATCGATTTATTTTGATATTCTGTTGGGTGCTTGGAGAGCTTATGAATGTAAAATAGCATTAGGTTGGGTTTATACATGATTCAGAATTAAGGTTTAACGGTAAGTCAAGGAAGTTAGATGTTCTCTTCTCTTTAGTATAAATAGTCCAAAGTTTTTACAGAAAATATGTAAATCCTTAATTTTATTGCATAGTCTAGGTCTCTCTCTAGAAACAAAAAGTGTGTCATTTCTGTACAACCCACCTAGTAAATGCCTAAGATCAGCTTTAAGTTCCCATGAAATCAATGACAATCAATGAAGAGTCTGATGACCCCCATAGTAATGTCATAGTTATTAGGTGTATCTTTTCTTGTCCAAAGTTTATTATCGAATTGTAACAGGGATCTTCCGGTAAGATCAGAGTTGTTTTCAGCAAAAATGAGTGCTTTATTATGGAGAATCAGGGAGAAGGATTGGTAATAGTTATCGATATAGAAAGTTATTAAATTTTAATTTAAATTGGATTTATCCTTAAGATTTAGGAAGGATTGCCATAGGGGAAAAGAGTTTTTTTATGCCAGAGATAATTCTATGTAGGATTTTTTTTTACAAATAATGCTTAAATCAGATCTAGAACATCAAATTAAACTTTCATAGTACATCTCGAGTGTAGTTAAGAATATTCATAAAGGGGTAATAGGGATTTAGCTTCATTGTTTATGCTGTTGAGTGTATTATTTGAGGTAATTTTGTATGATTTATTGAGTTCCTTATATATTAAGTTCTTATAAGCAGAATCTTTTCTTTGAAACACCTTGTTTTGAACAATAGATATTGTATTTTTACAATCTTTATTTTCATTTTTATTTTACTTGTCTATATAATTGCTATATCTCGTAATCTTTCATGATAGGTTCTACTTTAAAGGTATACGTTATATATTTATTATCCTGTTTTTTACACAAACACACACATATATATATATATATATATATATATATATATATATATATATATATATGTGTGTATATATATATATATATATATATATATATATATATATATATATATATATATATATATCTATATATATATATATATATATATATATATATATATATATATATATCTATATATATATATATATATATATATATATATATCTATATATATATATATATATATATATATCTATATATATATATATATATATATATATATATATATCTATATATATATATATATATATATATATGTGTGTGTGTGTGTGTGTTTGTGTGTGTGTGTATATATATATATATATATATATTCTCTATGTATAAAGTTATTTGACACATTTAAACAAAATATTTGAAAGTAAAAAAAAAAAAAATTAATCAACAAGCTTAATTAACATATTTGTTCGACACATTAGTTTTTAATTAAAAAAAATGGTGTTATTCTTTTTTGAACCTTTGTTACTTCAAAAAGAAATTACTTTGAAATTGAAATCAACCACCCTTTGTGTGAATTGTAATTTTCTGGCAATAGAAATTGAACATAACAGCTTTCATCTCAGTTTTGATTGTTAAAATAAACATGAATATTTGTTCAACCTTGTTTGAAATGAATGGCAACAGATTATTCTGCAATTCTGTCCCTTTCCGAGGAATGCATGAAAATCTATGTTGAAATATGTTAATTTCAGTTATTACCATGATTTAATCGTGTTAGCAATTAAAGGCCAAAAGATGAGGGTTATGTTTGCATTCAAAAGATATTTTAGGTTGACATGGAAAGTAAAAGCTGACCTTTTTGTCTATAAAGGGCAATCAGTACAAATACAACAAAAGCAAAACAACTGCTTCAATCACAAAATTTAATTTCTATGAAACATTCAAACGATCGTCTTGTGCAGTAAATTCTCGTTCATTTGTATAGAACTAAAAATTTTTATAAGATAATTTATTTTGTGAACATTTTTATGGGTGTTATGTGCTTTTTTGACACTGTGATGTCAGGTAAAAGTTTAATGAAGTTGACCCCCCTCCTTATGATTTCACTAAATCAGTTTCACATTTCATGGTTAAATGTAAAAATGATTAAAATCTTTTTGACACTTCTTATGATAAAGAAGTATTTTAATATTTCCAAATGAGATCGATTCATGATGGCCACCACACATGCAACTCTAGTTCATCACTATTAAAACTTGATCTGTTGACAGAAAAACACGAAACTGATAAAAGTGAAATCATTTTTGTTTCAATGATAAAAGCATTTGATGTGATGTTTGAACTGCAAGAGATAAACAAAAACACTGATATTAATTCAACTGGGATTAAATGATGTCAAATTCTACAAAAACAAGCATCATGACATTCAAGACTTATTATTACAAAACTGTATATACTGTACTAATCTACAACTCTGAGTCCATTCGTTTCGTCTTAATTCACAAAGAATTATTCAAAATTAACAAAAGTTTTAAAGATTAAAAAATAAACTGCAAATATGAAATGAAGAATTTAACAAATTTGCGATTGTTCATTTGCAATTAAAGATGAATTAAATTTGTGGCATCAAAGATTTTCAGCACAAAAATTGAATGTTAATTTTTTAGAATTGAAATTTATTGAAACAAATCATGGTGGGAAGAAATTGATTTAATTTTAATTTTGCCAGAAATTTTAGGAGTGTTTTCAAATAAGAAATATTTTTTATAACTAAAAAAAAAAAACATTTTCTCAGCATAAATGCTGAGATTTTGTTAACAAAATGGTTTAAAGTAATCTCGATATAAATAAAATTTTGTGAACATTTCACGTGATCCATGTATGTCTCTGTTTCTTGCCTCTACATGACTTACAAATTGTTATTTTTATTTACTAATAATCAACTATTTATTGAAATAAAAACATGCAACCAAATTTTAAAAAAATCCTATTTAAAAAGTAATTTAATTATGACATTATTGGCATAATTCATTTCATGCAAGTCAGCTATTTAAATAAAAAAAATGAATTATTTTGTAACCCTTCTAAATTTGAAAGCCTTTAAACTGTCAAATAGAAAGTAATTTAAAATTCTTATGTTTTATGGATTAAAAGTTTTGAAAGCATGCAACAAAGATTAAAACAACATTAATACCTTAATAACAAAATTAGTTAATGTTTGATAACAATTTGGTTCCATTAATAATTTAATGACCAAATCATACCATAATAATTAAAGTTTTAAAATAATAATTTGGTAAAATAAAACAAATGGCATAGTTTAAAAAAACAAAACAAAAACAAGATGAGGCAAAAATGAAAGTAAAAAGACTCCTGGGCAACGCCGGGTGAGTACAACTAGTTATCCAGAAGTAATCACTTTTCTCAATTGGGTTAAATGATTCAAGAGTTTTGTTGTTGAACAGAAATACTTGGGTTTGTTGACATCAAGGGCATCATTTACAATGACAGTTTATCATTATTTGGAAAACCAATCAAATGAAATGTTTCTTCTTTGGCTTCTTTTTTTCTTCCTATTTCTTCGAAAAGAATTTGTTTTTTTCTTCAGTATTTGTAGCGTTGCTGCTGCTGATGTTGTTGTTGTAAAAAAGGTCATTATTGTCATATGGATTAAATTTGTTGTTGGCAGTGAAATCAGCAACTTTCTATTCTGGAACTAAGGCAGTAAACGATTGTTGAAAACAACTTCATTCCTTCAGGTTCTTCAAAGCAGTCGTGAATCGCAACATTTCAACTAACGACATGTTCAGGTTCTTCTCCAAACATTTGTAAAAAAAATCTGGAGCCTGTAAAAGATTAAGGAAGAATATTTTGCTATAAATGTAGATTTTCATTAATTGGCAGATTTTCAGAGAAACAGATTTATCTATTATATAAAGCAAAATTGTAACTGTGTGTCCGGCTAAAAGTCAGAAGCTACACAAGATATGCTTACAAACCTTACATTATCAGATTCAGTGTGACTCCGACCTTGTTAGCCTATGTATTTGTTGTTGCCCTAGAGTTTATTACCAAATGATTTTATTTTTTTAAATAAGTAAAAGAAGTTGTTGGGACTCCAAGCATTGCTCTGTGTGAGTGAGTGAAATAGGAATTAACCTAATCTTTATTTATTATGCAAAATGTTTTCATGTTGTTGTTTACAAGGAAGATTTTTTTTAATATCCCAAAGAAAAAGTCGATCTTTTGCCTAAACTTGCTTAAAGAAAAAAAAAGAGAAATCAGCATATGGCGCTCAAGTGTTTATATAGTTATGCTCTGAGATTCGCCTAAGAGAAGGCCACTGATTGATAAGGAGGAAGTAGATTACTTGAACCAATCAGGGGGCAGCTAAGAAGTCATTGATATTCAAACAATATGGTGGCTGTGTGCCGGCTTGTAGCTTGCTGCTACAATACCACCCTGCTTGGATTGATTTCCGGTAAAAAATCAAAAAAAGTTTATCAAAGTAAAATAATGGTTTACCTCGTTGAAATTGTCCGTCTGTGACGGTAGTTTTGTAAGTCCGAATTTGCATTTCGTTGGCAGATGAAATGTGAAGTGGTAAGGATTTTTTTATATCCCCTAGTGGCGGTTATTTGGTAAAATCCGCATATGAACACGAGGTAAGTTGCAGTGACTTTGTTCAAATTTGTTTTCGTACAATTGCTTCAACAATTTCTTAAAATTTGAACTGTTTGAGGTCGTTAGGTTGATGCTCCTGTTGCTGTTGTCCGTCATGTTACTTCAGGAAAAGTTTTTTACGTGAAAAAATAAATGTTGCTTCAAGTCACCTTCGGTGAAGGTTTGGCCAATCGCCAGTGACGAGATGTCTTGTCAACAATGTTGCTTTGAATCCCCAGTGAAGGATTTTATTTTCTTCTGTGAAAAATGTTTGCTTTGAGTCACCTTCGGTGAAGGTTTGGCTAGTCGCCAGTGACCAGTTTGCCTTATCGACATTGTTCATTAGAATCTTCAGTGAAGTTTTTTATTTTTTTCTGTGAAAAAAATGTTTCAGTGAAGGACTTTTATTTTTATCAGCAGGTCACCGGTCGTCCGTGATGAGTTTGTCTTAATTATATCCGTTGGTAATGGTGGTTCTGTGAATTAAGAGTGAATGACGAGGCATAGTGTTGTGACCGTTTTCAAATTTATTTTCCGTAGAATAGTTGTAAACTATTCTTTAAAATTTGAAGTTTTCCTGTTGAATGGAAGTCGTTAAATTTATGCGATTCGTTGTTTTAAGCGTCAGTAAGGAATTTTGTCTGGGCAACAGTGTTGCTTTGTGTTAAAAGAAATTTAATTTTTTTATGTCGGCTAGTTGCCGAGTCGCTGAGAATATTTATGCATGTGCGTTGTAATGCTGTCGGTGGACCCAATTTTTTTTAATATTCTCCATGTGCGCGCTAACGCAGGTAGAGTGTAGCAGAAAAAGTTGCTTGAAAGCAAACGACAGTCCAGTATATTTTTTACGTGAGAACGCGTTCACTCTTTTAGAGTCAATATTTTTAAAATTTTTATTCTAAACTGTTTTTGTAGGTTTTTTGTTTGTTTGTTTCAGTGAAATGTGTCCGGTTGAAAATGTGTTTTAGGTTTTACTTTTCAGTGAAAAGTGTTTTTTTTGTTTTTTTAGGAAAAATATTCAGGTGACATTGATTTTTAATGGGCCTGACAGTTTGTCCGTGTATTTTAAATGGCTAAGAAGAACGAAGAAGACAAACAAAGCCATCGAAGGTTGCATGCTCTCGAGTCACCAGTATAGAAAATGGGACGAAGAGGAAACGTTAGTGTGTAAATGAGTTATTGACGAAGGAAGTCCATTACTATAATTCCCTATGAGTAGGGAAGAGAGAATAGTTTATAATATAGAATGCTTGTACACCAGCAACGGATTCAGGAATTTCACATGAGTAGGAAATAGAGAATAGGTTGTAATATAGAATGTTTGTATATCAGCAATGGTGTCAGGACGCGTCCATGTGTATGTAAGTGTGTGTGTGTTATATTAATTCCACATGTGGCAGTTGCTATTTTGGCTTCTCGGTTCTTCGTGGTTGAAGTGGACCGAGCTATGTAGCCCGGCCAGGTGTAGCAGTCGTCTACATATCAAGAGAGACGTCTCATGCCTAAGTGTTTATATAGTTATGCTAGCCCTCCGAGATTCGCCTAAGAGAAGGCCACTGATTGATAAGGAGGAAGTAGATTACTTGAACCAATCAGGGGGCAGCTAAGAAGTCATTGATATTCAAACAATATGGTGGCTGTGCGCCGGCTTGTAGCTTGCTGCTACAGGCTCTCTATATCAGCAACTATTGCTTGGAATTAAAGGCCGGAAAAGAAAAGTCAGCAAACACCCCGTAGAGATAACCGAATATAATATGCAATGCTGCTCTGGGCAAAAAGAAATATCACATGGTTATATAATAGCAATCAAAAAGTGTTCACTATATATTTATATGTGTTAGAAAAAACAACCAATGTTTCGGTAATGGCACATTTTCATGCAACGTAGACATGAGATGCTTATTTGTTTTGGTTCTATGGAACAATTATTGAGTCGAATTTATTGAGTTGGAATGCAGTTCAGATAATGTGGCCTCATCAGTGAGGGGAGCTGATATGCGAAAAAAGCCATTGAGAGGAAGGCTCTGAAACGGTGCATATTTTCTCCTGATGACCCACCATTATCTAGATGCTGAAAGGAAATATACCACTAATCAAAACAGATGATGAAACATGGTTGCATACAAGCCCACAAGGTAAACTGTTTATCCTAAACAACAATATTGTTTCAAACTTTTTATATTTAGTCCTGTTCCATATTTGTTTTTCATTAGTCATTCATGGTGTGCCAAATTTAATAAAATACATAGCTTCACATGCATCATTTCATCTTTGTTTTACTATACCATTTTGCAAATTATCTTAATAAAATACAATAATTCTTGCTTAAATACTTCTTAATCTTAAATCGTTCATAGCACTTTTTATCTTCCATACAAACATAAGAACGTACAATACTAAATTATTTTGTGTGTTCATATTTCACAGATTACGGAATATCTTAGTTGAGATAATGTTTGATCTATCAATACACTACTTATAGTCGATAGCAATAATATATATAGACTGGTGGCACTGATCCAGAATACGACCCAATCTCCGGCAACTTCGCGGTGGCAGCTTACATAAGCATTCGGAAGAGGTGATGCAAAGACTGCCAGATAATAAATTCAAAACGCGGTGCGGCTTTGTAATCAAACAGGACTGAAAGGAAGAAGAAAACAGTCACCGTATGATTAATCATATGAAAAAATATTTATTTTTAAACGAAGAAAACATAAGGAAACAACTGTTATAAATAAATTTGTTTGTTTTTCAAGAAAAGTTTCAAATAAATAATTCTTTCTTTTTTGCTGAAGAAAATAAAACTAAACAACTCGTCAAAGAAAACATATGGAAACAACTGTTACTAATAGATTTGTTTTACTGGAACAGCTTTTGAACCGTCGGGTTAGGGTTAGGTTGTTTTGGGTTAGGGTTAGCGTAAAAAAAATGTTAAAGACTGTTTCTTTCTTTTCACCCTAACCCTACAAAAAAAACAAGCTAACCCTAACCGTGTCGGTCAGATTCAAAAACTGTACTAGTAAAAAAAAAAAAACAACAACAAAATAAAACAATTCATCGAACTTTCAGTATTTGACCCATGGTCATTCAGAATTTTGAAAAAAAGTGTTATTCCTTAGGGATGTCCATCTTTCGCATTTTGTATTCATGCATCTCCATGCAAACTTGTCCATAAGCGTTTTGTTTATATATCTTTCTTGACAGAAAGTGATGATTCCTTTGGGAGATTGGATACGTTGACATGCATTTACAGTTTTAACATTTTTTCTTGATTTAATGATTTTCACGAATTTTTGGAAACTTGTCGCCTGCTGACAGCTGATTAGTTAATCACTTCGACATCTTTTGGCTGTTTAACCTCCCCGAAAGTTGCTGACGGTGAAGTTGCCGAAGATTGGGTTGTATTCTGAATCAGTATCAGACTAATTCTTGATTAAACGCCTATTAATCTTAAATCGCTATGTCACCTACACACATTCATCATTTTAAAAGGAAGAGAAAATAAGATGACGACGACCATGTCAGCTAATTTTGTTCAATACTTTTCCTTGAGTATATAGCTGCTCAGTGGTTAGAAGACTCATCTGATGAGGATATCGATCTTAGCTGGTTGTAAACAATTCTTCAGAAATAAAATTTAATGAGTGTTTTAATTTTAACATAGTTCTATTTCTTAGAGAAAGTAAAACATCTGAATAAAAATAGTAATATATGATTCAAGGGTGGAAGTAGATTTCCTCAATTTTCCCGAGCAACGCAGGCAGACAAGTCCTAGTACTAAAAATAAAATACTGTAATATTCATACACTTGGGCTCATCAGGAACCAAATTAGTGCATGAAGGGTAAAAAACAAAAATACTTTTTTGTCATTCTTACTTGTTATTGTTTCAAAAATAACACTGAAACTAAGTCAGCTTTCTTTTTCTTACTTTGTTTCAGTTACGAGAGAGAGAGAGAGAGAGAGAGAGAGAGAGAGAGAGAGAGAGAGAGAGAGAGAGAGAGAGAGAGAGAGATGAGGGAGGCATTCTATTTTGTTATAAAACAAAAGCTCATGCAACGTCTGGTATCCCTACTAGTATTTAAAAGTATTTAATTCAAACGAACAAAATGTAACTTTCATTATCATCACGACTATAGAATACTGGTAAATGGTTACTACTTACTCATAAATGCAGCAGTGTGTTCCTTTCATATTTTGAAACTGCAACTCTAGAAGTAGAAGGTCATACAACTAAACTATCTCAACTTACCTCTGCAAAGTGAACATATGTGAGTGAAAAAAATCTAAGCTATTTATAATTTAATCATTCTGAGCAAGACGACTTGGTGTTACCCGAGATTGAATGATGCTCCTAGCACACCAAATACTTCTCCATTCTAATTTTTTTACATTATAAAATGTACATAAAATTGTATGCTGAAAAAAATTTAACATTATAAAAAAGTAAGAGATATATAAATGGTGAGAAAAATGTAAAAATGACAGATATAAAGAGAGATAAAGAGAGATATAAAGTGTGAGAAAAATGTATAAAAGTTACAGGACGAATGAGAGACTAAGAAATCAAGGTGAGAGTGAAAGAAATGTATAAAAGATTAAGTGAGATATAAAAGGGTGAGTAATTGTATAAAAGTTACAGAGATAGATAGGGTTAAAGAGAGATAAAGAGAGTTATAAAGAGGTAAACAAATGTATAAAAGATGGCTAAAGAGAGATTAAGAGAGATATAAAGTGTAAGAGAAATGTATAAATGTTACAGGGATAGACAGGGTAAAAGAGAGATTAAGAGATCACCGTGAGAGTGAGAGAAATGTATAATAGTTACAAAGATAGACAGGGATAAAGAAAGATAAAAAGAGATATAAAGCGTGCGAGAGATGTATAAACGTTATATATACAGGGTGAAAGAGAAATAAAGAGAGATATAAAGGGTAAATTTAAAAAAAAAAATAGATTGAAAGATAGATTAAAAATGGGAGAAATGTATAAATATTTCCGAGATAGACAGGATGATACAGAGATAAAGAGAGATATAAAAAGTGAGACAAAAGTACAAAAGTATCAGAGATATACAGGGTAAAAAATAGATTAAGAGAAATATAATGTGTGAGAGAAATGTATAAATGTTACAGGGATAGACAGGGTGAAAGAAAAATTAAGAGAGATATGTTATGGGAATGTTAATAAGAGATAAAGAGAGATGTAAAAAGTGTGAGAAATGTATAAATGTTACAGAGATAGACAGGGTGAAAGAGAGATAGAAGCAATTTAAATGTATTCAATGTTATAGAGATAGACATGGTCAAAGAGAGATAGACAGATACGTGTGATAAAAATGTATCCAAGTAACAGATTGACAGGGTGAAAGAGAGATAAAGAACACAAGAGAAATGTAATTAAAGTTACAGAGAGTGAAAGAGAGATTAAGTGAAAGTTACAGAGAGTGAAAGAGAGATTAAGAGAGATATAAAGTGTGAGACAACTCTATAAAAGTTACGAAGACTAACAGGGTGACACAGAGATAGAGAGATATAAAGGGTGATAGAAATGCATAAAGGTTATATATACAGAGATAAAGTGAGATATAAAAGGTGATAGAAATGCATAAAAGTTATATATACAGGGTGAAAGAGGGATAAAGAGAGATATAAAGGGTGATAGAAATGCATAAAAGTTATATAGACAGGGTGAAAGAGAGATAAAGTAAGATATCAAGGGTTAGAGAAATGTATAAAATGTTACAGGGATAGAGAGGGGGAAGACAACATAAATACAGATGAAAAGAGTGAGAGAAATGTATAGAATTTACACTGATAGACATGATAAAAGAGAGATAAAGAGAGATATAAAGGTTGAGAGAAATATATAAAAGTTAGACAGGGAGATAAAGAGATATATAAAAAGTAAGAGAGATATAAAAAGAGATATATATAGAGATATAAAGGAAGGAAAGAGATTTTAAGAGTGTAATATATAAAACTCACTCTTTATAATATATCTATATATAAGGAGTGACAGAAATAAAAAAAATAATAGAGTTAGAGTTAGAGATATAAAGAGTTAGTGATATATATAAAGGGAAAGCAATATACCACAAACTCCTCCTAGATTTTTTAGACAGACCATATATATTCTGAAACTACATTACTGATGATTGTTGGATAGCTATATTTCAGTTTGATCAAAGGAGGTACAATAATATTGTCTGCATTTGCACCTGACTTCCATAAATGTTTTTACTTTATTTTATTTTATTTTATTTATAACTTTAAAATTATATATATATAAAAAAAAAAGAATTGAAGTGGTAATATAGGGTTAAGGGTTTGGAGCAAGATTACATGTGGATCTCCATTCATTTCCAGAAAACACCGATCGGGTTATTTTAATATGTGTCACTGTACCAATCAATGCTGAGTATATCTTCTTGAGCCTCACTTCCAAAATTACATATTATAAAATGTAAAATATAAGAATAAAGAAGGTAATCTGGTATCATGGGCTGTTAAAGATAAGAAGACATTGGGTTCCTCATGTAATCTTCGAGGTGGTTATGGTAAAAGAAATACTCTAATATTCATTCGCTTGTGGG
Organism: Sepiola atlantica; assembly: GCA_963556195.1. NCBI lineage: Eukaryota > Metazoa > Mollusca > Cephalopoda > Sepiida > Sepiolidae > Sepiola > Sepiola atlantica. The sequence continues at coordinate 38,587,122 of OY744533.1, forward strand.
TACGATGAGACAATTTAGCGCATGTGGAATCAGAAAAATGACTTTCTTTCATTCTTACTGGTAAATATCAAAACAACAACATCGAAACTAAGTGAAACAATCAACTGCTGATTACTGTTTTCTTCCTATTGCAAAGGTTTATGCCTGAATTAAAGAGAGAACAATTGGATGGAGAGGTGTGTTCAAAAAGTACCGAGAGAAAGAGAGAGAAAAAAAGCCTCTCTTTAAAAAAAGAAAGATATTAAAAACATTTCTACTTTCTTTTCCTGTACTCCGGACAAGGCCGGGTAACCATGCTCGTTGTACATAATTCATTTTTTTGTATGTACAAAAAGAAGGTGGGCTCTACATAGAAGCAAATGAACAAATGAAAATGATAAGATAATTCCAAATTGAATAATTTGGAATTATCGTATCATTTTCATTTGTTCATTTGCTTCTGTGAAGATGTGAAGAGTTTACCTCTTTTTTCTTTTTTTATTAATGAGTCATCGCTTATCAAGTGGGGGGGGGGCACTTGAAAAGGGTGAAAAGGATCATCAGTTGGACGATGATCGCCTCCACGAGAGGACCGGAAATAATGGGTGGGATGGGCAGAAGATTACTTAAGAGTAATTGATTATCCAAGAGGACGGCTCAACAATTATTTGTATACATTAGATTAGAAGACCACCATGCTGTAGTCGGTTGGGAAGCAGTCTCGTGGTATCTTGTTCTACAGAAATACATTTTTTTCATGGAAGTTTCGTTTGGTTTTTGGAGAAAGTAAGGAAATTCTTTTCTGTGGTTGTAACTAGACGAGTTCTTACAGATGGGGGGGGGATCAGTGATTGGAGCTTAGTCAAGCACTAACCATGAACATAGCAATAGACTAATAACATTTCTTCACCTCTGTGTGAAACAGGCTGTAGGGAAGAGAAGAGATCATCCCTCACTAGATTGCAGCACCTCCCCAGATATGACAGCAGCATTCCATCTGAGCATATATCTGGCTCTTATACAGGTAGAGGATTGCGTCAGTAAGCAGTAGTATGATCCAACCCTTTTTCCAGTAATCTTAGCAACAGATTTGATGTAAGTCTTCCATTTCCCTCAGAGCTTAAAGATGGGAGCTTCCTCGAGGAGAAAACCATTCATTTTGAATGGGGAGAAGTGAGGATCCGAGCCTTGGTGGTGAAAAGAGAGAAGCTTTGTTTTAGAGGTGAAAAGGTGTTAAAAGTAACAAGCCACTTTTTTCCCTATTGCACCATGTGCTCCAAGTCGGAAGAAAGGGAGTCAGAAAGATCTTGATCATCAATGCCCTTCGAAATGCTGCCATAAATAGATGCCAACGAATGATCTCAGAATATGATTTGGCAGATCATTTATGAAAATCAAGAGGGGGATCCTTGAGGCATGCCAGCATTGATGCTATGTGCTTCAGACTTTTATAGATCTATCGGAGAGAAAGGATTTGATGGTTGAGAGGACATTTCCAGACATTCCATAGCTAACAAACTAGTGAAGCAAATCTTTGTGCCAAACCCTAGGCCTTTGATATATCATATCATATATATAGAAACGAAGCCCCACCAATAGATTCACTGATCCTATGCTGATCACAGTCATCACATCAGCCGTAGATCTTGCAGAACAAAATCCATATTGCTTGTTACTGAGAAGATTGTTTTCACTGATGTGGTTCATGTTGTATTAGTTACGTCCCTTGACTAATCCCTTAAACCCCTAATATTATTAGTATTATCCACCCCTGAATTTGGGTGCACTTCCTGTAATGGCTAAGCATTAATAAACAACCTGTTGACACAGCTATGATCTTCAATCCAAGCCATCCTGGCGAACCACGCATGGTGTCAGAATTACGGAACTAATAACCCGGAACTTAAAAAAAATGGAAATCACGGTACACTGATATTTTACCAGGCTTGGATAAAAACTAAAAACAAAAGGATCGCCACATGCGCATTGCTACTTGCTAAAAGGCGAGACAAATTTCACCTGTACTTTCTTAGTAATTCATTATGGTGACTTGCCAAATACCTCCCCCGATAATAGACGGGTTCAGTTCGAATCTTGCAAAGCAGATGGACAGATTTTTATGCCAAGTCAAGCTTCACTTTGAAGGACCATTACTAGAAATTGACAACAACGTCAAACTGAACTACCTTCTTCTATGGGCCGGTGTAACCCTGTCCCTTGGTTGAGGTTTCTTTTCCTGTTTCCTTACTAGGAGATTTTTGTGGTGTCATAGCCATTGAGGTCATTTCATGAGGAGAGGGCTTTGAGTTCTCCTTGTTTGGTTTTGTTTGTGTTTTTTGGTTGGTTGTTTGTTTGGTATTTGAGTTTTCTTTGGGAACTTGTTTGTTTGTTTTCAATGACTATCATTAAAACATTAGTTTTCATTTCTTGTATTAGTGTACTATGATGAAAATGTTGTTGGGACCAGTTGCCTTATTGGCATCAAGGTTCTTGATAAGTTTGGCGACACCACATACAGTTATCTGGATGTTGCTTCAAGTTTTTTTTCGGTCATGGAAGGGAATTTTCGGGGTAGGTAGCCTTGATTGCAAAGGGTGGAGTTTGCTGCAAAGTTCTTTGCAAAAAATTTGGCTTTATCAGATGTCACCTCATTAATTATTAATGATGGTTGAGATAGAGGCCTTACATCTGTTCAGGACCTTGTTTGTTATTCTCCAAAACTAATTAGAGCCAAGCCTCCGATCGGCCACTCTAGATTTAACTGATTGGGCATAACGTTTTCTATAACTATTTTGCAGTGGTTTTGGGCTATTTTAAAGGAAGATTTGGTTTAGGCTTGATAAAAGGATAGGACTGACGTCTCTCTCCCTGGATATGGTGATCACTTAGGCCGAGGCACACCAGAATTATTGTCTTTATTTAAACTCAAGTTTCAATATATTTTAAAGGCTTGATGAAAGAATAAGACTGACGTCTATCTCCCTGGATATGGTGATCATTTAGGCCGAGGCACACCAGAATTATTGTCTTTATTTCAACTCAAGTTTCAATATTGGTTTCTGTGGGCAATAGCGACAGTGTATTCAGGGGTATACCATGGCTGGCTGTTAGGCCTCTGTTGGAATGTTTGGGAGGGTATAAAGCTCTCAATACCAACAGTAAACCATCAGATATTTCAGATGTGATGCAAGACACATTCTTCTTTTTTTAAATGGATCTAAGAGGGATTTCAGATATGAAGAATGTAAAGCTGTCCCAATCGGCTCTTGAATATCGATAAACTCTGCGATGGAAATGAATATCAGAGAACTTGCTGAACTTTGTTTTGATCTTAATTGCGACAACTGAGTGGGTGGAGAATCTCAGAGGAGACAGGACAGTAGATGTGCACTGTTCTGGACAGTAGATGTGCACAAGTCCTTGTGTGTCCTTAATACAGATGGACATGATGAAATCACTACTGTCACATTTCTGTCTATACAGCATAGCAAAGAATGTATTCCATCTTCTCTTAGAATATGCTTCCTATATCTATAACTGAATGGAATTATAGATTCATACTCAGCTCAACTATTAATGCACAACTGAACAGATCTAATCCAAACTTTGACTTTCACATCACTACCGCAAATGTTCAGAATTTTTAAATGATTTGAAATATTTGAAAAAAATTAGCATATAATTCTTTTTCAATATCATTTATTTAAATTTATTTTATGTAAATATTTTTAAATTATCAATATATATATAAAAGTATTAAATAAAATAATTATTTTCATTTTACCAGCAATTTTTATATGAATCCTTGTGACTAAAGTGAAATAGATTCTTTAAAGAATCTATTTCACTTTAGACACACAAGGATTCATATGAAAATTGCTGGTAAAATGAAAATAATTATTTTATTTATTACAAACTAAAAAAATGCTTTAATAAGAACTAAAATAAATAAAATGTTTTGATAAATTTTCCCAGTGTGAGTATTTCATCATTGTATTTTATAAATATAATTTAAGCTAAATTATTTCATGATTATTTCATCTGAATATTCATTAATTTGTATATTAGAACCTTTCAAAGCATTGAAAGTTCACAATGAAACAATTGGAATTTATAATGATGAATACTACTCCCCCCCCCAATAAAAAAAGCTTTATTTAAACTAGACTTACTTTCACTCAAGATCTAAAATTGCTGAAAAAAAGGGTTGGATCATTCCACCGCTCTAGAAAGAACTTGACTCATGATATAATATGTCCAAAGATGAAATACTGCTGCCACATCTGGAGCCCTCTTTCTTGACTTGACAGAGTACAAAACCAACTTTTCAATCTAGTGAGAGGTGATCTCTTCTATTCTCTACAGCCTTTTTCTCACAGAAGAAACATTGGTAGTCTTTCTCTACTCTATCATTATTTCCATCTCAACTGAGCTTCAATCTCTGGTTCTTCCTTGTAAGAACACCTCTTTCTACCACAACTGCAAAGAACTTTCCTTTCTTTCTTTGTGTGCCTAACATAGAATAGAATTTCCATAAACAGAGTTTCTTCCCCCAAACTTCTCATCTGTGGAAAACATTACCACAAGACTGCTACCCTGCAGAAATTGTTGTCTTCAAATCCAATGTCAACAAATACTTGTCAAAACACGTCCTCATAAGTAATCCAATTTTGTTTATTCTATTCATCATTTTCAATTTTCTCATAATATTCTTTATAATTCAACTAATAATCTATCTATCTGATTAACCTTTTGGCCTTGATAAGTGTGTGATAATAAATGCTCACACTTGCCGAGCTGCAAGTGCCCATGGTGTCTCGCAGCCATTTGTAAGGCACATGACTGGGATCAGGATTATATGCTTATTCACAATTTGCATGCTAGGGAACCCACTTGCTTAAAAAGAGGAGTATAATAACAGTGAAAGAGAGAAGACGATTGCAGTTAGAATAAAGCATACACGCCAAGAGACAGTGAGAGCGAAAACGTTGCTAGTCAACAGTTAAAAGTTGAATTATTAGGCTAGAGGGAAAAATGTAGATCAGAGAGGAAAAAGTGGCTGACAAAACAAAGTGGTGACTAATTAGTAAAAATAAAATCGATAAATAAAAATTGTAAATACCTCTTTTCTCATTTCATTCAGTTGCAACAACATGACTCCATCAAATTGAGCAAAATCGTCAACACATCTGGAAGAAATATAACATCGTTTTTATAACTTTCACTTGATTATGAGAAAAATAAAATTAGATATCATAGATAAGTACGTAAGCTAATAAATAATAAATATTTTTTCCTGAATTGTTAAAATTATGTATTTTAACAATTCAGGAAAAATATTTATAGCTTAAGTACCCATTTATGTAGAGATGAGGCAATTCTAATCTTTCATAGATATTTACTAAGGTGAATATTAAGCAATATTGTGTTTTATTAAAAAACAATATATTATTAAAAATATGTGATTATTCTCGATAGAAACACTTCACCCCCCTCTAAATTATGCAATTTCAGTACTCTACTTGGCTATTCGACGTCTATTCGACATCTGAAAAAGAAAAAAAAAAATACAATGAATGAATCTATGGCATCAAACATGTCTCTTGCTTTGCACATGTATAAAACTAATCCTTCTCATAGAGATTTAACAACTTACATTTGTAATCTAAATACATTTTTAAAATTTTCAAATGACACATTTCAAAACATCTCATTCTTTCATTAGCAATTAATAAAGCAAGTGATTTCATTTCAGCCGAGTTATATCTCTTCTATAGATTGAAAATTACTCACGCTTCGAGTTTATTTTCTTGAAGCCATTGTACAACTTGCTCATTTGCCATTTCATGTAAAGGAGAAACACAATTCGCTATTTTAACCACAAGATGTTCAGCAGGCTTTTGTTTGGGTGAAGAGGTGTTTTCTTTCAAGCTTGTGTCAGAATGGTCCTGGAGTTTATCGGTAGGTTCACACACATTATCTATTGAAAGAGATTCGTAACAAAACAAAGTCAAAAAGCATTCGTAACAAAACAAAGTCACTTTGTAGTAAGACACATGTTGTAACATGTTGTAACATTATATTTGGTTAAATAAAATAAATATGTACATTTTCATATGCATAAATAATATTTATGAAAGAGTGATTTATTAGTTGCCATTTAAATTGGCACAAGATCTCAAAGAGATTATACATGACACCAGTCATTTGTTGCTTCTGTCCAAGACCATGAGTGCAATTATTTGACTCATACTTTGTGTGCAAGTAGCTATAGATGAGTGGATGATCTAAAAAATCCCATGACATCATTATCACACACCAGAGACAAGGATATTTGAAGATGGGATAGCAGTTTGTAAACCAACTGATCTTATCCAGTTGAAAATTAGCAAATATATGCAAATTAGCTAAAACAATTGTAGGAAATAGTTTTGTTTCTTAAACACAGGAATTTTCGTTATGGTCTAAACATGCATTAGGTGGTTGCATGTTTGCAATGCATGCAAATAACAGAGTGAGAAATATTTAACACAAGAAATTGGAAATATGTTTGATCTGGAGTTTTTGGACCACCAATAATTTGATTTCTCTTTGAGAAAAGTTAGTGTCTTTTTCAATGGAAGTTCATGCTGAGAGCCAAGTACTTGAAAATATCATATCCAGCTAGATACAGGACCTCCTAGGATAAGGCTGGCCATTATCTAAAGTGGTCCTTCTGATGTGGTCCCAGTGGTGTCTATATATATTCTATCAGAGGGGCATCCCAGGGTCAGTTGGTTTTCGGTGGCCTTCGGAAACAGATGGTCTGTTTGTGTTCAGTTTGACTTGTATTTTGATTTGGTCGAGCTAAGAATCCTTATTAGCAAGTCTGTTGTTCAGTAGAAGAAAACAAGCATCATTGTACCCCCCCCCCCCCAAAAAAAAAACAAACAAACTTTGCTACTTGTTCTAAACTGGAGTTGTAAATTTGTTTGGAGAGAGGATTCTTCTGTTGCAGCACTGATTGAGACCCCACAATTGACACTGCGACCGGGCCATGATTTTGAACGAATGGATGATCATGGCCTGTGCAGTGAACACATACAATGCATGTTCATATGGGCAATTTTCTTTTGCCTTTGATTGTTGATCATGTATATGTGGGGTATTATTAAGCCTAATTTAGATTTGATTATTTTTTTCTCCTAAGAAATAATAATATTTTGTTTTGCTTAATCTTGGTTGAAAATATTTTTGTGGGAGCTAGAGATTCCCACATTAAAAAGCCTTGCACCAGATATTCTTTGATACACAGAATCATTATGTGGCATTAAACATGGTGAATACAATTCAAGATTGTTATAACTTTGTGATTCGCCGGGTGTGAGTTAGATGACAACTTAAATATCAAAAATCTAAAACTGTCGGCTGCCGGGTTAAAGATCAAATCACTGTCAACCGAGATATGCTGAAACTGAGAACAACAATGACTGTATTTTCTGTCTCTTTCTTTTTGTGGTGTATATTCTGTCTATTTCTCTCTCTCTTCCCCTCGATTTTATTGCTACTGAAATACTGGGTTTTGAATTTGCATGCAACGGGTTATGTGAAGCCTGACTCGACTTTTGAGTTTTAATTCTTTGGTAAAAATAAATAATTATATTTTTGATATATAAAAATATGTTGTCGTTCTTTTATACAGCGTTCATTTGCAGCACAGCGGTCCCAGTCAGATAATTAATTCTCAGGAGAGAATTAATGAAGCCAGAATTAATGACGACTATTAATGCTGCCAGCAAAGACCCGTCAAGCCAGCCGACGGGTATAGCCCTTTCAGTAAATGGATGTTATTATCGTTATCCAGGAACTCCAAAGATGGTTGCTAGGGTTCTTTCTGATCTTGACCAGTCTAAGGCTTCCAGTCTTGATTTAATTCCTGTTGCTGTTCTCAAGCGTTGTGCTCCTGAACTTTCTTCTATCTTCTCTAAATTATTAAATCTCTGTTTGTCTAAGTCCTGTTTCCCTTCTTGCTGGTGATCGGTCTGACCAAACTAAGTATCGTCCAGTTAGTCTCCTCTCTGTTATTAGGAAGGTTTTTGAAAGGTTAGTCAATGGCAAGATTGTTCATTTTCTAAAAAGTCTGGGCCTCTTTAGTGATATTCAGTATAACTTTTGTGGTTTTCGTTCAACTGCTTAACTGTTGTAACTGAGCAGATCTGTCGGTTTATGGATAATTTAGGAGAGGGAAGAGCAATTGCGCTTGACATTTCGAAGGCGTTTGACAGAGTGTAGAATTCTGGTCTCCTACACAAACTTCAGGGTATTGGTGGTGAGGTTCTTGACATTATTAGGTATATTCTTTCTGATCGAAGCTTGCGAGTAACTTTGGATAGTGTCTCTTCATTCTCTTTTCCTATTAATGCTTGTGTTCCTCAGGGCTCTAGTCTAGGCCGAACACTGTTTCTTCTCTATATTAATGATCTTCCACAAAATATTGCTCAGAAAATTAACATCTATGCTGATGATACCACTCTCTATTCTGGTGTTGCTTCTTGCCCATCTCCCTCGGATCAGTCGAAATATGCAGCTGATCTTGAAGTTGACCTGGGTTCAGTTGTGGATTGGGGTACGAAATGGCTGATTTCATTTAATCCAGTTAAGACTCAGCTTGTGTCTTTCAATTGTAGGCGCGCCCCTTTTCTTCCTGAGATTCTCATGGATAGCTCTGCTCTTGAGGAGAAATTGACTCTGAAACTTCTTGGTGTTTCATTCTCATCAAATCTTTCTTGGAGTTCATTGTTCTTTCTGCTTCTCGTAAAGTCGGTTCTTTCTATCGTTCCAAACACTTTCTCACACCTGAAGCTATTCTCTATCTCTACAAATCTACAATCAGACCATGTATGGAGTACTCTGTCATATTTGGGCTGGTGAATCTCTGTTCCATTTGAGGGTTCTTGATAAGGTGCAGAAACATATTTGTAATTTGATTGTCCCTACCCTTTCTTCTTCTCTGGACCCTCTCTCTCTCACAGATGTGATGTTGCTAGTCTCAGTTTTTTCTATAAATACTATTATGGCATGTGTTCTTCAGAATTATGTGATTTATTCCCCACTTCTTTTGTTCCAGCTCGTTTGACTCGTTGGTCTAGTGGTCTCCATCAATTCGCTGTTTTGATATACAACTTCCTATTCCAATAGCTTCTTTCCAAGAACTGCAGGCTTGTGGAACTCTCTTCCTGTTGACTGTTTTCCTCCTACCTATAACCGCGGTCTTTTCAAGACTAAAGCCAATAGGCATCTCCTGTTTTTGCGATAACCATATTGTTCTTGTTAGCTCCTTACATCAAGTGGCTTCATGCCTTGTCTGGAGCAATTTTCATAAAAAAACCAAAAAAACAGTGTGGTACCATGCCAGGACTGTAAGAGCTCTTCTACAGACGTCTCTATGGCGTGGACACACTAAGATACTCTCCCTGCCAAGTGATAGTAGCACATTTTATTCTAATCTTATTTAACAGGATATAAGTCGCCTCAGCTGAAATGTGAACTCAAATTCCTTGCCAAAGTGTAATTGACACATCCAGCACTATAATCTCTGATAAATGACATTTTAGTTGACATAAAATAGGTTTCACCAATCTCTCACTTCAGCATTTAAAAATAGAATGTTATTAATATTGTATCGCTTGTGGATCATTTCTATCCTCTTCCATGATAGAATTTATATTAACATTTTAATAAATGTAATCAGTTTTTATTCAACCAATAAAAGCAAGCCTCCAAATTCAATTGAAATTATCAATAAAACCGATCATCATGATTTTTGAAAAAGAACAAAGTCATTTTAAATTGTAATTATGCAAATATATTTGTCAAAAAGATCTACAAAAGTTGGTTTACCTTGACTTTGGCTTGGAGAATATCGGCCACGGCCACGAAGTTCTTTGATAAGGCCACCAAAACTTTTTTCAAAAGGATATTTACCACTGAAGTCGAAAAATAGTTTTGCTCCAAGCATTGCACCTAACCAACCATCAGGATTGTATTTTTTTTGCATCATCATTGGAATGTAATCTTTACGCAAGCGGAAAGTGTATTCAGCCTCTTTAGAAAATGAGAAAAGAACAAAGATTACTTTTTCACATTTTATTTGTCATCAACATTTTTCATGGCTGAAATACAAGTAAACAATGTTAGTAACTCAGTTGCAGGATTTGGAGACATCCATAACTAATACCACTTTACAACAGGACTAAACGTACAGATATACAAAATTAAAACACACATTTTTCAAGTTGAAATGTATGTGAAAATAATATGGTTCATTTCATAGGGATTTCACATAACTAAATATTCTGATAAAAATTTAATTCAAGCTAAAATAATTTCTTTTTTTGTTGTTTCATAAAAGTTGCTTGGTTGTGGTTGTATGGCATCATTGGGTCATTTTATGCCGAAACCGTACATGGATGTTTAGTATACAATTGGTTTGTAGATTAATTTGTTTTGTAAGTTTTGCATATTTTGTAAACAAATAGTCTGTAAATGGTAGTTTCTATTTAATTCATAGAGTGGGCCTGGGAGTAGTGGTAACTAAAGGTAACACCCTCCAAGCCTCCTAAATTGGGGCCTTAGTTTTGGGTCATACACAGGACGTTTAAGGGGAGAGCTTGTATAATTGATAGGGTTGGGAAATAGGGTAAGCAGAAGCAAAAAAAGATAGAAAAAAAAGCTGGGAAAAATGGATTTCGTGGGGGGGGGTAGAGGAGAACACCTTGCCCAAGGATGTCTGAGACTGTTTAGTAGATTTTCTTTTTTTGAAGTTGGTTGTTTTGTTTTACAGGATATCAAATCTTTTTGGGTTATTTAATGCTGAATCCAGTCATTTTGATAAAAGATGTTATGCTTCAAATTCTTCATATTTTCACATATTTATTCATGCTGTAAATGTATGTTTTGTATGCAATGGGTTTGTAGATTAATTTGTTTTGTATGCCATCCAAGGCAGTTTTGTGTCTTAGCCAGAACAAATTCTATTTAACCCATAGATGGGATCCTCACAGGTACTACCATTACAGGGAGCAGACCTGGGAGTAATGGCAATTAAAGAGTAACTCCATATTCTCTAAAGTTCCAAATGGAAAGGTCATCTCTTGTGGTTTCTTTAGAAAAATTTGCATCTTATATTTCACGGTCGAGCCATTTTAAAATATGCCGACTTCAAGTAGGCTGTCGGACAAGTTTTTTTGTTTTTTTTACCTGAGGGGGGCTCTAAAATACCCGACTAGTACACGGCCGCAGACTATCTCCTCTCGCGTCAAACTGTGGGGGAGGGAGGCCTCCTAGTCTTGATCGACAACCTTCATAGAGCTGGAGTCTCGAACAAAATATCCGGTTTGCAAACCTAAAATTGCTTAAGAAGTAGATGGTGTCTGCCTATTCTCTGTCTATTAGTCAGTGTTTGGCCTTATTTTCTGACTAGAACAATGAATGCCATCTCTCTTTTTCTCTATCTGGGCAACTTGGGGAAAGTTTTTTCGTCACTAAGTCTCACATGACTAGTCTGAGTCGCTCTTGTTCCGACAGGTTGAGGGTACAGGTTAGAAAGCTTGTCTGGCTGCTGTTTCATACTGACAGGACAAGAGCCCAAACTCTTATCTAGCGCTAAGAACGGCTGATCCATCAACAGTTGTATAATATTGTGGGTAACTTTACATGCCATGTCACGCATGGAAAAGGAACCCTACAATTATCCCTGGTGGGCTTACCCAAAGCCACAACCCCCATGGACCAAGTCATGACTAACGGATTGATTGTGTGAGCTTATTGGCACCTAACAAGCAACCACTTTGCCCTCCCCACTCTATCTAAAAAAAAACCCTGACATTACAGAGCAAAAAAAAAATCAAACCTAAACTAGACACCCATCAAAAAACATCTTCGCCTTTGCCCTTGAGGCTAGCATTTACAAATATTCGGGGACTTAGAACCAACATCACCAATATAGAAACCTTTCTCCGGACAAACTCCCTGGATATCCTAGCACTAAGTGAAACAAACCTACAATCCTCAATTTCCTCACACCATTTTGAGATTACTGAATACCTCCCACTCTACCGTAAAGTCTCTGAGCTAGGAGTTTATGTTCAGAACACCCTCCCCTTGACTAGAGAACATAGGCTAGAATCAGATAACCAAGCCTACATGTGCTTTAGATTGACCCTGTAGTACAGTGTTAGTTACTTATATCTTATACCATTTTCTTTCGATCCAGGACTGTACCCTCCTTACCTCTGTCTCTGAAAGCATAGATACAGCACTCTCACTTGACTCGAATGCCCAAATTCATGTATTTGGGGATTTTAATGCACACCACCATAACTGAGTGAGGTTCTCCAGTTTTACTAAGCTGGTAACTACGTTTAATTTCCCCTTAGCTCACTCCCTCTCACAGACTATCACTTTCCTGACCCGCCTCCCTGATCGTGTGGACCAGCAAGCCTCACTCTTTGACTTGTTCTTGACCTCACTGCCTGAGGCTTGTATGAAGAGTGTCCATAGCCTGTTCAGGAACGCTGATCACATTGTGGTAATGATTGATATCACCCTAAAAACTCATCCCGAAGCTGATGAGCCATTGCTCAAAACGACGAGATACTATGAGCAGACTGATTTTGAATCCATTATAAATCACATCAGCGACGTCCCATGGAGCGAAACCTTCTCACTCCCTGCTGATCAGTGCGCAAGTGAGTTAACCGAATGGGTCAAAGTTAGCATTAAAGCATATGTCCCCATGCGAAAATTCTTCAGCAAATGGTTCACCTCGGAATGTACAGCTGCTATTGCTAAAAGGTAGCAAGCATTCTGACAATTCGGCTCCCATAAGTTAACTGCAAATAAACAGAAATTTATAAAGTAAAAAAATAATTGTAAAGTAGTGATAGATGAAGCAAAGAGAAGGTATACAGAGATAACCAGAAAACACATTCAGTCACAGAAACTAGGAACTCGTGATTTCTAGAAAGTCTATACTAGTGTGGTGAACAATGCACACTCAACAATTCCCCCACTGTCAAACCACAATGATGTTGTTTGCATGGCAACTGATAAGGCTGAACTACTTGACTAGCGTTTCGCCTTAAACTCCACTTTGGACTTAGCAAACAACCCTCCTCCCTAAATTCCCATTGCGGATTGAAGCCACACTTTATGACCTGGTCATCACTCCATCATAAAAAACCATGACACCTCCAAAGCATGTGGGTCTGATCTTATACCAGTAATAGTAATAAAGAAATGCTCTGCTGAACTGGCCCCTGTCCTCTCCAAACTTGTTGTAACAAATGCCTCGCTGACTCTTGCTTCCCTGATAGTTGGAAAGTTGCCTCTGTGATACCAGTTTTGAAGAATTCTGGAGATAGAACTGATCCTCAGAATTATCACCCCATAAGTCTACTCCCAATCTTTGCTAAAATCTTTGAATCCTTAATCAAAATGGCACCTTGTTAATACTAAACATCAGCATGGATTCAGACAAGCACGATCTACTGCAGATATCCTAACAGTCATTTCTGAATGCATATATTATACACTTGACAAGGCAGGTGAAGGCGCTTGATATTACCAAAGCCTTTTACTAGGTCTGGCATAAACAGCTTCTCATAAAAATTCATTCATATGATATTACTGGACGAATATTTAATATAATTAGATCCTTCCTAGCCAAAAGAAAGATCAAGGTTGTCCTCGATGGCTGTTCATCCAAGCAACATAACATTAATGCAGAAATTTAAAACTGACAGACATCTCGCTGCACAGTTCACAACTTAGGATGACCCCAAAAACTTACTCTCTAATTCTCAGGTTGTTGGATAATGCCCCTATGGGAATGGACGTATCTGTTGGAAATCATTGGTTTGACTTGCGCAAATTAACGCGGGGTGGACCGGCAGTCGAGTGCAGAATGGGGCCTGTTCTCACAGTCAGAAATCACAGATGTGACAGGGTCACCGTGTGACGAGACCCCGGATCAAGGCTCAGTGTGTACCTGCAAGAGGCTCTGTGACGTCACAGGCCCTTGCGTGGGAAACAGAGGGATCCGTGACATCACTCGTTCTTCGTGAGAAGCGAGTTTCGTCAGTCTGGGTTTTGGAGGCAAACCTATCAGACATGATTTTGATGTAGTCCGCAATTTGATTTAAGGGACGTAGTGAATGCCCCAGGCTGATAAATAACAACGCTTGAAATAAAAGGAATTGAAAGTTAAGAGGATTGTTTATCTTCGGAGTGAGTCATGGGGTTTTTGTTGCAGACAACGGACGGCGTGGTTCACGGCAGGAAGGAAAGAAGAATTCATCCACTAGACGACACGACTCACTACACGGCGAGAGAAAAATCTAATGTATGCAAACAATATATGAACTATGTGATTTATGATGTTTTAAAAATGACGAGTATTAAATGTGAACTGCCACGGCCCTTTCAGGGACGAGTATACGAAATGAGTAAAGCCACGGCCCGTATCGGGAAGAGTGTACAAAACGAGAACCGCCGCGGCCCTAAGTAGGAGAGGGCTATGCAATAAGGTGCCCTTTACATCTACAGTGGCGTCCTGCCTTGTTTGAGGTGAACTACGATAAAAAAATAATGAGTCAAAATCAAAATTTATAATAATAATTAGCTGAAACTAGGTGAGATATAACCACAATCTTGACCGGTGGAAATGACATAGTGTTAAGATATAATAGGAAATTATGAACATCTATGAGGATAGGCACTGATCAATCCATTAACTTTAATTTCATTCTTTTTTATCAAGCCTTAATCCAGAAACTTCCCTATTACCTTGTCTGTAATTGTCTGGTTTATTTCTCTACAGATGTTTTGTATGTATGTATGTATGTTTTTTAATTTTGCCAAGAAGTAAACATTCTTACCTGTGCGACAGTTTGGTGTCTGTTTATATTTCTCAGACATGCAAATTAAAACAACAGCAGCATTTTCAATCCCTTCAGCCATAGCTTGTAGGTTGGAACCACTTATACAGTCAACATCAATCCACAGTTGATAGCCTTCCTCCTACAAAAAATAACAGTTAACAGTTCATTAGTGAGGGGAGAAAAAAATCAAACAAAAAACGTGTTATAACAATATCAACAAAAGCTTTCAAAACATTTTAACTCACTTTTGGTATGTTGTGAAACGTTTGTTTTTCTATCAGTATTGTTTTTATTTATAACACAGCATGTGGACAGGTAATGTCGATTATCGATATTACAAGAATATGTTTTGATATTTAAAATTGGAATAATGAATAAATACTGAATAAATTAAGCTAAAATTTAATTTATTTTAAAACTATCTAAAAACTTTCAAAAAATCTTTCAAATTATTATTTTGCTGATCTATTTCTAAGAATTTACTAATTTTTATATATATGTAAATTTTGGTTGAAATTACATAAAAATCAATAAATTCGAATTCATCCATTATTTTTAATTATTATTTATGTTACACATATTTCTCAACAAGGTCTATATTTTAAGTTTTCCTGTACATACTAGAGACTCTTGGGCCTTACTAAATGATGTACATTTCAGAAGCTGGTGGCAAATGTTGGCAGCCATATTGAATTCTAAATAAAATGCTATATACATATTCTTATATTCGTTTCTGTAATAAATTAAGAACACTTAATAACATGGAGTTCCTCTTTCCACTTATATATAAACCGAAGTACAAACTATGTAAAAATTAATAAATTGGAATTGATAAATTATGTTAAATTATTATTTTATGTCACATATATTTCTTAACAAGGTCTACTTGGACTTACAATTGTAATTTTTAAATGTTATTTCTTCACTTCCAATTTATATGGGTTTTTTAAGTTTTTCTATACACACAACAATCTCATGTTAGCTATACTAAGAATTTAAATTATGATTTCACAGTGTTATGGCAATACCAAAGGGTATGTTTCAATCTGTAGGTAACGTCGTCAATTTGTTCAATCCAGGATAACTTTGTCAGATTCATTCCAGTTCAAGTCACAAAAGTGGCAAATGTTGGCATTTTCTAGAGTTGGATTTCTCGTTTATACAATAAACAACTAAAAAACTAATGAGTGGATATACCCAGGAGATACTGGGAAGAGATACTGGAAGATGCTAATATTATTTGTTTAATGTTTTCATTTATTGTTCATGTAAAATGTCTATTGTAATTTTAAGTTAATAATACTGTTAAAGCGAACAGGCTTGTATTTATGATGCTAGACATGTAATATGTCAACGAAATCAGCATGTCCACAAATGGATGCCCATGAACCGGGTGTGACCACATCACACCAGATACAGACTTGGTCATTGTAGCTGCATTAATACTGGCACAAAGTGCCATACACACAACATTGACTCTAATGACTAATGTAGACAAAGGTAAAAGAAGACCTTATCTCTCCAGGTTGAAATATGTCAACTCCATGAAAATTACGGTCATACAGTTTCACACAAGCTGTAGAGTCCCACTATTCACCTTTCAAGAGAGAAGAAGCCTTTAATGTTGTGTAAGCATTGAACAAAGCTAGGAGCTTTGTGCTTAGCTGCAGGGAACTCATTATCGCAATTAACCATAAACCATTAATTAAAATATTCAGCAACCGATTACTCGTGAAATCTCAAATCCTTGCATAAAAACATCAAAGAGAAGATTCTGAATGATCTATTTCCCTGACATAAAACTCCCATATGCAGACTCCTTTAATATCCAAGTGGTAACCATGAGAGATTACCTCCTTCCCCTAAGATGATTACTGCCAATCCAGAGGTGAGTAAAAGCTGTAATTACTACATGTTCCTTGCAAAATCTTCATTTACTTCACTGGATATAAAGAATGTAACTTGAAACAAAGTATGCACAGCCAGTAATGATAACATGTGTCAACTTGAATGGAATAGGATTGAAACTGGCATAATTCATTAATCACATCGACTTAAAAAATATTGCAGGTACATTGACAATCTTTGTACTGTGGACAGCATGATCCGGTATGAAAACCATGTATTCATACTGTCACCCCTCATACGAAAGGTACTGTACACCCGACATGCAGCCCACCAAGATATTATATCCACGATATTCAAGGTTGAAGCTTCTGCTTTTTGGCCTCGGCTATCACCAAAGTCAGGGAGAGATTCTGCTACTGCAATCGTAATACCCCTTCAATACTTGCATCTTTCCCAACTATACTTTCCATAATGTATATGTGCTAATTTCTGCCACTTCAAAGAGTTCAGCTATAATGAATTGGACCATTGTAAACAAGGGCTTCAAAACTGGTTGATTGTCTTTGTCAAACATTTGTCATTTTTGACATCCCTGATGAATTAGCATTGGATGGCGGTTCAGATTTCACGGCATTGGGCAAAAGACAATTTGTCAAAAATTGGAGGATAAACCAATAGCATTACCACACAGTAACTGTAAGTCTGAGGTGGGCGTCAAAACTGTGATATGCCTACTTACAGGCAACACCAGGCCTCAATACTGATGTATTTCAGCAAACAATATTACACCCTTCCGTATATTTTCACAGATGAGAGTGATAATCAATGATAGAGTGCATTCACCCGAGATATACTCACCAAGATCTAATGATAAGTACTGATAGCCAAGCATACCCAGCAATAACGATGGCTCAGAAGATTCAAGGTCTGTAACAGCTGACTGACTTGTTAGGTCATCCATGTAGGAGAAGGAAAACTCTGATATAAAAGCTGTGCTACTGACTACTCACGTCTTGGCATCAAACTCTTGGGGGAGGGAGGCCTTAGTCCTGAGCGACAACGTTCATAGAGCTGAAGTCTAGAACAAAATATCCGGATTGCAATACCTAAAATACCTAAAAAGCTAGAGTTATATGACAAATCATATGATTTGTCATATAACTCTAGCTTCTTTTATATCGTAACAAATATTTCTTATAAGTCAATTACATTCACAAATCATTCAAGATTATGAACATAGATACTAACCTGCACCATCACACATATACAATCATATACAGATTACTGTATATAATTTATTATCTAATTATACATATACTTAATACACACACAAAAACCACATACATATACATACACACACATGTACATCTGGAACCTGTGTGTGTGATTTTGTGCTATAGGAGAAAAAAAACGTTCAAAATAAAATGAAATAAAATCAAAATCAAAATACAAATATTCAGAAAAGAAAAAAAATAGATAAAATTCAGTAAACATCTAATAAAATAAATGCATTACAAATACAAATAAGTAAATAAGTATAAAATAACATATAAAACATAAATAGTAACTAAAGGATTTATATTGACCATAAGACACTGAACTAACATAACTTAATATAAGTTTAATTTAATTAAAATTATTAAATGATACAAATTAATATAATTAAAAGTAATTTCAAGTAAATTTGATAATAATGATGATAATGATTATGATTGTGGTAATAATAATAATAATAATAGTGGTAATAATAATAATGATGATAATAATAATAATGATGATGATGATAATAATAATAGTAGTAATAATAATAATAATGAGGATAATCGCAGAGAAGACCAAAGGTCGTTGCCAGCGAGAAATCGATGGTAAGCGTCTGTAGTGATAACGCAAAGTCATTTGCAATAGTTATCAAAAGAGGTGAAGAGTACTAGAAATCTGGGGAGACTTGTCACTTAGACTCCAGTGAACATCACCGGTGATTATCAGTGAGCAATCACAGATGATGACTTGTGTGAAAACTCTTAGTGAGTACACATAATAATGATGGTGATGATGATGATCAGGTGAAATCAAATACAGTAAAGATAAATAAATAAAAACAAAAACAAATGAATAACTAAAAGTAAAATGATGATGAAATAAAGAAAAATAAAATAAAATAATTTTTGTGTTGTATAATTCTTTAAATTAATAATTAAATCAATATTGAAGCTCTTTCTTATGGTGCAATTCATATACTAAAGTGTGGTCGAAGGGCTTTGTTTAGGGGTTATAAACAAATATCAAATAAAATGTGAATAAAGTGCTTTGTGTGGGCGTTGTGTGAATTAAAATGATATTGTTTTGGGGTTATCAACTAAGATAAATTGTAACAAAGGCTTTATTAAAATAAAAATGAAATTAGATGCAATCATCATCATATTGTGTTTTACATGCTAGCATGCATTGGACGACTTTTAGAAATTGACTTCCAAACTAACATATCTCTGGCCATATCTTTAGTTATACCTTTTTCTTTCAAGTCCATTCTTATCACTTCTGTCCATGTTTTTCTTGGCCTTCCCCTGTGAACTGAACCTGCCACCTCAACTGTTCTTCATCTGCTAACCCAAGAACTCTCACCCAGTCTTTCAATGTGGCCATACTCTTCTGCACACACCTCTCTATACTGTCCAGATTTAATCTTCCTCTGATGTCATCAGATCTAAGCCTGTTTATAACACTCACATAACACATCCATCATATCATTCTCATATCATTTCTTTCCATGCAACGCATGTCCTCAACCTTCACTGGCCAGATTTCACTTCCATGCATCATCACACTGCATACACATGCCTGATAAACTTTTCGTTTGTTCGACAGTGGTAACAGAACTGATTGAAATGCGACTGCAACTGATTGAAATGTGAAAGTACTGCAATGAATTTTCATGAGCTATAACTCATTGCATCTCCCATAGGAGTGATTAACTTTTGTCAAGAAGGAAAACTGATCGCAAAAGAAAAAAAATGTTCAGGCAAAAAAAACAAAAAAATACCTAACACTAACCCCTAACCCTAACGAAATTAAAAATAATTTTTAATAAAAAAATAAATAAACCCTAACCATGTTATTTTTACCTGATTGCAAACCAAAAATAATTTTTAATAAAAAAAAACACACTAAAAAAATATAATTTATCACCTGTTTATTTTTATTTCTTCATTAAAAAAATAAATATTTCTTTTATACAATTTGATTAAATTTATTATTTGATTTTTTTTGCTTTAATTTTTTGGTCGCAGGTAAGTCAGCTAACTTAGCGTTGGTACTATCCGGCAGTTTACATAAACATCCGGAAAATACCGACACCAAGTCGATTTTAGCGTGGGCTCTAAGCACCAACAAAAGTTCTCTGAACTTACTCCATCCACTCCTAATTCTTGCAATCACACTAGCACCTGCTCTCCCCTACGCTCTCATGGTATCATCAAGGTAACAAAAATTTATCCAGACATACTTTCTCTACATCTGAGTTCTCATTCATCTGCAGAGTCTTACATTTCTTGCATGCAAATTGGTTATCCTCTCTCAACCTACCAGTAATTTCACTGCATTTCTTCTGTACTCAGTGCTTTCAAGTAACACAAAAATTGAGTTGCACCCATAGCATTCCTCTTAAGTCTTTAACATACTAAGTCGATTTTCTATTGTTTCACAGGCAAGTACTAAATCATCAGCATTCAGCATCTCTTCCGGACAACCTATATAAAACTCCCTGCACATTGCTTCTAAGTGAAAAGCAACTGACTCAGTACAAAACCCTTATGTAGTACTACTTTAACATTAAAGCTGTCACTAAATGTGCTGTTAATTATAACTTTACTTTTAAACAACCTTCATCAACCATTCTTTTCCCTAGTTTATGTAAAGCCCACCAGACAATATCTTTGACACTCTGTCAAAAGCTTTCTCCAGATCTTTGTAATAATTCACAATTGTACTAAGTTTCCAGTCTTTTGGGATAACCTCTTCTTTTATGATCTGATTTGTCAAGTCTGTAATTATCTGAATGCCTGTTTCACCAGCAACCTTCAACATTTCTGCAACAATGCCTGTCCAGCTGTACACTTCTTCATCTTACTCAGAGATACTTGTACTATTTTTTTTCTCAATTCTTATAGCTGGACCAGATACTTCTTCTGCAACGTCCCATGAAAAATCAGTATTCAACAATTTCTCATAATAGCATTTCCAAGCATCCCTGTTCATTTGTTACTAACACTCCATTATCATTTCAAATGCACTTCTCTCTAACAATATCCATCTTTGTCTTTGCCATCTATTTGGTTATCCTTAATGCTCATTACTTCTTAGTATATCTGGAAAACTGGTTTGCTCAGCCTCCTTCTTGGTTTTGTATATTGCCCTTCTTGCTTCTCTTGTTGCCACCAGATACATATCTTTATTCACAAAACCTTTTATCCACTAACTCCTTCGTTTCTGCTGTTCACTTGTCAACTTCTTCATTCCACTACCATGCCACTTTACTCCTTGGGAGCCCTTCTATCCACCCACAAGTCTAGTGTATCCTTCTGCTTCTACCACTGTTCTTCAACTTCTGGTAGCCGAATGCTCCATCACTTGGTCTCTAAACTCGCGTTTCATGTGTTCTTCACACCTTTCTCCTGGGGATAAACTTCATCTTTACCTCAGTTTATGCTGTGTCACAATCTCTTTATCAATGGATCTGTGCGTTCACTGCACAGGCAGTAATTTTCTGCTCGTTGTGTTGGTCCAAAGTCGTGGCTCGATTTCAACACCGGTCGCAATGTCAATGTAGTCTGTCAGTGCTGTAACAGAAGAATTCTCCCTCTAAATGAAATAACAAATCCAATTTAAAACAAGTAAGAATGATTTATCTCTTTTGAAGTTACAATGATACTCGTTTTCTTCTACTGAACAACAGACTTGCAAATGAAAATTCTTAGCCTGACCAAATCAAAATCCAAGTCCAACCAAACACCAACAGACCATCTATTTCTGAGGGTCACTGTCAGATACCAAAACACCAAACTGACTGTGAGATGCCCAGAGAGCCAACTAACTGACTCTGTCCCTCTGCTGATATCACCAAGATCACCCCAGAAAGATCACTTGAGAAATTGGCCAGCCTTATCTATGAACATAAAAAACCTAATGCCTAGCGGTTTCCATATCTTGCTGGCCATTATTTTTGGCAAAGCTCAAGTGGGTCATAACCATAGAAGGAAACCTCGTATCTGAAGGAACATTATTTTTTCAAGTGGACAAATCGAATTGTAGGTGGCCAAACCCAAAATCAGAAACATTTCCAATTTCTTGTGTGGCCTCTTTTCTCTTAGTTAAGTATTTTTCACTATCAGCAAGTCTGTTATTTGTAAGCATTACAACTATACAACTCACTGTGAGATATTTTTTTATTTAATGTGTTAATTTTATTTATAAAAATATCTGCGCGAGGAAAGTGTTGCAGGATTAGTTCACTAAAATCAAGGGGTGGGGGTAGAAGTGTTAGTTATTGATCAGTGGTTGTAGTATTGGAAATCTCTCGAAAAGAGAAAAGCTCCTCTGCTCAGTTTGTAGAAAGGGAGTTCATTGCAATTCAATTTTTTGTGGTACATGTAAGCATTGAGTACACAAAATGTGCTCTAGAATTACTGGTAGGTTGAGAGAAGATAACTATTGGAGGACAGAGTGGAGCAGGTGCTAGTGTGGTTGCAAAAATTAGGAGTGGATGGAGTAAGTTTAGGGAACTTCTGCCATTACTAACCAGCAGAGTGTTACCATTGTCGACCAAGGAAAGAGTCTATCAGGTATGTGTACGCAGTGTGATAATATATGGAAGTGAAACCTGGCCAATGAGGATTGAGGACATGCCTTGCATTAAGAGAAAAATATGAGAATGATACGATGGATATGTAATGTGAGTCTTAAAGACAGGCTAAGATCTGATGACCTCAGAGGAAGATTAAATCTGGACAGTATAGGGAGATGTGTGCAGAAGAGCAGACTTCGATGGTATGTTTATGTTGAAAGACTGGATGAGAGTTCTTGTGTTAGCAGATGTAGAAGACTTGAGGTGGCAGGTTCAGTTCACAGGAGAAGGCCAAGGAAAACATGGGAGGAAATGATAAGGATGAATATGAGAGAAAGAGAGATAACTAAAGATCTAGCCAAAGATAGATCAGTTTGGAAGTCAATTGTTTAAAGTTGTCAATGCATGCTAGCATGTAAAGTGGACAATAAAACAAATATGATGATGATGATGATATCCAGTTAGTGTTGCCAACTCATTTTTAACTTACAACACAATAATTGCAATATAGAATAGTAATCATCTGTAAATAAAATTCTTAAAGACTAAATTATTGCTGTCTCTAGTGAAAAGAAAAATAATTTTGGTTATAACAAGAATTTAAGATTAAAATCTCATTTTAATTTTAAATATTAAATTTAATGATGTTTCTCGAATGACGTTCGTTGATACAAATATCAATTCCAAATAGAATGAACAAGTCAAAATGAAATTAAGAAAAAAAGATGTGAACAAGTTTCATTGCTTATTTTCTTATTTCATGAAAGCAATTTTGTCTTACCTTTAATCGGTCACGCACTCTCCAAACACTTTCTTTGTCAACTTGTGAATAGCTAATGAAGACATGCGTTTTAGTTCTTGTCCGAAGAGTTTCTTCTGAAAAACAAAGTTGATACAATTAAAAATTAAATTCTAGGAAAGTAAAATCCTGAAATCATAGATCGTCTAATTAGAAAATGACAGATTCGAGCCTTCAGCCTTCCTATGCTGTAAGCAATGACAGATTCGGGCCTTCAGCCTTCGTATGCTATTAGCAATGACTAACTCAGGCCTTCAGCCTTCCTATGCTGTAAGCAATGACAGATTCGGGCCTTCAGCCTTCGTATGCTATTAGCAATGACTAACTCAGGCCTTCAGCCTTCCTATGCTGTTAGCAATGACTGAGTCGGGCCTTCAGCCTTCCTATGCTGTTATCAACGACGTATTCAGGCCTTTTGCTTTCCTATATTGTTAGCAATGGCAGATTCGGACCTTCAGCATTCCTATTAACAATTGGCCAAGCTCAGAACAGGCTTCATTGAATAGTTTGCTTTTCCAAAATAAATCTTTAGACACTCGACTCATCTCAAGATAAGTCTTTCATTTCATTTAGCATGAAATATCTGGATTTTTACATTGTTGTCAATTGCCTCATTTTGATTTTACTCAATTCTAAGATTGAAACATAATCGAGTTGTGCTTTGATTTTTATGCACAATATAACTAGTATCAAGATTTTATTTTGTTGAAATTTGGAGATAAAACAATTTTTTTTTTCAGCATTTGAACTTAGTGACGTTTTGGGACAGAGAAATTTCATGAAATCCATTTCTAAAGATGTTGAACAAGTGTGTGTGCAAGAAATCACTTAAGACGTGGAAGAAATCCAATAATTGTTGTATGTGGGTATGCTACTTCTCTGTATATGTCTTTTCCTTTTTCTCTACTCACGTAGAGAAAAAGGAAAAGACATATACAGAGAAGTAGCAGTTGATAAAGAAAGAGGTTGTCTGACAATTCTACATTTATTGGGTGAATTTCCAGCTCTCAAGCTCAGTAGAACGTGAGATGAACATTAGCAGTAACAACCTCTCTTTCACAGATACACACACTTTCTTGGTAAAATATTAATGTAATCTATATAAAGAAAAGTTGTCAATATGTGTGCGTGTCGTGGCATCACACTTAAATGGTTGAGATTTTGGATTCAGCACCTTCGATCTGATATCCTCATCACTGTCAGAAATTCTTGAATCTCATTATTCAAAATTGAAAGTATGTAAACATTAGAAACAAGTCTTCCACCACTTTTAGTGTTACTTTTCCATGAGTCAGACAAAAATATATTATGAGGTTCATTTGGTTAATGGATGATTTGAGAACCTATCAGGTGCACCATACGACGTAGTTAATCCGTTCATAACAGAATGAAGAGGCCCTGACAGTGTGATACCATATCTGGTGACTATAATCTTGTTAATTCATATAGTTTGTATGTTAGTGTTGTTGGGGTTGTGGTGTGAACTCCAGTTGCTTAGAAAATATTAGTAAAGAATCAGGAGTTAACTATTTTTCACAAAGCAGATCTGTTGAGTAGTGAGTGGTCACACAGAGTTTTACTTGGTCATCTTCGTTTTCTAGACAATAGTCTGCTGAAGGGTTTGCATATTCTAAGACTCTACTTCTATTCCCTGTGCATCTCCTGCAGTTTGAGTGTTGTCACCAGACCAGAGGCTGAAAGTAGGTACCAGCAAGTCTTTAAAAGGTTCAACCCCCGGAGCAACCATAACATCCTGGGAACTGTCTCCATCTCCTAGGCTGTAGTATAAGATAGCATGTCATAGTAGACCTCACATGTGCTTACCGAATGAAAAGTAGACATTTTTACAATTCTCACTCTTGATTTCCAACTTCTTTCAAATTAATAATTTTAGTTTTTTCTTTTTGTAATTCATGAAATAATAACTTAAAGTTA
Organism: Sepiola atlantica; assembly: GCA_963556195.1. NCBI lineage: Eukaryota > Metazoa > Mollusca > Cephalopoda > Sepiida > Sepiolidae > Sepiola > Sepiola atlantica. The sequence continues at coordinate 38,612,443 of OY744533.1, forward strand.
ATCTAGAACAAAAGAAAATTATTATTACTAGTGGGACCTGTGACCCGACAAAATTGAGGAAACCAAAAATTGCAACCTCTGGAAGTAAATTGGCTATAAAGAACCAGAAAGATTCTAACGCTAATTAAAAATATTAGGCTAATTAGAAATGTGAGTAATAATAAAATGAAAACAGTTATCGAATAAGAAAAATGGATAGTTAATTAATGAGAGTTCGTTTTGCAAAACAATATGCAAATAAGTTAACCATTGGATGTTAATCAGATTGACATGACTGAGTATATTAGAAAGCTGTATTTCTTTTATTGTGAATAGGAAAGTGGCCTTTTAATCTTACTGCTCGTTCAACTTTATATATATATAAAACAAATTTAATGGCGAGCAGCTAAAAATAAATCTAAGCTTGACAATATTTTAGATATTTTCAAAATTTCTTGAAAGATAACTATCTGTTTTTTTCTAAAACAAGATAATTAGTGAATCAAAATTATAACCAATCTGATTTATGAAAAATTTTGAATACTTTATTATTTATATTAAGACCTATTTTGTCCCTAAATAAACTTTTGGGCAAACAGATTGTTGTGACCGTGAAGGGACAATAATAATCAGGGCAACATGGTGGTATATTTACAAGAATGTATTTACAAAAGTACAGAATAGTATGTTACAGAAAGTCTGTGTCTGATGATGTTGCTATGACTGCCACGACACTTCGTCATGACTCTCTATATATAGTGTTTGGAAGAGTCCATCTATTCCAGAAATAGGGTAGATCAACATCACGCCATACCCCCCCCCCCTCTTTCAGCTTTGCTCTATATAGAGTCAATATCTTTTTTCTTCAGGTTTACTTCTATGAAGTCTGTATTTTTACATTTCCTTTTTGATGTTCACTTTTCAGAAACTATTTGTGGGATTGGTACTTCAAACATGCCAAACACGACATCTATTAATTCGTCCTCTGGAGTATTTTTCTCTACAGCATCCGAATATCTTTTTCTTATTTGATTCAAATGTCTTTAGTGGATAAATTTCGTCCCTTCACCATGTAAAGCATGTTTCCAATCCTTTTATTCACTATCCCTGTTTCTGAGTAGGATTTGTTGTACCTGAACATTTAAAAAAAAAAAATTTTCTCTGAGTTTAAAACGTCTCTTTGTGATATTTATTTTATGCTCCTGTTTCTTAATCAAAAACCGCTTTAATCTTCCTTGCAAATATTGGAATAGCTTTCCAAGAGAGGTAATAAATGCGCCAACAATGCAGCAATTCAAGATGAATTTAGACAGGTGCTAGGATACTGTTCTCATCTTGAGTGTTATTCTCACAACGTTTCGGCTACTGTAACTGCCAGTCTTCTTCAGGGGTATCTTTTTGAACTGCAGAAAAGAGCAATTCAGTTACAACTGGAAACAAATGATTACATTTAAAGCTTCAAACTAACCTTATTTAGCAGATGAAAAGAAAACTTGGTTTAAATCAATAATAGGTTTTGTTGATATGCATCTGCATATCAACTCTGTTAGGATATTTAATGCCAAAGCACAATTCACTTATTGGAAAAGATTTCATTGGATATGATTAAGTAAACATAAGTTGTTATTTTAGTCAATTCACTTATTTGAAAGTCTTCATTGGATATGATTTGGTGAACATAAATTGTTATTTTAACAAAATTACCTTATTGAAAAGAATTCATTGGATATGATTAGGTGAACATAATTTGTTACTTTAGCCAATTAACTTATTGGAAAGAATTCATTGGATATGATTAGGTGACATTAATTGTTATTTTAGCTAATTCACTAAAAAAGATGCACTGGATATGATTAGGTGAACATGAGTTGTTATTTTAGCCAATTCACTTATTAGATAACATTAATTATTATTTTAGCTAATTCATTTAGTAAAATAGACCCACTGGATATGATTAGGTGAACATAAGTTGTTATTTTAGGCAATCCACTTATTGGAAAGGATTCATTAGACATGATTAAGTGAAGATAAGTTTTTATTTTAGCTGATTTACCTATTGTAAGGATTATTTGGACATGATTAGGTGAACATAAGTTGTTATTTTAGCCAATTAATTTATTTGGAAAGGATTAATTTCATATGATTAGGTGAACATAAGTTGTTATTTTAGCAAATTACTTTATTGGTGAACAAAAGTTGTTGTTTTATCCAATAGGTAAGGATTCATTTTATATGATTAGGTGAACATAAGTTGTTATTTAAGTTAATTCATTTATTGGAAAAGAAATAATTGGATATGATTAGGTGAAAAAAGTTTTTATTTTTGCCAATTCACATATTGGAAAGGATTTATTGGACATCATTAGGTAACACAACTTGATAGTCGATTTACTTATTGTAAAAGAATCATTTGATATGATTAGGTTAACAAAAGTTTTTTTCTTAGCTGATTTACCTATTGTAAGGATTCATGGGATATGATCAAGTTAATGTAAATTGTTATTTTAGCCAATTCCCTTTATTGGAAAGAATCATTGGATATGATTAGGAGAACATAAGTTGTTATTTTGGCCAATTCACTTATTGGAAAGGATTCATTTCATATTATTAGGTGACTAAATAACTGTGAGGAAATTATGAGTTCATACTTTTCCTCAAAAATATTATTAGTGTACAAATAACAAGATCTGATTAACAATGATTAACAATGATATAGTCTGCCATCAAATAGATTTGATTAAAATAAATAATAATAATAAATGTTTGTTTTTGGAGACATAGATAAGTGACTTACTATCCATTTCTGTAACTTGGTTAGCACCAGTAATGAACCATAGGGCTCCTCTGACATTGTTACTAACAGATTTATCTTTGCTTTCTTTCAGATTTTCTAATAGAGTCACCAATTCTTGTTCGTCTTTGCATTTCTCGCGAACCGTCTCATCAAAAAGGAGTGTCCATAGAATGCGAGCAGCTGAGCTTTGTTCACGGACATCGTCATATTGCAGCATCCGTGTTAAAAGCGGTAAGACACCACCTTCAACAATCTGAAAAAGAAAATTCAACAACCCATAAAGATAAAAAAAACTAAATATAAATCCCACTCCAAACAAACAAAAAAAACTCTTGGAAGCAGCAGCCAACGAATGTTGTTTTTATGCATTGATTCTCTATTGGACAAATCAGCAGTTTTTTAAGCAATCACAGCGCAAGAAATATTCACTTTTGAAAATTTGCATGTACAATAAAAACCCCAAAACAGTTTTTTTTCTTTTCTTTTTCTTCTACTGAGAATGGCTAGATAGATTCGGCAGACATGACAAGAGACATTCACAAACTACTCTTGCACACAAGTTTATACATATACTCTCTCACTGGCAAGACAGGCATGCTAATATACACCCACACATTTATAATGTCTATCCCATTTATGCACACTGTAACCCGCAAACGCACACGGCACCAACCAAAATGAACATATCTACTGAAATTCTCCTTACAGACAAAACACCTTTCTTCATCTAGAACCACCTTGATACACTCTGAACTCTCAAACCCTTCATTTTTGATTGTCTTTAAAAAGTTGTTAATAAAAATTAATTACTTTTGTATGTATAGACTTTGTCATTATTTCATTTGATAATTATCCTATCTTCAACAAAACAGCATTTGAAAAGAACATCAGAATGGAAAAGCTTATTTTGTTTTCTGTTATACAAAAATGGAATTATTTCAAGTTTTGTTTTGTTAAAAGCCTGAGAATATTTGAATACGATTTCATAAATGGGTCATTTTAATATTAATGTGAAACAGTAGTTAAAGAAATCAATGCTTACCTTGAGTTTGTTTGAGTCAATTACAGCCAACTTTTCTAATCCTTGTACAAATTCATGAGGTGTAAATCCTTTGTATCTTCTTTTATTGCTGTCTAGAGCTTTGTCTAACCATTGCAACATACATGGGATGCTACCTGTAAAGATCATAAATAGATTTATAATTAATTGATACACCAATCTTGAAATAACAAAATTATGATTGTGATTATGAATTTAAATAGCTGGTGAAAGCAATCGATATACGAGAAGCAAACTACAATAAACTATGAGTTATTTCCCATTTTAGCTTGTAAGCAAATTTCTATATTGACATTACAGTATAGTTACAAAATAATTGGCACACAATTATTTATGTCAATAATGAAATATTTTGGAATGAAATATTTTGTAATATCAAAGATTAAAGAAATCATTACAGACCTTAATGGTGGTACTGTTTCCAGATTATTAATTGTGTTATATGCACATATTTTGCCCCATAAGGCATAAAAAAAGGGAGCAGGGGACTTGTTGGCACATTTTCCCCTACACATAAAGAAAGGGGGTGCAGGCAGGCAACGTTTGTCAACAGGAAGCTCGACAGACAGGCTTTCATAATTCAGCCCACGCATTTGTGGAGGCGGAGGATTCAACTAATCAAATGAGAGAATACTGTTGCTATGCACAGGAGAGGCCAGGAGAGCGGGAAAATCGAAGCGAGAAGAAACACGGGGAGAAGGTCCTCAAGCAGCGTTATAAGCGGACGTCTAAGAGATTGACAGCTCACCCCGCTGTCATATCAAACAATTTATCCCCGCGCACAAAATCAAAAAATAGGAAACGTGAATTCGAAAATTAACGGCTAAGAAATACAGCGACATTTAATACTGCTATCTACCGGACACCAAAAGAAAAAACCTGCTCCAACAAAATTGACTACGACAGACCAGTCAATCATATTACCTCTCCGTAGTCGAGATTACATATCTCGGGACCCTAAAAACAGCTCATTAAGAATGGACCACAGAATCTAAAATTCTGTTAAAATATCCTTCCCTCCGCCATCAAACCAAAAAGGTATGTGTTTACGACATAAGGACAAAAAAAAATACTATATTAATTTGTCCTAAAATGGAATTTTCATATTGTTATATATTGTCGTGTTAAATGATCTCATTCAATCGTTCCCCGCGATTTTAACACATTTACCTTCATATCTCGATCTCCCGTGGGAGGAGAAGGACTTCTCATTTGTTTTCCTCGAATTATTACGTAAAAAAAAAGAAGATTTTTCTATATTCATTTCCCATGAAGGCTATAAGCCTTCTTAATTGCTATATTTGAACTTTTAATTCTTATCCTGACTGATCAACTTTCTCGGAATAACAAAAACCAGCCTCTTATAAGAACTCTGCTTGTGCGGAATGAATATCAGTTGATCTTTTGAAAAAAAAAAATACTTGTTATGTATTGTTAATTTGTCTTAGTTGTTTATACAAATATATGATTATAATTTGTGATACGATGTGTTATTCATTTTTATGGAGTATGGGTTGTTTCCCTGTCATCGGGTTTTCAACCTTTTCACATTTTTACATTCGTGGCTGAATTACATATATGTAACGTTCAGTGTCCTAGTACCACACTTATAACAATTGTATGTACTTTCCATTTTAATAATTAGAAAACAATGCCACCTAGTTTCTTCTTATTCTTTTTCCAAAATAACTGTGATTTTAGCATGTATTAAAATAAATGCTAAAATCGCAAGCATTAATAATTGTGTGATTAGTTTACAATGGTGAAAGAATTGAAAGAAATCACAAGCTTTTTCTTGTTAGCACATTTTCTATATGGAAATAAAATAAAAGTATTGAAGGATTAATTTTAAGTTTAAAAGAAAAGCTAAGATAAACTAATGAGGAGGGGAGTATGAAACCACTAGTATCCTAGGGGGACAACACGTAGCCTTTAAGAGATGGAGCATTCAGGATGAGTGGGAGATTTGATTACGTGAGAAATCAATGTATACTCAGAAATAAATCTAATATCTTATCCAGCCCATAAATGTATGCAACATTGTGTCAAAAGATGGCGTTTCACTAAGATATCTTTGTTAAAACTGACAGATATATAAACGGAGAATGTGATGAAGAGAACGAACTCTTTAATCTTCCTTTTTTACTTTTTGAAAATGAATTATTTCCATTTGTTCATTTTTTCTTAGGCAGCCATTATTCTCACAGTGACTCAATCCCTGTGTAGATCTTAGTAGAATAAAGCTCCTTCACACATACTTCTTATATTCATTCATTACAAATTATTCTACTCATTAACAAGTAAAACCTGACTCGGATAGACTCCAAACATTGACGGCCTTGCCAGTACTTTCCTTCTCTTCGACGAGCAATAGGGATGTTCTCTCACTAATCTATATAAATTTTCAACTTCTCGGAATTCTTCAGAATTACCATTTTTCTTCTCACTAAGGAACAAACAGACACCTTCAGGTACCTGAAGAAGGAAATTGCAAAATCGTCCCTGGTAGCCATAGCCTCTTTTCTCCCTCTTGAGGTCGAAACTGATGCTCCGAAACATGCTATTGCTGCCTCATTAACCAAAACTGTCGGCCTGTAGCTTTCTTTTCAAGAACTTTAACTTATGTCAAGCACAAGCACTCCTCCGTTGACAAAGAGGCCTACACTATTGTAAAAGTAATCCAAAAATAGCGACACTACTTGGGAAGCATTTTAAGCTGATCACAGATCAAAAATCTGTTTCCTTTAGGTAAGAGCAAGATAAAAAATAAGAAAATCACAAGATGGAAATTGGAACGTGCTTGTTTAAGCTACGACATTGTGTACCGCCCATGAAAACACAATGCTGCTATGGACACCCATCTTGGATTTGCTCTTCTACCATCTCTGTTGACACACCTTGCACACATATTTATGTCATCCAGGTGTAACCTGAATACTACATTTTGTCAGAAGCAAGAATCTGCCATACTCCGTGGAAGATGTAAGAGTGGTAGTAAGAGCATGCCGGGTCAGTTCTAAGACAAAGCCTAGATTCTTTAAAATGACACCCTAAACACTCATAAAAGTGAGTCAACAACTGGAAAGATTAAGGGCAGGTTTCAAGAGACTATTACATTTGAATTCTCACAACAGCTATATACTAACAGTTGTCGACGAATACTCTCACTTTCCTTTCACTTTCCCATGAGCCAACTGTCAGGAAACAATTTATTTTTTGTTTTGAAAATTCCTTCTTTTGTGCACTCTGATCGTAGTATGGCTTTCATATCAGATGAACTAAAGGAATTCCTGTTTCCTCGAGGAATTGCTAACAGTCAAATGACTGTCTTTAATTCTCAATGTAATGGACTAGTAGAGAGATACAATTGTATTATCTGGTAAATGGTGAATCTGGCTCTACGGTCAAGAAATCTTCCTATTGCTAATTGGGAAAAGGTACTAAATGTAGCCCTCCATTGCATTTGCTCATTAATTTCCACTTCTAGTAACTGTACTCCTCATGAACGTCTCTTTAATTTCCAAAGAAAATCAGCTACCGATGATTTCATACCTACATGGTTAACAAAAGCTAAATCTGTTTTCTTGAAGCGTCATACATATGAGACACCAAATATGAACCTTTAGTCCAAACTGTTGATGTACTTGAAGTCAATCCAAACTATGATCATATGGATTTTAATAATGGATGAGAGACGACAGTATCCCTGTGTCATATATCTCCATTGACTGATAGAATGAGCAGTTTGGATACAGAAATTGATTCTATGCCAACAGATATTGGATGTCCCTCTCCTCTGCAAAATGCCCTAGAAAACTCTGCTGTCGAGAATTCAGTTCCTATTCCTCATTCTTCACACTTGGATTATTTCCAAAGGAAATCTTCAGAAGATGCTGATGTGCTGAATATTTGATACTCAACTAGAACATGGACGGCGGCACCCTCTTTTTTGACTTGCCCCCCTCCACTTTACGGTCATCAATAATGAAGTTATATATGCATGTGTTTAACCCCCCCCCACACTTTTTAGGAGAGCCCCCCACTTTTATAACTGTCCCGCCGGTCCTGTAGAATATGTTGAAGTCCTCAATATTTAGCTGAAAACTATCAGCTTTGAACTTTTGATTTTCTCTTTTCTCTTTTTCAATTGAAGCAGACAAACATATAGTCTTGCACTTTCCTGGGTGATGGAGAATGTGATTAAAAAAAAGAACTCTTCAATCTCCCTTTTTACTTTTTGGAAATTAATTGCTTCCCTGTGTTCATTTTCTCTTAGGCAGCCATTATTCTCACAGTGACTCAATCCCTGTGTAGATCTTAGTAGAATAAAGCTTTTTGAAGCATACTTTGACTTCTTCTACTCAAATTATTCTGCTCATTCATTACAAGCTGCAAAAGAAATTCAACATAGCTGGTCAGCAAACACCCTTCACATCTTTCACTAGATTCCTTTGACTTCCCAAAACCTCCTGAATGGGAAAAATGGATTTAACGTTTTGAAAGATTTCATCAAACGACCAATCTGCACACAGGCCAATCATTTAATTTAGTGTATGGAAGACTAAGCCGATGATATCCTGCAAAATTTAAATGTTCCAGGAAAAGACTGTCAAGGAGGGTTTTCGTTTGTTTTTATTAGAAGAAAAATGTAATTTCTGAATGTGCAGTTTTTAACAGACGACAACAAAGACCCAACAAATCAGTCGATTTGTTTGTGACAGCTGCTTTGGCAGAACATTTTCTTTCCATTTTTACAGTAGACAACATTTAATCCTCCTTTGTAATTTAAACCACACGCCTCCATGATCATTAATTCACATAACATAATCCCGTGCCCAAAGCAGCACATTACGTTCTCTCTGCGGTCTTTGCATTGCAACTGCCTCATCTTCATTGTCCTCATGTTTATTGCTTACATCTCCATCGTTTACATGGACCACGTGTCTTAAATCCTAATTAGAGGATTGCACTCCAGTAATTACTCCTCTTCCCCATTGCGTCATACATCATGCATTCAGTGGCTTCATCCAAACCTCTTCTCCTATTTGGATTCTGGCTGGCTCTTGTGCATCGATTTCTGGAGATTTATAATTAAAAATTGATCTATGCGGCACTGTCTCCTCTATCTGTCCGACCTTGGGTACCATGTTGTACCAGAATGTGACCTCTTCAGGTGATATCCCTCCTCTCTCAGCTATTGCTTTCACTGTCCGATGATGTCACTCCACTATTCCATTTCCCCCCTGGCTGCTCTGTAATACTTTCATATCGTCCATTCTTTTAGCATTGTCTCGAGAAGTTCTGAGCGAAAAACGGTACCATTGTCCATGATCACTTCCATTACTGGACTTTGTTCAAGCATCACTTTCTCCAATTCCTCTGAAACCGCAGCTGCCGACTCTGTATGTCGACACCCATATTGTTAATCTCCCAGGTCCACAGTTATCATTAATAAGTATGCGCTCCCACGATAGTGTGTTATGTCAATAGCTAATCTTGTCAAATTGTTTGCAGTCCAAATTTCACCAGGGTCGTACACGCAACCAGCTCAGCCAACTTTTGAGTTTCCGAAAACGGAATGATAAAATAAACTGTAATAAATTATATTTTTGATATATAAAGTAATGTTGGTTCCCTCATTACAAGCGCTGAATTGCAGCACAGTGGTCCCCGTCAGAAGAGAATTAACGATGTCTATTAACGCCACTGTAATTCCCATCAAATACCCAACCGGGTATGTGTCTCTCATTTACCCCATGGACTTCAGCAAGCCATAGTGCTACAGTGGGTCCGTCTCCAGGATAGTATCACAATTGTACCTAGGACCTAGGATATGATCCAGAGATAAATCCACGAAACAGCCAGTACCACACTGATAGTACCACACACATATGTCTGATAAACTCTTCCCGTGGTAACGCTCTGCTGGCTAATAATGGCAGAATTTTCCTGAACTTACTTCATCCACTCCTACTTGTTGCAATCACACTAGCATCTGCTCCACCCTGTGCTCCAATGGTATCACAAAGATAACAAAACTTCTCGACAACCTCAATAGTTTTACCATCCAAATATACTTGATCCACATCTGAGTTCTTATCCATCTCCATTGTCTTACATTTCTTGTACACAAATTGGTTAATTCCACTGCACTTCTTGTGCACCCTAAGTCTTACAGGTATCACAAAAAATATAATTGCACCCGACTCACTTTCCACAAACGTAGTAGAGGAACTTTCCTCTTTTCGTGAGCTTTCCAACACTACAACACTACACTTTGATCGTGATAACACTCACTCTCAAACCTTTAGTTTAAATAGCATTCCTCCAAGTCTTTAATTTAACAAGTAAACCTTCCATTGTTTCACATGCAAGTACTAAATCATCAGCATACAGCATGCATTTTGAACAACTTGTACGGAACTCTCTAAACAATGCTTCTAAGACGCAAATGAAAAGCAACAGACTCAGTACAAAACCCTGATGTACTCCTATTTTAACATTAAAACATGACTTCTAACATGACTTTGAGCATTGCTGTACATTGCTTGAACCACTTGTTTGCCCCGAGTATACGCAAAGCCCACCAGACAACCTCTCTTGGCACTCTGTCAAAAACTTTCTCTAGATCCACAAAGACAAGATACAGGTTCATCTTCTTACCAAGGTACTTCTCTTGCATTTGTATCAGGATAAATATACCCCCCCCCCCCCCATACACACTGCATACCTACATATTGAACCATGCCCAAACACCCTCCAAGTTAAAGAGAGCTATGGTATCAACAATAGGCCATATGGTTATGAAGTGGAAGATTGCTTAGGTTACAATGTGTTCTAACAGACTATGGAAAGGGAGCACCTTCCATTATTTATTATTTATTTGTTTGTTATGCCTCCTTGGGCATCTCCCCTTTAACTATCTTCTCAATTCAACTGTTAAAAAAAAAATTTAATTTTTAGTACAGTATCGATATCCAGATCAAATTCTGTTAAATATTTCATTTGATAACTCCCAAAAGTGCCCCCTCAATTTCTCCCTCCTACCACTTTCTTTGAATTCATCCAACCTCATCTTAAACTGATCCACGCTATTGCTATTCTTAATCTGATCTGGCAACTTATTCCAAAAACATATTACTCTGTGAGCAAAAAACATAACTGGTTAACAGATCTAGTTTTTGAAAACTGCCTTGACAATAACCTTCCAGATCTGGGAGAAATACTAAAAAAATACATGTTAGAGAAACTGGTCTGTAATTACTTTTTAAATGTATCAAACCTTTTTTATGTAGCGGTATTACTATAGCTGTTTTCCAAATACATGGAATCTCTTCATATTCTATACATTTCCTAAACAAATTGGTTATTGCATTGATAAAGCCTTCGTTGGATGATAAGTATTTTAATATTTTAGGATGAATTTCATCAGGTCCCATACTTTTACTAACATCCAACTTGGATAGTAATAGTGTTATGTCTTTAGGTTCTATTTTTAGTTCATCCATAACAGTGGACCAAATTCTTCAAAAGAATAAACAGATTGAAAAAAACTTGCTAGTACACCAGCAGTTTCTACTGGTGTGTCTGTTAAATCCCCTGTCTCATCATCTCTTACTGTACTCATGCTTTTTTGAATTTTAGTTTTTGCTTTAACATATTTGAACAATGATTTACAGTTGTATTTAATATTCCTAACAATCTTATTTTCGTGTTTCAACTTTTCTTTTACTTCTAGTGTTTCATATTCATTTTGTTTACTTACAGCATATTGATAATATTCAATACTTGGTATAATTCCAAATTTTCTCCAAGCTTTATCTTTTTCTTTCCTTTTACGAGATAGACGATTACTGTCCCAAGGTAATTTTTCTAATGGATCCCCTTGTTTGGAGAATTTTATAATAACTTCTGGAATATTTTCTATTATAGATTTTATTTTCCCATTTAATTCCTCCCACATTTCAGTTGTTTTCGAGCTATAATTCCAATCGATATTTTCTCCTTTCTCTGACACAAAATCTTCTGTAATCTTAGACCAGTTCCTCTGTTTTCTGTTTATATAATCAAACTTTGCCTTCATTTTAACTTCGATTTCAATGCATGCATGATCAGATTTACCTAACAGTGCTTTCAAATTTACATCTCCTATTATGCATTTATTATTTGAAAAAATCTGATCCAATGTACCTTTTTCTAATCTATTTCCCACTAGTTTATATCTAGTATCTTCTTCTATATACCAATGCAAACCGTTTGTTGTAAATAACTCCAAATATTCGTTCTGCATTCTAAAGTGTTGACTAATTGAATTCATAGGAGACACAAGTAAACCCTTTGTCCAATTTACATTTGGCAAATCGAAATCCCCAACCATTATAATATCTTCAGATTCATCTGATGTAAATGGTATCTCACTCATTTGTTCTTTTAAGCTATAATCTTCCTCTATGGACAAATTCGGAGATCTGTATATGCATACTATGACCATTGAGGACATTGCTTTCCTTAATATTATGGAACTGAGAGCTGCGAAAGGCAGAAACAACAGTTGAATTGCTCCACAATCTTTCAAATCTCCCAGACGTCATCTCCCACATAATAGAAAACTGGCAGAATGATAACTTTCTTCACTGAGATTTAAGAAACCAGAAATGCAGAGACACTTCCTTTCATTTGTGGCAAGTTCCATGTATTTGCTTGGTTTTTTGTCTCCTTAATCTTTAGTTTGTGATCTACTGGGAAAGCAAAATCTATGATTTGACAGGTTTTGCCTTCTTGTTGACTATTATCACTTCCGGTCTCCTTTATTATCACTTCCGGTCTCCTTGCTTGGCTGAGTTTTTCAGTTTGTACTTCCATGTAGGATTTTATATGCTTTTAATTTTCCAATACTGGCTCCATACTGTCTGTGCTATTTGTCTGCATGTTCAAAGTGTAGACGTTTGCATATTTCCCATTGTTCTGCCTTTCCTAAAGACAAGATACAAGTTCTTCTTATTTTTTGTACACAAATTGGTTATCCTTTCTCAAACTACCAGTAATTCCACTGCACTTCTTGTGTACCCAATGCTTACAGATACCACAAAAAATATAATTGTTTTTGTATTTCTTTGGAGCTAGTTTGCAATATCTATTTAATATGTGATTCATCATTTCATCTCTTTGTTCACAGAGACGACATTTACTGTTTTCCTGGATTTTGTCTATCTTGTCTTTATATATAGTCCGTTCTGATCACATTGTTTTCTGTGGTTGTCAATAATGATTTAATTTAAATTGAATTAAATCATCATAATATGCATAGAATTGATAGTGACAGTAATAATAAAAAAACAAACATTATCTACTAAATTAATCATTATTTACCTGTTTCATCAATAAGTGTTGCATTATCATCCTCTTCAATAATATATGCCATTGTCATCATCGATAAAACTTTGAACATCTCATCTTTTGAGGATATGAATGGTTGGATCACCTGAAGGAAATCAAAAAGTAGCATTTAAAAGAAATTAAACAAATGCATAAAATTTTAAAATGGTTGATGTATGTTGAATGTCGAGATGACAGATAGCCATTCTGCTGAGTCAAATGTGTCCGTATGTATCTGACTTGAATAAGAAAGAGGTCACCAGAGTTCAATATAGAATACTAACACCTCTACAATAATATAAATCAATTTTTATTTAACTGGAATAGAGGAATACATAAACGTAAGCAAGTTGGCTTGGTAAGCACATATTTTAGTAGGAAGGTAATTTAGCCTAGCTCTTTTTATTCGCCTCCTACCAAAGTTACCTTGAGAGACGAGTCACGTATGTTCTCCTTAGTATCTCGACTTGAACTGTCTTGTATTTGGCGCAAATCAAGTTTTGGGCGGAAATTAAAAAAGGCTGCGAGTGCACACGTACAGTGATGTGCTAATCATCTGTGTATCAATATGCACTGTTTTCGCCAACTGAATCACAACTTATTGCTATGCAAGAGATTGCATGTACATACAAGAAAAAATAAAACATTATTGTTCTTTGTCAAATAAGAAAAATGTTCTTTGTTGAAAATAAAAAATGTTCTTTGTTGAAAAGTGAAAAATGTTCTTTGTATTGAAAAGTGATAAATGTCCTGAGTAGCTTTGGCTAGCCAGGGTCCTTGTGGATGTTAAATTGTGCGTCAGGAGTATTTGAAGGTTCTAATTGAGCTCGTATGCATCTGCGCACTGTAGATATCTGGTAGGATAAAAAGAGAAAGGTCCAGACAGTGAATTCACGTCTCATATTCAGCCAGAAAATTCTAACTGAAATAAGTTTCACTGTGGCAGAAATTCTGGTATAAGTCAGTCCTTGCAGAAAAGAAAAGACAGTTTTGCAATGAGCTTAAGGAACGAAGGCGCGAGCTGAATTCATAGAGATATCGCACAAGCTGTTCATCCGCTATAGGGTGGGAATGTACTCTTATTCGCAGGTAGTAAATTCTGAGGCTACCAGATTAAAAATATCCACTGATGGCTGGTTCAAAGCCATTTGATGAAGATTAATGTCTTCTGATAGAGAAACAACACTGAAATACATTTAACAGGGTTTATATCCTGATATGGCATCACTGCAGACCGTCAGGAAGACGAAGATGTAGCAAGGTATTGATAATTTAGAATGTGAATTTACCAGTTTGTGTCTATGCCCAAGAAAAGGTAAGGTAGGGATATTTAGCAACAATGAATATTGGGTATAAGAAAGTGGTTCAAAGACTGATGTTGAAATCAATAGTGCATGTGATTATGCACTGGTGCAAGTGTGGAGTACAGGTCAGTCTGTACTGTTGCAAGTGTGGAGGAGTAGAAGTCATTATCTACTGTCAGGCATGAAAAGAAGTGCATTTATGAATGCACTCTTGTGAGTGAGAAGTGCATGTGTGTGTATGCAATGTGTCACATGAGAAGTGCATGCACTGTTGCGAGTAAGAAGTGCATGAGTTAATGCACTGTTGCACATAAGAAGTGCATGTATGTATACACTGTTGTTGTGTATGAGGGAAAGTGCATGTATACACTGTTGCACATGAAGGAAAGTGCATGTATGAATGCACTGTTGCGTATGACTCCATAATCTCTATCTTCACAATAAGGGTGGCATAAAGGAGGCATTATAAAAATTATTACCAAAGAAAAAATTCCAGAATAAAAAATGTTTAAACTTTCATAAGACATAATTATGAAAATCAATAGTGAAAACAAGAAATTAATCGGGCCCCTTACTTCCAGATATAAATGAAATTGTTCCATAGAGTATAGGATTCCTAAGAAAACAACTGAAAAACCCAAAGAGACCACGTTTTACTCAACCCAAAACTGTCCTATATGATGGACATGATTGTGGCAATCACACCAGGGAAGTAAGTCAGTCATGGCATACCAAGACAAAAAACGGCGAACTTGAAACTTGTTAAAATGACGAAGATTGATATCATAGATAACCGTTTTTCAAAGCATGTCAATCGTGGCATTGAATTTCAGTCCCTCCCTTCATCTTATGTCTGTGATTGCATAGTGGACATTTTCTGTGAAATGACTACTCCCAGCTGGCAAGGCATGATTCACCTGATACATAAAGAGTGCGAATTTCCAGGAAAATCATTGGTACAGTTTCTCTCTATGATAGAGATAGGAGATAAAATCTGTATCCTATCCATCCTATATTACCTATGTGGTCTTTTATCAAAACACAATATGCTGATTGTCATTACCTTTGATCAACTGTTGTTTTGAAAGGCTTCTGAAATCGTGAAGGCTGTTCCAGATGTTACTTCAATTAGGAATGTGATACTATTGCTTGGCACATTCCATACCTTCATGAATGTATTGGGCGCTATTGGGACGTTGATGGATGGCAGTGGACTCAAGGAGATCATGGAGACAGTATATTGCGAAAATGCAGTCGTACACATGATGAGCGGAAAGGCAGTGCAACGAATTGTTAGATAATGGCCCTATGGGAATGGACGTATCTGTTGGGAATCGTTGATTTGACTTGCGCGAATTAATGCGGGGCAGTCGAGTGCAGAACAGGGCTTGTTCTCACAGTCAGAGCTGGCAGACGTGACAAGGTTACGTGTGACGAGACCCCAGATCAAGGGTCAGTCTACACCTGCGAGAGGCTCTGTGACTTCGCGGGCCTTGCGTGGGAAACAAAGGGATCTGTGACATCACTCGTTCTCGTGAGAAGCGAGTTTTTAGTCAGTCTGATTCAGAAAGCGAACTGAGAGGACGTGCGATTCACAATGTAAAGATAAGAAATATGTCCCTTCAGGGAAGACAAGCGCGAGAATCCTTCCCCCCTCTCTATGAATAGTTAAGAAAACATTAATAACTAACTACAATAAAGTAGGATTTGCTCTCTCTCTCTCTCTTGACGCAGTGAATGACTCCCAGTTGAAATAACAACTCTTGTAATAAAAAGAATTAAATTCTAAAAGAGGAGTTTGTCTTCGGAAGCGTCATGGCTTTTGTTGCAGACAATGGACGGCGTGGTCCGGCAGGAAGGAAAGAAGATGGCGACCCTCTACACGACGAGTATACGAAACGCGTACTGCCGCGGTCCAAGCAGGAGTAGCTATATAACAATTACCCTTTTTGGTGCTGAGTGACCTGCCATTTCGAGCATGGAATGGGCTGATTTGAACTATGGGTTACCACGAAAAATAAAAGAAAAAATTTTAAAAGCAAGACAGACAACGTGAGGTCCGAAAGACAGAGACAGAGAGAGAACTACAAACTGTAAGTAGAAAGTCGTTGTTTTGCTTGAGAAAAAAAAGACGTTGATGTGCCGTAAAAGTATGTAGCAGTTACCTCCTCCTTTCAAAACATAACTACACCGGTTTGCCGGTAGGTGTCGCTTTTTCACCGACAGGTGGCACTGTAAAGCGACACCAGAGTTATCTGCCCTTCTGACTATAAAAACCGTTGCAAACGAAAAATCCATCTCTCTTTCACCGACCAGCATCGGCAGAACAACGCTGGCACCAGCGCTCCATCTCTCTCTCTCTCTTCTCTGGTCGACAGAACGACGCTAATACACTAGCGCTTCGTCTAACGCTTTTCTCTTCATATGGCATCGGCATAACAACTACCAACACACGTGGTCAAACAACGGTAAGAGTTCTCAACTCATTTTCTTTGTGTACGGCTTTCAAAGACTTTTCCTACGCCGGATTCATTTCCTCTTATACCTTTTTCAAGAACTGTTTTTCCATCGACACACATGCATACATCACACACTTCACCATTCCACGTACACACACGTTCAATAAACGTTATTTGAACTACTTCATTTTTGTTTATTAATTATTACTCTGTCTTTGCATGCAACAATTGCTTGATTATACGAACACGTAAATAATCGGGGACACGACCCGCGATCCTAACAATTGGTGACCCAACGTGCAAGCTTTGTTGTATGTGGCGGAGTAATTAATTTCGTACAAAAACAAAAAAATATATATATATCATTTCTCGTTTTTTCTTTCGTGGTGAAACGAATTACGCACCCATCTTTTTCCTTTTTTTTCTACCCACGTAGTAGAAATATACAAACAAACAAAAGAAAAGAAGCAGCCATTATATTTTTCCTGGCCACGTGGAAAACCCCAAACAAAGAAAAACAAAAACATTTCTCGGCTCTCCCCGAGTATAAAAAAAATTACAATTTCATTTTTTCTTCTTCTCTTTCTCTACCCACGTGTCGGACAATTATATACAAAGAAAAAGACAAACTTTTGCCAATCCTTTTTTTTTCTTTTTCGACGAACAAAAGGACCTTACAAGACGCCACTTCCTTTGTTTTGGACACGTGGAGATAAAAAGAAAACAAAAGAAAACAAACGCTCACGCTGCCCATCTTTTTCGTGACCACGTGTTGAAAAAAAAAAAAAAAAAAATTCAAAAAAATGCCGCCACCCCTTGCCATGACCACGTGTTGATAAAAAAATTAAAAAAAAACAAAAAAAACGTCATTTTTATCTCTCGGACCACGTGGAAATTAAAATTCAAACAAAAAAGAAAAAGAAAATACGAATTTTTTTTTCTTTCTTTTCGACAACAAAGGAAGCCGCCATTTTTTTTTTTCACGACCACGTGTTGATAAAAAAACAAAACAAAAGCAACTTCTTCCACCTTCAATCGTCACTATGGCTACCGCGGATACTAACGACGTTCTGGAAGTTTCTGCGAATTACCGTCTGCCCCCTTTTAACTCCAGTAACGTAAAGAACTGGTTCACCCAACTACAGGCATTATTCTCTGTGAGAAGAATAACCTCACAGAGAAGCAAATTTGCCAGCGTGGTGGAAGCCTTGCCCCCAGAGGTGGTAGACGAAGTAACCGACCTGTTGGACGACGTCCCATCAGTCAACCCATATGATGCCCTAAAAGACGCCATAATCAAAAGAATGGGTCGCTCCGAAGAAGCCATGCTACGGGACCTATTCAACAACATCAGCCTCGATGACAGGACACCGTCACAACTACTGCGACACATGAAGTCACAGCTCGGAAGAAATACCATGTCCGAGAATATACTGCGACGATTGTGGCTGGACAAACTTCCCTCGAGTGCGACACAAATTCTGGCACCGATGATAGACACCACTCCCATCGACATGCTAGCAAACTCGGCTGATCGAATTCTCGAGTCCAACAGTGGCCCACAAACGGTCAACGCACTCGCCACTCCTAGCAGTCAACACAGCGAGCTGCAGCAGTTAAAAGCTGAGATGGTTGAACTGAAGGCTATGCTAAAGGCCTTCCAAACCCAAAGCAGACCAAGGGGTCGTTCACAGTCCCGAGGCAGGTACCGTGGGAGCCGTTGCAGAGAGAGGTCCCCTTACAACCAACCCCAGGGTGGTATGTGCTGGTACCACTACACATTTGGCAACAAGGCCAGAAAATGCAACAGCCCCTGTAACTACAAGCCACAGGGAAATGCCAATCCCAGCCAGTAATAGCGACAACTGCGGCTGGAGGGAGAAGAAGAGGTCGCTTGTTTTATGTAAAGGACCGCAACAGCGGTCATTCCTTCCTGGTGGATACCGGTGCTGAGATAAGTGTTATCCCACCACAACCCGGACAAAAACTAACTCCTTCAACATTCAAGCTACAGGCAGCAAACGGTTCACAAATCCAGACATACGGCACTAAGGAACTCACCCTACACTTAGGACTCCGCCGTAACTTCGTCTGGAAATTCGTGCAAGCCAACGTCAGGATGGCCATCATAGGAGCTGATTTCCTTTCACACTACGGTCTGTCTGTCCACATGTACAACCAAACACTCTCGGACGATATGACAGACATTAGGGTGAAGGGAACATTAACACAGTTTGGTCCAACAGGAATTTGCTCAGCAACCCACCACACCAAAGAATATGTCAACGTCTTGGATCAGTACCCTGACATTACCAAACCATTCAACATCGACGATAAAATTAAACACTCTACACAACATCACATAAAGACAACCGGACCTCCAGTCTATTCGAACCCTCGACGTCTGTTGCCTGAAAAGTATAAATACGCCAAGCAGGAATTTCAACAGATGATCGAGGATGGAATTATTGAACCCTCTGAAAGCCCATATGCTTCACCTCTCCACCTTGTTCCTAAACCAGACCAGAACACCCATCGTGTATGTGTCGATTATCGGCGACTCAATGCACAAACTGTCCCAGACCGCTATCCCGTACCACACATACACGATTTCACATTAGGACTCCAGGGTGCAACAATCTTTTCCAAACTGGATCTGACTAAAGCCTTCTACCAGATCCCAGTAGCAGACGAAGATATCCCGAAAACGGCCGTGACCACACCTTTTGGACTCTTCCAGTTCAAACGCATGCCTTTTGGACTGAGAAACGCTGCCCAAACCTTCCAACGCCTCATTGATAACGTCCTAAGAGGACTACCCTCTGTATATGCCTACATAGATGACGTCCTCATAGCAAGCCCGGATGAAGCAACACATGAGCACAATTTACACCAAGTTCTGCAGAGACTATCACAAAATGGTCTGAAGATCAATGTAGACAAGTGTATATTCGGCGCCAAGCAACTTCAGTTTTTGGGACACCAGATTGATGAGGGCGGAATCACACCCCTGCCTGAAAAGGTAGAAGCGGTACAGCAATTTCAACCTCCAACCTCACTCCGTCAGCTGCGACGATTCATAGGAATCGTTAATTATTATCGTCGGTTTATCCCAGACTGTTCTAAGATCCTGTCTCCCTTAACAAATATCTTGCAGAACAAAGGGAGAAGACAGAAACAAGCCCTTACACTCACTGCAGAAGCACTTCATGCATTCAACGCAGCCAAATCCGCATTGACAAACTGCACCAAACTCACCTACCTCACTGACAATGTTCAGGCTACATTAACTCTAACAACAGATGCAAGCTCATCAGCTGTAGGCACGATACTACATCAGGAGATTGATAACACCAAGGTACCCATATCTTTCTTCTCCTCCAAGCTCAGCCAAACACAGTCCAGATACGGCGCATTTTCTAGGGAACTCCTAGCAATCTACCTCGCAATTAAACATTTTAAACATGTGCTAGAAGGTAGACAATTCATTATTTACACAGACCACAAGCCATTAGCATATGCATTATCCTCACGTCCGGACAAATACTCACCCAGAGAATCTCGTCACCTGGACTATATATCACAGTTTTCCACTGAAATTAAATATATTAAAGGTGACCAGAACATTGTGGCTGATGCACTTTCTCGGCCAGACACAAACTCCATCACCCAGGATTTTCTTAGTCACGATTTGCTGGCACAGGAACAAGCATCAGACACCACCTTTCAACAAACTCTGCAAAACACTTCCTTGAAACTCACTCCTGTACCAACCCCTTTTAGCGACAAAGAGGTTTATTGCGACACAACAACACCTATACCCAGACCTTACGTCCCACCATGACTGCGACGACGCATATTTGATCATTTTCATTCACTCTCTCACCCCAGCAAAAGAGCCACCCTGAAAATGATCAGTGACAGATTTGTATGGCATGGGATGAACAAAGATGTCAGACTTTGGGCTGGCAACTGCATAAACTGCCAGCGTTGCAAGGTCTACCGACACACCAAGTCCCCAATAGGAACATTCAGCAATCCTGATGCCAGGTTCTCTCATCTGCATATAGACATCGTTGGACCCCTGCCACTTTGCCAGAACTACTGCTATCTACTAACGATTATTGATCGATTTTCCCGTTGGCCCACTGCAATCCCATTAAAGGACATCTCAGCAGATACAGTGGCCAAAGCAATCTTGAAGGAGTGGATAGCCACATACGGTGTACCCGCAGTCATTACGACTGACAGAGGCACACAGTTCCAGTCGAAACTTTTCGCCGAGTTCAACCTACTCCTGGGCACCAAGCATATACGGACGACGGCATATCATCCCTGTTCCAACGGCCTGGTCGAGCGATTCCACAGGCACCTAAAAGCATCTCTTGCAATGAGGCCAAACACAACCAACTGGGTTGATAACTTGCCTCTGGTCCTATTGTCAATTAGGAATGTCGTAAAGCAGGACTTGGGTTGCACACCGGCTGAAATAGTTTTTGGTACTACATTATCTTTGCCCGGACAATACTTTCATAATAGAGATAATGTACACCCTACAACTACATTTGTACAGGACATAAACGCAAGGATGTCGAAACTACACTTCACCCCTACACGAGAAGTATCGAGACAAATCCACATACCCAAGACGCTATTTGACAGCGAATACGTATTTGTCCGCGACGATGCGGTGAAAAAGCCTTTATCACCACGCTACCAAGGTCCTTACAAAGTAGTTAGACGGGCAGAAAAATTTTTCACCATTACAAAAAACGGCAAGAATGACACTGTTTCCATTGACAGATTAAAACCTGCTCTAGTGGAAGAATCACAGTCAAGCCAACAGACACACAACTCTCACACAGATTCCGACACCACAGAGGAATCGAATGCTCCATGTGACTATGCCCCACCAGAACAAAAGACAAGATCTGGTCGGAAAGTAACATTCCCACACAACTTCAAAACTTACATATACTATTAGTAACATACAAACAGTTTCAAAACTTTCTCACAAATACACTCGAACACAAACAAAATAATCCCCGAACTTCTATTCGTTCAACAACAACAGTAATGAGAACATTTTCACCGCACACAAATTGAATCTTTTTCATCCAGCAAAAAAAAAAAAAGGTTATTTTCGTTAAGCTATATACACTCCCTCAACCTTAAAGAGATAGACAGCTCTATGAACGAAGCCTAACTCTGGATTTTAACTGCATTCATCAACAACTGCACAGACTCACTTGTGCTCATTCATCAACAATTGCACAGACTCACTTGTGCTCATTCATCAACAATTGCACAGACTCACTTGTGCTCATTCATCAACAATTGCACAGACTCACTTGTGCTCATTCATCAACAACTGCACAGACTCACTTGTGCTCATTCATCAACAACTGCACAGACTCACTTGTGCTCACTCATCAATACCGCACAGATTCACTTGTGCTCACTCATTAACAACCGCGCAGACCCAAGCACCAAACATTCCTGGACAACACTGACAATTCAACGTTTGTTCATCAGCTCTGCATCACGCAGACTAATCAACATGAACAACGCCACCAACAAGTGCAAATTCACTTGCACTCAACATTTTTCGACCGCAAACTCACTTGCGCTCAAACTTGATGCAGACCCAAACAACACGCAGATCCACATGCGTTACAAACACTCAATTCCGCAGACGCACTTGCGATCAATCATTCAATACAGATGCAGAAACAGAAATAAGTAGCGTGCACACTACTTTTTCTAATCTTCAACAGCAAAACATACATACCCACAAAGAATGCTTCTCATCTACAACTGTACATATTGAATAATATTTTCAATATTTTTCAATCTGGGGGGGAGTCCTTGTAGCAGTTACCTCCTCCTTTCAAAACATAACTACACCGGTTTGCCGGTAGGTGTCGCTTTTTCACCGACAGGTGGCACTGTAAAGCGACACCAGAGTTATCTGCCCTTCTGACTATAAAAACCGTTGCAAACGAAAAATCCATCTCTCTTTCACCGACCAGCATCGGCAGAACAACGCTGGCACCAGCGCTCCATCTCTCTCTCTCTCTTCTCTGGTCGACAGAACGACGCTAATACACTAGCGCTTCGTCTAACGCTTTTCTCTTCATATGGCATCGGCATAACAACTACCAACACACGTGGTCAAACAACGGTAAGAGTTCTCAACTCATTTTCTTTGTGTACGGCTTTCAAAGACTTTTCCTACGCCGGATTCATTTCCTCTTATACCTTTTTCAAGAACTGTTTTTCCATCGACACACATGCATACATCACACACTTCACCATTCCACGTACACACACGTTCAATAAACGTTATTTGAACTACTTCATTTTTGTTTATTAATTATTACTCTGTCTTTGCATGCAACAATTGCTTGATTATACGAACACGTAAATAATCGGGGGACACGACCCGCGATCCTAACAAGTAAAAACACAAAGAAAAGAATGGAACAATTGTGAACGTATTGTGAAAAGAAAAGAAATAAACAAACGAATTTAGTTAGAAACAAAACTGAATAGATAAAAAAATAAAGAAAGACAGTGTAACAGACACACATGCACAAACAAAAAATCAAATATTTGTAAAAAGAAAAAAAAGTGAACACACGCACACATGAAAATAGGCACACAGCAATTTTAACTTTTGTAGAAAGAAAAGAAAAAATAAGAGAGACAGTGAAGAACTGACACATATACACACAAGCAGAACATGCTGTCAACGTTTAAAAAAAAATGCATTCGATGGGTGGGGAATGTTTTCTTGATTGTTGTTTGTCGGGTGGGGTGTTTTTCATCAAATTGTATTGTTTTAATCTTTTTTTTTTGTTGTTTGATTTAAATGTATCGTTGAGAAAGAAACTCATTGAATTAATTTCCTTGTTTTTTTTGTTTAGCTGAGAGCATTGTTTTTTTTTTTTGCCCTCCTCATATTAAAATATTAGTATATAAAAAAAACAAAAACAGTAACTAATTAAAAATTAGTTGAGGACAGCCAATTAAAGGGAGTTAGAATGAGAGAGTTGGCCTTTTGGCGATGCGGTAAGGGTGTTGAGAAGGTCCGATGTTGAGGCTTGTGGGGCCGTGTCTCTTCCAACTGATGGGTTGGGATTGAGTTATGTTCACTACGTGTGACCCGTTGAGGTAGCCGGTGAGCTTGCGATTATACGGACAAAGAGTTATTCGGTGTCACACGCGTGAAGAGAAAAGCGAGTTGTACCCATGAAAAGATTGGCATGTGCCCGCTTATAGTATGAGTGGGCTGGGATTGAGTTATGTTCGCTACGCGTGACCCATTGAGGTAGCCGGTAAGCTTGCGATTATACGGACAAAGAGTTGTTCGGTGTCACACACGTGAAAAAAAAAAAGAAAGCGAGTTGTGGCCATGATGTTTTTGGGGGGACCTCGGAGTTGCCGCATTGGTATTGGTCAATCAAGCATGAATGATGATATATGTAAATTGTAAGTATGGGTCCGTCCTAGGTTTTGGATGTGACCGACCGTGCACAGTGACGCCTCTCCACCCCCACGACAGTTAGAATCACGGGAAGGTACAGTTAGCCAGCGATGCAAGCGAGTCCGCATCAACGGGGTTTAGAGTTAATTTGGTGTGAGGGGGCACTTCATGCGCGTGTCGAGGGCAGCTATGACCATAGATGGGTCGACAAGGTGCCGTATTTTAGAGTCCTGTAATAGAGGTAGATAGGATATGTGATCGGATTGAGGCCCGATGTGAGTGTCGGAGATACCACTCCAAAAGACACACCGTTTCCACAGAGGTGTCTTGAACCGAGTGCAGATATAGTGCTTAAGGATAGAACGGCACCTAAAATTAAATTCACGTGCTGACCATAATAGGTTATAAGTTTTGATATAGGGGTTTCTGTTTGTTCCCCTGTAATTTGCAGTAATACCCGCCAGTTAGAGAAATTTACTATCAGTTGTATGCCGATGCTTGGGAGTGCGTGTGTGAGGTGAATTGGATGCCTAGGGTTGTGTGCGGCTCTCCGTGGGGTCAAGTGGTCAAGCAACCTTGCGACAGGTGAACACCCAGCGTGTCCTATAATCGATTGTGACAGGGATGGCCATAGAGCCGATATCGATCGTAAGGAGAATTTCCTTACATCCCAGGAAAGATCATAAGGCCGATTTATGGCAGTCAGGTCAAGATGATGGGACTGAGATGCTCAACCGTGCTAACCCCTGTTTCTGACCAGACCCTGCAGAGGGGTGCGTAAAAATCAAAATCTTAGGATTGTTTTTTTTTGTGTAGGTAAGGGAGGAATGTTAGATAATGGCCCTATGGGAATGGACGTATCTGTTGGGAATCGTTGATTTGACTTGCGCGAATTAACGCGGGGCAGTCGAGTGCAGATCAGGGCTTGTTCTCACAGTCAGAGCTGGCAGACGTGACAAGGTTACGTGTGACGAGACCCTAGATCAAGGGTCAGAGGCTCTGTGACTTTGTGGGCCTTGCGTGGGAAACAAAGGGATCTGTGACGTCACTCGTTATCGTGAGAAGCGAGTTTTTAGTCAGTCTGATTTGGAAAGCGAACTGAGAGGACGTGCGATTCACAATGTAAAGATAAGAAATATTTCCCTTCAGGGAAGACAAGCGCGAGAATCCTTCCCCCCCCCCTCTCTATGAATAGTTAAGAAAACATTAATAACTAATTACGATAAAGTAGGATTTGCTCTCTCCCTCTCTCTCGGCGCGGTGAATGACTCCCAGTTGAAATAACAACTCTTGTTATAAAAAAAATTAAATTCTAAAAGAGGAGTTTGTCTTCAGAGGCGTCATGGCTTTTGTTGCAGACAACGGACGGCGTGGTCCAGCAGGAAGGAAAGAAGATGGCGACCCTCTACACGACGAGTATACGAAACGCGTACTGCCGCGGTCCAAGCATGAGTAGCTATGTAACAGAATGTTCTGTGGCCACTTGCTGGTGGATCAGTGTCTCACACATCAGATTGTTGCCAAAATCTTGGAGGATGATCCTGGGTTTTAGGACTAAGTAGAGGAACTTGAGCGGCTGTACATGCTGATGGAGACTGGTGAATGTGACTTAAAGTCATTGTTGGAATCAAATTCCATCGGTAGGATTTACAACAATCTAACTCTGAAAAGGAATGAACTGGCAAGGGCCTCCAAAACCAGCATGGATAAACTATCAGCAAATGTTAGGAATTTCTAGGGCACTTGTTGCAGCTGATCGAATGGGGTCTTGGGAACTGCATCTCAGTGGCTGCGAATATTAGCAGGCAAGTGGAGACACTTGCCTGTCAATATTCGCAGCCACTGGTCATCCAAATTATCTGAAGTCGGCTCGTCTATATCTCCTTGAAAGATGACAACTCTGCAGTACATCAAAAGTTCCAGTCTGGGTTTTATGTAATCAGACGCAGTAGCCAATACTGGGCTGGTCTTAGCTCTGATCTTGTCATCAAGCAAATACTAATGCATTCACTCAAAAGCCAAGATGGACTCACATGGGGGAGTGGGATGTCTGAGCACCAGAGAATAGTTTGGGTCATGTCGTCCACTGTGTCATCCGCTTACAACCTCACCATGCAACAACTTACCGCACGAAGTTACACAACAAGCGAACGATATAAGGAGTTGTCTGCCTCTCGGTGAGAAGAGATGAGACAGACCTTTGTGAGAGTAGGAGTAAACTGATTGTCCATCAATCTTCTGTACAATGTCTTTTCCAAACTGAAAACGGCGATGAATCGTTACACAATATTATCACATGGATTACTGCCAATGAGGATGTCAATGTTCGGAAAAGACATTGTACAGAAGATGGATGGACAATCAGTTTTCTCCTACTCTCACAAATGGAGTTTGAAGGCAAAGACTCTAGATTCGAGCAAGAATATCAAAGTTTCTGCAGATCGTAGCATTGACCCAGCACGTTTATTCCAGAGGTTTCTCATGGTCTCACAGACGTGTGATTTAAGGCTAGATGATGTCATGTCCTATGAACTCTGTCTCTACCCGATGTCTTTGTTCAAAGGCTGGCAGCTGCACTCAGAAATTATGTTGAAACAAAATTAGACAGTGCTGTGACATAAACCGTTCCAGTTACAGAGCACAACGTACTAGACGGAGGATCTCTTCTTCACCATCTGAAATGGAAGGAAGGGAATACCTGCAGCTCGTAATCGTTTGTAATCACAAACGATTGTGCCTCATTTATTCTTGAACACTATGAGAGAGCAACTGTCGTGTTTGATGGTTATGACGTTGGACCAAGTATAAAGGATTGTATTCATCAGCGGCGAAGTCAAAAGCTTAATGCATAAAAGGTGAACATTACCGAGATGACAAAATTTGCTGGGAAAAAAGAGAACTTCTTGTCGAATGTGGCAAACAAGCAGGCGCTGATGCAGTGATCATGGAACAAATGCGGCAGAAAGATTATGACTTTATTCAAGCAGAAAGAGATACCGGCGTTAAGACTGCAAAGGTAGCCATGAATATGTCTGCTTTCAAATCAACCACCCTCATTGGAAAAGACACAGATCTTCTTGTTCTCTTGCTGTTCCATGCATATGTTTCCAAATGTACTGCACTTTATTTCCGCTCTGACAAGGCGTAATCCTACATCTACAATATTAAGGTGCTCAATCAGGTGCTTGGCAAAGCAGTTTGTAATTATCTGTTGTTCCTGCATGCTTTTACAGGATGTGATTAGGTGTCCAGGGTATTTGGAATAGGAAAGATGTTGGGGTTCCAACGAATCGTCAAGAGAGAAAAGATAATGACAGACTGTTCAAAAGCATTCTCTCTACCAAAGCAAAGCCAGGAGTGAGGTGATCTGATCATTAAAACAAACCTTTTTATGAGTGGCTGTTTCTGCCTCTCTTATTTCGTCACAAGACCATTCTCTTTAGCTATTTGCATGAGTTTGTGTAAGACTTTGTCATGTTCCTCATCTGATTTGGTGTAGACAGCAACATCATCTGCGATTCCTACTGCACCATCGACTTGTATTTGATCCATCTTCATTTGGAAAATATCTTGTGATACACTTAATCCAAATGGTAATCTCTGGAAACAGTATCTACCGTAAGGTGA
Source organism: Sepiola atlantica (assembly GCA_963556195.1). Taxonomy (NCBI): domain Eukaryota; kingdom Metazoa; phylum Mollusca; class Cephalopoda; order Sepiida; family Sepiolidae; genus Sepiola; species Sepiola atlantica. The sequence goes on from OY744533.1 coordinate 38,640,530, forward strand.
CTAGAATGTTGTTAGCAGCTGAGAGTCTTTGTTCATGTGTATGAACCAGTAACCAGCTTTGGCATCAAGCTTTGAAAATAGCTTGGCACATGCAAAATGATACAATATCTCTTGTGTTGTAGGAAATTTGTGATATGGTCTTTTGAGTGCTGTATTTAGGTATCTTGGGTCCAAGCAGATTCTTAGGCTCCCATCCTTTTTGTGTGAATAAGCTAGGCTTGAAACTCAGTCTGTTGGTTCTATCACCTTTCTGATGATATTGTTTTTTACCATGTTAAGTTCCTGATTTATGTTTTCTATTAATGCAATTGGAGTTTTCCTAGGTGCATAAATATGTGGTTGTATGTTCTTGTTAACAGAGAGTTTCATAGACCCTGGCATAGAGCCAATTTTACCAAAACGGTCTGGGTACATATGAATGAGTTTTTCGATTGTATTTATTTGTGTTTCCACAAAAGTTTGTTGCACATTTTCTTTCTTTACTGTGCAGTGTAGCATAAATAACTTAAGCTGTTCTTGCGATGGTAGTCCTAGAACTGCTGATCCTTGTACATCCACTATGTAGAAGGTGCTGTTATGCCATCCTGAATTGTTATATTTGCATGGTATGCTGATGCTGCCATAGCATTTTATTGGAGTGCAGTTGTATGCTACCAGTTTCATCGCACCTGATTTTGTTTGCCATTTTGGAAAAACATCAGAGTCTAGCTTTTCTGGAAACATCCTACGGAATGTAGAGACTGGTAGTGTTTTTCCTTGGGCACCTGTGTCTATTTTTAATCGCAGCCTATGGATTACACTTCTGTTGCATAGTTTTATGCTTATGTGTGCAAAGGCTTCATCTCCCTGAGAGATGGTGAATATTGCTATGTTACTGAATGTTAGGCTTTCGAGTTTTTCTTCTAGTCTTTGAGTATCATATACTCCATCAGTTCGGATGAATTGCCTATTCTTGTATGGGGTCCTCTTGTATTGAGGCTGATGATGTGCCCTTGTTTTGTTATGGCCTCTGCTTGATGACCTTAACCTTGGTCTTTGTTTTTATTTGCGTGTAATGCAAAATGCTGCCCAGTGGTTGGCTTTACCACATGTGTTGATCTTTTATCCAAATGCAGGACAAGCTTCAAGGTGATGTGCACGACTTGTCCCACAATTGTGTCAGCTTTTTGCATTCCTGAAACGTGTTGTATAGCCATGCTAATGTTTTCATTGGTATTGTTTTGGATATCCCTTAGTTCATTGATATGGACGTTGAAGGGTTCATGGGTTTTGCGAATACTAACTATTTCTTCAACTGTTAACTTGTCATTTTTTCTTAGAAACTCCTTCTGGAAGTCTGCAATTGGGGTGCTGGCAATGATGAGTTCAATTATCCGCTGCTGTTGTTCAGTTTCAGATAGTGAACATCTTTGTGTCAGTCGCTTACATCTGTTGACAAAATTGTATAGTGACTCTGTCTGTATGACATTAATTTGAGGCAATTCACCCTATAGTTTTCTTTTGGTTCTAATTGCACTAGAAATTTGTCAAAAATAATGTCAAGGGAACATTTTTCTTCCTCCGTTAGCGTCCATGAATTATATCTTTTTAAACTTTCCTTACCTACTATATGGCTCACTTGCTGCTCTATTTTTATTTTATGTACACTGAAATGCAGTTCCATTCATACCTTTAAAAGGTTGAATGTTTCAGCCATGTTCGGCATTGTCCAATCCATAGACAAGGTATCATTAACCGCCATTTGGTGTTCACAAAGCACGCACTAAGCAAATAAGGGTATCGCTGTTATGCATATGTATGTGTGGACAGGGAAGGTATATTGTTCATTGTTTTTGTTTTTTTCATTTTCTTATATTTTTATTTTTGCTGGGGATGGAGCATCCTATCGGATGCCAGGCATTCACCGGCTATTTCAGACACTCCAGCCAAGAGATCTTTTTAAGATTCAAACCGTCCGTTTAAGTGCAATTGTTTGTATCTCTCTTGCACTTGGTTTACCGGGTATATTCGCCAGGTAGTTTTTGAAATTCTTTTTCATTAGTCCGGTTGCTTCTATAATTACTGGAATGATGGAGATCTTCCTAAGATTCCAGTTTCTTTTCATGTCGTACATAAGACCTTGGTATTTCGTAATCTTTTCCCTTTCTGCTCTGTTTAAGCCAGCATCATTAGGGACACTGACTTCAACTATGGTTGCTACTTTCTCACTTTTGTCCCATATCACTATGTCAGGTTTAACAGCTCCGTTTTCTAGATATGTAGCTGTAAGGATTGCATAGTCATAATGTATAACTTATTTTCAACCATTCTTTCTGGTATATGCTCCCAGGACTTGCTGCTACACTGGATATTTAACTTTTTACATATAATCCAGTGAAGATATTTGCACACTCCGTTGTGTCACATTGTATAGTAGCCATCCCCCAGCAGAACCATACAACTGGATGTCAGGTGGCCTACACTCTCTACTTCTGTGTGGCAGAACCTGCACTTGTTATTGTTGCTGAGACCACTCATCTTTTTAAAGCCATTATCATTCTCTCCTGATCATAGTGGAGCGACCCTTTTTTCAACCAGTCTACAAAGCCTTCCTTATCTATATATTCCTGGGATAGTTCATCTAGGAAATACTTAACACATTGTTGGTTGGCCCATTCTTCCAGTTTTCTGCAATGGAAGGTCCTGGTGTATTTCTGGCTGCTCTTCCGAGCTATTTCCGTGACAGGCTTGTTGTCCGTTTCTGCCTCATTTTTAGGACAGTCCTGTCCAAAATGTTTGGCCAGTTTTGTGATAGAGGTTGTTCTGCTTGCTCTGGTTTCTTGGTGTTGGCATACCATCATAAGGTTTGGGTTCTGGGAGTTCATCAGATATTGGCCGGTGCTCATAATAGTGGCCTGAGGTTGATGGTCAATTTCTGAGAGACCCATACCTCCTGCTTCTTTTGGCAGATACAACCTGGTTTCTGTACATTACTCTGTACAGTTTCAACATTTTTCTTGTTTTAGTGTCTAGTCTATTAATGTCCTTTTGGGCCAATCAATAATTCCAAAGCTGTATAGCAAATTGGTTAATGGCAGTTACTTTATTTTTGTTTGTAAGCTGTGTTTTGCAAATTTTTTTAACACGGCATATATATTCTCTGCCAATTTTTCTCTCATCTTGGCATGTTGAATTGAATCGTTTTCTTCTATGCCAAGGTATTTGTATTGTATTCATCGAGTTGTATGTTTTCTGTTTGGATTTTCTTCCCAGCTCTGAGGGAGCACTTGGCACATTTGTCCAGGCCGAACTTCATTCCAATATCTTTGCAGGAGTCGGCTTAAGTCAGCATCTGAACTAGCATACAGCTTGAGGTCATCCATGAAGAGCAGGTAGTTGACTCTTTTGTTTGGGTCTTGTTGGCAGACCTGGCTCAGATTGTAGGCACTCCGGCTTTTGTTTAGTAATTTACTTAGCGGATCAATCGCCAGGCAAAAGAGTAGAGGAGATAAGCTATCTACTTAGAAGATTCCTCTTCGGATCTTGACATTGGGTTTTTTTTATTGTTCCATTAGTGTGGCTTAATGCCATGGTTGTTTGCCACATATTTATATGTACTGCCATGGTTTTCTTGATGACCGGATGGATCTTATATAGTTCAAGGCAGCGCAGAAGTCATGTGTGGGGTACACTATCATATGCCTTTTGGTAATTGATCCACACCATGCTTAGGTTTCTCTGCTTCTTCCTACATTCCTCAAGGCCATCCTTATTGATCAGCAACTGGTCCTTGGTGCCTAAACACTTCCTCCTGCACCCTGCTTGTTCTTTTTCCAGGTATGCTCCAGAAGAGAGGCGTTCGTAGATGCTGTCTGCAACCAGGCCAGTGAAGTGTTTGTAGGTTGTAGTGAGGCAGCAGATTGGTCTGTATTTAGTAGGGTTTCGTGCCTCACTAGTTTTGGGTATGAGGGTCGTATCACCTTTTACTAGCAATGCTGGTGTGGCCTCCTCACCTCTCAACAGTCTGGTGAAACAGCTACTATAATGCCTATGTAGTGCTGTTAGTTTCTTCAGCCAGAAATTGGGTATATTGTCTATGCCAGGTTTTTTGTGATTCTGAAATTGATCTAATTTTCGTTTTATCATTCCAGATGTTATCTCTGGCTCTGGCATTTCTGGCTTGCTTTCATTATTTCGAGCTGTATCTAAGATCCACTTGACCTCTTAATTGCATGGTCTCAAATAGAGGCCTCCAGTAATCTTCTAGCTCCTTCTCTTCCAGTGGCTTTTCCACCGTTATTTTCTCTCCCACCAAATTTCGGTAGAATAGTCTTGTGTTCTTTTTTAACTGTTTGTTCTCAACATTCACCCTGTGCTTGCTATCCTTTTCTTGAATTATTTTAGCAAGTGCTGGAATCCTGCCTTCAAGTTCCCTTGCAACGTTTTCAATTTCTTCTACATTTTTTTTTGTATTTAAAACTGAATCTGCAGATGGTGTTCCTCAGCCACCCACACACTGTAGGGGCAGCAAGGAATTGTTTGATCTGAGACACTTCCTTTCTGTAAAGGTTCAGTTGTTTCTGGAGCTTCAGTTTCCATGGTGGTGTTGTGTCTTGTGCTCTGGACTTCCATTGCTTTTGGAATTGAGGGAGTGTTTTCCTGACAATGTAGAGTCCTGCAGCATATGTTACTTGATTCAGCTCTGTGAGGGATATGTTGGATGGAACAAGTCTTTGGAGAGCGATGTTTATGTTTTGTATTACTGCCTTCGTAGCTCTTGAGGCTTGGATTATGGGCAGTTGAGGTCTTTCCTTCAACCTCATCATCTGGACTTTCTCAATGGTATTACCAAGTTCTTCTCCAAGGCCATCATCTGGTTTCGGTAATTTTTGAGGTAATGGTGGAGATTCAGGTGTTAACAGTGGTCTCGGTGATAATGGTGAGGAAGAACTTAGGTTCAATGAGGGGCTATCTTATGATTGTAAATAGATAGCTGATGGTGGTGGATACTTGTCGGGCACCACCTGTGTGTATGTGTGTGCAAGGAAGTTGCGCAGGCAGCAGTAATATCCTTTCAGCAGCACGCTGACAGCCAAAAAGAAAGAAAGGGTGAAGGAAAAAGAAGAAGGGGCAGTAGACAAAAAAATAGCGATTTTACATAAAGCCTATAATGATAGAGAGAAATTTTTAAAATTAAATGTTCGTTTGAAGAGTGTTTTTTCTCTTAGAATATTTGAACGAATTACCTCGTAAGGATACTTTTTGTTTTGGAGAGTTTTCAGTTGTTTCTTCCAGCGTGATATTTTCGTTTTTTTTGTTTTTTTTTTCGAGAGGTAAGTTGATAGCTTGCTTTTTGTTCTCACCGAAATTTCTTTTTGTTTTTTCCAAAATCCGTGTTGGTATAAAGTTGACTGTATTTGTTTAAATTAGCATGTTTTCCGCTGCCACTGTTGTTGTTATGTTGTTTATGTTGTTTAATAGTAACTACCAACAAGTTATTGTTATAAATAGGTTTCTCTGATAAAATATATATCTTACAGCTGGATATCATGGCTGGAAAAAAAACAAGAAAATGTATCTACCCACGATTTGTTTTACTGTATTTTTTTAAGTACTCCCGTGATAAAACTTTCTTTCTTTTTTTTTAACATCAGAGTGTCAGCTTTATTGACATTTTCTGTAACGTCGGGTGCCAATCTGTCCCTGACCTGTTGAGGTTAAAAGTTTGGGAGTAGTAACGTTATTTTTCATATTTTCTTCAAATGAGTGTCTCTTTAAACTGTTGAAGAGGAAACTTGTTGTCAATAAAGAAGGATTAAGAAATGGAAGTTTTTGGCAAGATCCTGTGAATAATACTTTCTAGGGCTTTCCAACATTACAAACACTGATCATCATTTTCATCTTGGTAACATTCGTTCTCAGACCGTTACTTTTCACAAGTCTTTAACTTAACAAGTAAACCTTCCATTGTTTCACAGGCAAGTACTAAATCATCAGCAGACAGTATCTCTTCCAGACAACCCATACAAAACTCCCTGGACAATGCTTCTAAGACACACATGAAAAACAATGACCTCAGTACAGAACCCTGATGTACTTTAGCATTAAATGTGCTCTTAATTCTAACACATTACTTGTACATTACTTGAAAAACATTCATCAACCATTTGTTTACCCATAGTTTATGCAAAGTCCACCAGATATCTCTTGGTACTCCATAAAAAACTTTCTCCAGATCCACAAAAGCAAAGTAAAGGTTTTTCTTCTTGCATTTGTCTCAGGATAATTATAGCATGCGTTGTACTTTGCCCAAGCATAAAACTAAACTGCATTTCATCTATGCTTATCTGACTTCTTATTTACTACTCAATTATTCTCTCAATCACTTTCAGGACCTGATCCATCAATTTTAAGCCTCTGTTATTACCTCTATCTAGAGCTTCTCATTTACTCTTGTAACAATTTACAATTGTACTAAGATCCCAGACTTTCGAATAACCTCTTCTTTTATGATCTAATTTGTTAAGTCTCTGATCATCTCAGGGCATGTTTCAACTGCAACCTTCAACATTTCTGTAACAATGCCTGAGGGTCCACTATTCATCTTACTCACAACTTCCCGTACCATTTTTTCTCAATTCTTATAGCTGGACCAGATATTGCATCTGCAACTTCCAGATTTTCTTGGTTTCATGAAAATTCAGTATTCAACAATATCTCATAATAACAGTTTCAAGCATTCCTGTTAATTTGTTGCTAGCACTCCATTGTAATTTTGAATGCACTTCTTTTCAATAATACCCATATTTGCCTTTGCCATGTGATTAGATATACTTCATTCTTTTTGTCATTCTTTTGTGGTATATCTGGAAACCTAGCTTTCTCAACCTCCTTCTTGGCTTTCTAAATTGCTCTTCTTGTTGTCTTCTTTGCCACCACATACACATCTTTATTCACTAAACCTTTTTCTCCATCATTTCTTTTTATATACACTTTCTTTGATCTGGTAACCAAGAAAATATATTTGAAGAAACTGTGGATTTTTAAAAACTTTTAATAGAAAACAAAGAACCCATTCTATGACAAGTCTGTCCACTAACTTTATATGTATGCATATAGCCATTTTCATGTATTTCTTCAGCACCAAAGCTGCTCATATTGAAACACTGGTTATACCTTCGAATGTTGTTCAAGAAATGTATTGAATAATATCAATAAGGAATTTTAATGGTTCAGAAAATATACCTAAATCTGGAAGAATAACTTTGCCACCAGAATAACACATACCCACTGAAAGTAATTACGTAGTGTTTTCGGGCAAAATTAACCGTTAACGGTCTTGTATGCTGCTGTTTTTGCTACTACTACTACTACTAATAATAATAATTAAAGTAATAGTAGTAGTAATAATAATAATAATAATAATACTAATAATAGTATGCTATCTCTATTAAAAATAATATCAGAAGCAGGAAAGAGCACCATTTGAAAAAAAGAGATTTTACCAGAGAGAAATTGGAATCAAAGGGATCAGTGAGACCATACAAAGGACGGCAATGACCAAAACAGCTGCAATCTTAAGGAAAATCCTCGAACGCGGAAACCAACCCACATAAGCTACGAATTGTAACCAGTCACATGGAAGTACAAGAACAGAACTGCCAGAAACATCAAACCCCCCCTCTCCCAAAATAAAAATGCTCACACTGCACAAAATATTTTTAGAGGGTCAAGGAGGATTAGAAAACCGAGGAGGGACAGCACAAACCAGACTTCCACTGGAAGAGTGCGGAGAATGTTGGGACCTTGGGGAGGCTTATTGCCACCCAAATCCCAGCGAGAAATCAATGGTAAACGGCTGTTGCGATACTGCAAGGTCATTTGCGGTGGTTATCGAAAAAAGATGGAGAGTACTGGAAATCTGGGAAGGCTTCTTGTCACTCGGACTCTAGGGAATACCACCGGTTGTCGGTGAGCAATCACTGACGATGACCTGTGTGATAACTCCTAGTGAGTACGAATAATAATAATAATAATACTTATAATAAAAATAGTAGTAATACTGTCAGGAAGAAACAGCTGCTAAAGGTTCTCCTCAATTCAAGGGAGAATAGAGAGGTCCAGCCGCAAACATGGCAGTCCATTGTCCAAGATAGTTAAAAAAAAAGCTGGGAATCCAACACGTGGAGTAAGATACTGCAAGAAAAGAAAATTCATCGCTTTTCACAAAGGGGCAGGTATCACATTTTTTAGCTGTAAAAGGACAAGAAATCGCGAGAAAAAGTCATATCATCTGTGAAGAGAAATTCCATAGTCTAATTTCCTCAAACGATAAACACGCATCTCATCACGTTTCACCAAATCAATGAAGACTTCTAACTCGCTCCCTGAGAGGCCTATATAAAATATAGGTACTGTTTCAGAAAAGACAACCAAAAATTTACAGGCATGACATATGTACAATAGGGACCTCCAAAGCTAACCATAGAATTTACCCCCGCCTATATGTAACATGATGTAACTTTAATATAGGTTTATATTATCATCATAACATTTTTAGAAGAAACACAAAATAAACTGATGATTTAAAAAAGATTTTTCAGCATACGAAACTAATGAAAATTAAAAACTAAAAGTGTGTGTACTTTATTTACGCCTTAAAACAACGTTCCTATGTAGTGACCAATTTTTATACGCTAACACCCGTGTGTTTAATAAATTTAGCAAAAATCAAGTAACGGTCAGATTTTCACAAAATTTTTGATACTTAAATTTATCTATAAAATGCTTTTTTCGTAAAATATATTAGGGAAAATATTTTTGTACATTTTTATGAAATCTGAACAAAATATATTTTGATCGATCAAAATTTTTTATGTTATATAAAGAGAAAGTCTTAAAAAACATCAGATTTACCATTTTTTTTTTATTGGTTCGCACTTTTGGGTAAAGTATCCATGAATTCATAAATAAAAAGTGGAAATAAATACGATATTATTATGTTTTGAATTGTTTTACTTTATTGTTTCATTAATATAACCCATGATCCGTTGAATTGCAAAGAAAAAAGAATGTTCTAAACAATTAATTTTTCAGAGATTTTAATTCATTTAAATGACTTCATCATTTAGTCATTTTAAAGTTAAACATCTATTTTGAATTGTTTGGCTTCCCAACTTTTCAAAATATTTGATAATATAATATAAACCAAACTGCTATTAATCGTAAAAGACCTACATCGGCTTCAACTGAATAATTTATCCTTTTTTTTATAGAGTGTTTACTTGCTCGAGTTAAGGACACGTTTCATTGAATTCCTCTGACATTGTCTGTAAGGTGATGATGAGTGGATGAAAGGGGTTATCCTTTTATCTTCTCGTAAAGAAACAGAACAACGAAAAGTATTTTTGTAACTATAACAAAAAGGGTTTTTATTAACTCAAGGTTACCTATACCGTTTGGTATAGGTAGAAGAGAGTGGGAAGGTGTCCGTCTGAGGAAGACGAAAAATACAAGAGTTCCCAGGGCCGCCCATGGACTTCTTCAGGTGAAGATGGCAGCAGTCGTTGAGTGGGCGACAGAGAGAGAGAGCGTTTCCTCGTTCCTTACTGGTGCTCTCTGCGATGTGTCCCAGCTGGTGCCAGGAGGTCGTCTGATCTTTTTCTTCGAACCCTAAGGGAACATAAGTAGTCCCTTAGGGAACTAACGATATTACTGCGCCCTGTGATCTGATTGGACAAGCCAGCTCACAGGGACAGTGATTACACATTCAAAAGTTGTCCCTATTGGTGACTGCTACATAACCCCCTGCTTAGGCTGAAAGCCGAAGGAAATAAAAGGAAGTGTAGCAGTGGGAAATAACAAAAATACAAAATTTGTCAATTAACAAATGTTTAAAAAGTTTTTTTTTTTTTTTGCTTTGCAGGGAAAAGTCTTTTCTGCAAGAAGTATTTTCAGGAAATGTTTGTATATTAATGAATATATATATATATTTTTTTTTTTATTTAAGAGTTTGTCTTCTCTTTGAAAAAAGTAATTTTGGAGAAGTGTGGATCCTTAATGTGAGAAGTATGTTTTGAAAAATAGAATACAAGGCTCATTCTATATATAGACAGTTTTAGACAGTTTTTTGGGGTCAATGTAATCGGCGACCACTATGTGTGGTGGTGACATAATTTTCTTTAGGGGTTTCTAAAAGTAAATGTGTATTTGCAGTTGTCTGATGCACAGTAGGGGGAATATGGGGCTCAGGTGTTTCTGCGTTAAGAAAAGCTCTTTTCACCCTGTCGATGGATACGGTGTCTTTTTTGCTACCAATGTCAAGGGTGAAAAGTTTGTCAGTGCATGAAAGCACGCGATAAGGACCAGAATAAGGAGGAGTAAGAGGGGCTTTCACAGAGTCTTTTCGCACATAAACATGAGTCCACGAGGAAATGTCTTTAGGGACCGAAGATTTAATGGTCTGTTGCCTAGGGTGCATAGGTGGGAGCTCATTAAAGTAAGCTCGCAGTCTGTTTATATATAGAGCTGTATCTGTTACCATTAAATCTATCGGAGTCAGCATCTGATAGATAGATAGATGGATAGAGGTAGTCCATAGACAAGTTCGGCGGAAGAGTATCCGAGGTCCTCTTTGATCGCGGCGCGACAGCCAAGAAGGACAACAGATATGTACTTGCTTCATCGCTGCTGGTCAGAATGCAACGCGGCTTTCAATTGGCGATGGAAGCATTCTATCATCCCATTTGAAGCTGAATGATAGCTGGTCGTATGGATACGTTTAATCCCTAAAATCCTGGAAAGTTCCTGGAATAGGTGGGATTCAAACTGTCTACCATGGTCGGTGGTAATAGTTGAGGGGACTCCATAGCGCATTATCCAGCCCGATATAAGGGCTCGCGCTACGGATTCAGCCGAAATGTCACTAAGAGGAATAGCTTCAGGCCACCGTGTAACACGATCTATGCAGGTCAGGAGATAAGTAAATCCCTGACTGACAGGCCATGGTCCAATCAGATCAATGGCTGAACCGAGCGTCTGGAGTGCTGAATGTTCCAAGGGGTGCACGGATATGCTTATGCACCTTTGACTTTTGGCAGAATACGCAGGAACGTGTCCAGGCAGTGATATCACGCCTCATATTTGGCCAGAAAAATCTAGCTGAAATCAGCTTCACTGTGGCTTTGAGTCCGGGGTGTGCCAAGTTGTGAATGGTATCAAAAACAACCCTACGATGAGTCAGTGGAACAAAATGGTGAGGTAAATCTGTTGAAGTGTCACAGATGATCTGCATGTACGAAGTGGGCACAGGCAGGTATTTGAATTTGCAAGTTGCAAACTCAGGTGATGACAGATCCAGAGTGTCCAGACATGGCTGGTCTAAAGCCATCTGTTGTAGATCGATATCCGAAGGTGAAGACAGAGAATTTATAGGAAGGCGGGACAAGGCGTCTGCCGCCGCATTCTGTTCACCAGATATATGTCGGATATCGTTAGTAAATTGCGAAACAAAATCCAAGTGGCGAGTTTTGCGAGGAGAATATTTGTCCGGCTTAGCACGCAGTGCGTATGTAAGTGGACGGTGATCAGTGTAGATCACGAATTGACGGCCCTCGAGTGAATGCTGAAAGTGTTTCACTGCAAGATACATTGCCAGTAGTTCACGGCCAAACGTGCTGTAACATTATTCTGCCGGTTTCAGTTGTCTCGAAAAGTATTCGAGAGGTTGCAGTTGGCCTTGGTGCTGCTGTTGCGACACTGCACCTACAGCTGTGCCCGATGCATCAACGACCAGTGAAAACTGGGCATCGGAAACAGGATGTGCAAGCAAGGATGTTGTCGCTAGTTTTTGTTTCACTTCATTGAAGGTTTTCAGCTGAATATCATTCAGTGAAATCTGCTCGTTTTTCTTCTTCCTGTTACATAACAGATCGGAAAGAGGAGACAAGAGATCCGCGCAGTGTGGGATAAAACGTCTGTAATAATTTAATAGACCCAGAAAGTGCCTTAGTTGGCGAAGTGAAGTAAGTGGTTGAAAGTCTTGTAGAGCTTTAACCTTTTCAGGCAAGGGAGATATGCCTTCAGGGCTGATAATGTGGCCCAGGAAAACTAGTGACGAAGCACCGAAAACACATTTACCAGGGTTAATCCTCACCTGGTATTGCTGAAACCGTTCGAACAGTAGGCGGAGATGGGTGACATGTTCCTCAGGTGAGGCACTTGCCACAAGTATGTCGTCTATGTAATTATAGAAGAAGTCAAGATCTCGCACTACTTCGTCCATGATCGTTGAAAGGTACTAGCCGCGTTTCGCAAACCGAAAGGCATAGTCAGGAATTCAAACGCTCCAAAAGAAGTTGTTACCGCCGTTTTGGGTATATCGGCCGGATTCAGTGGAATCTGATGGTAAGCCTTTACTAAATCCAGTTTGGAGAAGGTCTTACAACCGTGCAGAGACGAAGCAAAGTCCTGTATATGTGGGATTGGGTAACGATCAGGTACCGTCATGGCATTGAGTTGTCGATAGTCCCCAGTCAGACGCCAATCTCCGGAGCGCTTCGGGACCATATGCAAAGGGGAAGCCCAAGGACTGGACGAGGGGCATATAATTCCCTGTTGCAGCATATGGTTAAATTTCGCCTTCACCGCTTTTAGTTTCTCTGCAGGTACGCGACGAGGGCGTGAGAACACAGGAGCTCCTGTGGTCTCAATATAATGTTTTGTTGAGGGAGTTGGATTACTCACAACAAAATTAAGATTCGTTAACTCTGTGTAGGATTGGAGTAGGGTCATCGGTTGCGGCAATAAAGAATACCGAGCTGACAAATGGGGTGTTTGATTTAAAACCCGGTACGGAAAGTTCTGTATTAGCATCTATCAGCCGTCGTCTGCACATGTCCACTAATAGATAGTGGTGTAGAAAGTCCGCGCCCAGAATGGGGTAGGGTAAATCCGCGACTGTAATGACCCACGTAAAGTCTCTGTGCAATTCCAAGTCCAAAGAACGAGAAATTTGACCGTACGTGGGAATAGGGGAGTGATTTACGGCTTGCAGTGAAATGGGCGGCACTGGTGGCTTTTTAGCTAGTAGCTTCAGTGGCCAAATACTGCAAGTGGCTCCAGTATCAACCAAGCAACGTGCTTGGGATATTGAGTCCCTAATGAAATATGCACGGTTATCATGATAACCTAATGGAGACCGTGCCGTGCTCGAGTTCCCAGAATTTAGTTTCCCTGGTTAGGAAACGAACAAGGTTGTTTACACTTATGTGCTTGGTTGCCATAGCGACTGTGGTAGTAACACAATCCTGGCTTATTTGAGTGGCGATGTGACCTGTTGACTGCTGTCTCCGGCGTTAGCAGATAAAGCGCTCATTTTTTTTTTTAATGGGACCCCAGACCAAGAAATCCAAGTTAAATAAAAATTGAAAACATCGTCATGGACACACATTTCAGAGAGAAAAAACGAAAGAGGAATTGTGTAAGCCAAGAAGTTAAAAAAAAATAATAAGTATGTATTTTTCTTTCTTTTTTTTTTTTGGTGACAGAGGGGATAGATATATTTGAGTGTATGTATTTGTGTGTAAAAGGGAAAAAACTAATGTACTTACTCTTTTAAGGGGCCTTTAAAAAAAAATTATTCGTAAAAACAAGAGTCTTTTTTTTTGTTAAAGGCAAAAAGAATGCTTTCTTTCTTCGTTTGTTGAGTCTACTTTCTTCGGTTGAAGTCAAAAGAATTGGTCAGCGTCATTTTGGAGGGTGGATACGTCGCGCCGTCAAAGAGTCTGACCGTCTAAAGTTGTTTGAAACTTGTTTTAAATTCGGAAAAAAGTTTTTTTTTGTTAATAGTTTTATATTTTAAGGTATTTTGAAGTATTTCTCTGTCAAGAATTCGTTCAGTTGAAGACAGAAAAGTATTTTATAAAAGAAAAAGTTTCTTCGATGTGAAGTACGCCTTTACTGTGATAGAGAGAAAGAGAGAGAGAGAGAAGAAAAAAAAGGGATTTCGGTAGTTTTTTTCTTTTTTGGTGTTAAAAATAACTGTCCTTTTTTTTCTTTTTTTTTTTAAGCTTTTAAAGAGAATTTAAAAAGTCTCCGAATCTCTCAAAGTTGAAATTTTTTCTTTTTCTGTTTACAAAGACGCGGAGTTTCGTGTCTTGCTCAATTTGTGACTGTTTTTTGTTTTTTTGTTTTTGAAACGACAGAGTTTTTTTGTTTTTTTGTTTGCCGTGGGGTTGAGTTTTAAAACCTTTTCGTCGCAGAAATAACATTTCGAGGGTTTTTTTTGTTTGTTTTTTTTATATTCCGTTTTTTCTTTACGTTTCGTATATCAGAAGGTCTGTTTTTTTTTTTTCTTTTAGCGTCGGGTCACCATTTGTAAAGAGATGATGAGTGGATGAAAGGGGTTATCCTTTTATCTTCTCGTAAAGAAACGGAACAACGAAAAGTATTTCTGTAACTATAACAAAAAGGGGTTTTATTAACTCAAGGTTACCTATACCGTTTGGTATAGGTAGAAGAGAGTGGGACGGTGTCCATCTGAGGAAGAGGAAGAATATAAGAGTTCTCAGGGCTGCCCGGGGATTTCTTCAGGTGAAGATGGTAGTAGTCGTCAAGTTGGGCGACGGCGGCAGGAGAGACAGCGTTTCCTCGTTCCTCGCTGGTGCTCTCTGCGATGTGTCCCTGCTGGTGCCAGAAGGTCGTCTGATCTTTTTCCTCGAACCCTAAGAGAACATATGTAGTCCCTTAGGGAACTAACGATATTATTGCGCCCTGTGATTTGATTGGACAAGCCAGTTCACAGGGACAGTGATTACGCATTCAAAAGTAGTCCCTATTGATGACTGCTACATGTCAAACTGTCTTAATAGATTTTATTTGTGTGACAACTCTTAAAGAGAAAGTCGCCACTGTTTGAGTTTTTTTTCTTACATTCTTTAAGCTGAAAAAAACCCCCTCTGTCTTTGTATGACAAAAGTAAGTATTATATACTTTTTATCATTTTTCTTTTTTTAAAAATTTAAATGCTTATCCATTTAAAATTCTTTCGAATTTTAATTTTATTTGGCGTAAATGCGACATGACTTAAAACTTATTTTCACTTTGAAATGGTCTCATTTATTTTCAATTGACAAATAATATTGTTAAATCATTAACAAACAATACTTTTTCAATTTTCATTTTGAGTTTGATTTTTATTATATAGAAAATTTAAGCCAATTTTAAGCTAAACAAAATTTAAGCTAAACAAAATAATAGCAAAAATCATTACTTTTTTAAGAGAAAAATACTTTAATTTCATAGTTTGAAAATTCAAACTATGAAATTAAAGTATTTTTCTCTTAAAAAAATTATAACTGAAGTGAACACCACTTCAGTTATAATTTTTTAGTTATTATAAGTGTAGTATTAAATTTTCAAAAAACGGGTTAAAAATTCTTTAGAAAAATCGTTACAACAACATAATGAAAGTAAATTTTTCTCTTTCGCTAATCCATACATATTTAACATTTCACATAACAATCTCATTTTGTGTTGCTGCTACAGTGTAAATAATAGCCCTTCCCCCCCCCCCCCGCCCGCGATAGAAAACATCGGATTTCGAACTAATATCTCAAGATAAAGAATACCCAGTTCGATAATTTAATCCTTAAATAAACTATTTTACTTTAAAACAACTTCCTATATATATAACTTTATTTTTGGGATATTTAAAAACAAAGAATTAAAAACGCATTTAAGCATCTTATGTAAAGTACGCAAATAATGTAACGTCATCGATTTTGTGATGCGCATTGGAGACCTCTAATGTACAACCATTGCTACGAAAACGAACGGAAAAATACGAACCAAATACGAATGTTACCGAACCCCCCTCCCCATGTTAAGAATGGCTTCTAACCAGACGACTTTAATGAAATAAAACTTTTAAATAACACTAGAAACGACCACCTTTTTAAGCAATTAGAACGAAAGAGCAATTTTATTTTGTTTTTTCGATTTTGTTTTTTCGATTTTGTTTTTTAAAGATTAATTTTTTTTACTATCTGTCTGTTTTTTTTGTGTCTATTTTTTTCCCGAGTTTTTTTTTTTGTACATACGGAACAGTGCAACTTGGTTCGTATTTCGTTGTACATAAATTTTCGTTGCCTGTAAATTTTTGGTTGTCTTTTCCAAAACAGTACCAAAATATGTGTTGAAACTACTACAACAACAACAAAAAAGTGAAGGAGATTTATCCCACTGAATTTTAAATTCTCATTTCACTTTTTAAAGAACAACAAAAGGATAAAAATAATTAGTATGTAGGAGCACTGACCTTAGCTTAGTAAGATATTGTATCTTAGAGAAAATGCTAAGATCCACGTTTACATAGGAATAGTTAAAGAAATGTTTAAAAGATAAAACATGGAAAAACATGTATGAAAGTTGAATGAAATGCATATTGTTGAAGGAAGTAAAACGTAATTTAAAAGTAACACAAAATATTTATATATTTACAAATTACAGAGTAGTAAGTGTTCCTTTCAAATGTCCAGTTAGAGAAACGATGAATGTTCATGCCTGTGATTTATGAGTATGTATGTATGTGCGTAGTGTAGCCATGTGTCGAAGTGTGTGAATGTGCATGTTGCCTTTTGTTCGTGGTTGTACGAATGTGTATGCATGAGAGTTGATAAATCGTATGTGTGTGTGCCTTTGTCAGCAGTGTGAGGTTGTATGCGATAAGTATAATTCAATATTTCAAATTTCAACTGCAAGGAACTGCACAATCTATTTGAAGAACTGATCAACCCAATCACACCAATTTCGCCAAGAAGTGGCATAGACATTATAATTGTTTTTGTCGCATTAATAAGTGCATATTATTGTTGATTAAGCTTGTTTTATGTTTTTATTGTTTTGTATATATTTCAATTTTGTTCTTATTGACTTTTTAAAACGTTATACAAGGAATACTCATTTACACCGGTTTGCTAACACAAGTCATATTTACGTGCCTCCTTACGAGGATAGAGTAAATACAAGCAGTGGCGTACTGAGGTAAAGTGCTGCCCGGGGCCCTATTTTCTTGGAGGACAAAAAAAAAAAAATCAAAGATTTATTATGATGTTGATTGAAAAAACAAGGAAAAACAATGAATTTCAAAAACAAACAAAAATTTTTTTTTTTTAATTTAGCTGATAAACAGATTTATTGACTTTGCAAGCTTTTGTAGAAGTAAAGTTGCTTATTGTTATGGTGTGATTGTGATCTACTCTATTTTGTGACTATATGGACTCTTCTAGATACTATGTATAGAAGAGTTTACGACAAAGTCCCGAGGCCGTTTCAGGGCAGTCTTTCAGTAACATTATTCTGTACTTCTGCAAACACACAATCTTGTAAATATACCACTATTTTGTCTTATTTATTATCGGCCCTTCAAGGTAACAACATTGGCACCGAGAACTCGGACTTATTCGGACACAAAATAACCCAGACTTATGTTGCACTGGCAACAGAAACTCGAACTTATGTCGGATACAACATAACCGTTACTACAGCTGAAATGTTGGATTTTCGTAAAAAGACTTAGGTGGTGTGCTCGGAAAAATGGATAATTACAAAAGTAAGAGCGAGAAGTTAAGAAACATACTGGATTTTTAACGCACAAGGTGTGCCAAATCTGTGAAAGGAAAAACACTTTAACGTCAGAAAATAGGATTGAAAAAAAAAAGTTTTCGTTCTTGAGTATGATGAAAAAGATTTCAGGTCAGGGTTTTGAAATTTAAATAATTCGACCACGAAGAAAAAAGAAAAGAAACCCCAAATAAAAAGGTCTATCGCTTTTTCTTCATTTTTTAAATTCTTTAATCAGGAACACTAAAATAAGTTTGAACGAGCTTATTTTTTTCTCTCGTTAAGAAGTTAAGAATTTATCTTCCAGTGAGAATAGTTACAATTGTGTGTGTATATATATATATATATATATATATATATATATATATATTTGTTGTTAATGATTTTATTCCAAGGGAATAAAATCATCAACAAAAAATATATTTTGCTCTGAATTTTCATTGAGCACTCTCATAAACCCGGTTTCAACTTCCTTCGGATTCATAGCCCCTGGATATTGGTAACAAGTTAATTATATATATATATATATATATATATATATATATATATATATATATATATATATATATATAAATTGACACGAAAAGTCGGTAGCCTATTTTACGTGACGAAAATGGAGGAATTCAAATGTTGGAATTTATTAAGCACCAAAAGAAACAACATCTTCGACTAGAAGAGGAGTTCCGAGAAAGAAAAATAGTACAAATGGGGAAAAAACAGAAATTTCAAGAAAGGCAATTGGAGCAAATGAAAAGATTTGAGGAAATGTTTCAGGAACAGAAAAAAAATTATATGAATTATCGAATAGGAGATTAAATGAAAGTGGATTTTCACAAAATGCTATTTGGAGTGCTATCAATAATTTTAATTACAACCCTGAAAATGGAATTAAGTTTATTTCAACACAAAGATCTTTATAATACGAATTGAACCGATTTTAAAAACGTTTGTGTGCTATTTAAGAAAATTGGGTACGGTTTAACATACCAAATTCATCAATTATATATTGCCACAAAAATCAGCAACCTTACATTCGTTGAAGCGATAGAATTATTAACTAAATTGTTTAGCCCTAAAACGTCTCTTTCTCACAAAAGGTGGGCATGTATGAATCTCATGAGGAAAGAAGATAAAGACTACACTACTTTCACTAGCATAGTTAATAAATACTGCGATGATTTAAAATTGTTGGATTGAACGCTAACTAATTTAAATGCCTAATTTTTGCACATGGTTTAATATCAAATACGGATGCAGAAATCGGAAAGTTTTTCTGGTGGACCGGGAAGATGTAAAAAAATGACTGCCAAGTTTGAATTAAAATCAAATATTCAACCAGTTAAAAAAAGAAAAGTTCTATCTGCATCATTAAATCAAATTGATGAGGAGTATTATTGAATGGGAGTATTATCGAAAGTAGAGTACAGCGAGTATGCTTTCTCAAAATCTACGTAAAAAAGTAAAGAGATCCATGTTTGTACAGATTTCTCCACAGAACTGAACCATGCACCAAAGGATTACCACTACCCTCAGAAGAGATATTCGCTAAACTCAATGGAAGAAAAAAAATTTAAAACGTTAATTTAAGTGATGTTTATCTACAAATACCTGTAGACAAGGAGTGCTCAAAGCTGCTTTGTATAAATATCCATAGGGGTTTGTACAAATTCGAACGATTACCATTTAGGGTTAAAGTTGCACTAAACATTTTTCACAGTAATGGACACATTGCTTAGCGGACTCGAATTTGCGATAGCCTACCTAGATGACATTGTAGTGATGAGTAAAAGCACCAAGCGACACAAATCGAATGTACACAAAGTATTTAAAATGAATTCAGGAGTATGGATTTAAATTGAAGGAGGGTAAATGTGACTTTTTCATGAAAAAAATAAAATATCTTGGTCAAATTATAGACAAGTAGAAGACCAGACCCAGAGCGAGAGAGTGCGATAAAAAATATGCCGGCACCAGAAAATGTATCGTAGCTACCAAGTTTTCTTGGTTTAGCAAATTATTAAAATGTGTATAAACACAATCATGCACAATATGTGAGCGCCTGTAAATAAGCTTTTCAAAAAAAGAAATAGATTGGATCTGGACAAAATACCAGGAAGAATTTAAAAATAATAAAAAATATGCTCAAATGAGAATTATGTTTGATGCACTACAATCTAGATCTCAATATCATTGTACCTACTGATGTTAGCTAGTATGGAACTGTAACTTGTTTATTACACAAAATTGAAGACGAAGCGCTACCTGCAGAAAAGGATTATTCTCAAATTTAAAAGGAAGCATTGAGTATTATTTTTAGTCACCAAATTTCATCGGAAGAGTATTCAATCTGTGATGAAGTAGTTATGTACAGCGATCGAGTGGCTATTCCTGAAGCATTACAAAAAAGAATACTAAAAGAATTTCATGTCGGTCACTCAAGCATTTCAGGAATGAAAAGCTTCATGAGAAGTTATGTGTATTGGACCAGTATGGACAAAGACATTGGAAATGCGGTGAAAATATGCAAAGGTTTTGCTTAGGCAGCAAAGACATCTATAAAGTGCAGACCTTGGCTGAAAACTGACAGACTGTAGTCTAGGATCCACATAGATTTTGCTGGTCCATGGGATGATTTCTATTACATAATAATGGTGGACATTAATCAAAATGTAAGAAACCAACTATGGAAGAAACCATTAGTTTTTTACATGAATTTTTCACCCGGTTCGGGGTCGTTGACTGTATTGTATTGGACAATGGAACACAATTCAAGTCTAGTGAATTTAAAATATTCTGTTAAACTTTTGTAGTGGAGCATATTATGATCGCACCGGACCATGCAAGAAGCAATGGTCAGATCGAACGGTTTGTCGATACATTCAAAAGACCACTTAAAAAAGCGAGAGATACATTTACTGAAAAAGATAATTCAAGAATTTTTGCAGATATATAGGATGACCCCAAATAACAATGTTCCATCTTCTATGATGCCAACAGAAGCAATGTTTACAAGGAAGATTAAAACAATGTTTGCCAACCCATACCAAACCAGAACATGAAAATATGTCAAAGAATTTCATGTTGATCACCCGAGAATTTTGAGAATGAAAAGTCTCATGAGAGCATGGACAAAGACATTGAAAATGCGGTTAAAATCTGCAAAGGTTGTGCTTTGGTAGCGAAAACACCTCCTATAAAGTTCAGACACTGATCCAGAGGATCCACATAGATTTTGCTGGACAACTGGATGGCTTCTATTACCTAATAGTGGTGGACATTTTCTCAAAATGGCCGGAAATATTAAAATATAAGAAACCAACCACGGAAGTAACATGAATTATTTGCCCAATTCGGGTCGTTAACAACGGCACTCAATTCACGTCTAGTGAATTTAAAATATTCTATCAAACTTTTGTAGTGGAGCATATCACGATTGCACTGCACCATGTGAGAAGCAATGGTCAGGCAGAACAGTTCATGGATACATTCAAAAGAGTGCTTAAGAAAGTGAGGTACACCTACCAAAAAAGCCATTCAAGAATTTTTGCAGGTATATACCAAATAACAATGTCCTCTCTTCCACGATACCAGCAGAAACAATGTTTGCAAGGAAGATGAAAAGCTGTGTTTGATAGACTATTACCAACCCATACGAAACCAAGACATGGAGAAAATGTCACGAGACGCTTCAAAGTTGAAGAAAAAGTTTTCTTTTGGAAGCAGGGATAGTGGATAAACGTATTGGAAATATGATTTACATGGTAGAGGGTCTCAAGTTTACTCACAAAAGACACATGAATCAGATATTCAGATGCTGTTGAAATACTCCAGAGTACAAACTAATGAATGTTGTGTTTGACACATTTGAGATCCCAATCCCGCAAACAGCGAATATCAAAAAGAAAACGTTAGATTACCGACTTGATTGTAATAAACCCTAAAAGGAAAAAGTATTGAATCCATACAGAGCAAGGCTAAAAAGGGGTGATGTTATGGTGTGATGGTGATCTACTCTATTTCGTGACTATATGAACTCTTCTAGACACTATGTATAGAGTTTACAACAAAATCTCGGAGCAGTCCTTCTGTAACATACTATTCTGTACTTCTATTACATCCACTTTTGTAAATATACCACCGTTTTCTATTATTTATTATCGGCCCTTTAAAGTCACAACACTTATTATTTTATCAAAGTCCATTAGTTCCACAGTTTCATACTTCATTTAAAAAGAGTGACAAATTCAAAAGGCGATCTTGCAACGTGCTGGATCAGTTTTAATAAGCTTTAGTTTTGAGAAGCTTCTCTCTGCCGTGGCAACAGAAACCGTAAGAGTCTAAAACTGCTGTAGACAACAACAATATTTGAGACTGTTGCATTTGCCACCGATGGATCACTCTTAGCCATTCAATAACCGATGATTTAGTCATCACTGTTAGGCTTCTGCCACTTTCCTCCTCAGAAGCTGCCTCTAAAAAGTCCCGAAGATGAAAAACTTTTGAAGCAACATAGAAACATCTAAGTCCCTAGCATATTCTTTGCCGAGATTATTAAATTTTTGTTTCAACTTCTCCTCAGTGTCTTCTAGGATCGATGGCGACGATAATCCAGATAATACAGTTCTCAGATGAAACATGGAGTCAAATCTTGCTTCAAATTCAGTAACTATCCGATCATAATATTCGTATAGATCTCTTTTAACGTTTGATCAATATCATCTTCAGTTTCTCCAGGTAGCTTTCTTTTCTAATCCGCTTTTCAACTGGAATTCCCATTTCTTCACCCTTTGTTTCACTTGGATTAATCGATTTAGACACCAGAGCATTCCGTGCCTCAGTTAAAGAAAAGTTTGGCTGCTTCCATGTTAGTTATGCAGACATTCAAACCCGGTTCTTGGACTTGCTTTTGGGTCAGATTTATGTCTCACAGTATTTTTTACAAAAAATGCAAATGTGACACGAAATAGAATGTTGCACGTTAGAAATAATAATTGAATCCTGTTAAAAAATAATCTAAAAAATACACATGCTAAAAAATGACCCCAATCTCGAGATTATTTTCTTGATCTCGAGATTCCATATTCAGTCTCGAAATCTCAAAGTCGAGATTTCCAGAACTGACAATCATTGATCGATTACTGGATTTAAGAGCTTATGCATTCAATCCCTACTTTATGGAATATATATCTTCGATATTATTGAATACATGTACATTTATGTGATTTATTCTATAACTAGCAGGACCCATGTCCCAGCATTGCCTGAGAAAGTATTTTTAATCAAGAATTTTCAGGCCACAACATTCAACTATGGGAGTGAAGCGAAGTGCAAGTATTATTAATATTTATATATTTATGTATTCTGGAATACTTCGTATGTAAGTTAATAAAAAACAGCAACATATTATGCTAAAATTAAATGCAAAATTAATTCCTCACTGTAAATGAAAAAATAAGTGTGTGTGTGTTATGTTTGGTACTTTTACAGAATTTTAACTGAACAGTTTTTAAAGTTTTTTTCGCTGACAGTGAATCTGTATTTTTTTTGTTGGTAATGTAGAATAGTCACCGATTTGTATTTTTTGTTTAATCAAGAAATTCCGGGCCCCAACATTTAACCACAGGAGTGTGTCTATAATTTGAGCATGAAAAGGGGGAACAAAATATGAACATTATGATTAATGTATATATGTAAATATATCGTAAGTTAACAAAAAGAAAACATGTTACATTAAAGTTCTATGCAAAACTAATCCCCCATTTTTAAATTCTAAAGTAATCGTGTTTGTTTGTTTGCTTGTTTGTTTGTTTCCGCCCGGTTTGACTGAAATCTAAAATAATTGTATGTAGTAAAAAAAATAACCACATGTTACATTAAAGTTTCTTTTCTCACCGAGAGTGAATCTGTTTTTGTTTTGTTAGTACTATAGAATTTGTATTCTTTGTTTAATCAAGAAATTTCGGGCCCCAACATTTTACTATTATAATTGTTTAAAGGAAAAGGGAAAAAGGAACACGAAAAATGTTATTAGGAAGCGAAGTACGGGTATTGTTAATCTATATAATAAAGTAAAGTTGATTTTTCCCCTGGTGATTCAGAATCAATCAGTAATATACGACAACAGTGTTATTTCCTGGTTTAGTCACCAAAATTATTATTAGTTATTTACATTTCGCTATTATCATTTTTTGTTTTTTTTAATTGATATATTTATTATTTTGGAATACTTCTTGAGTAAGGCAAGTAAAAAATAATTATACTCAAACGACATTAACGAACAACTAAGTAATGCTTTTTGTAAGCTTAAAGTAAATAATTTAAATTTCCATTTTAAGTCAATTAAGAACATGATTTATGGA
Source organism: Sepiola atlantica (assembly GCA_963556195.1). NCBI lineage: Eukaryota > Metazoa > Mollusca > Cephalopoda > Sepiida > Sepiolidae > Sepiola > Sepiola atlantica. Next base: position 38,664,490 of record OY744533.1, read on the forward strand.
CAAGATGTTTTACTTCCTCTTACCGGACAATAGGAATTGAATTTTCGATTGTAAACATTTAAATAAAATTTCAATTTGTGAAATGTCATATCAACGAGGGTGGTGCCCAGTTAATATGTTATGTTAAACTATGCGTGTGCTTTTGAGGCTTGACTGGAGGGCATTTTGGCGTGCCTCTAGTCTTGATGCCCAGTCCCATGGTCCACCAGTGAACACAAGTATCATTAATAAAAACCGAGAATATAACATTATGAACAAAAAGTAGTTAGTGCGTTAATTCGTGAGTGAGTTCAGTTTTAGCTTGTAACTTGTCATTGCATTTTCCACAGTCTGAATGGCATTGCACCTGGGTTAATCATGCTTCAGCCAGAGAAAGAAATACTTTATATTCTTAGATATAAACATCTTGGAAGGATCAGTAGGAAACATGACATTCTGAAAAGGACTCACATTCCTGACTTTTCTTCAAATCCCACAAGTGGCACTCTGCATTCTGATCTCCAAAATTGATCCAAGAGCCACACTGGAGTTTGGCTTTAAGAGAGAGACATTGTCTCTTTTGTTTGAAATCAAAGGAAGCCCCTACCCTCATGGTTGAAAATTAATGCAAGTGTTTATAATACGGAAATTTTTGTTTTAGGACACATCACAACATAAGGATCCACAAATTCTACAACAAAAGGTACTTGAATCCTTTATGTTTTGTTGTGTGATCCACTGTTGTACAAAACCTGCACAGCTTCAATTTCCTGCAACATTTTATTTGATGCTTGTGAGTTTGGTAGGTCACATAATGTTGATTCAAATGTCCATTGTTTTGACAGAGATTGCATATTGCCAGGGATTTCAATTATGTTCAAATTGAATAAGGCGGGACTCCCGAGGGATTTAAATTACTGGGAAAATATTCTACTGCTGCTTTTTGGTGAAAGTTGCTCTTTTAATTGCTGGACGTTTTAAAAAGTATAAAACTCAATGGAGGGTAAGGCAAGCCAATCACCCTCATTAGCTTCATTTGTACCTCTGTTGGAAGGTTTTAAAATAAAATTTGGCCAATAAACCACTCGCTGCTGGAGTCTTCCTGTAAGAAGTCATAATTGAAGCACCTATCCATCTCTTTTAGCTTGTACTGGACGAGGGCAATGTTGAATTTCAACGGCTTCATTAAAATATTGTTTTTGTTATGGACTACTACTACTACTACTACTACTACTACTACTACTAATAATAATAATAATAGAATAATAAAAATGAAAGTAATAATTAAAGTAATAACAATAAAAAGAACAGTAATTTTAATAAAAGAAAGAAAAGGAAAGATAATTCCCAGAAAGAAAGAAACCTAAAGAAAAATTAAAAAACACACACACAAAATGTAATATTTAGTAGCCATGTTTTAAATTAACCCTATGTCTGGCATTAGTGTTCGTAAAAGACATTCCAGAGAATTTTTATTCCGAAATGTTTATATTAAAAAAAAGAGTTTCTTCTCTTTTCTACTAACTAGTTATCTCTCTTTGTTCATCATGACGATGAATTAGCTCCTTTGATTTCTGAAATATTTTAATTTGATTGGCCAAGGCAATCTTCCTTGACCAATCAACAACACCTAATTTTGGCGGGCTGAATCCAAAAAAACTTATTTTCCTCTTTTGAATGTGATCATTGTCTATTCAACACGTAAGGAAATATTTCCTTAATTGAATGCAACGACTTGAATCTGAACAATTCAGTCTATTTTTCTTAGACATTAAAGAACTCTTATTATAGTTGGACTTCTTAAAGCCGCAAACGCAATTTGTGTTGCAAAGACTTTTCATGTAGTATTGTTTAATTTAATACATATATTATCCTTTATCTCTGTCTCTTGTGTCTTCTCTATGCTTTCTTTCAGCATTTTTTTCGACTTCGACAAACGACAACTGAACTATTCTCTTGCCAAATTACATTATGTTTTTTCTTCTGTTGTGTTGCATAAATACACTAAAATCAAAAACTAAAAGGAAATCTGAATTAGTAGTTTAATGTATCTACTATAATCTGGCATAATGAATATTTGGTTGTTATCTAAATCATATGATTTGGAAAATGTGAAAGGAATTTAAATGAAAAGAAATGATATTTATAATTATGAATAATGTAAGTGACAATTGTCATGTTGACTCTAAAGATCGATCTGTTTTTGTTTTTGGCAGCCAATCTGCTATTCCAAAATACACCGGAAAGAAAAAAGAGTACTTTAAGGGAGCAGCCTATATTTAGGTTGAAAAATATAGTGGGTAATAGGCAATAGCAAGATAGAAAAAATAAAATACTAATGGTGCGACAATGAAATAGTAAAGCTTTAAAGAATTCCTCGTGAAGTGGATAGAAATGTAAGTAGATATGAGCGTGAGAATGAAAATACCTGGATGACTATGTTAGGACAAGCTGTTGAGGCAGTAAAAAATGTTAAAATGTCTGAAAGCTAATAAAACGAACACATATTTTCCAAAGCACACATCTGGAATTGGCCAAAGTGGCTACTGAAACAGATTAGCATATGCAGGTTTTGGTTTGAAATTACTTTATGGATATGGAAAAATTCAAGAACACCAATTAAATTGCACAAAGAATTAAAGCTAAATTTAAATGCAATTAAGAGACATTCTAGAGAAGATCGAATCTAAAAAAACTTTAGACTCAAATATATTTATGATAACTTGGTTGAACTGGATTTTCCTCATAATCACTTTTCACCTTGAATATGAAAGTGATCAAATCAAAAATGGCTTGAAAGTTTGAAAAACATATAGGATTTATGGGTTCCATGATAACCAGATTAACAGAATGTCTTCAAGGTTGAAAAAAACATATTTTTAAAAACTTTTATGTGTCCCATGATCACCACCAATCTCCTATTTTAATGCTGACCAAATTCTGAACTTAGACGGAGAAGAAATTCCAAAAAGTAAGTTATGGAATTTTGTATGGCGTCCTGTTTTTAACCTTGGTATTGAAAATTCTTACAGACTAAAAAAAACAAACTGATTGGAATCACCAATTAAAAATGGAGACTTCTTTTATTTGTAAACAGCAAACTTCTATTCATTTGCCATCACTTTTCCCTTGTCCAGGAGCCAGAAAAACAGTTAATTTAATATACCTTTTTTTGTCGTCACAAAATTGGTCACCCCTTCATATAAACATTCAACTTATGGAGGCCATTCTTTTCAATTTTTCTGCCAAGAACACAAAAAATTCTTCAGTCTTTTCTTGACTTCTGCCATATTATTCATCAATTAAATTGGTTAATGAAATCATTCTTTTTATTGAGAAGATGAAATTGTCCACAGATTGAAATCATGCATGCCGTCCATTTCATCTTTATACCCAAAACTCAGTATGCTCCCAAAGTTCTCATCTTCATGACCCAAGTTCCCATCCTCCAAACTCTTTATGCCTCAAACTCCTTATCCCCATAATCATCATGTCCAAAATCTTCATCCCAAATATCATCATCCTCAAAACTCATCATGCCCCCAGATCCTGTTCGATGATAGTGCTTGCTATCACATCTTCATACTGAAAGCATTCAATGATGTGCAAGATTGAGAAATTGCGATTACCAATGTAGAGACTCTGAATACTTGTCAATATATATATATATATATATATATATATATATATATATTATAAATAAATATTGATTATTTATTACCTACAGACATCGATGTTTCATGCTTATGCAATCTTCAGTGCAGGAAGCTAATTCCTAATTCCCTGATTCACAGTCAAGAGACTTACCCATTGGCCACGACAAATTAGCTTGGAAGTTAGGAGGAATTTAACTTTGTAAATGCCAAGTCGGCGGGTATTTACAGCAAGCAGCGAAGAGTGATGATGATGATGATGATGATCATCATCATCATCATCATCATCATCATCATCATCATCATCATCATCATCATCATCAACAACAACAACAACAACAACAACAACAACAACAACAACAAACCGTATTGGATCTTGCAATGAAGCTAGTAGTACTGCTTGTTATTAAATTCACTCAGAGTGCCCAGCCTTAGTAAAGGGGGCTATATAATAATATTTTATAAATAAATATTGATTATTTATTACCTACAGACATCGATGTTTCATGCTTACGCAATCTTCAGTGCAGGAAGCTAATTCCCGACGGTCGGCGGGCGTGAAATCCGATCACAAATCGCCACTGATTCGCAGTCAAGAGACTTATCCGTAGCCACCACAAATTAGCTTATATATGAAAATCAGGAACAATAAAGGTCCATGGATCGATCCCTGGGGTACACCTACATTTACATCATGTTGTTTGGATGAACGACCAACGAGGACAATCTGGATCTTTCTTTTGGATAGGAAGGATCTAATTATATTAAATATTCGTCCAGTAATACCATATGAATAAATTTTTAGGAGAAGACCGTGTCAAAGGCTTTGGATATATCAAGCGCTACCACCCTAGCTTCACCTGCCTTGTCCAGTGCATGGTGTATGCGTTCAGAGATGACCGTTAGGATACCTGCAGTAGACCGTGCTTGCCTAAATCCATACTGATTGTCAGAAAAAAGTTTAGCATTAACGAGGTGACTGACTATCACTAGATTGATTAAGGATATAAAGATTTTAGGGAAACAAGATTCGGCAAGGCATTTATTGTAGAGTTTGGAGAGGACAGGGGCCAGTCCAGCAGAGCATTTCTTTATTACTATTACTGGTATAAAATCAGTCCCACATGCTTTGAAGGTGTCAAGGTTTTTTATGATGTTCTAGACATGAGATGGGGTGATGACCATGTAATTAAGTGTGGCTTCAGTTCGCAATGGGAAATTTGGGACGGAGTGGTTTGCGGAGTCCAAAGTGGAGTTTAAAGTGAAATGCTGGGCAAGTAGTTCAGCCTTATCAGTTGCCATGCAAACAACATCATTGTGGTTGGATAGTGGGAGAATTGTTGATTGCCCATTATTCACCACACTATTAAAAATTTTCAAGAAATCGTGAGTACCTAGTTTCTGTGGCTCAATGCGTTTTCTGGTCATCTCTGTATACCTTCTCTTTGCTTTATCTATTACAGTCTTACAATGATTTCTTGACGCTATAAGTTTCTGTCTATTTGTAGTTGACTTGTGGCGGTTGAATTGTCAGAATGCTTGCTGCCTCTGTGAAATAGCAGCTGCACAGTTCGAGGTAAACCATTGTAGTGGGCCTTGCTGTAGAATTTTTGCATGGGGATATATGCTTCAATGCTTGCTTTGACCCATTTGGTTTCCTAATTTTCCTGATCAGCAGAGAGAGACAAAGTTTCACTCAATGGGGCGTCATTGATGTGATATCTGATGGATTCCTAATCAGCCAGCTTGTAGTATCTCGTTGTTTTGAGCAATGGCTCATCAGCTTTGGACGAGATTTTAGGGTGAGATCAATCATTACCACAAGGTGATCAGCATTCTCAAGTGGGCTATTGGCATTCGTCACACAAGCCTCGGGCAGTGAGGTCAAGAACAGGTCAAGATTTGAGGCTTGCTGGTCCACACGATCAGGGACACAGGTCAGGAAAGTGACAGTCTGTGCGAAGGAGTGCACTATAGAGAAAGTATATGTGGAGGTACCAACTGTGTCTGTATAGCTGGAGAAGCCAAGCCAGTCATGATGATGTGCGTTAAAATCCCCAAATACATGTATTTGGGCACTCGAGCCAAGTGACAGTGCTGTATCTATGCTTTCAGAGACAAAGTTAAGCAGGGTACAGTCCTGGGTCAAAGGAGAACGGTATATGAAATATAAGTAACTAACACTGTGTTGTAAGATTAATCTAAAGCACATGTAGGCTTGGTCATCTGATTTTAGCCTATGTTCTGTAGTCAAGGGGAGGGTGTTATGAACATAAACTCCTGTATGTTTGTCAGAGTCTTTATGGTAAAGTGGGAGGTATTCAGTCATGTCAAAATGGTGTGAGGAGATTGAGGATTGTAGGTTTTTTTCACTTACTGCTAGAATATTCGGGAGTTTACTATGAGAAAGGTTTCTACATCATTGATTTTGGTTCTAAGCCTCTGGATATTTGTGAATGCTAGCTTCAAGGGCGGAGGCGAAGATGTTTTTTGGTGGGTTTAGTTCTTAATTTTTCTGTTCAAGAAGTACCCCACTCTTGATGCAATCCTCTACCTGTATAAGAACCGGATACGTCCTAAGATGGAATGCTGCTGCTATATCTGGGGAGGTGCAGCTTGGAACAATCTTTCTTGTCTTGACAGAATACAAAATCAACTCCGCAATCTAGTGGAGGTGATCTCTTCTCGCCTCTACAGCCTCTTACACACAAAAGAGATGTTGCTAGCCTCTCTCTTCTGTAATATATTAATGGTGGTCGACTGAGCTCCAATCCCTAGTCCCCCCTCCCCCTATATACAGCAAGAACTCGCCTAGCTATAACCAGAGCAAAGAACTTTCTTTTCTCTCTGTACTAAAAACCAAACTTCCATGAACAAAGTTTCTTTCTTAGAACATCCCATGTGTGGGACAAGATACCACGAGTCTGCTTCCCAACTAACTACAACATGGTCATCTTCAAGTCTAATGCAAACAAATACTTGTTGGGGCATCCTCTTTGATAATCAATTTCTCTTAAGTAATCTTTTGTTCATTCCACCCATTGTTTCCAATCTTCTCGTGGTGGTGATCATTGTCCAACTGACAATCTCTTTAACCCTTGTCCTCGAGTGGCCCTCGGGCCTTGATAAGTGGTGACCCATCAGTCAAACAAAAAGGATTTTGGGGATGAGAATTTTGTGGGCATGATGTGTTATTATTTATATCAGCTTTTTATAAATTATTTTTTATGGATTTTATGGATAATATTTCTATTTTTATTCTGTTTCAGTTGTGGCAAGAAATACAAAGGAGAAACTGGTCAATGTCTGAATATGAGGATGAAAAAATAAAAATTCATAATGAGGGTTAATATAGAGGAGTCAGTTATCATATGTCTAAGGAGGGTGGTACTCACCAGCGCACATATAAAACAGCAATAATAGATAGAGAGCAACACTGAAGAAGAAAAGGTTTTAAAGACTCCACCGATATACTAGTTTTTGCAAACATGATCAGACGACCTAATATTGATATGAATTCAATATAGGAATGATTGATTAAAAAAATAACACCAAATCTAAATGCTATGGTTTATAAGAAGGTTTATGTCACACTTTATGGGACAATTACTTCTTATGTCACGCTATGCATGAGTGTTCATTAATTTAAAAATAAACATCAAATCATCAGTTGGTTGGATTTAAGTATGTGAAAGATGTTAACATACAGAAATAATCAATTTCGATAAGAGCAAAAATATCAAGCTAAATCAATCTACACAAGATTTGTGATGCTGAAACATCACAAATCTTTGTTCAGGGATGCAATTGAAAATAAAGCCCTAAACACGATTTTTCCTGAGTAAAATTTTACAAGGAATCGAATGTTGGCATTCATTTTGTATCATGGTTTTTTCCAATAATATTTTAGCCAGATAGTCATAAGCAGTAGAGACAATGTTTTACTTTATTTTAGTTATAACTAGCTGTCTCTGCCCGGCGTTCCCAGGTGTATACATTTGTTAAGAAAAAAATGTTAAAGAAAGTTTTATTTTATTTTAAACTAGCAAATATATGCCCCCTCCAGTAGTATAATTTTACTAGACTTGTGAAAGAACTACATACAATACGTAGTTAAAGCTAAATAAATAGTTTTGGACTATCAAAATAATTTCCAATGCTATTTATAAATGTTTCCCCAATTCATTATTTTTTTTTTTATTATCACTTATGTTTAAATTCATGAATAAGTTTATTCATTTGTTTGCGATGAGCAGACGACACTGTAAAAAAGTTAATGCGTTGCGTATGTGTGTGCGTTAGTGTCAGAGTGTGTATGCTGATGACTGTGTATGTGAGTGGAGAAATGTATTATTAGCTTTCCTAAGGCCCGACAGAGGGTCTAGGGAAGCTGCCAAAACTGCGGTGGATTTTGGCTCAACATGTTATTGAAGGAAAAATCTGTTCTTTTATGTGCTCAAAGTGGATCATAAAAGCAATTTTGACAAATTCAGACAAATTAGCTCAAAATGTTTTTATTTGTTTTTATTTTTGGTGCAGTGTCATCAACAAGGTCAGTATGTTCGCTGGGAAGAGTGTGTAGTGAAACTGGCCGGAATATCGGATGGAAAGAGATCTGGGCTTGGGAGCGAGCAAGAACTTTGTTCCTAATAAAATCGACCTACGATGCATGTTTTCCCCAGTGAATCTTGTTTGATGGAGAGTAGACAATAATGACAAATGCAGATGTCGGGAAAGAGGAACTCTCAGACATATTTTGTCCAACTGTAACTTAGCCATAAGTCGGTACACATGGAGGCATAACCAAGTCTTGAAAGTAATAGAAAAACTACTACATCAGAAAGTAGAGAAGTTTAATGAAGTAATTCAAGGATACAATTAACAAATTAAAGAAGGAAAATGGAACTTGGCAGTTGACCTCCAGGATACCTTGATCTTCCCACTGGTCCTTACACCGCAGAGACCAGACTTTGTAGTGTGGAGTGAGGAAAAGAAAGTTGGAATTATGTTGGAGCTGACTGTACCCTGGAAAGATAATTTTGGAATTGCAGAAGATAGGAAAAATGAGTGATATTGTGATCTACTGACCGAATGCGAGGAAAAAGGATGGAATGTGGAATACTATCATTTGGCTGTGGGAGCTCAAGGATATGTTGAGCGAAAGATAATCAACATACTGAGAAATCGTTTTTGTTGTACAAACACAAAAGTAAAAAACTTTACGAAAGAGGTACACGAAACCGAGGAGAAAGTATCATACTGGATTTGGTTGAAAAGAAACGATAAGTATTGGACAGAAAAGTAGATTAAACCAATATGACCTCCTGGTGAAGAGGCCACTTGAGAAATGCAGTAGAGGAGTAGGGGCCGAAACTGTGAAGTGGTTCCTCCTGATGATCGTGGTACTGGATCTGATTGTGGAGCTGTTAGCTATTGTGCACTGTAGGTGGTGCATACAAATTACTTGCTACGACAGCAGGGAAAAACCTATTGACCACCCAGAAAGATGGGCAACAAAGCCGAAAGATGCTTGACATGTGTGACAGCACCATGACGAAATGGAAAGACGTTTGACAGTGCAACAGAGCACCCAAGAATCAATAAGGGTTTGAAATCCATGTTCCTGGAATTTATTTGCAACAAGCCAAGAGACAGGCCCTTGGGATCTGCAGGAATGAAGGGAGAATAACAGATCCACAATGACTGATAACATAGAAAATGAGCCGGAACAGGAAAAGGATAACAAAAAACGGAAACTGAAATGGTGCGGCAAAGAATTTGATATGGCTAAAGGGTTACGAATTCATCAAGTAAAAAAAGTGCAAAAAGAAAGTATCTCAACAACGCAGGTCAAACAATGATGCGACGTGTAGCCAGAACCTCCAGGAGACACACCACAGTGGGGAACAGTTTACAGTTAAGACAGAAAAGCAAGAACGGAAATATCCAGACAAGAAAGCTAAGATAAATTGGCCAAAGAGTAATGATGTAATTAGCTACAAAACCTTTGATGTAGAAGTGGCAAAAATGACAGCATGCTGTAAAAGAAACACTGAGGTAAAGCTGGAGAAATTAGCAGAAATCATCTATGGAAAGGAAGAGAAAGGTTTGGAGTTGACGAGAAAGAATTGCCAAAACAGAGGAAAGCTAGTCAACCATCAAGGAGAGAAATAAAAATCGCAGGGATAAAGAAGGAGAAAAATACATTAAGAAGTAGGTGGATAAAAGCAGCTGCAGAAGAAAAGGTTGGGTTGAAGCAACTGTATGAAGATGTAAAGAAAAGGCTTAGGGATGAAATGAGGAAAGTCAGGAGAACGAAGAGCAGAAGGAAAAGAGAATAGTGTAGGAAACAGTTTGTGAAGAACTCATACAAGTTGGCTAAGGGCTTGTTTACAGAGAGTAAGAGCAGAAAGTTGGAATGTTCCAAAGAAAGAGATAGAGGAACATCTGAAGACAACATATTGCAATGAAAACAAAGAGAATATACTATTGAGACGAGGTGTAAGAAAGCTGACCAGGCATAATGTTTGATGTAAGCGATATCAAATTGATGACTTTGTCAGAAAAGCAAGAGCTAAGAGTTCACCAGGCAATAATGATATCAGCTACAATGTGTATAAACACTGCGAACGACGTCGATTGAATTTTTTTTGCTGATAAGAGAGATGTGGAGGACTAAAGATGTTGCTGAACGGTGGTGTCTAACAGAAGGCCACCAAAACAAGAACAGGCTAAGGAGCTAGGACAATTCCGACCAATATCATTACTAAACATTGCTGGAAAGATTGTGTACGGAGTTGTTACCAACAGAGTGATAAAGTACATTCAAAGCAATGGATTCATCAATGAGTCAGTTCAAAAGGCAGGTATACTCGGAATACCTGGCTGTATCAGGCATGCATATGGCAGAGTATCCAACAAGCCAAGAAAGAAAAAGAAGGTGTTGTAATTGTATAGCTAGATCTTGCTAATGCATATGGCTCAGTCCCACATGAGATGATTCGAAGCGTGATGGAGTTCTTTTGGTTTCCAGAGACAGTTCAAAGTATGATCATAAAATACTATGATCAATTCAAGATGCGCTTTACAACATATAATTACACAACAGACTGGCAAATGTTTGAAGTTGGGATTGCAGCAGTATGTACAATATCAGTAATCTTGTTTGTATTTGTGATTGAAATGTTGTTGAGATCAATAAATTGTGAGAGTACACTTGTTAAGACCCCATTGCGAGCATTTATGGACGATGTTTCTGTTAAGTCGAAGAGCACAAAAGGAATGGAAGAAGTATTGGACCAACTAGAACAGTTTATTGAGTGGTCAATAAGTAGATTTAAGGCTAAAATACCAAGAAGCGAAACCTAGAAGAAAGGTAAACAAAAAGAAATAAGTATATGATCCAAACAGTAAAAGACAAACCAGTGAAAAGCTTGGGAAGATGGTACAGAAACACATTATGTGACAAAAACCAAGGAGGGGAATACAGTGGCAGACAGAGGAAGGATTAAAGGTAATCGATAAGACCAAGTTACCTGGAAAGTAAAAATGTTGGTGTCTGCAGATTGGTCTGTATCCTCGGATAATGTGGCCATTGTAGATGTATGAAGTACCATTGACGTGTGTAGAAGGATTGAACAACAGCGTGGATGGAACTAAATGGGACTAGCAAGAATGTTGAACAACTCAGCAATATTTGGAAGAGAGGGACAACTAAAGCTACCTATTGCATCAATTGTTGAGGAGTACAAGGTGTCAAAAGTAAGGACACTCATGATGCTCTGTTTCTCTAACGACAAAGAGATTAAATAAAAACTGGGAAGAAGTGGAAGGCAGAAGAAGCAACCGAGACAGTTATTAAGATCTTAGAGCACGCAGTGCTGTACAGGATACAAATGAAGGACTAGGTATGTAGAATTTTAGACCTTTTTGCATAAGTAACCAAAGACAAAGAGATTCTGTGGTAAGTGAGATAAGGAATGAAGAACAGAAAAAAGGATATCTACACCTAATGTAGTGTCGTCAACAAGGTCAGTGTGTTTGCTGGGAGGAAGTGAGTCCTCTTGATGATTGTGGTAATGGATCTGATTGCAGAGCTGTTAGCTACTGTGCACTGTAGGCAGTGCATACGAATTACTTCAGGCGATTGTATGCACAGAGATACGTGCGCAGAAAGGATTTTAAGGATTTTCATTTTGGGCACCGAAGGATAAACTGTGTCGCTACAAAATTATGCTTTAAAATGAAATATATAAAAATAATTAGCTCAGTTAAATTTGTAAAATAAATTATTTCCCTTGTAAAGGAGGGAGTGGTTAGGTGTACCTATGCTATGTGTGTGTATTATTAGCCTTATTTAGAAGTAGGAACATATTTTGGTAATTCATCTTTTGTTTTTAAATTACTTGAATTAATTATGATTAAATTATAGACAAAATATTTCGTATATAGAGAGGCATAAAAAATAAAACCGAACGTGTTTATAACACAAAGCATTATTTTATTATAAACTGTTTAAAAGTAGTTTTTCAAATGAGTTAAACAAATATGTGTGTTCGAGTTTTTACTTGTTACAGTACTTCAAAAGATTTGATTCAAAGTAGAGTAACTCGTTTTGATGGTGATAAATGAAACAAACATCATTTTATTCATTTAGATGTGTATTAGATGTATTGAAATATTCGAGATCAACATTTTTTATAATTCTCCTGAATTGTCTCTCCTAGCTGCTCTTCAGTTAATAAAGTTATTTCCTTACTGTTACAGGGAATTATTCTCCATTTAAAAAAATAATACTTGCAATATATCTGTTCTGTCCTCAGTCAAAGTACGAGAAATACTTTGGGACTGAGGCAATGTAGTTTCATTTTTAGCATAGTTTAGATTAGAAAAAACTAAATAAATAAGGTGAAAAAAATGAATCAAACATCTTATATCAATGGAAAACAAATATATTATTAATATAAATAACATTTTTATTCACAAAGATCAAAGTAAAGAAACAAAGCGATTAATAGATTATAGATCTGTTCTGTCCTTAGTCAGAGTAGGAGCAGAAAATTGTTTTTTCTTTCCCCATTAAACTGTAAATTCACACATCGTCCCGGCCTGACATATAGTTGGTGCCACTAATAATAATAAATCCATATGATTTTTATAAAGTACTAACATTCAAATGGCACATGTCAATGTCAATTTGAGTCCAATTGGATAATTAGTTTACCAATTACAGTTATTTAAATGAAATTATTTTTGCAAATTTTCAAAACAAGAGAAAAATCTAAACTTCATGTGTTGATATAGCATTGCTTTCTGATGGGATAAAATACTGTCCAAGCAAATTAATGGCTTGATAAGTGTTATTCGAACTTTTCTCCATCGGAAACACTGGTTAAGAGATGGTATTATAAAGTAATCAAAGCAAAAACTATTGATCAGATTAAATGTAAAATTCCATGAATTTGAATG
>OY744533.1:38702589-38740089 GCA_963556195.1 Sepiola atlantica
TATACATATATATACATTTATACATATACATTTATACACATATATATACATATACATATATATATACATATATATATACACATATATATATATATACATACATATATATACAAATATACATATTAACATATATATATACATATATACATATTAACATATATATATATAAATATATATATACATATATACATATTAACATATATATATAAATATATACATATATATATATATACATATAGATTTAGATTTTTCACTTATAAAATAGATCATTCAGTGAAGACCGGGGTTGTTCCAATAAAAAACAAGCTCGATGATACTCGATTACAGAGTACAGAGCATTTATATGTGATTTTATGAAGGCTTACCAAAGCATTCTTTTCAAGACACCAATGATCACCATTAAAGATATTTTTTCTTACAAATACTATTTATTCAAATTAAATGTTTTTTCCTACACGTGTTTCACTACCAAGCAGTTACTTGCTTGGCAGATCATCAGGGAAATTAAATGTCTGGAATACTGGTTTCAACTGCCGACAAAACCCAATGTGGCGTTGTAATAGTTGAGGTCACTTAAGAAGAGAAGAGGAAAAAAAAAAAAATAAAAAAAAATAAAAAAATAAAAAAATAAAATAAAAAAATAAATAAAAGTCAAACTTAAAAAGCAAGGAAGAACAACGATAAAAAAAGAAAGTCCTAGAAAAGTCTTAGAAAAGTAGCTTGTGCATTATTTCTTCCACCAAGCCAACAAGCAAATAATCGGTCCCAAATACATTCAATAAAACCACAAAACCGGAACAATGTGCGATAATACACTTTCACGTCGGCCGGTACAATGATGAATAAATCCCCCCCCCCCCCAAGAAAACAAAAGAACAAAATCATTCAATATACCGCTCACAAGTTACCATTCCAATCCAATGATAGTATGGGTTTTCTAAATCCAACTTCTCACAAAGAAAAGTCAACACAAATGTTCGTCCGAGTTCAAAGAGTCTTATTTCAATTGTTGATTTATTACCCTTCGAAATAAACACACGACGAGTTGAATGTCAATCCCGCAGAAAACTCCCTTCCACCAAGAAAAAATCTTAATATAGAAACTATTTATTCAAAATACTGTTTCTAAAAATATTTATTATTAAACCTATTCCTTATAGAAATTAATTATCTAGTGTCTGGGACGTCATTTTACATTTTGGGAAAATATCCTTCATTTAATTAACTGCCGAATTATTATCGTTTTGTTGTTTAACGAAGCGAAAAAAGCCCATCCCGCAGAATTTGTTTTTAAAAAATTATTCATATATCAAAAATAAACTGTTATTATAAAAAGGCCTTCTACAAAAATCTAGTTATTATTTTAAATCATTTAAAGTATTTCCTTAACGGCTGTGTCTGTTTGTAACTCTCTGTGGAGAATATTATTCTATATTCCATAAATAAATGTTACTACGGAATATCGTTATCAGAAATCTATTTTCTATTTTGAAAAAAAAAAAAAACTTTTTCTTAATGGACCGGTTTATTTTTTTGTCAACTTTACGGGAAAATATCACTCTTACTCGTTAAATGACAGGAGACTATATTACTAATTTAAAATCCCGTACAAAATACTTTTTTTAATAAACCAATTGTTTCTATTTTTAGAAATTAAGTCCGTGTCGGCATGCATGTTTTTAAAATTATTTTTTCCTTAATTACTTTTCCCCATTCCTGCCACCAAATTGTTTTATTTATTTTAATCTAATTAAAAACTAATTTAATTTAACCTAATTTAATTAAATAGTGATAGCATCCAGGTTGCTATTTCTTATTTTTCACTTAAAATTACTTGAAATCCCCAATGCATTTCGTATAATATGTCTATTTCTGAGAATAAATTGTGATTTATTATTTATTATTCCACTATCTTTTTATATGTAACACAATTTCCCCCCTCTATTCCGCTGAATAAGTATTTACTATAGTTGACTATCACTGGGCCTTATTCCGATAGAATATTCCTACCTTATCACCCCCAACCTAAGTCTCGAGTATCCGCTAATAATTGAATCAAGACATATCTTAGCATAAGTACGTGTTACTAATTCTAATCCTCCATATTATACACTAATTATTGCCCCAGATTGCCTCAGGAAGTGTCCATCCTGCCTATCTCTGCTGTAAGTTTATACTTCCCCCAATTCCCCTCCTATCCAGGTTTTTGGCTTGATAACAGGTAACGGTTTCTATGCAGACAGCATTGTAGTATTTCCTGCCTAGCGTTCAGTAAATTATCTCTAGATGTCATGATGTGGTACGACTCCAATGCACATAGGTTGCATCTCTTCTTTTTGTTCGGTTTATATTTGTTAGCCCTCCCTAAAATTGACCATTTCAGTTCGAAAGGGTCTTGCCTAGCAATGAGGTTTCTCACAAAACGGCCAACAGAAGTGTTAGGCCTATCTATGTCTTCCCTTTGGCTTCCCCTGAAGGAACTCATGTGGTTTCTGAATCTATCCTTGAACTCACCCTCGGTTGAACCGATATATGATTTCCTACTACTCTCTGTTATCACATCGCATTTGTAGACAATGCTTGAAACTCTACAGTTCCCCCCCAGTGGACAGATGTTAGAAGCTCTGCAGTTACAGTTGTGTGCTGGGCCGTTGCTGGATGTTCTACTACTATGGTTATTTATAATGGAGGTTCTCACTGAACTGGTGTTACTGGGATCAACACCAGAAGAGAACATGGCTTCCCAGGTTTTAGTTATCTTAGAATTATTATATCCTATGATGGATGTGGCTTTATTTCTACAGGTTGAATAAGACAGTTTTACAGTATTTTTGTTAATGATTCCCCCCAATCTGCTATCCCTCGGAAAGTTTTTTTCCACTATGCTATAAAAAATCTTTGGGATATTAGTCTTAATATGCTGGCTATAGGGGGGTTTGAACCATGTAGTGGTCCTTCTCCTATTTTTCTTCCTACCTTCCCCCCCGGTTTGGGTAGCATGTGAGTTCAATTCGTTACTTCCAACTTCACGAATATTATCATCAACCGGTTCCCACCCTACCTGGTTTACATAACCGTGGGATACACCAGGTCTCCTATATCTAGCCTTGCCCATTGCCCTATTATATGAAACCATTGATCGAGAGGCAATCGGTCTCCCGTTTAGTCCCCCATTCCCAACCGAAGGAGGCACAAGGTAATTAATTTTTTCCTTGTATCCTGATCTGTTTAAAGCTTCATTGTAGAATTGCTTACTGCTGTCGAATATTTGTTGATTCTTGGACAGCTTAGATATCCTACTCGATATTGCAGGAATAATGGCTCTTTTCACCATCGGTGGGTGATTCGATTTAGCGTCGATATAGTAGAGTGTGTGGTTGGGCTTGTGATAAGGTTCACATATATTTACAAACATATACACATACATATATATACACATACATATATGCATATATACATACATATGCATATATTTATACACATATATATACACTAAATACATACACATATATTTATACACATATATATACACTAAATACACATACATATATATACACACACAGCTGCATATATATACACACATACATATGCACATATATACACATATATATATACAGATACATATGCATATATACACATACATATATACATATGCATATATATACACATATATATACATATGCATATATATACACATATATATACATAGACACATATATATACATATGCATATATATACACATACACATATATATACATATATACACATATACACACATATATGTACACATATACATATATATATATACATACACATACATACACATATACACACATATATGTACACATATACATATATATATATACATACACATATACATATAAAACAGGTACCCCACTTTCTTCCGTGTCACGGAACCATTTATAACATGGTAATCCACTCGTGTCTGTCTTGCTCCTCACGCCTCTGGTTCACTACACAGAGATCTTGCCAGACCGTGAACACTCTTCCGTCGATCGTCGTAGTGGCGATCGAAATTCCTCCAGGTCGGGATGATGATTATGATAGTGATGGCTTCGTCGATCTAGTCTCTGTGAAGGCAAAGGTTATTCAAGCGGCACAAATCAATAATAGCAATGATGCAACAACATCGGCGGGTTTTTTTTTATGAATGTAATTATTAACAAAGATAAAAGAATTGTTTTTACTTTAAAGTAATGTCTATTGTATCATAAATGTCTTTTGCATTCAACTCGTCTCTCTGTGCGCGCATACAATCGCAATTAGCTGTTAAAGTCTTAAACTATGGGCGAACAGCGATGGCGAAAATTCTGTTTACTCCGGCGATTTTTTTCCGACTTGCTTTCTCGCCTGTTTTTGGGGAACTGGTCTCTGGGCGTTTTCACACGTCGACACTTATTGAAAATCTACATTGCTTCACCCTTTTGGTCTCTCTTTCCTTTTCTCTGTACCTCTTCCTCTCTCAGGGGTTTGGAGGGGGGGCGTGTTAGTAAGCATAGAATCTCATTAAAAATGTTCATTTCCCATTTTATTGTTATCATCAAAACAATTACTCGGTATTTTCTCACCGTGTGGCAGACCTCTGGCCTTATTAATGATGACAGCTTAGATGGTTATCTCTGACTATCAGCTTAGCCCACCCGGCTAGTGTAGCCCTGATACAGCTGATATGTTTTTCTTTTGGTGATAAAAGATTTTGCCCTAACTTTGTCCATCTGTTTTAACTCGGCTTTGTGTGAGGTTTAAACTGAATTGACAATTACACGACTTTTGCCAGCTATTTCGTCGCCAGCTCTGGCCGTGTTTGGATAGACAGTTCGTGTTGAATATATGTACTAGTCTTATATCTCCACTTCGTTTCTACGTAGGGCCTAGCATCATCACCAAGATGCATACTAGTGCGCCACTAGGGTACCCGAACCTTTCGGTCCTGACTACTCTGTCATACATACACATATACATACATATATACATATACATATACATATGCACATATACATATATATACGTATATATATACATACATATACATGTACATATACATATATATACGTATATATATACATACATATACATGTACATATACATATATATACGTATATATATATACATACATATACGTATATATATACGTATATATATACATACACATATACATATACATGTACATATACATATATATACGTATATATATACATGCATATATTCATATATATACATACATATACATACATATATATATATACCCACATACATATATACATACATATATATACCCACACACATATATACATATACATACATATACATAGACATATATATATATAGACATACATATACACACATACATATACATACACATATATTTACAAACATATATACATACCTATATATACATATATATAAAACATACATATGCATGTATACATACATATATATAAACATACATATGCATATATTTATACATATATACACTAAATACATATACATACACACATACATATATACATATACACATACATATATACATATATATATACACATACATATACACATACATATATACATATATATACACATACACATATATATACACATACATATATACATATATATACACATACATATAAGCATATACACATACATATATACATATATATATACACATGCATATATATATACACACATACATACATATATATACATACATATATTTACACACATACATATATATACATACATATATATACACACATATATATACACACACACATATATATATATACACACATACATACATACATATACATATATATATGCACATACATATATATATATATGCACATACATATATATACACATACATATATATATGCACATACATATATATATACACATACATATATATATATATATATATATATACATACATATACCCATACATATATATATATATATATATATATATATATATACACATACACATATATATATATACATACATATACCCATACATATACACATACATATATATATATACATACATATACCCATACATATACACATACATATATATATATATATATATATATATATATACACACATACATATATATATACACATACATATACCCATACATATACACATACATATATATATATATATATATATATATATACTCATACATATATATATATATACACACATACATCCCCCCTGCCATACGCCAGGGCCGACTAAATAATTTAAATAATTTAGTCACTACATCCGGGTGTGCTATTGCTGACCATCTTATAAATAGCGCCGAATGTGCGTCGACGTACACTAGTGACTGGTTTTCTGTCATAAGTAGATCGCATTCTCTATTCCACCTCAAAGTCCTGGAAGCCATATATATCAAGTCAATCAAACCCTCCCTTTGTAAACAAAAGGAGTGGCTAAAGGACTTAATGTGATCAACTTGTGACCCTCCTCCCCATATTTTTTTTTCATAATTTAAAAAAAAAATTTTTTCTCCTAAACTTGTCACGAGTTTTCATCATAATTTTTTTAGGTTTTAGTCGTATTTAATTACTTCCACGTTAAGCCGGCTTAGTACATTAATTAATTTTTTTTTAATCGTTTCCTCTCGTTTTTATACTTGTTTAATTTCATTCTACCCTCCCAAAAATGTCCCAAACGTCCGTATTCCTCGCCGATATATATATATACATATATATATATGTATATTTCGGCAGCAAGTCGTTTATCATACATGTGTCGTTGAAGACCACGTAGTTTTCTTTCTTTGCAATCTTTCTGGTTAACTTCTCGACTCGGCAAGTGATTCGTCGGGTTTCCGGTGTCAATCGATCGCCGAGTCGAGAAGTTAACCAGAAAGATCGCAAAGAAAGAAAACTCTATGGTCTTCAACGACACATGTATGATATATATATATATATATATATATATATATATATATATATATATATATATATATATATATACGACACAATCACGTTGACACACCGGTTCCCATTAGATCACCGAAGTTAAGCGGCGTCGAGCCTGGCCAGTATTAAATGGGTGACCATTTGGGAATACCAGGTGCTGTATGTGCTCTCTGCTTATCTCGGCATTGTTTCCAGTCGTCCTGTATTACTACTTGCCATTGGAATCAAGCAATGCCGGCTCAGGAGAGCGGTTGTTGGGGATTGCACAACCCTTGCAATTACAAATTCACGCGCGGGCAGCCCCTGGCGGGACACTCATACGTCGAAATCGACGGGAAAATCCATCCATCATATATATATATATACATATATATGAGGAACCAGACAAAAGTCCACCACATAAAAAAAATCGAAAAACATTTTTTACATCTTACATCTAACATCTAATTTAATTATCAATGATGTTTATCAGTATTTTTCTTGGTAAAAATGTTTATTTAATTTTTAAACATTTTTCGGAACATTGGGAATCAACTGCATTCATTTAAATGTTACTAAGCAAATTTATGCAAAGTTTCATTTTTTTTTACACAAGTAAATTAAATTTACATTGTATATATATATATATATATATATATATATATATATATATATTTTAGTGTTGCTGGTAGTTTAAAAACAATAAATATTTATCATTAATCATTAGTACTAGCTATGGAAAATTAAGTTTTTAAAAAATTAAAAGAATCGTTTTTGGAATAAGAAATAAGGCTCAAATTTTTCCGATTCCGATTCTGATACCCCAAAAAGTTCCAATTTTTTGATTTCCGATTCAGATTAATCATCCCAAAGGGTTTTTCAGTTGAACGATGATAACTCTAGTCCCCTGGTATCTATATTTATACAACATTGTCCTCTGCTAAGCAAAATCATACAAAAGTAAACAGAAATAATAATAAGAAGAAAATTAAAGTTTGTCATATCCATATCGTTGACGGACCCAGAGTACAATCTCCCAAGTGTTTTTCACTCCTATAGACATGTTACAGTCTGCTGCATGGGTAATTGGAGCAATTCAGTAATGATTGCATCTGGAGATGATCTCCTGTTTGAACAAGGATTAAATTTGGGCAGTATAAGTTGCATCCAGAGATGATATTCCATTTGGAGCCAAATATTTAAGGGAGACTGTAGATTCCTTGCCATCAGGATACTTAATATAAGCGCATATTGTTTTTCCTCCAAAAGCTCAACTTCCTCAGTAAAGGGTCAGTCTTGTAATGGCAAATGTATTGGCATAAAATGACTATAACCTGGATTTCTAAACCATGTAGGAAGCAATGTTTCCTGACAAGAACACTTAGAGAATCTGAAGCATCTCATAAGGAGTTTCATTAGTTGCTGTTGAGTAGTGATCTAATAGAATGAAGAGCTTTAGGTAGTATAGATTCCCACTCACTTAATGAAATAAACCTGGCTGTTTCAAGTAGGAAGATATCAGGTAGACTTAGTAGATCCAACTTTACAACCAATGAGATAAGTCTTCACTTCACAGGGTATTATAGACCTGAGTGTATGAAACTAGGAATGCAACAAAGGGACAAAATGGTGTCCAAACATCTAAAAAACTTTGCAGAAGGTTAGCAAAGAAAGAATCTGGAATATTCATCTGTGGCTGTAAATATGTATTATTAATTATATGCGATGAAAAGGGGCCTTTGAAATCGATCCTTATTCTTTTCATTGATGGGGCAGCTTTGATAAGAGTGTTCCCCTTTAGTCTGTGAAATGATGGTTTTGCTTCGGCATATGTTCGACAAGTTGAGCAAACATTTTTTATATCCTCTGTAGAAAATGGTAAGTCCTATGTTCACACAAAATTAAGCATTCTAACTATCCCTGGATAACAGAGCCCTTAATGAATATCTTTGAGGTGCCATAAAGAAACTGATCCATAGAATGGCCTTGATAATGTGTCAAGGGCTACATTATTCTTGATGGGTTGATATCGCATTGAGTAATTGAAGCCGGGCTGGTGCATCCTACTCTTGAAACCCCCATTTTCAGTCATCAACAATAGTATACATTGTGTATCTGTGTGACCTATGTGGTGTATGCAGGAAACCCCAACGAGTTTGAAGCTCAAAAAGGGCAAGTTATATATTTCTTTTCTTCGTGAGTCATATTGTTAATCATCAACAATAATAATCGGCAGAGCCAGTACTTACTACCTCAAACCTCTAAAATCCTTTTTTTATTTCCTTAATTTAATGAGAAAGATAGTCATCACTCAATCTCTTGTGGAAAAAAATAGTTTTAAAAATGTTTTGTACAGTTTTCTTAAAGTCTTTAGTTTAGAGTGGATAAAGTTTTGACTCGATTTGAAGGCCGAAATTTGCTCTGAAAATTTGTTATGAACCTAAAGAACTTCCAAATTAAATATAAGGTTTCCCTTTCAACTTAAATTTCCTTTCAGCTATCAAAACTGGCACTAACGTCTTCCAAATCACATAGCAATTATTAGTACCATTAGCCGACTTGACATGACATATTACCAGATCTAATCTGCTATGTGAGAAGTAAAATTATACAAGGGATTTTATTCCATTATCTTTACACTGACGTCGTCTGCTACATTATTTAGGATGTCGGATTTTGATTTTATTTGCATGAGTATACTAAACACAAGAGAAAAAATGAATTGTTATTTACAATTCATTTAATTTAGTATTTATTTAATATTATTTTTAACTAAAGTATTTCTAAGTCTATTTAAATGTCCTATTTGCCCAAAGAGGAAAAACTGTGAGGATTTTGCTAGATAATTTTGCACGAATGCCTGAATAATAGCTTGACATTATTTTTCAACCACCTATCTTACTTTAAAAAAAAACAATGGTTTGACAAAACTAAGATATCTTTTATACAACTTTGCATACATTTTATATTTTTAAGTTAATGATATAGATTGTTATTACTAAAATTAAATATATTTTGGGAAATGAAAAGAAATTAATGATGACATTCTTATTCATTAGTGAAACAAAAACAACTTTATTTATAGAATAATTAATAGCATGCAATGAAAAAAAGCTAAGTGAAAAACATTTTTTAAATTCATGGATCATATTAGATTTGCCATCAAACAGAAAAAAGTGTTTCACTTTTTCATTTTTAAATTCAGGAAATAAATTTTTAGAAGCACCCGTAATATTTTTTTTTATTTGATTGTTAACAAAACTGTAAGAATAGTTTTTTGAAGAACAATCCATAGTTATATGATGAAAAAGGCACGAAATGAAGTGAACTTACCTTACTATGAATTGCATTCAGATAAGGTTTATGTCCACAGTTACAAGTCAGCAATCTGACAGCATCAGTTTCAGCTAAACTCTTAAACAGAAAGAAGAGACAAGACTTCATTTGAGAAATATCAGTTTGACAGTTTAACTATTTGAAGAACATATAAACAGGATATATCTACACTGGAAACATAGGATGACCTTATGTGACAATAAAGACCAGATGAAAAGAAAATGAGATGCTTTGCATGTCGTGCATGTCCATCTGCCAGGGTAAAAAAGGGCTTCTCTTTACAATTGTAGACTTTTATAGTTCGGACTGATCTGCATATGTGAATAACAGATTATCATATGTGGAGACAAACAGACATAAATGGAAAGATAGATGGAAAGCAGGGAATTGATTTTCAGAGAGAGCGAAGAGAAAGTGGTGGTGCTGGAAATCTGTTTGAAAGTTGTTGTTCTTTTTCTTACTGTTAGATTACAAGCTATTTCGGCTTAAAATGGACAGCCGTTTCGACTTAAAGATCATTTGTGAGTTTGATTGGACTGCAGCAGTCATTGAGTGGATTGAGAAAGTAGAATTAGTGTGTGACTTATCTGGAATGAAGCAGCTTGATTATGTCATCCCACTTCGGCTGACTGGGGGAACGTTCACAGTTTACCAACAACTAACTAAAGAAGAGAAATCTGATGCAGCACGAATTAAAGAAGCACTATTTACTTTGCTGATGACAGATTTATGGTGCATGAGAAGTTTGAGGCACATATGTTGTGTCCGGGTGAGACAGTAGATGTATATTTGGCAGATTTGCGGAAGCTGTCAGTCCTATTTGGAGGAATACCAAATCATGTGATGGTGCGCATGTTTATACAGGGTTTCCTGATCCTGTGAAAAGGCTGTTGCAGTCCTCCTCCAGTGTGGATGATCTGTCCTTAGAAGAGCTGTTGGCTTGAGCTCAAGCATTGATGAAAGACAAAGTTGAAGTGGGTGAACCAGTCGTGACTGCAGCACAGCCTGCTTGAATCACTCAACAACCTGTGGACATGGGCCGATCTGATTATAAGTGTTATAAATGCAATGCCCCTAATAATTTCACAAGAGACTGCATACAGAGGAGGCAGACCATCCGTCAACATTGTTATCGGTGCAACAAGACCAGTCATCTGGTCAGAGATTGTCCGGGAGACGAAGTTGGGGACGAGACATTAGTGCCAGTCTATTCTCCAGTCAGAATGTGAACTCGGCGCTACCTATCATTACCGTCTATGTTGATGATGCACTATGCTTGGCTCTCCTCGACACTGGGTGCTCATGTTCCATTTTGAGTGCAAAGCTATGTCAGTCTTGGTCAAAGCAGAAGATGGCAGTAACCAAATTGACTGGCGCTATGCAGACATGCTGGAGAAATGGCACCATTAGAATTCGTACAGAGACTGGGAACGTTGCCACAATCAACGTGCTGGTTATGTAAGGGAAACCTCTTAATTTTTATATTCTACTTGGCATTAACACCATTAAGTTACTCGGCAGCGTTCGCATAACGCACTCTGGAAGTGTGGAGTTTTGGGAGACACCCTATGTGTGCAGTCCTTAGTATTAACAAAGCTGATTTTGTTGCAAAATTTGACAAGCGTAAAGGAGTGTGGGTTGCAACATGGAAATGGTCAGCGAGTCGTGCACTAGAAAGCTTGAAACTCAGATTTCTGAATATCCGATGTCTAATGAATTAAGAGAGGATTATGAATGTGAGTTGCAGACCTGGATAAACAACAATTGATTGCTGCCATATAATGAGGAGGAGTTTGGCCCACCCAAGTGACTAATAGGTTTGGTTTGGTTTGTGTTACAGCATATCAACTAGCTATAAAATACAAATAAAGTTGTCAAATGGAATCTTAAGTTAGGATAATTATTTTATATAATTTTTGAAAAAAAAAACGGAAATTAAATTTTTTTGAAGAGTCCAACTTTGATGATTTTGGTTGGATTTTGTGTGTTTAAATAGATCCTTTAGATTTTTCGAGTTGTAGTATTTCCTTCAGCTTTGTTGAAGATCCTGACAGTCTATTAATATGTTTAACTGTATAAGATTCTTAACATAATATACACATTGAAGGCTCTTCATCTTTTCAAATAAATGTTTGTGAGTAAGATGTGTATGTTCTATATGGAGTCTGGCTACTGCAACCTCTTCTCTACTTGCCTTTCTGTAACCTAATCTTGTGTAATTTATTACTTTGGCATTCATCTCAAGATTCTTGGCATTTTCCTTTGATTTTCCTGTTATAGAAGATCAGTGTATGGAATCTTAGTATTGGGAGGTATTATGTTCACCGATTCTTTTGCTGCTTTATCATTTTTCCATGTTTTCATTTCCACGAATGCCGATATGACTTGTTATCTAGCATAATTTCATTTTACTCTGCTTCTTGTTATAGATGGAGCTGATCTTGTTTAAGATTTTTGTGATTAAAAAGTTATCCGTAGTTGTTGCATTTTTGTTGTTCAGTGCTGTAAGCACTGATAGGGAGTCGATATGATGAATTTATCAATCCTACTATCTTCTATTATTTTTAAAGCCAAGTACATGGCTGCGACTTCTGCATTGAAAATCAACGCTTTTTTGTCTTATCTAGGATAGCAGTGCATCCGACTCTATCTGATTCTTTAGATCCATCTGTGTAGATGTACTTATAATTGGGATGATGTTTTCTTAATGTTTTCAAATTCATCCTGAAATATAATTGAGTTGGTTTTGTTCTTTGAAGTTGTTGTCAAATCAAAGATACAAGATAGTTGTTTTAATTCTCCGGGTGGGATTTTAAAAATTTTGATTGGTGTATGAGACAATTAACCTACTGGTGTATGAGACAATTAACCTATCCAATTCCAGGTTTATTAAATGGCCTAACAGTGCTGATTTTTCTCTCAAACAGAGTTTTATATTGTGTATTAAACATGCAACCATAGGTAGGATTTAATAGACATGATGACAACTTTATCAAATATTGAAGTGCCAATTTTTCTTTCCTTAGATGTAAAGGACCTTCATTCGCTTCAATATATAAGCTCTCAACTGAAGACGTGCGAAAAGCCTCTGATGTAAATTTCAGTCCCTGGTAATGAATAGTTTCCAATTGTTTTGTAGCAGTCAAATGAGGTTTACTTCTTAATGCGTATCAGTGTCCCTGTGGGGTGGTTTGGCCAAATGTTGGCCAATCAGCTTGCAGGGCACATTGATATGCATTAAGAAGTAAAAAGATGTTCTTGCTTTTAAGTGAAAAGTATTTTCTCTTACCGGAGAAATTTTAACAAAAAGAAAAAAATGTCTATCTTCTAATAAAAAAAAATCTTTTACATTGAAAAATATTCCCAAATACACATGTAAACACATTAGAAAAAAAGATTTTTGAATTTAAAACTATTTTTGACTCTATTCAGTGAATTCACTTGATGAGAGTGTTCGTCAGCAGATGACAATTATTAGTCGTCACTTATGTCAACAAAAAAAAAACGTAATTCAATTCAATTGACTAAATACTATTTATTTTTTCCCTGTTTAAAAAAACCAAAACAAAATAACATTTTTTTACAAATATTTGTTTTTCCCTTCCATAACAAAAAACAAAAGCAAAACGAAAACACAATCATCCACACATATTTTCCCTTTAAATTTATTCAGTTTGCTTAAGAGTATTATATATATATATATAAAATGAGTTTTTTGAGCCCTATTGCTGCTTGTACTTTAGTACTGCTTTTCACAAAAACATTTTTTCAAAAAAATACTTTTCACAGAAAAGACAAACATTTTTCAAAAATACTTTTTGGAGAAAAGCCAAAAAAACATTTTTCCCCAAAATACTTTTCACTTAAAAGCAAGAACATCTTTTTACTTCTTAATGCATATCAATGTGCCCTGCAAGCTGATTGGCCAACATTTGGCCAAACCACTCCACAGGGACACTGATACGCATTAAGAAGCAAATCTCATTTGACTGCTACAGTTTCAGGTATGAAGGTCTTGCTGCACCATTGATGAAACTTCCATAATCAAGTTTTGATCTCACAATACAGCGTGAGTAGGGATTTCTTATCAGCTCTGCAATCAGTGTGAGCTACCACTTGGAGTAGGTTAATTGCCTCATTGTATTTTTGTCAGAGAGGGTCAATTTTTACTAAAGATAATGCCAAGGAACTTATATTGATCTACCATTTGTATCTATTTTCCATTCAGTTTCAGACATGGATCATTATGCATCTTGTGCAGATTGCAAACATGGACACAGTCTTCGTTTCAGAGAATCTGAAACTGTTTTCTCCAGTCAATTTGCTGATCTTATTTAAGACTAGTTGTCATTTGTGTTCTGCCAGATGCATATGTTTTGCTTGGCATCAAATTAAAAAGTCATCTACATACAGTGAGTAATCCACTGCAGTGTTAAACAATTTTATTTGTCTTGACATTTAAGCGTGTCACTGATAGGATACTTCTCTGAGGTACTTTGTTTTCCTGTTTCACGTCAGATAGTGTGCAACCATCTCACTTTAAAATTTCTGTTTTCCAAGAAATTTTGGATAAAAAGAGGCATTTTGCATTTTAATCTGAGGTCTCAAAGGTCTTTCATTATACCGTACTTCCAGATGGTATTGTACGCCTTCTCTAGATCAAAAAAGATTGCAGCCATTTTTTTTAATGAATGCCTCTCTAATAAAAGTCTCTAATCTGATGCAATGGTCAGTAGTACTTCTTTTTTTCCTGAAACCAGACTGTAGCTCCAACATTAGATTGTTTGACTCCATTTATCATCCTTTCTATTACTTTACAGAAACAAATAGTTAATGCTATTGATCTATGGTTTGAAGGATTATCAGAGTATTTTCCCAGCTTAGGTATGCATAATACTGTTGCTTACCTCCAGAGATTCAGAATTTTTCCACTAATCCTTATTTCGTTATAATTTTCTCGTAGATATTTGGAGGATACCTGTTGCAATTCTTAGAGAAATTCATAAAATATATCACCCGGACCCACTGCTGTATTGTGGGTTTTTGCAAGGGATTCATTGAGCTTGTAAAGGGCCGATTATAGCTTTTGCTATTTTCGAAACTGAAATTTAGTTGTTTTTTTATCTTCATTTAAAAAAAATTTATTTTTATTTTTCAGTCTGACTCTTGAAGCCTGAATTTTTAGAAAAGCTGTTTGCTAAGGCATTAGATATATCTTTTCTGTCCGTGATCCTTGCATTGTTTTTGATTGCTTTATTGGCATGCTGCCATTATTGCCAGCTATCTTTCTCATCATGCTCCATATCGCCTTAGACTTGGTGTTTGAGTGTATTTTGGATATATAGCCCTTCCATGAATTTCTGTTAGACTCTTTAATCATTTGCCGAGCTCTAGCTCTCTTGATTTTAAACAAATCCCAATTCTCTCTAGTGGGGTTCAAATTGAATCTTCTCGGGAAAGAACAGCATGCCCAGATAGCCCTTAGGCATTCCTTATCAAACCAGGGCTTGTGTTTCGTTTGGTTTGTGGATGACTTTGGTATACACTCTTGAGCTATTTTTACCAGTGTCTCTGTAAAGTAGGTGAGGTGATCTTCTCCATTGACATTGGCTGTCAGTTTTCTTTGACATTGCTCTTGGATTGCTCCCAATTGGTTTTCTGCAAATTACATCGTGGTACTTTTTCCTGTGCCTTCCAGAATAATTGGAAAGTGGTCACTTCCACATGTCTCATCGTGCACCCATGAATATTGCCGGATCACATATAGTTAGATCTAGTGCTAGATACGTTCCTGTTGCTGGGCGCAAATATGTGTTGGGTTTATTGTTGTAGAGGCAGAGATTATTTCCATCTATAATTTTTTCAATAATCTGCCCTTTTTTATTTGTACTTTTACTGCTCCATTATGCTAATTAAAGTCACTAAACAGGATGAATGGTTTGAGGAGCTGTTTTATTAGGTCATTCAGTTTAGATTCAATAATGATCTGGCCTGGTGGCAGATAGATGGAGCAGACTGTCATGGTCTTGTGCAATGTTACTGATACAGCAACTGTCTGTATATCTGTGTCAAGTAGAATAATAAAATTCTTTGCAGAATTTTACTATTTACAAGTATAGATGTTCAACCCGACGCTCTATCTGTATCTTTATTTATATAGTTGTATGGGGTATATTTTTCATATGAATATCATTATTTTCCCTAAAGATTGTTTTCTTCAAGCAGACGATTGCTGGATACATTCTCATAAGGAGAACTAACTCCTCAAAATTTGCCCTAATACCTCTTGCATTCCACTTGATGATTCTATTCCACATGTTTTTTTTTTATACTGGCTCATGTAGTTTTGTTCTCTCAACTTCCATCTTCTTCAAACCCTTGTCAATTCAACAGAGATAGATTTTTTTTCTTGGTCGATTCTTTTTTAGTTATTTTTCTTTAATTTAAGCCTTTATGGCATCTCCCACGGGTCTCTGTGAACGCACCGAGAATCTTTTATGTTTTCTGGCTGCTTTGGTGTGCCCTTCACCGTCTCCCGAACTCTACACCAAGCATCCCGTAAGCATTTCTGAACTCCAGGCCACTCGCCTGGGCTAAGTTTTGGCAACTGTTCTACCAGTTCAATGTACCTCTTAATTGGAGGAGTTCTATTTTAATGTCTTTTTTTCAGTGGGGGTTCCACTGAAGTGGCATAGGATTGAGGCCTAATATAAGCCTCCACAACCTTCTAACCTCCAGGAATGCTAGATTTCTTGTGTTTCATGGTCATGATCTCCCTTTTTCTTTTTAAAGAAATCGCACGATATTGAAAATGCAGGGTTATCTCCATGACAGTTTGAACATTGTTTTTCTTTTTGGCACTTGCCCTCAATGTGGGATGGATCCCTTTTGACACATTTACCACATACCTGTTGTCCTCTACATATGTCCATATGGTGGCCAAACTTCTAGCATTTGAAACACTGTAAAGGGTTTGGTATATAGGGTTCAACTCTATCAGCAGTGTAGCCAATTTGCACCTTTTTGGGGATTGTTGCGGAATAAAATCTCAGTATATACGTGTTGGTCATTATTGTCTCTCCACCTCTTTTCATGGATATTCTTATGCAGTGCCATCTCAATTTCCTCTTTCATTGCCAGACCAAGGTCCTGACTTTGGATGACTCCTCTAGAGGTATTGAATTTTTTGCAATCATAAGTCTTAAATGTAAGATTGTAAAAGTTTTTAATTTTCAATAGATTTGTTGCCTGTTTAATTTGAGTAACCTACATCAGAAGTTTACTTACCGTTTTGGAGCCTTTTCACACTCTTGGGGTTTGTCCTGCTGGTTATCACCTTTTCAATCAGAAAAGGTGACAGTTTAGCGAGATGTGTATCTTCCAGCGACTCAATTGCAATAAAATTTGGGGATTCATTGTTTGATTCATTGACAGAAGAATCTTACTCTGATAAGTGCTGCTTGGGTTTTTTGTTTGTGTTTGCCATTTGGTTTGGTTTAGTTTTCAATGGTTCTGAGCTCCATCACGGAGTCCAACAAAAGTTGAGAATTTACTAGAGGGATAATTCAAATGCCCTCGTTGCAACGGGGATACTTTGACTATCATACCCATATTTGCCTCTGCTATTTCTTTTCCAGTACCCATAAACAGAAAGTATAGAAAATTGGCAGTGATAATCTTCTTTGTTCTCAACACTGCTTTCTAGTAGTGGGAGAAAACTAAAAAGGAGAAGTAAGGTTTTGATTTTTAGAAGAATTAGATTGAATAATACGGTTGGGATTGAACTTATAGATATTAGGGCATAACGTAACCAGCCGGTTTATCAGATCAGGCTTCTCTGACCTCTGTCGAGCTGAAGTATGGCTAAAGTCTCTACTTGGTGTTGTAAGTCATCTGATTATTTATGGAATCAGGCCATGATCCCATCCAAAGCCACCACATGTTGCCACCCACAGCCTACATGTGACTCCTGTTTTCGTTTTTGTTTTTATCCCTCTGCATGGGTTGCAGTTGGCAAATTTGTGGACTCCACCTACAGAATGACCAAGGGTCTAATACCACTGATGGCTGTACTGCAGGCCAATAAAAATAAGGTGTATCCTATAATGGACTGTAGTGAATTACACACCTATGTCAATGCATTCAATGATGATGCAGATGTCTACTCAGAGAAAATGCGAGAATGGAGATGGCAAGGAAAAAATGTCTTCATTCTGGACCTCAGAAAGGCATACCTACAAATCCATGTTTAGAGATCCCTCTGACCGTATCAGACAGTGATATTGTCTAACCAGTTAGGGTTTTGCTTAAATGTGACGCTTCTGGTAATGTTGTCTGTGCTCAAGTCTGTGCTAGCCCAGGATGAGAAGATAAGGAGAGCAATGTTGATGTATATCGATGACATATATATTAATGAAGACATGGCATCGGCAGATTCAGTGAGGAAGCATCTGGACCTGTATGCACTTATTCATGTATCTTCTCCATGTGTAGCAAACTGGTGGGGCACTTTCCCGTGTGTGGATGGCTTCGAGTGGGGCAGGCTTTATCAAACGTTGCGTTACAATGTGACACAGGACTGGGATGACAAGGTTAGCGATGCTCCTCTGGGGTGTATGATAGCAGACACACTTGCTCAGGTACAGCAATCAGATCCTGTCCGAGGAAAATGGTGCGTGGCTACGAAGGAACTGGATGTGTTGGTGGATGCAAGCTCACTGGCTGTGGGAGTGGCTCTTCATACCGATGGAGCCATCATCGAGAATGCATGCTGGTTGCGACCAACAAAGGATACCCAACATATGAATGTGACAGAGCTAGATGCCATGCTAAAGGTATTAAACCTTACGCTTAAATGTAAGGTCAATACGTTACACATAAAAACAGACTCCCTGTGTGTGTACTACTGAGTAACCAATGCCCTCATAGGAAAGTCTTGGTTGAGCACCAATGCTACAAGCGAGATGCTCATAAAGCGGAGACTAGACACGATAATCTCACTTGTGAAAGAGTACAACATTTTGGTTGATGTAGCACTAGTAAGATCTGACCAGAACCGAGCAGACTTACTGGCAAGAGTTCTACAGCAGTGGCTCAATGATGTGAAGAGACAGCCAGCTGAACAAAGTTAATCGACATAGTGGGCATCCTGGAGTCAGGTGAAAATTATATTTTGTGAATAGAATCAACTCGTTCATGTCTAAAGTGGCAGTATAGGCAGTTGTTCTATATTGTGAGGAATGTCAGACAATAGACCCAGATCCAGTGCAATAGAAAAAGGGAGGGCTCAGTGTGCATAAAGTATGGAACCGGCTAGACATGGATCTCATGCACTACAACGGTTGCCATTTTTTTACACTAATTATTGTGGCCCATGCCGTTTTCAATCTGACGGCCGATACAATAGTAAGACACTGCATATGTGATCCGGGAATTAGAATCAGTGTATTTTGAACGTGCCCACCCCCCAGCCGAGATCTTGGTTTATAATGACATTGCCTTCAAAGTCAATAATTCAGGCAGTTCATGAATGAATAAGGTGTCAACTTCCGACCATGTTGCACATACAGACCATCAGGAAATGGTATCATAGAAAGGTGTCATAGAACAATAAAGCGGATTGCTGCACGAAAGAGCTGCTCTGTTATGGAGGCTGTGTATTGGTACAACATTACCCCAAGGATGATATGTCCACCTCGTCAGTACCCACCATTTGCTGCCCTCAAAGTGAAAGGGGTCAATGTTGTGCCTCATCCGAATCACCAAAGGATTTCCACACATTATAAAGCAGGGGACACAGTTCATATAATACCATTAATTAAATAATAGCTGAGAGAAAAGTGTGGGTTCATGCCTTTTGTATTGGTGCATAAATGATCACATTAGTGCATTTGGTCCATAAATGATCACATTAGTGCATAAATGATCACAACAGATCTGTCAATATTTGGACTTGACATAGTTGATCATGATAGTCATTAAGCTCCCCAACTAATGATAATGGTACTCACGCCACAAAAACCATACTTAAGACTCAAAGGCATCATCAGATGAAGGTTTACTTTGGTTTGATTCTTCAATTTAACAGCATATCAACCGTTTTGGGCCATTTAATGGCAAAACATAATCCACCTATTGCCAATGATTTATTGCATAAGATTAGTTGAAAAAAAGCTATAGCTACAGGGGAAATTGCGGCGTTATGCCTTTCTCAACAGTATTAGTAGATGCAATAGAATTTAAACTCATTATAGATGATTATGAAACCCATAGATGCTTTATCAAATGAAGTTTTTGCAGATCGACACCCATTTTAGTAACAAAACCAGATGTTGTTGAACAGACGGGAGATCTTCACTTTGTTTAAACAGAAGTTTGACTTTTAACTTTTTATTTCTGAGTGATTTCCAATTAAACACATAATTTCAAAGTAAAATCCATATGCAATGAAGAATGCTTAGGCAACATAATATAACACCGCAGAATAAACCTGTCTAATTTCAAATGTAATCAGCAATCAGAACCAAGAAAATTTAACTGGTTCCGGCCAGTCGAGGTTCACCTTGGTATAGCTCTGTTAACCTCCCAGGCATTACATTACCTTCTCGTTCAGGAAGGGGGCGGGGGGGGGGGATTGCCGGTCGCCTGAGACGCTCCTACTGGGGCATGTCAACAGGTCTGTTCCCAGCTATTTTTTACCCTTTCAGAGTGCCTCCTTACAGGATCTCATTAACCCTGAGATAAAACAAACTTCATGTCTAACCATTTTACAGTGGAAAGTGGGTAAATAGAGGTTCTGGCTGTACAATCCGCCTGTGTCTGACTGTTGACTTACTGCCTTTCACCTGCCCAATATCCCTTGTTCCAGACACTGGCAGGTACTTTTTTACAGTAGGACCCGCGCTAAAAGTGCCTCGGCATCAGTGCTTTCCGGATGTTTACGTAAAACACCGGACAGTGCCGAATGGAAAATCCGTTGACTTACCTGCATCCAAAAAAAACACAAATGAGACTCGATTTACAAGCGGGACAAAATAATCATAAAATTTTGTATGAAATAAATATTTATTTTTTTAACGAAAATTCAAATAAGTGTTTAAATTAAAAAGTTACTTCTTTTTTACGTTTTTTTTCTTATTGAACATAGCATAATAAATAAATAACAGTGATAATAACAGTGAAAAGTTAATCAAGTAAGTGTTGTTTTACATTTTTTTATGAAATTTCTTATTTTTGTTTTTTTATCTTTTTTTACTGATTAGTTTTGTTGATTTCATTAGAGTTTAGGGTTAGGGGTTAGGGTTCAGAATTAGGGTTAGAGCAGGGTTAGGAATTAGGGTTAGGGTAGGGTTAGGAATTAGGGTTAAGGGTTAGAGTTAAGGCAGGGTTAGGAATAAGGGTTAGGAATTAGGGTTAAGGCAAGCTTGTTTGCAGACGTCAAAGAAGAAGAAGGGGTAGAGGAAGTGGAAGGAATCAATTTATGGTCCTGATAGAAATTTATCGTTTATTCAGGAGTTTCAACAGTATGTAAAAATTCATGTTGAAATTGCGTTTCTATCAGTTTGAAATTTCAGCGTTTCATTCAGTTTGAAATTTTAGCTGTCATCTGCTTATTCGTCTCGCTTTGGGGCTTTCTGGCGTTTAACGTCAACCACTGGAAAGCATTGACACCGAGGGACTTTTAATGTGGCATTCTATTCGTCTGTCCCAGGACAAATCTGTTCTTTTAAGGGTAATTCAACTATTATACTTGCAATGTGCTGATCGTCTTTCTAAAGACAACTTGCTTTTCAGTTTGCCCAGTAGTCATCAAACCTCAGTGCAATGTCTACACCCAATCAACCTCAATCAACCAGATCTACTAGCTGCTTCACCAGTGACGCCCAATGAGAAGTAACCTTGATCGACCTGACCTATCGAGCTGCTCCTCCAACCTTAGGGACATTCATGTTCAACCACCAATATTGGAAAAGTAACCTGACCAGACACTCTTCCTCGTTAACCCACCTTGTACTGCTGGCTGCTGAAGTAACCCTCTTTCATTACCTTTACCTTTATGGTTAAATAAACATGTTATTTGTTATCTATGCATTTGTTATTTATGCCATTATTGTATCTGTTTTGTGTCTCTAACAAGTTGTAAGACCAATCACCATCAACTGTCCATGCAACAGAAGTAGTCATAAGAATTTATTTATTATGTAACTATTACTATCATTTTAAAAAATATAAACTTGTATATTTTATAAAATTGTAGCATTTACATGAATTTTTAATCTTTGCTGATGTCCAATATTTAAAAAAGATTTTAATCAAAATTTATAAAAAATACAAATATTAAATGAAAGTCTTTTCCATCATCCAAAGTGACTGATCTAAGACAATTAAACAGATCAAGCAGATTGATCTCATCAAAGTAAAACTTTATTAGGAATAACATGTAAGAATAACGTGAGAGAATAGCATGTATGAATAAAGGGAAGGGACAGCATATAGAAATAAGGTGGGAGAATAGCATGAAGGAATAAGGTAGGGAATAGCATGTAGGAATAAAGTGAGAAAATAGCATGTAGAAATAAGGTGGGAGAATAGCATGTAGGAATAAAGTGGAAGAATAGAATGTATGAATAAAGGGAGAGAACAGTATGTAGAAATACATTGGAAGAATAGCATGAAGGAGTAAGGTGGGGGAATAGCATGTAAGAATAAAGTGAGAGCATAGCATGTAGGAATAAGGTTACAAAATTAAATGTAGAAATACGGGGAGTGAATAGCATGTAAGAATAAGGTGGGGTATAGCATGTGGGAATGATGTGAGATGTGAGCATGTACGAATAAGGTAGGGTAATAGCATTTAGTAATAAGGTGGGAGAATAGCATGTAGGAATAAGGTGAGAAAATAGCATGTAGGAATAAGGTGAGAAAATAGCATGTAGGAATAAGGTGAGAAAATAGAATGTAGGAGTAAGGTAAAAAAATAGCATCTACGAATAAGGTGGGATAATATCATGTAGGAATAAATTGGGGGAATGACATGTAGGAATATGGGGAGAGAATAGCATGTAGAAATGATGGGGAGAGAATTGCATGTAGAAATAAGGCTGGGGAATAGCATGTAGGAATAAGATGGGAGAGTAGCATCTAAGAATAAGGTGAGAAAATAGTATGTAAGAATAGGCTGATAAACTAGAATGTAGGAATAAGGTGAGCATGTAGGAATAAGCTGGTGAATAGCATGTATAAATAAGGCGAGAGAATAGCATGTTACAAAAAGGTGAGAGAATAGCATGTAGGAATAAGGTGAGAGAATATCATGTAGGAATAAGGTGGGGGAATAGCAAGTAGGAATATAAGAGAATAGCATGTATAGATAAGGGGAGAGAATAGCATGTAAGAACAATGGTAAAATAAGAGCATGTAAGAATAAGATGAGAGAATAGCATATAGTAATAAGGGGAGAGAATAGAATTTAGAAATAAGGTGAGTATCTAGGAATAAGGTGAAAGATTAGCATGTAGGAATAAGGTGAAAGATTAGCATGTAGGAATAAGGTGAGAGAATAGTGTTATAATTGTGGTACTAGGACACTGAACGTTAAATATACGTAATTCAGCCACGAATGTAAGAATGTGAAAAGGTTGAAAACCCGATAAAAGGGAAACAACCCGTACTCCATAAAAATGAATAACACATCGTATCACAAATTATAATCATATATTTGTATAAAACAACCAAGACAAATTAACAATACATAACAGATATTTATTTTTTTCAAAAGATCAACTAATATTCTTTCTGCACAAACAGAGTTCTTTGTAAGAGGCTGGTTTTAGTTATTCCGAGAAAGTTGATCAATCAGGATAAGAATTAAAAGTCCAAATATAGCAATTAAGAAGGCTTATAGCGTTTATGGAAAATGAAAATAGGAAAGTCTTTTTCCTTACATAATTCGAGGAAAAGAAATGAGAAGTCCTTCTCCTCCCACGGGAGATCGAGATATGAAGGTAAATGTGTTAAAATCGCGGGGAACGATTGAAAGAGATCATTTAACACAACAATATATAACAATATGAAAGTTCAATTTTAGGACAAATTAATGTGGTATTTTTTTGTTTTTGTCCTTATGTCATAAACACATACGTTTTTGGTTTGACGGCGTAGGGAAGGATATTTTAACAGAATTTTAGATTCTGTGGTCCGTTCTTAACGGAGCTATATTGTTTTTTTTTGTCCGGTAAATTCGGAGTTATACCTCGTGGTGTTTTCAGCCGTTAATTTTCGAATTAACTTTTTCTATTTTGGAATAATTATTTGCCTTGACTGCCAGTCAAAAATATACGTCTGTTCTTGACGCTGCTCAACAAACTTTTTTTTTCCCTTTTTTTTTTCCTCTCTATTTTCCCGCTTCTTCGGTATTACGTTTGCATAGTAACACTATTCTCCCATTTGATTGGTTGAATCCTCCGCCCCCGCAAATGCGTGGGCTGAATTATGAAAGCCTGTCTGTCGAACTTCCTGTTGATCCCTTTTGACAATTTTCGCCCGTCTGCACACTTTTTCTTTATGCGTAGAGGAACATGTGCCAACATGTCCCCTGTTCGTTTTTTATGCTTTATGGGGCAAAATATGTGGATATAACAATAGCATGTAAGAATAAGGTGAGAGAATAGAATGTAGGAATAAACTGAGAGAATAGAATGTCAGAATATGGTTTTCTGTGGCAAAAGCACACACTGGCTGTGTTGGTTCAATCTCTCTCTTCACATCATTGAGCCACCGCTGTGGAACTCTCGTCAGGGAATCTGCTCGGTTCTGGTCAGATCTTACTAGTGCTACATCAACCGAAATGTTGTACTTTTTCACAAGTGAGATTATCGTACCCAGTCTCCCCCTTATGAGCATCTCACTTGCGGCCTTTGTGCTCAATCGAGACTTTTCCGTGAGCGCATTGGTCACCCAGTGGTACATACACACAGAGTCTGTTTTTATGTATAACACATTGGCCTTACATTTGAGTGCAAGGTTTAGTCCTTTTTGTACGGCATCCAGCTCTGCCACATTTATATGTTGGGTATCCTTTGTTGGTCACAACCAGCATGCATCCTCAATGATGGCTCCACTGGCGTCAAGAGCTACGCCCACAGCAAGCGAGCTTGCGTCCATCCACACATCCAGTTCCTTCGTAGCCACGCACCATTTTTCTGATTGCTATACACGAGCAAGTGTATCTACTATCATACAACTCAGCAGAGTATCGCTAACCTTGTCATCCCAGTTCTGTGTAACAGTTGTAGAGTAACGTTTATAAAACCTGTTGCCACTTGAAGCCATCCACACACTGGAAAGTGCCCCACCAGTTTGCCACACATGGAGAAGATACATCTTCATGTCATAGTTCTCGGCACATCCACAGTACTGATTCCTTGCCGCCATCACAGATGGCCATGCTCTGCCCAAATTTCTAATCCCAGCACTCGTGCACCATTTTCCAGTTTTTCTGGGTCCTTACTAGTAAGTCCGTACAGGTCCAGATGCTTCCTTACGAATTCTGCCGACGTCATGTCCTCATTAATATATATGTCATCAATATACGCCGATGTTGCTCTCCTTATCTTCTCATCCTAGGCTAACACAGCCTCGAGCACAGCCCGCATTACAAGAGGTGCCACATTTAAGCCAAATCCTAACCTAGTTAGACAATATATTTGTCCTTTAAATATGACTGTCTGGTACGGCCAGAGAAATCTCTCAACATGGATCTGTAGGTATGCCTTCCTGAGGTCCAGAATGGATACATTCGTTCCTTGCTGTCTCTATTCTCACGTTTTCTCTTTGCAAACATCTGCATCGCCAGTGAATTCATCAACATAGGTGTTTAATTCACGATAGTCCATCACAGGACACACCTTATCTTTATTGGCCTGTAGCACAGCAGCCATCAGTGGTATTAGTCCTTTGGGTGGGCCAAACTCCTCCTGATTATATGGCAACAACCAACGTTGTTTATCCAGGTCTGTAACTCGCATTCATAATATTCCCTTAATTTATTAGACATTGGATATTCAGAAATCCGAGTTTCCAGTTTCTCTGGTGCATAACCCGCTGACCATTTCCATGCTGCAACCCACCCTCTCTTCCGTTCGTCAAATTTTACAACAAAATCAGCTTCGTTAATACAAAGCGCTGAACAGATGGGTTGTGCCTCCCCAAACTCCACACTTCCAGATTGTGCCTTAATGGCGTCAATGCCAAGTAACATATCAAAATCAAGAGGTTTACTTTGCATAATCAGCACGTTGATTGTGGTAATGTTACCAGTTTCTGTATGAATCCTAATAGTGCCATTTCCGCAGCAGGCCTGCTTTGACCAAGACCAACATAGCTTTGCACTCAAGATAGAACGTGAGCACCCAGTGTCGAGGAGAGCCAAGCATGGTGCATCATCAACATAGATGATAATGACAGGTAGCGCCGAGTTCACATTCTAACTGGGGTATAGACTGCCGCTGATGTCTTGTCTCCAACTTCGTTTCCTGGACAATCTCTTACCAGATGACCAGTCTTGTTGCACCGATAACATGCAGTCTCTTGCAAAATGATTAGGGCCGTTGCATTTGTAACATGTATAATTAGATCGCCCCATGCCCACAGGTGGTTGAGTGATTCGGGCAGGCTGTGTCGCAGCCACAACTGGTTGCCCCACTTCAGCATTGTCTTCCATCAATGCTCAAGGTCGAGCCAACAGCTCTTCTAAAGTCATATCGTCCACCCTAGAGGAGGACCGCAACAGCTTTTTTACAGGGTTGGGAAGCCCCCGTACAAACACACACACCAGCACATTATCTGATATTCCTCCAAATAGCACTGAGAGCTTCCGCAGATCTGCCAAATATACGTCTACAGTCTCACCCGGACGCAATACACGTGCCTCGAATTTCTCATACGCTGTAAATCTGTTATCAGCAAAGGCAGTGAATAGAACTCCCTTAATTCGTGCTGCATCGGATTTTTCTTCTTGAGTTAGTTGCTGGTAAACTGCAAATGCTCCCCAAGTTAGTCAAAGTGGGATGACATTTTCAAGTCGCTACCCCCAGATAAGTCGCACACTAATTCCACCTTCTCAATCCATTCAACGACTGCTCCAGTCCCATCAAACTCAGGAATTATCTTTAGGTCAAAACGGCTGTCCATTTTAATCCAAGATAGCTTGTTAACTAACTGTGCCAGAAAAATAAAA
Source organism: Sepiola atlantica (assembly GCA_963556195.1). Lineage (NCBI taxonomy): Eukaryota > Metazoa > Mollusca > Cephalopoda > Sepiida > Sepiolidae > Sepiola > Sepiola atlantica. The sequence goes on from OY744533.1 coordinate 38,730,096, forward strand.
GAATAATAAAAAAGTTTTGACTGTAATTCAATTTCCAACCGAATTTCATGCAACCCACTTTCTCTCTGCCTCTCTCTAAAAAAGTTTTGACTGTAATTCAATTTCCAACCGAATTTCGTGCAACCCACTTTCTCTCTCCAATCCAAATCGCTTCCCCTTCCTTCCCAGCTGTCCTCTTCATTTATATCAGCTGATATCCACATATGCAAATCAGAGACCACCATAAAAACCTGCACCTATGAAGAGAAGCCCTTTTTTAATCTGCAGACACGACATGCGAAGCACCTCATTCTTTTTCCTGATGGTGAGTGTTTCTCTTTATTATCATAAAAAAGCGATGGTATTTTTTAACCCCGAACACAATCGATAATGCCTCTTTCTCAATCTGACTATAATTTTTCTTAGCCTGTAGAAGAGTCTTCAAAGCGTGTGCGATCGGTTTAGTAGTACCATCTTCATATTTGTGTAGCAGTACAGCACCCACTCTATATTCACTAGCATCAGTCGCAAGGATGATTTCTTTCATAGGATTATAATGAGCTAAAGCTAGATCTGAGAGTAGATTTAAAAAAATTTTCTGTAAAGCCGTCCGCAATCTTTTGATCATATCCATTTTTTGTCTTTCCTTAAAAATTCGTTAAGGGGGGCTCTAAAATCGTACATATTTGGAATGTAAATTGCATAATATTGGGCCAACCCAAGAAACTGTGTCGGGTGCAGGCATATTTTTAATTGCATCAGTTCTCTGTGGGTCCGGTTTCCTGCCTTCACTGTCTATCACTTGTCCAGGGTATTTAATTCTTTCCATGAAGAATTGACACTTGGACTTAATTTGAAACCGAATTCTTCTAGTCATTTGAATATAGCTTTGATGTGTTTTTTGTGTTTGTGAACGTTCTTACTTTTGACAAGAATATCATCTAAATAGGCGATAGCAAACTCAAGACCCGCCAACATAGTGTCCATAATCTGCTGGAATAAATTTGAGGCGACATTTAAGCCGAAAGGGAACTATTTAGTTTTAAAATTCCCTTATGTGTATTTATGCCCAAATATTTTGAGCATTCCTTGTTCACTTTAACCTGAAAGTATGCGTCAGATAGATGGATTTTTGAAAAAAAATTTCTTCCATTTAATTTTGAGAAAATGTCTTCTGGCGAAGTGGATAATTATGATCCTTTAGCCAATCGTTTAAGCCGGTTGAAAAATCGGCGCACACTCTTATTTTATTGTTTTTCTTTTTAATGTAGACGGTGGGCGATGACCAGTCCACATGGTCTACCTTAGATATAACTCCCAATTTTTTCTAATCTTTCTAGTTCCTTCTTAATTGTGTCTAAGGAGAAAAAAGGGACGTTTCTTTTTGGTTTAAAAATTGGAGTGACACTTTCCTTAAGTTCAAACTTGACTTCTCTCTTTGTACATAAACCCAAACCCTCAGAGAAAACTCTGGGATATTCATCTTTCAATTCATTCATGAATTTTTCATTTTTAATATATTTTTTCTTTTCTGCACTATTTATTTCGTTGCAAAAAGAGTTCATTGGGAGTTCAAATAAATTGAACAGTCTATTTCGAAAAGACATGAATTATTCCCTTGAATCACATATACTTTTGTTTTTGCAGTTTTGCCACATAAAGAAATATCGCACTTTAATTGTATTTTAAAGTTTAATTTTTTTTCTGAAACTCCTCTGGCAATTTTCTTGGTTTCAGATAATTTGGGTTTTCCAATTTTTCTCCATGTTTGTAGTCAATAATACTTATGTCTGAGCCAGAATCCAGTAAAAAAAGTGATTGTACAACCATTTATACATACATCTACGTATTTTAGATTTTCACTTTTCTGGATTTCTTTTTTGATAACACAACGTTTACTTTTTCAAAATTCTTTTTCTTATTCTTGTGGCAAACATACCATTTATGACCCTTAATCTGCAATATTCACAGAATTTGTTCCTATACCAACATACATCTCTAGTATGCTTATTATTTCTGCACGTCTGACATTTTCTTGTCTTTTTGAATTTAGGAGTTTTTTGTTTTTTTATGTGTTGTACTTTGGCTACACTTTTTTCCTCAATTTGGGTATTATCCCTTTTAACATTCTTCTGTCACTCTTTGTAACGTGATTTTTGTGTCTTGCTCCACCACTGTTAAGATTCTAGACCTTATTTATTTGTACTTAGGGGCTGTTAGTACTTGAACAAAGATAAGCATTTGAATAAATCTTTGAGGATTTCATCTATCTTGAATTACTCAACCAAAGAGATCACTGTTCCTGCATATGCCAAAAAATCCTTGTTATCCGTTTTCACGATGTTTAGACATTTGTATCGCGTGTGGAATAGACTATTTCTTTCGTCGAATATCTTCGACAGTATATTTATAGTTTCATCGAATGAAACTTCCTCAGGTTTTCTGGGCAATATCCAGTTCGTATATTTGGTATTCTCTTCTGTTCCCAGTTTCTGTAATAATAGAGTTACCCATTTTTCATCCGAACAATCTAAGCACCTTTTAGTAAATATCTAAAATATGCTGGAAATGTATCGCTCGAATCAGGTTCATATACAAATTCAGATAAAGAATTTGCAATTCCTTTGGCAGAAAAAAACCCTGTTTTTTCTTTCACTGGTTGTGTGTTTCAGAATTTTTTCAAAACTTTTCTGTTGTTGCAACTCTTGATGCTGTTGTCGTTGCATGCTCGTACACAGCATTTTAGTCATTTTGACTATTTGTTCCACATTGAAAATACTCAGAACTCGACACAAAAAAACAAAAGTTTTTTGTTTTTTTTATAAAAAGTAATAGCAGTGAGTGTACTATTATTAGTTACTAAAAAGTATTCTATTGAACTTTTATCTTGTATAGTTTGTAATGTTCGAAGTCATGGTCCATCATACATTTTTTTTTTAAAATCGAACAATAAAAGTATTATTACTTTTTTAAAAGGTTTTCCTCTTTGACACACTTTTTTTAAAGATGTCTATTAGTTGTACTGGAAAAAACAAACAAATCCACAATAATCCTCATTTATTAGCGCACATGTACGTCTGACGATAAAAACTGTTTGTTGGATGCTTTTTTTTTTTTACCTTGTAGAGGTAAATCCTTCTTTGTAGTGTGAATTTGATTAGTGAACCACGTTTGCAGTTGATATCTTTAAACTAATGTCAGTCGGATTATTTCATTCACAATGTGACTTGCATGTATTTACTGAATAAAAACACGCGCATGATTGAATATATTTCAAAATTTGGTTTAATTTCGAATCTTTGTTTGCCAGTTCATATAGTTGACTTTACCACATCTTTTATGGGTTCGTTTTCGAAATCCTCGCCGCCAGCTGATATGTCTTGATCAGAAGTTATAATAACAAAAATAACCAGAGTGTAAGGTCTTCAAAAGAGGATGGTTTATTACAACGTATATATGCTGTACAAACAATAGCACTACCGGTAATCCAATAGGATTAACATAATACACTCGAATACAGTTGAATGCAGGTGAATACACATATTACTGTTCGTAGTCATATATATATTCTACAGACTAGTTCACTTATTAGTGACTGAGGGGAGTCCGGTATCCTATCACAACAGGAAGAAATTGACAGACTCATATCGCAGGTCTTTTAAACACTCAGCATTAACATTCTCGACAATAGTGTTAATTTTCTTCAAACTTATTGTTACATCTCTCAAAGACATTCCTAGTCTCCAAACAAATGAACCTATCAAATTTCTCAGTCTAAAAATGCTTCAACAACAGAATTTTCATTCCAAAGAGTATCAAGCATTGGTTCCTTAATTTTTTAGACCACATAACACTCTCCTTGCCATTTTTTCAGCTACCTGTTTTTTTTATTTGATTTTTTTTTTTTCAGTTCTGTACTTATGCTTGAATTGTTTGATATTTCAGTATAACTGGAATGTTTATTGGAGAATTGGTGCACAATAGTCTTCCTCCTTGACTGGTCAGTTAGTGGGGTACAAGTGACCCTAGTGCTATTATATATATTTGTAAATACATTACTAATATAAACTCTGTCTTCTTTCTCATCCCCACTTAGTACAGGCTAAAGTGTTGTTATTGATAAATCGCTTCTATATTTCGTATTTGAGGGTCAAAAGGTCATGTGAGACTGAAAAATATCCTTACCGGCATCTGCTGTTGGTTTGTAATGTTGAGATCAAATTAATCCCTGGTTACACCAGTCACATGACACAGTTCAGTTTGGGCCATTGGTTGACCCAAAAAGGTCAGATAGAATTGGGTGGTAAACTCTTCTTATCTAGCTTCCAGTTAAGATGGAGACACATATACCCTACTTAAAAGCTGTCATTACCATTGAGTACGAATTGTATTTTATAAAGGTTGTGTTTACGTTTTGTATATTGTCTACTGTACTAAATGTGTAAATTATACTTGGCATTCCTTTTCATATTTTAGTACTTCTAATATTTCTGTTTGGAAGCTCTACAAAATACAGAGTTGTTCGGTAAATACTAAAGTTAATGTTGTGATGTTCTGGTTGGGTCCTCTTTCTAGAAAGAGGACTACAATGTTCACATCAAGCAAGCACCACTTATATCTGTTCTTGTTTAATTCTCTTAGCATTAACCAAACCTTACTACAGTTATTTTTATGGGGGAAAAAAAGTTTCTCTTTATAAATTTGTAGAAAAATTGCACATCAAAGAATAAGAATTATAAACGAATAGAAAAGGATTAAAAATGAATAGAAATTTTTGTTAAACTAAAAAATGGATTAATATGAAATAGAAAAAGATTAAAACCCCATGAAAATGCTATATCTAATTAAAAATTATACTTTCCCCAAAATTAAAAGAATATCATAAATTAATTGCTAAAGTAGCATCGTTTTTAGGGTTGTCATACTCAATTTTGGTCATTTTTAAATACATTTACTTTTTGTGGTTGGGCAGGAAAAGAAGAAAAAATGAACAGATTCTTTTTATTAGAAAAATTAAGTTGATGTATCGTCGGATCATTTGGTGAAGTTTCTTTAAACGTTTGCATCTTCAGATGTAGACATGGAAATGAAAGATGTGCTAAATTTGAAATGTAAGTCTATTTATAAAATAAAATAGAATTTTACTTATAAAGACCTATGTAGGTAAAATTCTATTTTATTTTAAACAAGTTATAATTAATAAACTATATTGAAAAATATTAAGGAAAGGAATAGTATACACTTTTTTGTTTTCTGTGTTTTTTATCAAATTTCTCAGAATGTTAAGTAAAACCTACCAGTGCTAGTTGTGAACTTGCATCTGAGAAATTCCACATTGTGTTATAAGCATAGTAAGTTGGAAACCAAACTTCATCATTTTTGAAGATTCCAATAATATTCAAAGCTTTCAGCATTTTCATGGAAACATCTGCAATAGAAAACCAGAAGTTAAAATTTTAATTTTTCAGTTAAAAAAATATAGAATTTGAATTGAGTAAACTAAACGAATTCAAAATACATGAAATTAATCAATGTTACATTTTTTTGTGGAGATATCTTGTGGGATAAAGTAAAAATTATAGGCAGAAAAGAACGATGGCCTTGAAGAAACAGCACATATGTTGGTCTGCAATGACCTCCTAAGTAGACCTTATATGAAATTAAATACAATATGGGAACCAATAATTATAAATAGTAGATTAGAACACCATTAAAAAAAGAAAATTATATATGTATAACATTTAAAATGGTCTACACAAATCAATTCATGTTTCGGTACTCATGAGTTCATACTGAAATAAAATTCTAAAAAAAGAAAAACGCAAATCAGATGTAAATGTTAGTAATATTAATAAGTAAATAGCTAAATAAATTATTTTAACTAAAACCGTTATAAATAGTTATATTAGTATAGAATATAATACGTTTGTTAAATGCAAATTATCTACTGCAATGGACAGACAGAAATCCTGATGTTGTGACAAAGAATGTGCTCCTTATATAAGGAGCACATTCTTTGTCACAACATCAGGATTTCTGTCTGTCCATTGCAGAGAATTTTTGTAAACGTAAGAAATACATTAGGGCACATCTTAACCACTTATTTGCAAGTAAATAATACATAAACAAATAATAAATAAATTTGATGGCAAGACTCAGAATCGAAACCACCCACTACAGGTCTCCAGTCACTGTCCTTACCATCTGAGCTAACCCACAGAGATGATAAAACTACAATAAAATAAACTTGCTTACCCAAAAACAATTTCTTCTGATTATTGGCGTTAATAATTTTTGGGGAATATTTAACTTTAACTAAGAATTGGCATTAAAACAATTTAATATGAGATAAAAATAAATGTTAATCAGAAGTATATAACAAAACTTTATAAGAAAAATATCCCTTTTTTTTGTTAGAAAATTATCGGTAACAAGGCTAAAATCAGGCATATACGATTGTTGTTGTGTTACTTCTCACAAAGCTGTTGCCCTGTTTCTATTTTGCACTTATTTACATAATTGTTATTGCATTCTCACGTGCGAGAATTGAACTTTCTTCCAGGGATATTTAATCCCAACATTGTTGAAAATGGTGAGCTGTTTTTCCCGACTTTAAAATAAAAATACTCTCATACCAAACTTTGAAAAAACGGATCTTACTTAAAAAATAATTGTAAATTCAAAATATTATCGTTATAAAGAAAATCAACTATAATAGCAAGTTTGAAGTGTGGACACTAAGCTGACAATATTTTGCCTGATTAACATAATACACTCGAATACACTTGCAATAAGGTCGAGAGGAGTGAAGGTCTCAGCTCCGTAGACTGTCTTGCACCTAGTCTTCCAAATCGTAACTCTCATAATGGCTAGTAAGCTTAAAAACGTAAACCGTTTTTGCCTATCAGTTGTCGGAGCCCAGTTGTTGCATACATTAATGGGTTCCAGGTCAAAAGACGATACATTAAGAATACGAACCATGTAGCTTGCAACAAGCTTAATCAGCTGCACGACGATGCGGCAAAAAACGAAGACGTAACTTATGGTCTCGTCCTCATCGCCGCATCTGACACAAGTCGGAGAATTACTCAAGCGTGCTGAATGAAGCCTCTTACCTACTCAGAGTACATTCCTAATCGTCAGCCAGGTCAGCGATACCTCGTCATTGTCAAAGCACCTTAACCCAGGCGTCCAAGGCCAGATTGAGCGGAGCTCACCCCTCGTCAAAGCAAGCCCCTCAGGCCTATCATCTCGGACAGTCCCCCTCACCATTACCCGATATAATGCCTTTCGGGACAACAGCAGGGTGTCAGAGAGGCTTTCTGTCACCCTTGAAAGGAACTTCAACGCATGTCTACATTCGCGATAGAAGGAGCACTCGTTCTGGGGCAACCTGTGTGCACCTGTGTGCCTCCTCCTCATCTAAGTGCACACTTCTCGAAGCCGGAAAGGCTTTCTTAGTGTCTTCCTTCCAAAAGACACCGTTTCCCTCAGATTATGTACTCATTCGGTCTAGATAAAGCAGCCGAAGTGTGTGGCATCGAAATTCGATGCTAGGCATACCCAGACCGCCCTCAGAAGGAATGAAGGTAACAAATCTCGCGAAGGACCATAGGGCACTTTCCAAGCCACAAAAACTTGAAAAGAGCCCGCTGCATTTCCAGCAGTGTATCCGACGGGAGTGGGAGCGCTGAAAGACGATATAGGATGGTCGGATAAATGTGAGAAGCACACACCTCCGCTCTCTCCTTTAACGAAAGATTTCTGCGAGACCACAGACCAGCTGCTGCCCTAATCGTTTTCAGGACTTCCGACCAATTTTTCTCCAGCTGAAGATCAGGACCAAACCAGACGCCGAGTAGCTTGCAAGGCCCATCCGTCCAGCCAAAGGGTCCCTGCAAGGAAACACCCTTCCAGGCACCAATGCGCAAGCCAACAGACTTATCACATTTGATTTTGGTCCCTGTCACCGTTTAATACATTCTAATTTCTCTGTCGACAACACTAATCTCAGCATTGCTCGTTACAAGCACAGTCAAGTCATCGGCATAGGCGAAGTACTTCCACGTGGTGCAAGCACCTGCCAAAGTAATTCCACGCAGGACCGGATTCACCCTTAGCCTGTTAAGGAAAGTCTGTTCGGGGCTAATTAAACCAGGCAAAACAAGTTGCAGACGATTGGCTAAGATCTTGGTCAAAATCTTTAACTTTGAAGTAAGCATTGTTAGGGGCTGAAAATTATCTAACCCATCCCCACCATTTTTGCTTTTGCGTAACAATTTCACTAAACCCATGGTCAAGTACTGGGGAATAGTCCCATTCCTAAACCACGAGTTAAACAAAACTGTCAGCAAGGGAACAAAAATGTGCGACATCCTCAAATACACCTCGTAGGGCAAACCATCAATCCCCGGAGACCTGTTAAGGCCGACCCGCTTTAAGGCTTCCTGGACTTCATCCTCTGTTATGCAACCTTCGCACCTAGCCGCTTCGGTCGCCTCAAGACGAGAAAAGTCGGCTAAATAGGGGTCAAATTGTGCTAAAGACAAACCGGGTTCTCGAGTAAAAAGATCCTGGAAATGAGAATGAAAAGCCTCCAGAATACCTTCGTTTGTGGTCACGAGCCCCCCATCCGGCAATGAGACACGAGCGATATGTTGATCAAATGCATGTCGACGCTCCTCTGCACGCAGTTCAGCAACCATGTTTGCCACCTCGTTAGGCACTCTTTTTAACCTAGCCCTAATCACTAAAGCCTGGTGTTCTTGGATAGCCAAAGAAGGCCGTAATTATAGTAACACTAGAGCTATCTCCCACTTCCACCGCCCAATCTAATCTAGACTCTAGTGCCACTTTAGCTGCCCTAGTTGATAGGTTGAGTCGTCTGCTAAAATCGTCAGTAAAGGACCTAATAGCCTTCTTAAAATGAACCCACTTCCTATTCCCAATTACAGCCCCCGTCAATTCCCGCTGTAAGGTTAGTAATAGCTGTTAGTTGTAGCCCTTCACATCGAACAACGAAGTGTTGAGTTTCCAGTACCCAGCTAATCTAGGCTTAGGTCTATTTAAGTTTACACGGACCCGAACAAGTCTATGATCTGAGTAAACTATGTTATGAAAACTTGGACATTCAACTAATCCTACGTCGACTCTCCTAATTAAGAACCGATCGATATAACTCAAAAGTTGTACCGAATCGGAGCCGCGTCTAGCTGTCCAAGTCCATGCCCTATCTCGGGGCTTTTCATTCCAGTACTTATCGATAAGATCAAACTTATCGAGGAAGGCCCGAAATAACCTAGCATCCCGATCGGTGTTAATACCCCTAGGCCGATTACAGTCTAAATCGAGATCCAGAACCGCGTTCCAGTCTCCCGCTAGAATGACCGTCCGAGTAGTAGAATTCAAGAACTGCTCGATTCGCCGAAAGAAAGAACCGAGCTCAGAATGGCTATTGGACGCATAAACCCTGACGAGCCGAAATGCTTTCTCCTTTATGGTAATATCCAAAACGCAAAGTCTCCCTTCCGGATCCATGTAACAAGGGTCACACGACGCATCTAAAGATTTGCTTACCAGCCAGGAAACCCCCCTAGCGGAAGAATTAAAGTACACTAAATAAACGTGGAACTCCTTAGCCAGCGCACCCTAATAGTCCCCTAAAATCAAGAGGGTTTCCTGAACACAACATATATATCCACTCCGAGGCGCTGAAGGTCTGTAGCGACTCGAAATTTACAAGCGTCGGCCCTCAGGCCCCGGACATTCAAACTCGCTAGAAAGAGAGCCATAAGGGTGCCTTAGAATTGGGTTCTAGAAACGAACATAAAAGTGGTCAGGATGCCGAGGCTCTCCCAAAAGATTGTTTGGCCATCTGATCATTAATTTGACCATCGTGGGAGATGCCGCCAACATCCAAAGGATAAGTTAGTTTAGCGATGCTATACAGGGCGGGGTGTAACCTTATGGGGACCCTCCCAACACAATCTTTTCTTAAGACAGATAAAACTTCATC
>OY744533.1:38766639-38894139 GCA_963556195.1 Sepiola atlantica
CCCCCTCTATTCTGCTGAATAAGTATTTACTATAGTTGACTATCACTGGGCCTTATTCCGATAGAATATTCCTATCTTATCACCCCCAACCTAAGTCCCGAGCCTCCGCTAATAATTGAATCAAGACATATCTTAGCATAAGTATGTGTTACTAATTCTCATCCTCTATATTATACACTAATTATTGCCCCATATTGCCTCAGGAAGGGTCCATCCTGCCTATCTCTGCTGTAAGTTTATACTTCCCCCAATTCCCCTCCTATCCAGGTTTTAGGCTTGATAACAGGTAACGGTTTCTATGCAGACAGCATTGTAGTATTTCCTGCCTAGCGTTCAGTAAATTATCTCTAGATGTCATGATGTGGTACGACTCCAATGCACATAGGTTGCATCTTTTCCTTTTGTTCGGTTTATATTTGTTAGCCCTCCCTAAAATTGACCATTTCAGTTCGAAAGGGTCTTGCCTAGCAATGAGGTTTCTCACAAAACGGCCAACAGAAGTGTTAGGCCTATCTATGTCTTCCCTTTGGCCTCCCCTGAAGGAACTCATGTGGTTTCTGAATCTATCTTTGAACTCACCCCGGTGGAACCGATATATGATTTCCTACTACTCTCTGTTATCACATCGCATTTGTAGACAATGCTTGAAACTCTACAGTTCCCCCCCAGTGGACAGATGTTAGAAGCTCTGCAGTTACAGTTGTGTGCTGGGCCGTTGCTGGATGTTCTACTACTATGGATATTTATAATGGAGGTTCTCACTGAACTGGTGTTACTGGGATCAACACCAGAAGAGAACATGGCTTCCCTTGTTTTAGTTATCTTAGAATTATTATATCCTATGATGGATGTGGCTATATTTCTACAGGTTGAATAAGACAGTTTTACAGTATTTTTGTTAATGATTCCCCCCATTCTGCTATCCCTTGGAAAGTTTTTTTCCACTATGCTATAAAAAATCTTTGGGATATTAGTCTTAATATGCTGGCTATAGGGGGGGTTGAACCATGTAGTGGTCCTTCTCCTATTTTTCTTCCTACCTTCCCCACCGGTTTGGGTAGCATGTGTGTTCAATTCGTTACTTCCAACTTCACGAATATTATCATCAACCGGTTCCCTCCCTACCTGGTTTACATTACCGTGGGATACACCAGGTCTCCTATATCTAGCCTTGCCCATTGCCCTATTATATGAAACCATTGATCGAGAGGCGATCGGTCTCCCGTTTAGTCCCCCATTCCCAACCGAAGGAGGCACAAGGTAATTAATTTTTTCCTTGTATCCTGATCTGTTTAAAGCTTCATTGTAGAATTGCTTACTGCTGTCGAATATTTGTTGATTCTTGGACAGCTTAGATATCCTACTCGAGATTGCAGGAATAATGGCTCTTTTCACCATCGGTGGGTGATTCGATTTAGCGTCGATATAGTAGAGTGTGTGGTTGGGCTTGTGATAAGGTTCATATGTGTTGTTGCATAGATCAAGCGTAATATCCAAAAAATTGACCCTCCGGTAGTTTATATCTATAGTTATGCTAAGTTGTATTGAGCTGAAGAATATATTGAGTTTTTTCTTCTTTCAAGATTCCTTATACTTGTGTTGACAAAGAATAAAGCGTCGTCCCTATATAGACCGTCCGCCAGTTCAGGTATTTTCATACAAATTTCTCTGAGGATATATATCCCTACCAGGTCAGTAATCTGCGCTGAGTCCGGTGACCCCCATAGTAATATCGAAATTGTTTTCCCTATCCTTTCTAGTCCTTAACTTATCATTGTAGGATATTAGTGTCCTTCTTGCTAGTCTAATTATATCCATCTCTAAGTTTGTAATGTTGGATTCGTTTCTAGCCATGGTAAGCGCCTTTTCAAATAAAGTAGAGGATATGGAGGGATAGTATGAATCTATATCAAACATGATAAATTTACTTTGATTAGTAATGTGTAATTCTTTATACCAACTTAGCACTTCTTCTGATGAGGTCCACAGATTCAATTGAGTTCTGCGTTTAATTCCTGGCAATATTCTGTCTAGTATTTTTTTGCTGATTACACCCATGTCTGAAATACACGGCGAGATCAGTCTAATGGATGGGTTATTACTAAAATCTGGCTTATGATCTTAAGAGTGAAACGAGGGCATTTAGGGGTATAGATCTCAACATTACCTTCTATACCAATCTCAAAGCAGATCTTAAGAGCGGCCGAGTTAATATCCTGTAACACCCCGTTCCCTACGGTCTTGTAGTTTTTATTCAGTTCCTTCAGGATTAGGTTGTTGTATGTATCCATATTCATGGAGTATGTGTTTAAACTTTTATCCGCCGGAACTGTGATGTTAGAGTTATTCCTAATCCGTGTCTGTGTCCTATGGATATGTTCAATGGTAGGATTCCAATATTGTGATCTGTTTTTGGTTTTGATGTTTTTAACCATATTATGCATATCCGCTTCGAAGCTTTCTAATGCAGGGATGTGAGGTGGGTTCTTGTGAGTTCCTATTTTATAGAATTTTCTATATGAGGCTGTTGGTAAATTATCCTCAGTGTATATATATATATATATATATATATATATATATATATATATATCTTAACCCTGTGTGCATTCTATATATATCTCTACCCTGTGCGCATACTACATATATCTCTAACCAGTGCGCATTCTATGCGTATTTCTACCCGGTGCACATTGTATGTGTATCTCTAACCTGTGCGCATTGTATGTGTATCTCTAACCTGTGCGCATTGTATGTGTATCTCTAACCCAGGGGCGGGCAACCTTTTCAGAGTGAGGGCCAGAGTGAAAAACGAAATCTCAGAATTACTATATTTTGTTTACATGAATAAATTGTACAAAAAATTGCATTGAACACTCTACAAATCTGATATTTTTTCTCAGGAGACTTCTGTATGTAATGTTATAAAAGGCGGCGACAAAGAGCCATTTCGGAATCATAAAATATAATGACGGGGGAAGTAGCAAGTTGTTCCAGCATTCGTTTTGACACACCTCACATAGGTTCTCTGTTTCATGCCCTTTCCTCGTCTCTCGTTTCCTCTTTGCCTCTCTCTTTCTCTTTTTCTTTTTCTATTTTTATCATAGGCCAAGGATTTGAAATTAATAGTTAAAGAAAAATGAAATATACATGCATCATCGCTTGCTGATATTTATACATTTTCATCCCACTGTAAATCTTAATCGAAACCTACTTTTACGTCTATGTCACAAAATGATATGAGTTTTACTGGGAGGTCCATGGGCCGGATTGCAATAATAAAGCATAGCAGGGTGGCGGGCCGCACGCTAAGCCTTTGCGGGCCGGAGGTTGCCCGCCCCTGCTCTAACTTGTGCGCATTCTATGTGTATTTCTACCCTGTGCGCATTTTTATATATATATATATATATATATATCTATCCCGTCATCATAGTTCACCCCAAACAAGGCAGGCCACCACTGTAGATCTAAGGGGCTACCGAGAAAAAGAGTGAAAGTTTTTTTTGGGAGGAGGGGAGGGGGGGGGGGGGGTCAACCTTAATTGGGAGCTGCGCAGCGAGATGTCTGTTTACATTAGTTTTAAATTTCTGCATGTCAGTACCGTCAGGAAAACAGGCAGAAGGGATGCAGTTCCAGAGTCCAGCAGCACAAGGAAAGAAGCTTTTGGAGAAGAAAGCTTATCGGCATCTGGGGACCTCCACAGTGAATGGATGGGATTCGACAAACTGTCAGGTTGGTCTAGTGAATTTGCATCGTGGGGGCACCAGAGCAGCAAGTTCATCAGAGCACAATCCATTGAAGTACTTGTAAACCAGGCACAAGGATCAACATTTCAGCGATGGAGTTTGGTGGATAGTGAGGGACCTATTCAGTTGGCGACTCTTTTTTGAACCTTGTCTAAGAGGGAGAGACTAGTGGATGATGCACCAGCCCAGATGTGGCAACAATACTCCATGCATGGGCGGATGGTGGCTTTGTAGAGATATAGGATAATGTCAGGTGTAAGAAGTTTACTAGCACAGTAGAGGGAGCCCACCTTCTTTGCAGCAGCCCTGGCAATGTCTTAATGTAAAAGTTAGGCCGAGGAGGTTGAATAATGAACTCTCAGATAGGGTGTTATTTGCCATGACAATCGGTGGTCGAAGAGGTTTCTTGTAGTTATTGAAGAAAAGTAGCTTTGTCTTTGCAGCATTAAAAGTTACTATCCATTTTTTACCCCAATCCACTACAGACTGGAGGTCATTTTCTAAAGATTCAGCCATTGCCTCAGATATGTGCACGTCGGTTTTGCCATCATGAGAGTAGAGCGTGGTGTCGTCAGCAAATATTCTTATCTCAGTCTCAATGACATCATGGAGGTCATTTATGAAAATCAGGAACAGTAGAGGTCCAAGGATGGATCCCTGGGGTACACCAGCATTTATGTCATGTTGCTTAGATGAACGGCCATCAAGGATAACCTGGATCTTTCTTTTTGTTAGGAAGGATTTAATTATATTAAATATTTGTCCAGTAATACCATATGAGTGCAGTTTTAGGAGAAGCCCTCCATGCCAGACCTTGTCAAAGGAATTGGATATATGAAGCGCTACCGCCCTAGCTTCACCTGCCTTGTCCAGTGTATATATGCGTTCAGAGATAACCATTCGGATATCTGCGGTAGATCATGCTTGTCTAAATCCGTATTGATGATTAGAAAGAAGTTTAGCATTAACTAGGTGCCGGACTACTGTCAGGTTGATTAATGATTCAAAGGTTTTTGCAAAGATCGGGAGTAGACTGATTGGGCGGTAGCTTAGAGGATCAGTTCTATCTCCAGAATTCTTGTAGACTGGTACCACAGAGACAATTTTCCAAAAATCAGGGAAACAAGATTCAGCAAGCCATTTGTTGTATAGTTTGGAGAGGACAGGGGCCAGCTCAGCAGAGCATTTCTTTATTACTATTACTGGTATAAGATCAGGCTCACAGGCTTTGGAGGTGTCACGGTTTTTTATGATGTCTCTGACTTGAGATGGGGTGATGACCAGGTTCTCAAATGTGGCTTCAGTACGCAATGGGAATTTAGGGAGGGGTGGTTTTCTGAGTCCAAAGTGGAGTTTAAGGTGAAACACTGGGCAAGTATTTCAGCCTTATCAGTTGCCGTGCAAACAATATCGTTGTGATTTGATAGCGGGGGAATTGTCGATTGTCCATTGTTCACCACAGTATTGTAGATTTTCCAGAAATCACGAGTACCTAGTTTCTGTGACTGAATGCGTTTTTTGATTATCTCTGTATACCTTCTCTTTGCTTCATCTATCACTACTTTACAATCATTTCTTGCCTCTATAAATTTCTGTCTATTCGTAGTTGTAGAACCATGTTGCCCCACTCGACGACCGTCAACCCCAACGTTGTGTGTCCGTAGCATTCTTGTATCCATCGTCTAACCGAGTCGTCTATCCACTGACGAATCGTCGAGGGCACAGCACTGGTCCACAAGTTAAATAAAAGAAACACAACTCTCGAGAAGGACCACAAACACATATACGTTGTGCATAATTTAGTTGGAACTATGAGTGTGTGTGACACCGTCGCAGACTGTCGAGACCCCTATTACTCAAGTCGTCGGCTCATCTCATCATTTTAACCGGTCTGATCCGCTCTCTGGGGAAGTTCGATCCTAACTGCTCGGCTTCTCTCCGAAACCCAAACGCGTTAACTTTTTGCCATAAACCTTACTATCGTCAAACTGTCGTAAAACTAACCTACCCCAATGTCGTCAAACTGTTGCAAAACACCGTCACCCACAAATGTTGTGTCCAGTATTCTTTTCTGAATCACCTGTCCTGAATAATGGAAACTGACCACTCCCGCAATTTCTTTTGTCTCTGTCGATGAGTCACTTCCTATCCTCGCGGCGTTCATTGTATCACATAGTTGACTTATGGCGGCCGAATTTTCGGAATGCCTTCTGCCTCTCAGCAATAGCAGCTGCACATTCTGAGGTGAACCATTGAGGAGAGTGGGGGTTGCTGAAGAATTTTCGCGTGGGGACATAAGCATCAATGCTTGCTTTGACCCATTCGGTTAGCTCATTTGCACACTGATCAGCAGGGAGTGAGAAGGTTTCACCCCATGGAGCGTCGCTGATGTGATTCCTGAGGGATTCAAAATCAGCCTGCTCATAATTTCTCATCGTTTTGAGCAACGGCTCTTCTGCTTTTGGACGTGTTTTTAAGGTGATAAGTATCATTACCACAATGTGATCAGAGTTTCCGAGCGGGCTATGGGCATTCGCCACACAAACCTCGGGTAGTGAGGTCAAGAACAGGTCAAGAAGTGAGGCTTGCTGGTCCGCATGATCAGGAAGGCGGGTCGGAAATGTGACACTGTGAGCAGAGAAGAAATTAAACGTAGAGTTCCCAGCTGCATCAGTAACGCTAGAGAACGCCAACCAGTCACGGTGGTGTGCATTAAAATCCCCAAATACATGTATCTGGGCATTCGAGTTGAATTAGAGTGCTCTATCTATGCTATCAGAGACAGAGTTTAGCAGGATACAGTCCTGGGTCAAAGGAGAACGGTATAAGAAATATAAGTAACTAACTCTGTTATGTAAGGTCAATCTAAAGCACATGTAGGCTTGGTCATCTGATTCTAATCTATGTTCTCTAGTTAAGGGGAGAGTGTTCCGAACATAAACTCCTAGCCCATGCATATGTTTGTCAGAGTCCTTACGGTAGAGTGGAAGGTAATCAGTCATGTCAAAGTGGTGAGAGGAGATTGAGGATTGAAGGTTTGTTTCACTTAGTGCTAGGATATCCGGGGAGTTTGTCAGGAGAAAAGTTTCTACATTGTTAATGTTAGTTCTAAGTCCCCAGATATTTGTGAATGCGAGCCTCAAGGGCAGAGGTGGAGATGATTTTTGTTGGGTGTCTGGTTTAGGTTTGTTTTTTTTTATTTTGTAAATTCATGTTTGTTTTGTTTTGAGATAGAGTGGGGAGGGCAAAGTGGGTGCTTGTTTGGTGCCAATAAGCTCACACAACCAGTACATTTGTCGTGACTTGGTCCATGGGGGTTGTGGCCTCGGGAAAGCCCACTGGGGATAACTGTAGAGTCCCTTTCCATGTGCGAAAAGGCACGTACAGTTACCCACGATATTATGCAACTGTTGATGGAGCAGCCGTTCTTAGCGCTACCTAAGAGTTAGGGCTCCTAACTACCAGTTGGAAACAGCAGCCAGACAAGCTGTCTAACCTGTACCCTCAACCTGTCAGAATCATGAGCGACCCAGACTAGTCATGTAGAACTTAGTGACAAAAAAACTTTCCCCAAGTTGCCCAGATATGTTTTTTTATAATTTCTGCAAATAAAAATATCAAAGTGTAGTATCTATTCAGATGGATGCTACCCCCCTTCAACCGGTACCGTCTTGGCCATTGTGCCCTGATTCCGCCAATGTCAGAGTTTGTCTTGTGCAGTTCTAGGAGGTCCACCCTCCCAGGCTTTGCTTTCTCACCTGGTGAGAAGGGGTTAGTTTATTGCTAATCGCCTGAGGAACCCCTAGGTGTTGTCCTTTCAAGAAAAGTGCAAGGTTGTTTTTTTCATAAATTGGAAGGACACGACCTTGTGTCACATCGCATCGCTGTGGAAGGGAGAAATAAAAAAAAAAATGAAAAAAGTTTTTTCTCTGCCTTTTGGCTCTTCCCGCCATCCCCTCATCACCCCTCTTTCCGTTGCCCGGGCAAAAGTAAGTACTAACCCTGTCTCCCCCGCTCCCCCTTAGATGTATATTTCGGTCACCATTTAAAAACAAATCCTCGAGTCGACTGGGATCGAACGCTAAAACTTTAGATAATGGATAAAGCGTCCTTAACTAAATGGCTACAGAAGACGGTGTACAATACTACGAAAAATAAGTCAGTTCAACGTAGTCTGAAGGTGACACGCGTTTAATGTGTTTTACGATTGATCACGAATAGTATATTAAAATTAACAAAACTACTATTATGAAAATGTATATTTCTTATTCATGTAAACAAAATGATTATTTTGTTATCAGCGATTGTGTTTTGATACAAAGTTTCGTTAGTAAAAGAGTAATGTGTTTTACCATCCATCATGATACGTATAAATAAATCTCTCCTAATTATTAAAAAAACAATATTGTAAAAGTTTATACTTTTTATTAATGTAAGCAAAGTGTTTATTTTCTTATCAGCGATTCGGTTCAAATTCTGTAGAAGTACACCTAGAGCAAATGTGGTATTGTGGTGATTTAGATGATTCTAGCTTAGAGTAGGGTATACAGTTTTATTACTTTAGACCAAGGATGCCCAACGACTCATTTTCCCACACTTTTGATGGCCCTGTGAGAAATTTTTTGAAAATAAAGAAATCAAAGCGTAGTATAATGAGTTTTACCATCAATCAAAGTAATATTATGAAAGTTTATATATTTTATTAATGTAAACAAAGCGATTATTTTGGCATCAACGATTGTTTTGTGTTACAAAGTTTTGTTGGTAAAAGAATGTGTTTTACGATCAATCATGAATCGTATAAACAAATCTAAACTATTTGGTTCAACGTGGTAGACGTCGTGGAAAAATACAGGTTAATGACTAAATAAACTATCTAACGAAATAGTTTAGTATTTTTATTTAACGTAAAACGAATAAGTGTTTTTTTATTAAATAACTTAAGTAAGAGTGTTTTTAAAAATTCAAATTAAGCATAAAAGTACCATTTTTAATGAAAAAAATCTTGTGACATGATCACAGCAAAGTGACGAAATTATCAATTTCATTGTTCTTTCTTTTGGTTCAACTGTGAAAGAAGATTGAACATGTATTTTGCTTCTTTCCAGTGTTCTTTTAAAAAGTCTCTGCTTGTTGGTCTTTTACAAAAACAGTCTCTTTTGGGGGTTCTTTTACAAAAGGGTATCTTTATTTTTTTCACTCTGAAGTTGTTACATGCAAAGTTTGCTTATTAGCCGTGCGCCCTATTGAAAAGCCGAATATCTGTCGCGTTTGTTTTTTTGTAAAGGTATATTCTTACCGTTGTGGGGGTCGTCATACCTTTTTTTGGTGATAACTTCCTCCACAAATAAAAATAAAAATAAGAAGATTTACATGCAAAATCAACGGAAGTTTATTTACTGAAATAAACTATTAACAAATAGAATATATTTCTCTTTGTAATGAGTTCATGAGTCCTTTCTTTAGTTTCAGGGTAAGTAAAAAGAAGAATGTCTTTTCTTTTGTTGAAGTGTTCATTTGTTATAAAATGTTAAAAGAGGCAATAGGTAATGTTCGCCTGTGAAATTGTATGAAGCGCGCGAAAGGGTGAAATGGAAGAGTGATAGTAAGATGCGTGTAACCTCCGGATGAAAAGTCAGTTGAAAGAGAAAATTTGATGTTTGTGTGTGCTTAAATACTATTTGGATAGGCTCCAGCTAGCTTAAAGAGAAAAGTTTAGAAAAATATGTCTTTGGAGAAATCTCATTGGACAGAAATATCACGTGGTGTGCTCTCAACTACGTCCGCTCGTTTTGAGTTGATTTAATATATAAAGCCACATCGGAATTTGCGTGGGCGTTATTTTATATTTGTCACGCGCCAATACAACAATTTTCACTCTGCGCGCCTAAATTGTATTTATTCCAAACAACAATTTTTATTCGAATCTTAACCGTGTCAACTGGCACAATACTCCCCCCAGATTGAAAAAAAGGAAAAAAAATTTTTTTTTTTTTTTTAATATGTAATGTATTCCTTGAAATGTTTCGGCCAGTGGACTTTTCTACCGGTTTTTGTCGTAGGTTTGACGTTCCCGTCACTTTCTGCTGGACTCCCATGTTCTAAGGGAATTTGTTCTGGTGGGGAAATTGTCTGAGGGTGTTCCTCAATGTATGCTGGTTTAATTCGATCGATCGCGATGTTGTCTTTCCTGTTTTTCCTTTGGACAGTGAAATATTTTTCACTTCTGTCCAAAACTTGGTATGGTCCTGTGTAATTTGGACAAAATGGCTTTTTGACTGTATCGTTCCTAATAAATACATATTTGCATGTGTGAAAGTCATTTGGCATATGTGTTTGTTTGTCAGCCCTCCTGGTGGGTGTAAATTTGAGAGAAGACATTTTGTTCTTTAATTCCGTCACAAATGTATTTGTGGGTGAAATGTCTGTGTATGCATCAAAATATTGTCCAGGTAGTGTGACTGCTGATCCAAAAACTACCTCCGCTGGCGTGCTTTGTAAATCCTCTTTCATCGTGTTTCGAATCATTAATAGGATTAATGGTAAATTATCTGACCAGTCTGCGTTGTTATGACTCGTAGCCAAAGAAGTTTTTAGCTGTCTGTGGAAGCGTTCGACGAGGCCGTTCGAGCAAGGGTGATAAGCCGTTGTCTTTATGTGGGATGTTCCCAACAATTGGTTGAACTCTGCAAAGAGTTTCGATTGAAATTGCGAGCCTCTGTCCGTTGTGAGTACTGACGGTACTCCAAAAATCGCTATCCAGTCTTTTAATATTGTTACAGCTACTGTCGCCGCCGATGTGTCCTTCACGGGTATGGCTGTTGGCCATCTGCTGAACCTGTCGACTATGGTGAGAATGTGGGTGTGTCCTTTCGAGGGGGGTAATGGCCCCACCAAGTCAACATGGATATTGGTAAACCTGGCATCTGGCGTACTGAAAGTACCCAGTGGTGACTTTGTATGCCTGTGTATTTTATTCTTTTGACAGGATACACACGTCTTGGTCCAATTTCGAATATCTGTATTCATTTTCGGCCAAACGAAACGGTCTGCTATTATTCTTACCGTGGCTCGTTTGCCTGGATGAGATAAATTGTGGAAATGTTGAAAAACATGTCGTCTGATGCTAGGCGGTATGTATGGACGTGGTTGTTTTTTCGTTGTATCACAATAAAATGTTGTTGTACTAAAAGGTACAGGCATTTCCTTCAGTTGCAAAGACGTTGTCTGTTGTACGTCAGTGAGTGTCTCGTCCGTCTTTTGTTCTTGTGCAATTAATTCCATACTCAGCGAACTGGAATTTATCGAAGTTATTGCAGCTCGTGATAATGCGTCCGCCACAATGTTTTCTTGTCCCTTGACGTATCTGATGTCTGTAGAATATTGAGCAATATAATCAAGATGTCTGATTTCTCTTGGGCCATATTTATCTATGTGTGTATGCAGTGCATACGTTAACGGTTTATGGTCAGTGTAAATACAAAAGTTTCTTCCTCCCAACAGATGTCTAAAATGTTTAATTGCCAAATAAATTGCTAATAGTTCCCTTGAAAAGGTACTGTACTTTGTCTGTGTCTTGCTCAGTTTGGCTGAAAAAAAACGAAATAGGAGTCATTGTATTCCCTGTCAGTTGGTGTATAACTGCTCCTACAGCTATGTCTGATGCGTCTGTTGTAAGTGTAAGTTTCGATTCCTCACTGTCCTTAATATTATTCAATTTTGTGAAATTGACTAAGGCAATTTTAGCTTGATGGAAAGCTTTTAAAGATGATCCTTCCAGTTTTAATTGTTGGTTTTTCGTTTTGTTCTTCAATAATGACGTTAACGGTGCAAGAATTGTGGAACAGTTGGGTAAAAATCGTCTGTAATAATTAATTACACCTATGAAGCGACGAATTTGTCTAACAGACGTAGGTTGTGGAAAATTCGTAATGGCACTTACTTTTTCGGGTAATGGTGATATTCCATCCTTATCAATTGAATGTCCGAGGAAATTTACTTCTTGCTGACCGAAAATACATTTGTCCAAGTTTATTTTTAAACCGTAATGGGACAGTCTTTGGAAAACTTGTTCCAAGTGTTGTTTATGTTCGTCGAGGTTTCTACTAGAAATTAGGACATCGTCCACGTATGCGAATACGAATGGAAGGTCCCTAAAAACCTCGTCTATCAACCTTTGGAAGGTTTGACAGGCGTTCCTAAGTCCGAATGGCATTCTGACAAATTCGTAAAGTCCAAATGGCGTGGTCAGTGCTGTTTTATGGATATCTTCTTCCGCCACCGGTATTTGGTGATATGCTTTCACTAAATCCAGTTTGGAAAATATCGTGGCGTTTTGCAGTCCGATTGCGAAATCGTGAATGTGTGGGATAGGGTATCTATCCGGTACAGTTTGTGCATTTAATCTCCTGAAATCGCTGCAAGGACGCCATGTTGTCGCGTACCAGGCACTTTTGGAAGGTCGAATAATTCCTTGTTGTAACATGCGTTGGAATTCGTCCTTTGCGATCTTGTACTTATCCGGCTTCAAACGTCTGGGTGTAGCGTAGACGGGTTGTCCACTCGTTTTAATATAATGCCTTGCATTATGTTTTATATCATCCGCGACTGTAAATGGCTGAGTAAGTTGTGGGTATTTTTGAAACAGCCGACGAATGTACGTCTCTTCAGGAAAGGCAGAACTAATCCCAGTAGACTGGTATCTTGTGGTGATACCTTTTATTACGATTTTTGTTTGGTTATCAGTCAGTGTGCGATTAGTCATGTCTACTGATAGATTATATCGTGCTAGAAAATCTGCTCCTAATATTGGTGTCGTCACGTTGGCTATGGTAAATATCCACGAAAATGTGCGACGCAAGCCGAGATTGACGCTTAAGTACTTTTCACCGTATGTCGGTATTTGTGTGCCATTAGCTGCCTGGAGGTGGTAAGGCTGTGGAGTAGCTTTCTGTTTACTTAGCGCTGGTATCACGCTTATTTCGGCTCCGGTATCTATTAAGAAGTTATATCCGTGATTACTGTCACGAATGAAATAATAGACGACCTTTAGTGGAAAATCCAGCAACAGTTGTCGTCTCTACTGGCTGGAATGATCGTTTCCCTGATTCTTGTTTTCAAAAGTGCAAGGATAAGTGCAACGCTTCGCTTCTGTGCCGAATTTTTTGTGGTAAAAACAGATTTCGTTCGCTCGTTCTCGTGTGTTGCTTCGATCTCTGCTAAAACTTCGTTTTCGGTAGTTCGGTCGATTATTAAATGAGTAACGACGGTTTTAATTCCTGCAATTTACGAGTGAGGTTTTCGACCGTAGTTTTTAGTCCGGCCACTTCGTCGTCTCTCGTCTGTTTTGGCTGTGCTTGTGCTGAGTTTACTTTGCGACTCCTCAGATTTTCATGAATTCGGTCCGCCATGTCGGCTAGTTTTACCGTGCTTGTCTCTTCCGTTGTGGGTGCCAGAATTTGTACTGTTGTGTCTGGGAGTTTATCCAGCCACAAACTTCTCATTATATTTTCGGACATTTTGTTGTCTCCTAGCAATGATCGCATGTATCGTAAAAGTTGTGACGGTGTGCGATCTCCCAATTCTACTTGGGTGAAGAGATTGCGTAACATTGTCTCGTTTGATAAGCCAGTCCGTCTCAAAATAGCCTCCTTAAGTTCGTTGTATGGATTATTTTCTGGTACGTTCTCCAATAAATCAGTCACTTCCTCGACGACGTCTGCCGGGAGTTTTTCAACCAAATAACAATACTTGGTTCGCTGAGACGTAATCCGTTTTGCGTCGAAAAGGGCCTGGATCTGGATAAACACGTCTTTATATTGGTGGGATTAAAAGCTGGAATATTTAGCGTTAATGTAGCTAGAGGTGTTTCAACGTGGGGAGCTTCCATTTTTCTGTTTTTTGTTTGAAAGTGATTTTAAAGCCTTTAAACTGTCGGTTGATTTTTTAAATTTCGACTTAATAGCGGCTACCGGCGTAACTCGCTAATTTGTTGCTACATTGTACTGAGATCCACGCTTCGTCTGACGGCTTGTATCATCCCTTGAGATTCGCATCGTCTTTTTCTTCCTTTGAGTGTTACCGCATGCATGATATCGCCAGTATGTTAGGAAACCGCGTGTAGCTTATAAGGAGATTCCGTTGTGCATGCAATTCTAAGTCGGGGTCACCAACTTGTGGGGGTCGTCATACCTTTTTTTGGTGATAACTTCCTCCACAAATAAAAATAAAAATAAGAAGATTTACATGCAAAATCAACGGAAGTTTATTTACTGAAATAAACTATTAACAAATAGAATATATTTCTCTTTGTAATGAGTTCATGAGTCCTTTCTTTAGTTTCAGGGTAAGTAAAAAGAAGAATGTCTTTTCTTTTGTTGAAGTGTTCATTTGTTATAAAATGTTAAAAGAGGCAATAGGTAATGTTCGCCTGTGAAATTGTATGAAGCGCGCGAAAGGGTGAAATGGAAGAGTGATAGTAAGATGCGTGTAACCTCCGGATGAAAAGTCAGTTGAAAGAGAAAGTTTGATGTTTGTGTGTGCTTAAATACTATTTGGATAGGCTCCAGCTAGCTTAAAGAGAAAAGTTTAGAAAAATATGTCTTTGGAGAAATCTCATTGGACAGAAATATCACGTGGTGTGCTCTCAACTACGTCCGCTCGTTTTGAGTTGATTTAATATATAAAGCCACATCGGAATTTGCGTGGGCGTTATTTTATATTTGTCACGCGCCAATACAACAATTTTCACTCTGCGCGCCTAAATTGTATTTATTCCAAACAACAATTTTTATTCGAATCTTAACCGTGTCAACTGGCACACCGTTGACTAGACGGGTTTTTTGGGTTCCCGCCGGAAAAAATGTTTATAATTAAAGTTTCGGCCGACGAAAAATGTTCCTTTCTTGGCGAAATACTTAGTTTCCAAGAAAGAATCCAGGGCTTGTCAGCGTCGAAAGATGTTTCACTCAGAGTTTTTCGTTCTGCTCCCGCTGCAGGCTTTGCAGTCATTACTGTCTTTCTCTCTACCCCCGCCGCTCTCTCTCTCTCTCTCTCTCACCCGCGTCTGGCTGCGACCACTTTCCACTCTCCTTCTCTTTAATTTTCGATGTGCACTTTCATATCGCTTTGATGGTTCCCATTTCCTCATACGCATTTTAATTTTTACTTTTAAGCTCAATTAATATCCTTTGATTACCAGTGCATCTTAGCAATGACATGTCTGAACCCCCTCCAGCCTTGGCTTACAAGGAAAGGTCATACGTCCGATTAACTTGAAACAACTCGTCACCCGCGTTTATTTACACTTTCTCGCAATCACTCTATTTAAAAATTGTCTTTGATTTTTGTTGGATGATTGTTAAGCTTTGAGGGGTAGAGCGTAACATCGTGGTAGACTATGAGTCACGAAGACATAGAAGAAAAGACAAGAATAGAATGGGGTAACAATAATACGTGTGTATTGCACAACTTTTATTCTCGGACTGAAGATACAATTTTGAAAGAACAAATTTGTCGCCTAATTTTCATGTCACATGATACCTCTGCAGCGCAGTAATTATCACGTAGTGCGGTGATCAGATCGATCGCCTTATCACCACTTGGTTGAGTGGAACTATATTCAGTTGACAATTCAACATACCCCTTTCAACTGATATATGTTCGTAATGTTGTTTTTTTTTTGTTTTAACACTTTTCACATTCATAGGCCTTAAAACATTTTTTTTTTGTTCACAATATAAAAGTTTGTTTGTACATTTGTTGTGTCATACATTGTTTTCAAAAGTTTTTTTGTTTTTTTTGTAATACTCTTTCACATTTATAGGCCTTAAAAAACACATTTTTTGTTTTGTTTGTTTTAACTATTAAAGAAAGCTTGTTTTTTGTTTTGTTTTCAGACTCCCATTAGTAAGTGTCTGAATTTTTCATTTTTAAATCTATTTGCTGGTTTGGTAAATATATCGGCTATGTTTTCTTCACTTGCAACGTGAATTAACTCAAGCGTATTATTTTGTAATTCGTCTCTAATGAAATGAAATCTAATATCTGTGTGTTTTGATCTTTGGTGATTTACAGGGTTTTTGGCTAAGGTTACCGCGCTCTGATTATCGCAATATAATGAGAATGTATCGATTTTCTCGTTTAATAAATCTGTCATTAGTGTTTTTAGGTATTTTCCTTCCTGTGTGGCTGCACTGATTGACATATATTCAGCCTCGCAAGTAGATAACGCGACTGTGGACTGTTTTCGTGTTTTCCACAAAATTAATGACCCGTCGTCTGAGATTTTAAATCCATATCCAGTTATGCTTCGTCTATCCTGTGAGTTTGCCCAATCTGCATCGCAAAAACCTATGATGTTTAAAGTACTTTTAGTGGGTTTGAATATTAATTGTTGATTTTATATACCTTAGGGCGTGTTTAGCTAACAGCATGTGATTTTCGTATGGTTTATTCATATATTGTGATAGTTTTGTTACTATGAAACATAAGTCTGGCCTGGTGGCTGTCATTGCATATATTAAGCTTCCGACAATTTCTCTATATAGCTTTTCGTCTGCTAATTTACTAGTTTCGTTACACAACTTGTTAATATTATTTTTGCTAGGTGTGTATTTAGGTTTACAATCTTTCATTCCAAATCTTTCTAATAATTTTTGAAGATATCGTTTTTGATGCATGTATATTGTTTTGTTTTCATATGTAAATTCTATGCCTAAAAAATATTTGATTTTGCCTTGATCTGTCATTTAAAATTTTTCTTTTAGAATATTTTTCGTATTTATCATATTTTCGTTACATTTTGTCACTATTAGTATGTCATCTACCCATACAATAATAATTGCGATCAGGGCTACTTTGGCTAAGATCAAAGTGTAGTATCTGTTCCGATGGATACTGCACCCCATAGACTGGTATTGTCTTGGCCTTCGGGGCTTGATTTACGCCGGTCTATGGATCTGTCCTGTGCAGTTCTAGGAGGTCCACCCTCCCAGGCTTCGCCTCCCCTCTTTCGGGAGGAGTAAGTTTATTGCTTACTGCCTGAGGCGCCCCTACCGGGAATGCAGACGGGGCTGCCCAGGCAATTTTTAAACCCCACTTTCCCGACCCGACCTTGGGTCACATCTTATTTGTGGGAGTAAGATAAAAACTGGCCTTGTGCCTAACTCCTGGAGAGGAGTAAATCAATACCCATACAATAATAATTGTATATTTGTCATTATATTGTGTATAAACACAAACGTCTGCCAATGATTGACTAAATCCGTTTTCTATTAGATGTGTATGTAACAAATTATTCCAATTTCTACCACTTTGTCTTAAACCATATAGTGATTTATTTAATTTATACACTAATTTACCGGTTTTGTTTTTATTTTCTATTTCAAATCCTTTTGCCTGTTCCATGTAAAGTTCCAAATTTATCGGTGCGTTTAGATAGGCTGATTTTACGTCTAATTGATGTATTTTTAGATCGTATTGTGCCGCGATTTGCATCAACATTCTTATTGAAGTTAATTTTGCTGTTGGTAAGAATGTTTCTTCGTAATCTACGTTTGGCTTTTGGGCATAACCTTTTGCCACTAGTCTTGCCTTAAATATCTCTCCCTGATTTTCATCAGTTTTAATAGTATACACCCATCGTACTGGGATTAGGGTTTTATTCTGAGGTAATTCAGTTAATTCAAATGTTTTATTTTCTTTTAAAATGTCCATCTCCATTTTCATGGCCTTCTACCAGTTTTCGGAACTATCTGAATTTATCGCTTCTTCGTATGTACTTGGTACATTTCTTATGTGGTAACAATAATCTATCGTGTATTTTATTGCGTCATTATTTTCATCTTCCACATAGTAGTCATTAAGATATTTTGGGCAGGTTTTCGTTCTCCCAATATTTTCAGTTACTACTTCTGTTTCGGGTTCAACTGTTTGAATATTTTCAGTTGTAGCACTTTCGTCTGTTTCTTTTATATTATCTTTAAATTTATCTGTAAATTTTACTATTCTGACATTTTTTATTTCACCGGTTTCGGGAAAATATATTAAGTAGGCCGGACTACCTCTGTCATATCCTACAAAAATTCCCTCCTTACTTCGGTCTTCCAATTTTTGGGGGTTTTGTACATATGCGTAACAAATGCTTCCAAATAAGTGCATATTTGATATATTTGGTTTATCGCCTGTAAAAAATTTGTATGGCGTGCTGTTAATACGTCTGTTGAAACATCGGTTACGAATATACGTTGAGGACATAACAGCGTATGACCACATATATTTTGGAAGGTTAGCATGTTTTAGCATGCACCTAGCCATTTCAAAAATTGTGCGCCATGCTCTTTCGACCGTACCGTTTTGGTGGGGTGAGTAGGGCGCCGATTTTTGATGATGTATCTTATTCTTAATTAGTAGCGATTCGAAGATTTTAGAAGTAAATTCCGTGCCTTGATCGTTCCTTACTGTTTTTATATTTCCATACGGGGCAACGTCAGCTATAAATTTTTCGAAGGCTTCCACTGCGTCACTTTTCAACATGTAGGTGACTATGAGACCGGAATAATCATCTATACACCCTAATACGTACTTAAAATCATTCTTTGCTATGGGGTCTATCGGTCCTGCTAGATCAATGTGTACTAGTTCGAGTATTTTTGTTGCTCGTTTGTCAGGTATTTTATTTTTGAATTGAGGCATTTTTGCCTGTGGTCACACTTCACAATTAAATTGTTTTTTTTTGTTACTAATTTGTATACCAGAAACGGTTTTTTCTAATTTAATTATATCGTCGATGTTACAATGTCCCATTATGCTATGCCACTTTTCTAGCGAATGTTTTATTTTCTTCGGAGAAGTTACATTATATAGTTTACCTTTCTTATATATATATTAAATTCTTATATATATATTAAATTCTTATATATATATTAAATTTAGTTCCATTAGTATTTAATGTTGCAGAGTTAGGTTTAAATTCAAAGTAAGCACTCTTTTCTGTCGCTGCTTGTACTGAAAAGATATTATTAAAAGAAGGTATATATAAAGCGTGGTTTAAGATGTTATTATGTATCCTTCCATTCGTATCAGTCATTTTAATAGAAGCATCCCCCCTTTTTAGCGCCAAATTATTGTATCGGCTTCCATCGGCTAGCTCAACAATATGGCAGGAGGAATCAAATTCTTTATCGAAGTTAACAAACTTGGACTCGTCATTTAAAATATGGGTTGTGGCCCCACAATCGACTAATAAATCAAGATATGAAGAGTCACTAGCGTTATTAACAGATAAAATATAAGAATTGTTCTTATCTGATACGCGTTTTATCACATTCCCTTCGATGTTTGAGTGCCTATCTTGCGTTTTTCTGAAAAAATTTGTGTCATGTGTTCGTGTTTTGCAGTTTTTGCATCAGCGTGCGGGTTTCCTACAATTTTCGGATTTATGTCCATATCGCCCGCATAAGAAGCATGATCCATTGAATTCGTTTTTGTTATATTTATTTGGTCTGGAAATGGTTGCTGGTTGGCCGTTATATTTCTTTTCTCTCACACTGACGGAGATGGATACTGGTGACAACAAGCTGGAAGTAGTGACAGACTTTTGTTATCTTGGAGATGTGCTGTCATCAGATGGAGGCTGTGAACTCACGGCAGCTACACGTTGCAAGTGTGCCTGGAAAAAGTTTAGAGAGCTGCTACCAATCCTGACAAACAAACACCTGCCAACAACTACGAGAGGGTGTGTATACTCCTCATGTGTCAGAAGTGTGTTGTTGTATGGCTCAGAAACTTGGGCTGTCTCTGCTGGCATACTAAGGAAGCTGCACTGTAATGACAGGGCAATGGTCAGATGGATCTGTTTGGTGAGGCCTGAACAGTACGTTTCTTTTGAATCGCTGCTCTCACAGGTCGACTTGAAAAGCCTTGTGGACATCATGCGGAAGAACAGACTGCATTGGTTGGGTCACATTGAGCGTAGCGATGGCTGGATTGCTAAAGTCCGACAGTTGAATGTGCCAGCAGAGAACATCACCACTGGCAGACCGAAGTTGACTTGGGAGGACGTAGTCAAACGTGATAGGAAGGCCATGGGTATGGATTCCATCAAGCCTTGCCAAAGACAGGAGTAGAGAGGAAGACTTAGATTTCGAGACTAGACAATCAAGCCCCATCCTCATCAGAGGATTAATTGTGGCCTGATTCAACAAATAAACCAGTTGATGATGATGATGATGATGATGATGATGATGATGATGATGATGATGATGATGATGATGACGACACTCATTACTGCGTTCGCACTTTCACCTTGCGTTTTTTTCAGTTTCTTCGAAGTTTCTTAGAGCGGTTTTAAAGTTCTGGAATGTCATAGTTGTATCTCTCTGCGTTATTACCGTGGTGAATGTCTTATATCCACTCGGTAATCCCTTTATAATCATTGCGATCAGTAATCCATCGCTTATCGTTTCTCCGGCAATTTTTTGGAATGTGGCAGCATTTTCCGCTCTTATTACATAGTCTGTAATATTTTCATTTGACTTGTTTTGTAACGATGTTAATTCCGTGTACAACGAAATTATTCTTGGCTTTCCATGTGACAGATAATGTTCTCTTAGGATATTTAATGCTTTTCTGCCATCGTTAATCGCGTCTCCTATGATCAACGAAAGACTTCGGTCATCGAGGTATTGTACTAGTTCACCAAAAGCTTCGGCGTTCTTGTTCTGATTTATTTCAGCTTCGCTCCCTGCTGTAATGGTGCTGTACAGTTTTTGAGTCCGCATGTAGCCAAGGAACTTCACTTCCCATAATTCATATTTTCTTTCATCTCCCTGAAACATTAGTCTGTGGTTTGCATAGCTGGGCACATAACCTGTTAAGCTTTGAGCGTAACATCGTGGTAGACTATGAGTCACGAAGACATAGAGAAGAAAAGACAAGAATAGAATGGGGTAACAATAATACGTGCATATTGCACAACTTTTATTCTCGGACTGAAGATACAATTTTGAAAGAACAAATTTGGCGCCTAATTTTCATGTCACGTGATACCTCTGCAGTAATTATCACGTAGTGCGGTGATCAGGTCGATGGCCTTATCACCACTTGGTTGAGTGGAACTATATTCAGTTGACAATTCAACAATGATTTAATCCAGCCTGACTTTTGTTCATTATCGGTGAGTCATGACCTTAACCCTCGTTTGAACTTCTCGTTTCCAAAGTCCATTTCGCAGACAACCAGGTGCGTGAGTCATTCTTTTACATACGTTGTCAGTCTCACAAGTTCTCCTCGCTAAGTAAGACGCTTTAAGTGTCCCAAAATCTGTTCGCTAAGTAAAAAGTTGAAATAATTAAAATCTGTTTAAAGGAAGCAATTAATTTGATTCGGTAACAGTGATGTTTTTGACATGATTTTTAAATGTAATTGTAGGCATTTCCGGTAAGAAACAATCCTTCTCGAATGAGAAAAATGTTTTTGGGAACCCGTAAAGCTAGTAAATATTTCTTTACGCATTAAAAAAATGTACGGTGTCAGCATCCCAAGTTCTAATCACTAATTAAAAAGATTTAAAATGATTTTTTTGTTTTTGTTTACCGTGGACAGGATAGCTTTTGTTTTTTGTTTATTGTATATAATTGAGAATGAAGGTTTGTTGTCTTTAGTATATGTAAACGAATTGTATGATGTAGGAGTTGTAAACGGAATGTAGGTCTGGCATAGAAAAACGGAAGTGGTCAAATTACTTGCGCATGCGTAGATCAGACTGGTGGCCAAAAATTAATAAATTTAGGACCCCCCCCCCCATCAAATGTTTCAAACGTTCTGTAAGAAGATGTCGATGTATTTTTCTAATTCTGAGATATTATTCGTGTCAACTTTACTGGAATCTGGCGAGTGTGGCAGAATCCTTTTGCGGACATACAAACATACACACACACACGTTTGCCCTTTATATAATAGATTAAACAAACAAATATTTAAGTAAAACACAACAAATTCGAAATCCATAAAATTAAAATTACTGATTTTTTTCTGATGAAATCAAACTTTTGAACAATTTGGTTCTGTTAATAATTTAATGACCATACAATACCGTAAAAAGTAAATTTAACTTTCAAAATCTCTGAAAAATCTGAAATTTGAACCAAACTTTTATTTCTTAACCCTAAACTAAAACTAATCGAGGGTTTAGAATTAGTTCAGCAAAAGTCATTTTGCTTCAGTTCAAATTCTGTAGAAGCAACATATTTTGTCCACTTCGAGAATTTCGTTGGCAATATTCTGTACTGGATACATCATTACTATGTTTAATTTGTTAAAATGTGAATTTGTAATATATTTCAATTAACCAATTTTGTTTTGTTAGAATGTAGATACTTGTGTTTATTTCAAAAAGGTCCATATAATATATTTAAATAAAATGTAACTTTCAAAATCCTATTTTAAAAAAAAAAGGGTTACCCGGCGCAGATTAAAATTCTACTTTTTTTTGCGATTAGCTTAAAACAGCTTGAAAAACTATCTGCAAAGAAGGAATTAATTTTTGTTTTTTAAATATTTAAGATTTTAGAGGGAGGATCACTTTCCTTTATAAATTTAACGTAAAATGAGCACCCACTTCCTGGCCAGTGTGCATTAAACGAGACATACTTTGTAAATACTGCATTCTTTTAAAGATGACATCAGAAAAAACATGCACCCTTTCTACTACTAACTCTAACCATTTCACTCTAAATAA
The DNA here is from genome assembly GCA_963556195.1 of Sepiola atlantica. Taxonomy (NCBI): domain Eukaryota; kingdom Metazoa; phylum Mollusca; class Cephalopoda; order Sepiida; family Sepiolidae; genus Sepiola; species Sepiola atlantica. The sequence goes on from OY744533.1 coordinate 38,789,122, forward strand.
TTTACGTGACTGGGATAGGAATTAACCTATAAAAATTGCCCCATGTCGAAAAGGATTTCTCCTCTTTTGTCCAAGGACAGGACTGATACTTTGATCCCAGTCTGAAGGCCAGAAATTCCAATAATTGTTAGGTATTATTGGAGCCCTGCACCTTATGTAAGCTGCCTGAAAATGTTAGTGGTGAAAACGAAAAAACATTTTTAACTTTTAGCATTGGGATCACTTTCGTATATAAAATTTAACGTAAAATAATCACCAACTTTCGGACCAGATAGCGTTTTAAAGGACATGTAAAAAAGATTTTTACATCTTGGTCTTTTTATTATTTCTTAGGGATCAATTTCGTGTTTATTTTGGGGGTAACTAATTCTTTTTTGTGCTGAAAAATACATTAAAACATGTTATAAATAAAATAATTACTTATTTTTTTTAGTGTTTTTCTTATGGACCCATATCATAAAAGAATAGTGGCAATGCCTTAATCCCCCACGTTCCGCCTGCAAAACTGTCCCCCTCCCCCAATCGCATGCGTTGGCCCATCTATTCAATTTTCCGATTCCTGCAATATCGTGGAGTCTCTGTTCGCGCCGGACCTTCATAGAATAGAAATATATCACAAACTCTTACAAGAGTTTTGGAGATAGATCACCCATAACCAGATATATTCTGAAAGTACATTAACCTGAGTAGTTAGATAAGTATGATTGAGTTTGAACAAAGGTTGTATAATAATATTGTGGTGTCGGCGTTCACACCAGACGTTCATAGAATGGAAATATATCACAAACTCTTACAAGGGTTTTGGGGCTGACACGGTAGTCTAGCAAAAATATGCGACTGTAGGGAGGATATTTTGCTAGGCTAATATTACATTTTAGATTAAAGCGCTCAGTGAAAATTTAAATTTGAATGAATTCATTTTTTAACCCATTCAAATTTTTATTCATTGCACGTAATTTTGGGTCATGTGACAGTTTGAAAATATGTGATGCGATGCGGTTTACAAAACGGAAAATGTTTTTTTTAGAAGCATAAATTAACTATAATACTTGGCTTCTGCATTTAAAACTTTAATTCCTGGTGCTACCAGATCAGGCTGTCTGAATATTGGCTTCCTGACCCAAAATGCACCTACGTCGATGTGTTTATGTTTCTTTTACTCTTTGCAAAACTCAATCATTTTCTGCAAAACAAAAAACAAAAAACTACACATTCCCTCCCCAAATTGAGGCTACCTGTTAGCCGTGGGTAGCGACCCGTGTCGTCTTAGGATGGGATCTTGGTAGCTGAGCAAGCCGTTATCTAGTAACACAAATGGTCACGCACCTTGCAACACTCTACTTTGGCCCTTACTTCGGCTAGACGGGAGGTCGGAGAGGCCTGATCCAATCAATCGGCTAGTCATGTCAAACCCTAACTCTTACACCTGCAAATGTCTTCCACACTACCAAAGAACAAGACGTAAAAATATTATACTACATCACCTTTACTTTCAAACACAGGAAAGTCACGTAAGAATTAGAAAGTAATGGCAAGGGTCAATCAAGTTTTTTTAGACAATATCACATCTATATTTCTCATCGAATGTTTTGGAAAAACTGGGAAATCAAAACAAAGGAAAATTATAAATGATGGTAAAACCTAAAAAAAAATTGAGTATACCTCTGTTGTATCCTTGGGATGAAAGGGCGAATGGGTTTCCCCCCTATAACATCTCCCACTTTTGGCCTCCGAGGAGGGTGAGGACCAAGAGAGATGAAAAAACCCACATTTTTATGGAAAACCTAAATAAAAAAACCAGAGGCAATACCAAAAGAACTCACTCAGAAGTATCTGCCAATTCCAACTCAGACAGCGAGCAGGAAGCTAAAACAGAAAAACAATAGAATCGAACAAACCAATAGAAAAAACTTTCCAAAATTTCTAGTCATAGAAACCCTGGAAGGAAAAAGAATCAGTGAACTATCTCCCTTTCTAATTGAAAAAACTCTATCACCAAATAATCCAAAAAATATTTTAAAAAATGAAAAATGGAAATCTGCTTGTCGAAGTAGACAACTACAAAAATGCCCCAAATCTTTTAGAATTGGGAAAATTTCATACTTATAAATGCAAAGTGTACGCTCATGAACAACTTAATACCTCAAAAGGTGTCATAAGAAGTCATGAGCTAACCTTGGCAACAACCGAGGAAATTAAAATTGTTCTTAAAAAACAAGGAGTAATAGACCATGTCCGATTTATTTATCTACCTCCCACAAGGTAAGATGTGACACAAGGTCGGGAAAGTGGGATTAGATAAGCCAGCGCTCAAGAGGTGAGCACTCTGGCCATTTAAAAATTGCCTGGGCAGCCCCGTCGGCATTTCCCGGCAGGGGCGCCTCAGACACTAAGCAATAAACTTACTCCTCCCCAAAGAGGGGAGGCAAAGCCTGGGAGGGTGCACCTCCTAGAACTGCACAGGACCGGCAACCCCCAATAGACCGGTGTAAATCCAGACCCAAAGGCCCGGACGATACCGGTTTATTAGGCGGGGTAAACCCCTCCGAATTAACATAAAAAGGAACGGTCAATCTATACCCACCAATACGTATATTCTAACTTTCAACACCCCTACGATACCAAAAGAAATAAAAATTGGTTATCTAGTCGAAAAAGTGAACCAGTACATACCAGCTCCCTTGAGATGCTTCAAGTGCCACAAATTTGGTCACCACAGGGAAACCTGCAGAGGGCAAAACGTACGTAAAAAATGTGCTGAAAAAAATCCCAATCATACTGAAGAAGAATGCTCAAACGAAAATCACCCAGCATACTCTAAAACATGTAAAACCTTTAAAAAACAAAGAGAAATCACAAAAGTAAAATATTACAGAAATATATCCTTCCCAGAGGCAAGAAAAATACTAGAATCCTATCAAAAAACAAATACTTATGCAGAAGTCACTCAAAAACCAAACCAATCTAATCAAACCAATAATCAAGACCTATTCAAACTTTAATAACAACCCAAAAAGAGATTAACAAAGATCAAATAATAACATCTACTAAAATCAAAACAAATAGCCAAAATCAAGAACAAATCTCTAAAAGCAAATCAAAATCAAACCAACTCAAGTAGGATAAACAAATAAATCCATTAATTCCTACGGTCAACAGTTACAATATACCAGAAACAGAAGATCCTGAAGGAAAAAAACTCCCACCATAAAAGTCAATCCATAAACCAAAATATTAACAACAAAAACAAAGTTACTTCCCATACAACCTCTAAGCAAACAAAATCAACAAAGGAAAAGATCTCCTTAACTGAAGCTGAACCCTCTACGAAACAAGAATCGCAACGAGCGGCGGTGACAACAAGCAACAGATTCCAGTCCCTTGAGGTAATGGAGGTTGAGGGCATCACTCCGAAACAAATAAGGAGATTGAACCAAAACTAGCGGAAAATGGGCCTGGACAAGCATCGCAGGCGGGATCGAGATCCACATCCGGATCAAAACCACCCAAACCAGAAACACCAAGATCCAGATCCAGATCTGGACCAGAATCGATGGAAAGGAGAAGAACATCGAGCTCTCGGCCGGAGGCACGGAGCCAGACCAAAAATAAAACCACATCCACCCCCATGGAATGGAGGTGGAAGATTGGGACCTTCCTAAAATCACCCTAAACTAAATGAATACAAATCCAAATATAATATTACAATGGAACTGTCGTGGAATGAGAGCTAACATTAACGAACTACTCCTACTGATAGCAGACTCAAACCCAGCCATCATCTGCCTTCAGGAAACTTTTCTCAAAAACGACAACATAACTAACATAAAAGGTTATCAACACTTTAGCTATACCAAAAATTCAAGCCTAAGAGCATCAGGTGGTACATCCATCCTAGTCAGAAATGATGTGCCACATAGTCACATGAATCTAAAAACTGATCTACAAGCAATAGCTGTCAGAGTAACCTTACAAAAACCAATTAATATCTGCTCCATATACATCCCACCGAATGAAGAAATAAATAAAGACAAACTACAGGAAACAATAGAACAACTCTCTGCTCCTTATTTATTACTCGAGGACTTCAACAGCCACAGCACCATATGGGGCTGCGATAACACGAATAGAAAAGGAAAAGACATTGAATTATTTATTAATAACAACAACCTATGCATCTTCAATGACAAAACCCCAACCCATATATGTTCTTTCTCTGGCAGCCACTCAGCAATAGACTTGTCCTTAAGTGATCCTTCGATTTTCATGGACTTTACTTGGTCAGTTCATAATGACACTTGTGGAAGTGCCCACTTTTCCATATTCCTAAAAAGTTTAACCCCAAACCCAAATAACAAAATTCTCCACTGGAACCTAAAAAAAGCAAACTGGACAAAATTCAAACTTTTATGCCAATCAAAACTCACCCCCAGTTCAAACATCGAAAATGCAAACCATGTAATTTTCTTCTTGGAAACAATCATATCAATAGCTAAAGAATGTATCCCCAAATCCTACAAATCCACAAAACACAATAAACCATGATTTAATAGTGAATGCAGAAAAGTGATCAGATTATGCTGATCTGCCCTCCGTAAATTTATCCTACATCCCACTACGGAAAATCTAGACTCCTTTAAAAAGCACAGAGCACTAGCACGATGTACAATCAAGGAAGCAAAACGCTCCTCTTGGAAGGACTTTGTATCTAAAATAAACATCAACACAAATACAAAAACGGTCTGGAACATTATTAGAAAAATTAACGGTAAAAACAAGAACATCTCGATCAAATATCTTTCTAATAATAACATAATAATCACTGACCCCTATGAAATCGCAAACACATTGGCTCAAAGTTTTTCCCAGAACTCCTCTCCTACTAACAATAGCAGAACATTCCAAAACATTAAAAAAATTGAAGAAAAGAAAAAACTAAATTTCAAATCGAACAACTCTGAAAACTATAACCAACTATTCACCCTATCAGAATTATACAACTCTCTAAAACAATCTCACAATACTGCAACAAGTCCAGATGACATACATTATGAATTCCTCAATCAGTTACCGGATGTCTCCCTAACATACCTCCTCGACATCCTTAATGATATCTGGAAAAATAACAACATATCTAACTTATGGAAACAAGCCATAGTTATCCCAATACTCAAAACCGAAAAATATCCATCAAATCCCTCCAATTATAGACAAATCTCTTTAACCAGCTGCCTATGTAAAACCTTTGAGAGAATGATCAACGATAGATTAACTTGGTTCCTCGAAACAAACAATATAATTACAAACATACAATGTGGCTACCGGAAAAATCGTGGATGCATTGATCTTTTAACAAATCTAGAAACCTACATTAGAGAAGCTTTTATAAAAGGTCAACATGTAACAACCATCTTTTTTGACCTTGAAAAAGCTTATGAAACAACATGGAGACATGGAATTCTAAGAGATCTACACAATATTGGACTGAAAGGTAGACTACCTTTTTTCATCTCTAACTTTTTATCCAACACCACTTTTAGGGTACGAATGGGATCAACATTATCAGAAACAAAAGAACAGGAAGAAGGTGTACCACAAGGCAGCATTCTATCAACAACCTTATTTAATATAAAAATAAATGGCATAGCTAAGTGTTAAGTCTGCACCTTTCACTAAGTGTCAAGACTGAAGCAAGTCCAGACCTGTTAAAGTCTCTTCTTTTTATAATCAAAACAACAGCAACAATTACAACAAAGGCGCTCTCTGGGCCAATCAAAAACTTCACCCAATGGCTGTAACTTGATACATTACATCCCTCCATTCTTAGATGGATCACTAAACATAGTCTCTTAACTTAAATGGAGCTCTCCTTACACGCTCAGATCTCCGAGGAATAGGTGATGCTTTCTGTTTGAAGTCTATAGGCTCCACCTCAGCCTCATCCTGTTTTACCAATTCAGGAACTCCTCCTTCCTCAGTAGACTCCCTTGTACTGATTGTCACCATGCCCTCTGCGGCATCATTCATATCAGTCACATTCTCGTCTGGGACCAGGATTGTCCTTTTAATGATCTGGTCTGAATGTCTCCGTGTAACTTTTCTCTCGGTCTCTACCTCAAAATTAACATTACCCAACTGCCTCGTAATGATGCCCTCCAGCCACCGTTGACCAGGGCCAAAATTCCTCACAAGGACTGGATCATTCACCCCATGATTTCGGCACAGTGTCATGATCTTAGTACCCTTCTCCATTTTGTAGTTGTACACCCTGCTCTTAAACTTGTTTGGCTGTAACAGATGAAAGGCTGTTCTTAATTGTCGCTTGAACAGCAATTCAGCTGGAGGAACCCCAGTTACTGTGTGTGGAGCTGTCCTGTAGTTAAAAAAGGAATCTGTTGACTTTTGTTTCAAGAGATGTTTTTGTGTCTTTGTCCATCCTCTTCATTGTTTCCTTGAATGTACGCACACTGTGTTCAGCCTGCCCGTTGGAGGAGGGATTGTAAGGAGCCGTGAATATGTGTTTAACCCCATTTGCCTCTAAAAACCTCCTGAATTCATCACTGGAGAAACAAGTGTTTAAGTGTCTTTGAGTTGTCCCCCTTGGGCTGAGTCATCTCCTTATATGATGTAGGACAGTGGGAGTGAGCTCCCCTTTTTAGTTTGTTGTTGTTGCTTGAGCAAGATGGCGGTTCATGGGTGTACGGTTGCAGGCAACAAGTGACCAAGATTAACATTGGTAGTAGAGGCTGTCTTCTTTGTGTGATAAGAAGTTATCTGTCTTGTTCAACAAAAGTTGAAACACATTTAAAAGAAAGATGGCTTCGTTTAGTAAAACCCCACCCATTCTATTGAACCAGGATTCTTATACAGAATGGAAACAAGACATTGGCATATGGTCTCTATTCACGGATTTGCCTAAAGAAAAACATGGCCCAGCAGTATTTTTGTCACTACCACCAAATATAAGAGAATGTGTTTGACATTTGGCAACCACGGATATTGGTACTCCAAATGGGTTAAATATAATTTTCAACAAATTAGACGAAATTTACTTAGTGGACGAGAACACAATGGCATATATGTCATTTAAGGAATTTTACACCTACAAAAGAGAGACCGGGGTTAACATAAATTAATTTTTGGTACAATACGAATTTTTATACCAAAAATTAAGGAAATTTGCAATCACTTTGCCAGAAGGAGTGCAGGCTTTTTTTGTTCTGAATGCAGCAAATGTGTCAGAAGAAAATGAAAAATTGGCAAGAACCATATGTTCGAGCTTAACATATGTCACAATGAAGGAAACATTGAAGAAAGTGTTTTCAGACATTTTGTCAACGGAAGGTAAAACCGTCCCTGTTGTCAAGGAAGAAGTTGAAACAGTCAATTATAGTAACACAAGTATATAAAAAAAAATTATTACCGGGATTACAATACAAATCCAACAGACAGACAAGGTAAGATACTTTGTTGTTTTAGATGTAATTCAATTAAGCATTTTGTACGAGTTTCAATTCTAGAAACAATATACACACTGTCGTGGATTCAGACCAGGTGAACTTTACTTTGTTGATATACATTTTTCAGGATGCATCCATGTCACTTGATGAAGGTAGACAGGGAATTGCGAAGTCCCAGAAATGAAGAAAATACAAATTCTTCAAATGAGATGAATGAAGTCTTGGAGGAGGAAGATGAAGGACAACATAATACCAATTCAAATTGCGACAGAAGGGAAGTGAAAAATAACAGTATAAAACCGAGTAGAAACGAAGTTGTAGAGTATAAATTGAGAGGGAGTAATGAATGGAAAAAAGGGATGGTTATGAACACACAACCAAAGTCAACGGGAAAGTATAGCCATTGGCTAAATATAAAACCTGAAGCCGAAAATGGAAATCCCTTATGTATCGATTGGGATCATGTGGATCAATGGAGACAATTTCCTCAAACAGAGGAAGTAAGTTATCAAGAACATGCAATTTTGCTTTCTTCTGAACAAGAACAAGGAAAAGATGTGATTGATGCAAAGAAAAGAGAATTGGAAAATATGGAAATTCATGAAATATATGAATGTGTGCCTGATAAAGGGCAAAAATGTATATCAACAAGGTGGGTGATAACAGAAAAATTTGTGAAGGACAAAAAGATAATGAAGGCTCGTCTTGTTGCACGTGGTTATGAAGAAGATTCTCATAACCTAAAAACAGATTTTCCAATGTGCAGCCGTGAGGCTATGCGTCTCGTATTGTTAACGGTTATGGCGGTTCATGGGTGTACGGTTGCAGGCAACAAGTGACCAAGATTAACAAGGGCTGTTGTCACTCACAACCAGCAGAGGCAAACTATGAGTCGCAAAGATTCCCCTCAACTTCTCAATGGTAGCTACAGCAGTGGATGTCTTCATTATGCAAACCTCCATCCATTTGGAGTAGGCATCAACCACTATTAAGAACATGTGTTCAAAAACTGGACCAGCATAGTCTATGTGAATTCTTTCCCAGGGCTGACTTGGATATTCCCAACAATGAATCGGAGTTCTGTTGGGCTGTTTCTGATTTAACACACAACTTTCACACCCCTTGGCGGTCCACTCAATATCTTCATCCAGTTTTGGCCACCATACATAGCTTCTAGCTAATGCTTTCATCCTCACAATGCCTACATGAGTCTGGTGTAATTGCTGCAGAACTTTTCCTCTCAACTTAGGAGGAATAATAATCCTGCTTCTCCACAGTAACACGCCATCTTCACAGGTCAGTTCTTCCCGTTTATTAAAATAGGGCTTTAACTGTTCACTCCAACTGACCCCATTCCAGCCATTCATGGTGAATTTGTATACCCGACTCAAGATCGGATCTTTCCTAGTCTCTGCTCTCACAGCTCCAACCTTCACTGGAGCTTCCACAAGGTACATCATAAATATTTCATTAGTGGATTTAGATATATCTTTTTCCTGAGCCTCCAGTGGAAGACTACTCAAACAGTCCACATTACTATTGAGGGCTCCAGTTCGATATTCTAGTTTGTAATTATAGGCAGCCAAGAATAGGGCCCAACGCTGAACCCGGGCAGCTGCCATAGCAGGAATTGGCTTGTTCTCTGCAAATAGACCCAACAACGGTTTGTGATCGGTGAACATCGTGAAGGGGTTTCCAAACAGATATTGATGTAACCTCTTCACTGCAAAAACCAGAGCAAGCCCTTCCTTTTCAATGTGTGCATAATTCTGTTCAGCATCTGAGAGCGTTCGGGAGATGTAACATACTGGCTTTTCACTGCCATCTTCCATCCTATGAGCCAACACAGCTCCCAAGCCATAAGGAGAAGCATCCACTTGTACAAGTGTGGGCTTAGATGGGTCAAAATGAATCAGAAAGGGTGCTGTACACAGCATTTTCTTTGTCTCTTCAAAAGCTTTTTGTTGTTCCAAACTGTGCCTTTCCTCATTAGACTGTGCAGTGGTTCAAGTCGTGTGGACAAATTTGGTAAATGGCTGCGATAATAATTTACTGCCCCAAGATAGGCTTTCAACTCTGTAACATTCCTGGGTGTGGGGGCTCTTGCCATCGCAGCCACTTTCTCTGGTAGAGGAGCTGTACCATCCTTGCTAACCTCGAACCCTAGATAGGTTATTTCCTCAAGAAGGAATTCGCACTTGCTTCTTTTCAATTTGAGCCCAGCTATGTAATACTCTCTCTAGGTTCTTTAAGTGGCTGTCATCATCGGGACCTGAAATTAGTATATCGTCCACTCGTACCTTGCAGAAAGAAACATCTTTCAATCGTTTGTCCATCTCCTGTTGAAAAATGCCTGTAGCACTGTGCACTCTGAACTGTAACCTTGTGGGTTGGTACAAACCCATATGTGTGTTTACAGGTAACAATTCCTGGGTAGGTTCCTCCAATTTCAGCTGCTGAATCCAGTTTGCTGAATTTTTCACCTCCTCTCAGTGTGGCAAATATATCTTCGGTTCGAGGAATAGGGTAGCTGACACATGGAGCTGCTGCATTGATGGTTTGCTTATAGTCCCCACATATTCGGATCCCCCCATTGTTACTTTTAACAACAGGCACTATGGGTGCAGCCCATCTAGAATATTCTACTCTTTTGTAAATGCCTTGGTTTTCTAGGCGGTCTAACTCCTTCTCCACCCCTTCTCTCAAAGCATAAGGTACAGGCCTGGCTCGACAAAATTTGGGCTTGGCTTCTTTATCAATGGGTATATTCACTTGAAAGTCTTTCAGGCATCCCATTTCTCCATTAAATAAGGCATCATATTTTGTAAGTATTTTTTTAAACCTCGATGGGTTCTCCCTTGTTAAACAAAACAACCTTTCCCAGTCCAGCTTTAACTTCTTCATCCAATCTCTACTCAGTAGAGTTGGTACCTCTCCTTTCACAACCAGTAGTGGTAAACAGTTCACTTGTCCTTCATGTAATACCTCTACAACTGTTGTCCCCTGAGGTTTTACTATTTCACCAGTATACATCGTCAGTTTTACTGTGCTTTTTTTAAAATCCTGAATCCTACCCAGCTCTTTAAATTTTTTTAGACTAATGACCGAACAAGATGCTCCTGTACCTACCTCCACGACCACTTTTTTTTTGTTTAACAACAGCTCCACCTTTACCGGTGGTGTTTGCAAGTTAGAAACATTGTATAAATTCAATTCTTCTTGCCGAACCTCCCTCTCATCCAGATTTAACCTTTCCATAGTGAATCCTTTTTCAACTGTCTGGTTTTCATCCACCACATTCATTGCATCGCTTTTTCTAGTTATTTAAAAAAAATTACCTTGTTGCTGCCTGCACTTTCTGCGGATGTGTCCTGTCTTATGACATCTGTAACATTCACTATTTTTAAATGTACATGTATCTGCCGTGTGTATGGTACTACCACATCTGTAACACTCCCGTCTCAAGGGTAATTTGTGTATTGGATTTTCATAATCGGGAAATGTTTCCTGCATTGATATAGAATATTTCCGGGCTGATTCGATTGACACTGCTATTTCAATAGCTTGATTCAACGTTAGATCCCTTTCAGTTAGTAGGCGTTCCTGGATTTTCACATCTTTAATTCCAGAGACTAAGCGGTCCCGTATATATTCACCCACCCTCTTTTCAAAATTGCAATGTTCGGACATTTTCCTTAATGCAGCCACATAGTCACTTATAGACTCTTCCTCCCTTTTGCCTCCGTGTTGAACAAGAATCTTTCATGAATCACATTAGGTGCTGGTTTAATATGTCTCTGCATCAGCCCAACTAGTTCATCAAACGTTTTCTTTTCCGGACGATTATCTGCTAAACCTCTTAACACAGCATAGTGTTTTGCACCAATAACCGATAATAAAATCGCCTTTTTCTTCCCTTCACTCTCAATATCATTGGCTAGGAAAAAAAAACTCCACACGTTCAATGTAGTTAACCCAGGACTCCTCAACATCGTTCCATTCCCGTAAAGTGCCCATCAACGCCATTTTTTAAATTTATTTTTATTTTTTTATGCTTCTGGGAACTCCGAACACATCCAATGAGTGTGTTTACTTTTTTTTTTTTCTTAAAAACTTCCAGCACATGTTGATGTTAATCTTCCAAATCCCTTCCTCGCATATTCTTCTACTACCTCGTCGCCAATTGTTAAGTCTGCACCTTTCACTAAGTGTAAAGACTGAAGCAAGTCCAGACCTGTTAAAGTCTCTTCTTTTTATAATCAAAACAACAACAACAATTACAACAAAGGCGCTCTCTGGGCCAATCAAAAACTTCACCCAATGGCTGTAACTTGATACATTACACTAAGGAAATCACCCCCGACGTAAGTGGATCATTATACGTCGATGACCTAACCATAAGCTATCGATCCACATATATCCACTTGATAGAAAGAAAACTGCAAAACAGCATAAACAAAATCTATAACTGGGCAACTAAAAACGGTTTTAAAATTTCAAAAACCAAAACCAAATGCATCCATTTTTGTAACAAACACAAACTACATAATGATCCCAACCTACAACTTGAAGGGGGAAACATCCCACTCGTAACTGAATACAAATTCCTAGGAATAATCTTTGACAAAAAACTGAACTTCATCCCACACATCAACTACATCAAAGAGAAAGGCTATAAAGCACTACAACTACTACGAGTCATAGCCCACAACGATTGGGGAGCTGATAAAGACACCCTTACGAAACTCTACAGATCCCTAGTCAGATAAAAACTAGATAATGGATGCTTTATCTATCAATCCACCCGAAAATCCTATCAAAAAATGTTAAACCCCATCTATCATACTGGCCTAAGACTAGCCCTGGGAGCCTACAAAACAACCCCAGTAGAAAGCCTATATTCAGCACTTATATTCAGAACCCCCTCCAAAACTCAGAAACAACAACTTAGCTCTTAAGTACTACATTAAAATAATAGCAAATCCCAACAACCCCACATACAGCAGTATCACTGATCCCAAACACAAAGCCTCTTTTGAACAGAAAGAAAACGCAATCAAACCCTTTGGTCTTAGAATGATCCCCATAGTCAACAATGCCAAAGTACTCCAACCCACAATCCCACCATGTGAAATCATAACACCCAAAATTGACTTAAGCTTGAGTAAATACGGAAAAAAAAACATCCAATAATATTGCAAGATAACCTCAACAAAATCAAGGAAATATATCCAAACCATATACATATGTATACAGATGGTTCCAAACAAAATAATGCAACAGCCAATGCAGCAATACTCAACAAATCCATAAAAAAGCAAGCAAACCTCCCAAAAGAAACTTCAATCTACAGTGCAGAAATATATGCACTAACCTTAGCACCCAATCTCGTCTCCAACAATGAAAATTCCAAGTATATAATCTTTTCGGACTCTCTATCAGCTCTAATATCTATTAAAAATAAAAAGACAGAAAATCCTCTAATTGCAATTCTGCTCAACAAATTAACACAACTAAACAGCCAAAAAGAAATTATTTTCTGCTGGATACCAAGCCACACAGGTATCAGAGGAAATGAATTAGCGGATTTGGCAGCAAAAACGGCACTAAACCTCCCAACTGATCTAAACTTTAAGATGCCCTACTCAGACCTTTATAGATAGATCAATACATACACAATGGAAAAATGGCAAACCTACTGGAATAATTTTCCAAACCACAAATTACACGCAATAATGCCAAATCTAAAAAGGCAAAAACAAAACACCAAACTTAACAGAAAAGAAGAGGTCACTTTAACAAGAATAAAAATGGAGCATACACTTTTCACCCAATCATATCTCTTGAGGAAGGAAAGCCAACCCTTCTGCATACCATGCATAACCCCACTCACAATCAAACACATTTTAATCGACTGCATCGATTTTACAACAATAAGAAATAACTACTATAAAAAAAAAATATTAAAGATCTTTTTGAAAAAAACAATTCCCACATACTTCATACTTCATACTTCAAAAAATCGGAATCTACCAAAGAATAAAAATAAAACAAAAAAACTTTACATATATATAAATTAAAATAAAAAGGGGAAACCCCCCAATTTCCATAAATATTCGGCATAAAATAACTAAGTTTTGACACGCTGTTAAAACTAAAAAAATATAAATGTATTAAAGTAAACAAAGCTTTTTAAAGCATATTACCAATTAAAAAAATGAAATCGTCCTACCCATAAAATACCATTCAACAACTTGATTCGGCATTAAATGACCCAAAGATGGTTGATATGCCGGACCCCCCCCCCCAAAAAAAAACAACTTTAATTCAAGCCTATCTTATAAATAGATCTTTCAAAGCATGAATTACACCATAAGCAATGATTAAAAATAAATAAGTAAATGGGTAAACATTATCAATAGCGTTGGAAATTATTTTAATAGTCCCAAACAATTTATTTAGGTTTAATTATGTACTGTATGTAGTTTTATTTTGCAATGATATGATTCTAGGCATGTAAATAGGAACACCTCACATACAGCAAGAGAGAAGGGGGTGATGCAGCAGCCAAGCAAAAATATGCGACCGTTGGGTAGATATTTTGCTAGTCTATTATATAAAGGAGGGTTGTCTTTGTGTGTGTATGTGTGTTTGTATGTCTGCAAAAGGCTTGAAAGACCCCGTAAAGTTTTCTGAATCGTTCATTTTTCGGACGAGAAATATCGAAAGATTGGAAACAAACATTGATTTCTTCATATAGAATGGACCCTAAACGTGTGACGAGGGTCCTTAAATTTGTTCGCCTTTTAGCAGATCGTACGATTAGCGTATGCCCAACATGCCAGATACAGCCCGGATTCAAACAGCGTTTAAGTGACCTATTTTTAATCAGTTTTAATACTCTCTTCATTTGGTGTATTGAGTAACGACGAAGGACCAAAACCTAGAGGTTAATAGTTCAATCCCCACCAACTCCCCAAATTTTTTTTTAACATTGACCTAAATATATATATATGGGGGGGGGCGATGGTGAGGGGGAACGACCAGAGAAAATAGAGTTACACTTTTGTCCAAGGCAACGGGGAGAGAGGGTGAGGGGAGGGGGATGAAGGGGCGAGCGATAAGACAGTGGGGCGAGGGAAAGGGGGGAGACAGCGGTAAGAGGGGCGAGGATTAGGTTCGACCAGGGATGATGGGGCAATCGAGGAAGAGACAGCTTTTGCCCAGGGCAACCGGGGATGAGAGAGATTGTTACACTTTTGCCTGCAGAGAGGGAGGGGAAAACAGGGGGAGGGGGGGGAGTCCCGGGCAACGCCAGATACCCCTGCTAGTCTATTATATAAAGGGCAGTTATCTGTATGTTTGTATGTCTGCAAAAGGCTCCCGACACACTCGACAGACACCCGTGAAGTTAACATTTTCTGAATCGGCCATCTTTCGGATGAGAAATATCGAAAAATTAGAACAAAAACATTGATTTCTCTGTGCTGAACTGACACGGAACTTCTCAGAGGGAGGTACCAAATTTCTTTGTTTTCCTGTCATCTGTATGGTGTGTGCATGTGCGGTTAGCCAAAACAAAGCCCAGATTCAAACGGTGTTCAAGTGACCTATTTTTTGTTGGATGTAATACGCTGTTCGCTTCATGCTGCGGGTATCGAGAAACAACCAACACCTAGAGGTTGACGGTTTTATTCCCACCGACTCCCAAGGATTTTTTATTTAAATATACGTTGAAGGAGGGGACGACCGGGCAGGACAGAGATAGTACTTTTAATGATAGAAATATGTTACACTTTTGCCCTGGGGGGAGCGGCCACCAGGAAAGAGAGAGATTGTTACACTTTTGCCTGCGGGGGTGGGGGGGGGGAGAGAAGAGCCCCAGGCAATGCAGGGTACCCCGGCTAGTTTGTGTGTTTTTATGTCTGCAAAAGGCTTCCAAGATATGCGACAAACACCCATAAAGTTTATATTTTCTGAAACAATGTCGCCTCGATAATAAACTAACCACCTCTGGAAGGGTTAAGGTACAAGCCTGGGTGGGTGCACCTCCTAGAACTGCAGACCCATTGGCATTCCCCTGTTGGGGCGCCTTAGGCGATTAGCAATAAACTAACCACCATCTTTTTTCTTTTTCACTGGTAGGGGCGCGTAAGGTGAATAAAGTAAAGACTGGGAGTGTCGGCATTCGGCAGATGGGGCGCCTCAGGCGATTATAGTAAAGACTGAGAGAGTGTCGACTTTGCCAGTAAGGGCACCTCAACCGAATAAGATAAAGACTGGGAGAGTGTCACCATTTGTCCGTAAGGTCAAGCCTTGGAGCGATCTCAAAGGGTGAGGAAGGTGTCAATGATATTGTGATTTTTGGTTACAGAGTGTAGCATCAGAACAGATACTACAGTTTGATCCTAGGCTGATTGATTTAGACAAATAAAAATAGTTAACAATTCTATTTGGCTTAGGCATGACACCCTATTTTTGGGAGGATGGGGTAATTCTTGACAACATAAACTTTTGCCTACCCTACGCTAGACGCTATCACCATAATACTGCATTCACTCCATGGCTTAAATCCTACTTAAAATATCGCCAATGATTTCAACGAGTTTTTATTTACAATAATAAATGATTTCAATGAGTTTTTATTTACAATAATAAATGATTTCAATGAGTTTTTATTTACAATAATAAATATACATGAGTGATGCTGGGGAGTGGGACAATCTACAAACACTCAAAAAGAATGAAAAATAAAATGCTTAATGGGGCAGGTTAGTAAGGCCCTCCCAACCCTCTGCTAAGTGTCAGACCGCCCACTGTTTTTCGGGTCAACCCAAAAACAAGCAGGTCAGTCTTTAAATGGGAGTGGGAGCTAAGAGGGGGATCAAAAATAAAACAGATCAATGATGGAATATGGGAATGAATGGTGTCCTCCAAGATAAAAACGGCATTTACAGCTGGCCAAGGACAAAATAAATATGGGTAGTGGGTATCTTTGGCGGCTCTTAATTACCAAAAAATAAAACAGAATCAAGACTCATTTATTCCATTAGCTATGAGTCTTTTTAAAAAAAACAATTCTAAGGGATGGGTTCCATAGAACCCAGGACCGCGCGTGCCATGCTTAGGCAGGGAACACATACTCGTATCTGGCAAACCGGTGTTAATCAAAAGAAAAATCCTATATTATATTTTACGCCTGATGTTTTTTTTTCCACAAATACTAATTTCTTTCCACTAATTTGTTTAATGGTAAAATAGAAGCTATCCACTTGGTCAGTGTCGCTCTATCTGACATCATAAATTGTAAACTGGTGTTAATCAAAACAAAAATCCTACATTATATTTTAGGCCGGATGTTTTTTTTTTCATTCATTTTTAAAATTTATTTTTCATACTTTTTTTTCTTTCATTTTTTTTCATTCAATTTTCAGTCACTTTTTCATTCATTTTTTCCTTCAATTTCAAGCATTCATTTTTTTCATTCACTTATTTTCATTAGTTTTTCATTTACTTTTTTTCATTCATTCATCTTTTGACATTTTTGACATTCATTAATTTTTATTCATTTTTTTTCATTCAGTAAAATTCAGTTCTAAGTAACAGTCATCTGAAGGTTGAAGGTTCAATCCTCAGTGTGAGCGATACGAAGAATTGCGAATTACTGAAGACTTCTCCCAAGTCATGGCAGATGGAACGAGAGCATGCTACCCCTGTGGATTTAAAGGGTTCTGTTCGAAATTCCGTCCAGATTCCCGAGTTCGACAGAAAGATTCCAGAATTCGATAAGGTATACCTGAAGAAGGTCGGAGGTTACATCGGCCAAAACGTTGTGATAAAAACACCCAAGATGAGAACAGTAGTCTGAATATACCAAATTCTACAAGTTACACATGCTATTTAATTTCTATTTTTTTTTTTTATGGCCCCAGGCAACGCCGGGTAGACCTGCTAGTATTGAATAAATAATTAAATACATAGATAAATAAATGTAAAGCCCATAGTAAATAGTTATAAACTAATTTTTTATAACTTTTTTCATTAACCTTTACTTGTGTATACACAAGTAAATGTTAATGGAAAACTTAGAAGTTTTGAGTCTTCAATGCTGTGTTGTATTCTGTTATGTGACTTGCTTTATACATATGTTTTTTATAATTATGGTTACCCTTATTATTATAAATATTAATTATAATTACACTTTATACATATGTTTTTTATAATTATGGTTACACTTTATTATTATAAATATTAATTATAATTACACTTTATACATATGTTTTTTATAATTATGGTTACACTTTATTATTATAAATATTAATTATAATTACACTTTATACATATGTTTTTTATAATTATGGTTATAGAACCATAATTATAAAAAAACATATGTATAAAGTGGTTATGGTATTTTGATGCAATTTTTTATGTTATTTTATTTTGCAGATTTTTGTATGTGTCGATGTGGTCCCTCTGATGTATGTTTTTGTAACTATATGATTATTTGAATTGTGGTTCTTGACAGTAAAATTTAATTGTGATCGGCTGGTTTAAATAATGAATATTAGTTAATGAATGAAATAGATACGTTTGATAGATACCATCCTAAATTTCTTATTAAATACAGTTAATAGAAATTAAATAAATAAAATCCCAGTTAACTGCAATTAATGGATAAATATAATATAATGAGGAGGTAATTAAATTGATTGTATCGTGACTGTGTTGTACATAGGTGGAAGAAAAGTTCTGTCTGATTTTTGTGGACGGTTTTAAATGCTGAAATATTTGTTATTATATCATCTAAGTGAGTGTGTGTTGAATTGTATGGGAGTGTAATAATCGTTGTTGATAGATACGTAGTTCTAAGTATGTTCGTCTGTAAATTGTGTGTATATGATATAGTGAGTTTATGAGATAGTCAGTGATGTATGTGTATGTTTGCATGTTAATATTCTCAATACGTTTGATTTGTAGGTTAACCATGTCATGTGTTTGATGTGTGTATGCAAGAATTTTAAGTTGTGATATATGGGTGCGCTTCTTTGCATGCATATCATGGTTTGTAAGTATAAATTTATATTCTCTTATGCATGTGTGTTGCTATCATCTATGTGACCGCTCTGTTGTATGCGATTTATAATAGTACAGAGGGGGAAGGGGAGTCTTAAATTTGGCTAGTTGTGGTTAAAGAAAAAAATGATATTTTCCTTTACACTTCTCTCCCTTCCCACTGTTATGACTTTCAGCCAAGTAAATGTTTTTGCAGGTCGGATAGATACTTCTGCTGATTATAAGTCTTTCATCTGTCTGAATTTCGTTTGGGTGTGGAACAATTTAGTTTCAGTATGAACTTGTGGTCCTGACACAGTAGTATCAAAACATGAATTTATAAAGCTCTATCTTGTATTGAGCACTTTATAAAAAATATTGGTTTTAAGTTCATTTTGTCAATACAGTTTAACATGTTCAATTATATATATATATATATATATATATATATATATATATATATATATATATATATATATATATATAATAAAGTAAAATCGTTTTTTCACCTATTTTATCAGACATTATAGCTCTGTAAACACAAGTGATATATAGAATTCCGCTATGGTAACACTTTATGCAAAATATTGATGCATGTTTTCGAAAAATATGCTTCCATTTCGTTCACTTTTAGTAATTTCTACATTTTTCCGGCTTGCCTGCCACTCCTAAAATAGTCATGCATACAGGGAGTTGGAGTAGTTTTGTATGTATTAATTTATTATTATTATCATCATCATCATAACGGGACAACATAAGAGTGTAAAGTTGTTTATCTCGGGCAACGCCACATCTAAAAACACCTTCTGTCTCTATTGTATGGCGCACTTTTGCCATAAGATCTGTTTTAATTAATTATTATTATTATTATTATTATTATTATTATTATTATTATTATTATTATTATTCCTGGACAACACTGAATACGTTTTCTTGTATACAATATTATAAAATAACAGTGTAAAGTTGTCTATCCTGGGCAACGCCGCATTTAAACACACCTGCTGTATCTATTGTATCAAGGACTTTTCCTATAAGATATGTATGTATGTGTAAAATAATAATTCACATGCCTTGTTACTGCGCAAAAGACATTTAAGGGGTCAGGGAGAAGTGAGGTCATGACCTATCAACAATTGACAAGCTGAGTACAGAACAAATCATCAATTGAACTCAAAGTAAACAGCCAAATACGGATTCTTTGAAGGAGTGCAACAAATGTCTATAAACGCGGGTTGATGAGTTAGTCAGATCTAATAAAACGACTGACCTTTAGCGGACAAGTGGTAAAAGTCAGTCAAGAAATTTCAAAGGCAGAGTTAACAAAAATAAACAGAAAAACTTAAGATCAAAATTAATAGAAAACTGCGTAGTTAAAAACCTAAGTAAAACTGTATTATGCAGTCATAATAGAATTTCAGATTGAAAGAAAAAATGAATGCATGAGGGAAGTTGACAGCCAGTCACCAGTGAGAGAGAAAGGGGTGCGACACTGGCTGACACGAGAACGATTGGGGGACAGAATCGGGTAGGATTTTATATATGTCCTGATGGGGGCGATTAAGGCAGTTTTACTTGGAATCTCAGTGAGTGAGTTATTCCATAGAGAATATCCACACGGCGACTCGGCAGGTTTTCTTGGAATCAAGTTGTGAACTCTAAAATTGTTTCACCAACGAAGATCGTTGATCATTGGGGTTTTTTCTCTATGACTTTCAGTGTAGAATTACTACACAACCCTTTCAAAAAAAGTTAATGAAATCTCGCTGACTGATGGTCCAGGGGAGATTATTCTACTCGCCGAATAAAAAGATACATTTTCACCAGACAAAAGACTTTTGCCAAAACCAACAGAAACAAGTACTCAACCTTTTTGCAAGTGTACGTGTCCAATCTAAGGGACCTTTTCGAGAAATGACATCGAAGCAAAGAATGTATAAAGAGACATTTTTTGTAAAAGAAACATGAATTTCGTCATCTTGATTTTTTGTAATCTGCTCCTGTTTTCACATTTCCCAAGCGACAGGGTATCATAACAACTATGCAAATTGGTAGCCTTGACTTTCTATTTCCACAAGAAATAGTGTGATATTGAACCAGGGACCACAGGCGGACAATGTGAGAGGGGTTCCGAGAAGTAGTTGTTGATTGTGAGTTATTTCCCCATTAACAGTTTTAAGTGATCTCCCTTGATACTCGGGAGTATAAGAGACTGCTTTGGAAGAGAGGAGGGTTCTTCAGTCTTGAAGTACTTCATAGATGAACCAGACCGTGGAGAGCTTTGACAAATGGTAGCAGAAGTGTAAACCAGTGTGGGATATTTAATATTGTTTTGTGTTCTACACATTGCCACATATACTGTGTTAAAGAAGAAAAAAAATCAGGACGAATCAAGCTTTAAAATCGCCACCAGCCTTGGAAAACGAAGATTGCTATGTGGAATGAAAGAATGATTTAACAATATGGCAAATGTATACGGACCTAAATAAATGCAAGCAAGGGCCAGCAGTATTTCTCAGTTTAACTGGAAGAGCAAGAGATTTACAACCTCGAGATGTAGGTCAGGAAAACGGTGTCCAGAAAATAGCAAACAAACTGGACACATTGATTTTAAAAGATGAGAACACCCGGGCTTATTAGCCTTTAAGGCATTTTATGACTACAGGCGTCCTTCCGGTGTAAGTATTACTGACTTTTTGAGACAATTTGAATACCTCTATCACAAACTGGGTAATTTAAAAGTGAAACTGCCGAAAGGCGTATATGCATTTTTTTTTTCTATTAATTGCAGCAAATGTCTCTGACGAAAACGATCGACTGGCTCATGCTACATGTGGGTCTATGATGTATGATGATATGAAATGTACGATACTAAAGATTTTTGGAGATCCTGTCGCAATGAATGGCCAGATGCGAGCACTAGGTGTAAAATTTGAACCGGTTTTTATAACTAAAACCAAGAATACATTTCAACAAAGAGGTTGGCGTTGACGAGTAAATTATAGAGGTGATCTGAAATATCAAAACAGAACTTATGAATCCAGTATAGATTCAAATCCAATAAGCAAAGATGGACAAATTATGAGATGCTTTAATTGTGACTCTACTAAACACTTTTCAAGAGATTGTAGACATCATCAGGAAAGTAGAAAAAACATACAAGAGATTCACATAACTTTATTTAACACAGAACTCCATGCTTCTGGGTTGGTTAAGGTGTGTTTAGGAATGTGCATATTAGATAGTGCATGCACGAAAACTGTCACCGGAAAAACTTGGCTGGACGTTTTTATTGATGCTCTTTCTGATCAAGACAAATACTTAGTTGAATATTCTTTTACTAATACACCGTTCAAGTTTGGAGATGGAGTTGCGGTTACTGTAACTAGGAAAGTAAAATTTCCAGCAGTTATTGGCAGAAAAAAAAGTAATGATTGAGTCCTGTATAGTGAATAATGAAATTCCATTGCTGTTGAGTAAAACCTCCAAAGCTGGAATTATTTTAAATTTTGTGAATGATACAGCAAATATTCTTGGTGAAGCGATAGATTTGGTTTGCACCTCATCAGGCCACTACTGTATTCCACTTACAAATTTATTATTTAACAAGCGAGGTGAATTGAGAATGTCTGTGGTGTTGCACATCACTTATGTAAAAAACTTAACACTGGAAGAAAAAGAAAAAGAAAACTAATGAAGTTTCACAGACAATTTTCACATGTCTCAAAAGAAAAGTTGTGTAAACTTGTTAGGGGAAGTAAGGATTTTTGTGATGCTGAATTCCTTAAGGTAATTGTGATTCATGTGAAGTATGCATGAAATATAAATGTGTACCATTGCGTTCAGTGGTATCTATGCCCATGGCTGATAAATTCAACCAAGTTGTGTGTATGGACTTAAAGGAATATATTCACAATAAAACTTGGACTCAGCATATGATTGATTCTGCCACAAGATATTCTGCACCCTGCTTAGTGTTTTCTAAACAACAAGATGAAATTGTGCAAAACATTTACCAAATGTGGATATCTTATTTTGGTGCACCTAAGAAGTTCTTAAGTGATAATGGAGGGGAATTTTCAAATGAAAAATATAGAGAGATGAACGAAAAATTAAATATAGAAACTGCAACAACACCAGGTGAATCACCATTTAGCAACATGATTGTGGAACGGCATAATCAGATATTGGCAGAGGCATTTTACAAAACTATTGCAGAGGTGAAATGTGAACCAAAAATTACACTTGCGTGGGCAGTAAGTGGCAAGAACACTTTACAAAATAATGGCGGTTTTAGTTCAAACCAATTAGTATTTGAGTTAACCCTAACCTTCCGTCAATCTTAGAGGATGAACTTCCAGCTATGGAGAGTTCATCTAGTGATATTATATGTCAGAACATGGAAGCTTTACACAGTGCCAGATAAAACTATATTGCAGCTGAGCCAAGTGAAAAAATCAGAAGAGCACTCAGACATAAGGTTCGTACTTATTCAGATGTGGTGTATGATAATGGTGATAAAGTTTATTATTGCAGGAAAAAATTGAAAGTGGTGCTTGGGAAAGATGGACAAACTGTATTGGTATGCCATGGAGGAGCTTATTATCGTGTTCATCCATGCCAATTAATGAAAGTAAAGGATAGTAGTAATATGTATCAGCCCGAAAAGAGATCAGAATTTAAGACTGCAGACGAAGAACCATCTATAAATATTCTTGAGGTGGACGAGGAGGATGATAGTCATAAATATTCTACACCAGATGAAACTGATTTCCAGAAGGAAAATACGTCTGATGGTAATGTAAATAATATATTAAAACCAATACAAAGTTTTTTTATTGTGTACAAAATGAGGAATGAAGAGGAGTGGAAGCAACCAAAAGTATTAAGCATACAGCCCAAACAAAGTGGAAAATACAAGGAATGGGTGAATGTACATATGGAGGGAGATGAAGAACCTATATGTGTTAATTGGAATCATATTGATGATTTGAAGGAACTATCTTATCCGGAAAATACTGTACTGCTTACCGCAGATCAAGAAATGTCTCAGGATGTTGTTGATGCTAATGAGAGAGAGTTGAATAACTTGATTAATAATGAAGTATTTGAAGTAGTTCACTTTGAAAAACAGGCTACACTATCCTCTCGTTAGATAGTAACTGAAAAATATATAGACGGTGAAAAGAAAACTAAAGCAAGATTAGTGTTCCGTGGCTTTGAAGAGGAAACTAGCAATCTTAGGAAAGATTCTCCCACCTGCAGTAGAGAGTGTCTACTCTTGGTATTTTTTACAGCAGCCTTCATGTCGTGGAGGTTGCAATCTATTGATATAACAGCAGCATTTCTACAAGGGGATATTTTGACAAGAGAGGTATTTCTGCGTCCATCTCGTGAGGTCTGTCCAAAAACTCTACGGATTGAATGATGCACCCAGATCTTGGTATAAAAGAATTAAAGAAGTATTCTTACAGCTGTGAGGTACAATTAGTTTGTATGACAGTGCCTTATTCAGGTGGTATAAAAGTGGATCACTTATAGGAATTTTGGTTAGTCATGTGGATGATTTTGCCTTCTGTGGTAATGCCTTTTTTTAAGAACAGATTATAGGAAAACTAAATAGAATATTTAAGGTCAGCACGTATGAAGATGGATCATTTAAGTTGTACAAGGATGACAGATGAATTGACTGCAGAAGAAAAAGCTGACTTAAAACACTTAAGTGGATAAATGATGTGGGTTGCTTCACAAACAAGACCAAATCTAAGTTATGAAATGTGTGTTATGAGCAATACAGGAAAACATCGAACTGTGTAAATGCTACAAGAGGCAAACAAGGCGCTAACTAAATTGAAGGCGAGGAAAACTGTGCTAAAATTTCTTAATTTAGGTAATCCAAAAAACATGAGAGTCTTGGCATATTCGGATGCTATATATGCTAACCTGAAAGATGGATCATCTCAAGGTGGTATCATTGTTTTCATTCAAGGCGAGAACAAGAAGGTGGCACCTATTAGCTGGCAATCTAAAAAGTTGAATGGAGTAACAAAAAGTCCATTAGCGTCTGAAACTTTGGCATTAAGTGAGGCAGCAGATGCAGGATTCTTGGTCTCTTCTTTCGTGCAAGAAACCTTTGGCATGGCTGTATTGCCATCAGAACAATACTATACATACAATAGATTACTGACTAGTGATTTGGGCACTACAAACATTGTGAACATGGTAAAACTGAGAAAGATGGTGTCGGAAGGGGAAATCAAGGTATTTTGGATAGATGGGAGAATGCAATTGGTGGATTCATTAACAAAAAGAGGCGAAATTAGGGAGGCGGCAGCCTCTGTGGCGAGCTCGTGGAGAAGGAGGACATTTAAAAAAAATATCCACCCCTTATTGAGGAAAGAGGATGGTGGACTCGGGACCTGGTTGGAAGGAATGAATAGATATTTTAGATTAGTGGGAACGAATGAGGATGCAAAGTGTCGCATGGCACTGGTAACGACAAGGGGCTCGGTGGAAGCCTACATAGATAGATTAATGACACAAAATCCATAGCTTACCTGGAATAACTTAAAGGAGGCATTGAGGGAGTATTACGGTTTCACAGATAACTCTCAGGCGGCGGTCACAGAGCTGGCTGGTATCAGACAGGGAAGAATGGAGAGATTACAGGATTATATACAGAGAATAATTAAATTAATAGTTGGAGCTGAGCAAGGGAACACTGTAGTAAGGCAACAAGTAGTGGGTTTTTTTTATAGAAGGGCTAAGGGATTCAGAGATAAAAATAGTGGTGTTAAGGGATGAACCACAATCTGTGGAGGCAGTGTATCAGAAAGTTCTCGCAGAAATGAAGTGGAAGATCCAGCTTAAACTAAATCTCGAGTGTGAACATGAACCGATGGAGATTTGCCATGCTAGGAAGAAGGTCCAGATAGACACAGTTGTTCCGTATAGCAATAGGGGACATGGTAAAGGTGCGGGGTGTAGATCTGTATACAAAGGCAGACCACCAGGGGAAAATCAAATGTTGGCGATGTCGTAGGGAACGCCACATACAACAATTTTGTTTTGTACGGTTGCCGGGAAATGGTGGACGTCTGTTCACAAGGGGTCCAATGAACAGATGAAGAAGAAACCGACTGTTTTAATAGGTAGTATGGGCTCACCAAATTCTGTGTTGATAAGAATAGGGAAAATAGGTATAGGACCTTAGTTATCAATAGGGGAGTATATAAAACGTTACACCCAAAACCTAAATTATTAAAATAAATTTCGGATATAGCATTAACTTAACTAGAATGTATGCACGGTTCGTGTGGAGCGAGACATGTCAGACAGCATTTGATATGTTAAAGAAGAAACTGTTGGAGCTAGTAGTGTTAGCATACCTGGATCCAAATAAAGAGTATAGGCTGTATATGGATGCGTCGGAGCGATCCATAGGTGCGTGTCTGACACAACAGGTATACGACAGGACCCATAGGAAAGAAATAGAGAAGCCAACTTATTTTCTGTCTCACAAGTTAAGTGAGACTCAGAGGAGGTGGTCCACAATAGAGAGACAGGCTAATGCCATTCATTATTCATTAGGGAAATTGAATCATTATTTACATGGAGCAACCTTTATCATCCTCACGGATCATAAACTTTTAGACTACTTGTTGAAGTCCCTCATGCAGAACAAAAAAATACAGATGTAGGCCCTGGGGATAGCCGGGTACAACTGCACGATAGAACATCTGAAGAGTAAGGACAATGTATGTGCTGACCTGTTGTCACAAGCAGTGGGAACACCTGTAAGCAACAAAGAGAAAAGAGTAGATATCGATGACAGAAATTATAAGGTTGCTGCGATAAACTCTAATGGTTTCGAACTAAGGGTGTTTGCATCATACTCGAATGATGATAGTCCTTTAGAGACACACGAACGTCCGGGATTGGAAGGAGTAGATTTGATTATGGAGCAAGAGTTAGACCCCGTCGTAAATTAAAAAGAAGTATTAAAGATGGCAGCACCATCAAGTTAGAACAAAAACAGTTCATAATAATGGATGAAGTAGTATATTATTTGTGTCAGCCAGATGATAAGCCCCTCATCAGATTGTATGCCCCCATCTGTGTAATACCATGACGACAATGGTCACATGGAGGTAGAGAAAACATTTAAGACAATTAGGCAGAAGTATTTTTAGCCGGGATTGATTAGGGAGATAGCAACATTCGTAGATAAGTGTATTTCGTGCAAGACTAGAAATCTAAGGAGACAACAACCCCGAACTCAGGAATATGATACCCCTATCTTTTTCCTTTGAGAAATGGGCCCTAGACATCACAGGATCGTATCCTACTTCGAATTCTAATAACAAATATATTGTGACATTTATCGGTATGTACAGTGGTTAGCCAGAGGCATTTTCAGTGCCTAATAAGAAGACAGTGGCACATCTTTTAATTGAGGAGATTTTCCCTAGGTTCGGGGCACCTCTTCAGCTGATGACCAATAATGGTCCAGAGAATATAAACCAGACGATGAAAGATACATTGAAGGGATTGAACGTACATCATGTGACCACCTCGTATTATCACCTTTAAAGTAACCGCAAAATCGAACGCCTACTACGGACGATGAATGACATACTGGCTAAGAAAGTAGGAGACAATGAACAGTCATGGGACCTTCATATTAACCAGATGTTAGCAGCCATTAGATTCCATATTAGCGAATCAACAAACTTCTCCCCGTTTTACTTGATCTATAGTAGGGATGTGGTTTTACCATTGGATAACATACTGAGATCACAACGATATTTTACGGTGATGATCATCACACGATGGCAATCCAAGAGATGCATCGCACTTCATGTTAGTTAAAAACAATCTGAAGATAGCAGGGAGATGAGCGACTGACAGAGCGAATGATAAATCTAAGGAAGTTGCGTTTTACATAGGCAATTTGGTGTATTAAAGAAATAACCGTAAGAAAAATAAATTGGACAAACGGTGGAGGCCGTACTTAGGGATCAGTTAACCAGTTCAGTAACTAAGGTACATGTCAGTCACTTAAGAAAAGCAAATGTAGATGAATAGGAACTTACAAGCAAGGATAGGCCCATGAGGAGAACGAGGGTGGCAGGATTCGAGACCGCAGAGGAATCCTATGTCGAGCCAGATGAAGAAGGAATTGATGTTCGACCAAACCCAATTCATTCTGATAGTGATTCAGATGAAAAAGAAGAAACATAGTCGAACGTAGAAGATGCCGATGGGCAACAGGGCCCAATTCATCCTGAAAGTAATTCGGATGAGGAAGAAACACAGTCGAACCTTGAGGACGTCAATGTGCGTTCGGAAAAAGTTAATTCTATGTATGATACAGATGAGGAAACAGAGTCAAACGTAGAGGATGTTGATATGCATTCAGAGCATGACCATACAGGGAGTTTGGCAGATGTAGACACGGAATCAAATATCAAAGAGGTCGATAGTCAGACGAGAAGAGAGTCATGGGAGTGAAGTGGTTGTGAAGACAGAGATCATGTCCCGATAAGGGAAAAGCAGATCATTAGGCGTAGGCTGAAGACAGCCGAGGAAATTGCCATATTAGGAAACACTTGTAAGATGAGGAACGTACATGAGACGAATGAGACTTGTCTCATTCATCTCACGTACGTTCCTCATGGAAGAAATGGAAGATAAAAAAGAGGATCTGAAAAATCTGATAGATATTTTAGCAAGGTTGCTATGATAATGTAAGGGAGACAACTCTACTAGAAAGGAATCTTTGTAGTTGACAAATACAACCGCTTGGGCTTTGCACCCATCATTTTATAAGTATGGTCCTCAGAAGGGCTAATGTTAAGCACAGAAGATGACTCTAGACAGTGAATTAAGAGGAAATTGGGGAGCATAGTACGCTCAAGTCATGTTGCATAGCCCTACTCTTGGGCCGCGGCAGTACGCGTTTCATACACTCGTCCCTGAAAGGGCCGTGGCAGTTCACATTTAATACTCATCATTTTTAAAACATCATAAATCACATAGTTCATATATTGTTTGCATACCTTTAAATTTCTCGTACCCTCTCTTCTTTCCTTGTCGCGTGGAGGGTGCGTGTCGTCTAGTGGTTTTCTTTCTTCTTCTCTTCTGTACTGCCGTGTACGCGTCCAACCTAAGGGACCTTTTTTAAGAAATGACAGTGAAGTGAAGAATGTATAAAGAGACATATTCTTTTCCGTTCTCTGGCAGTTCTGAGTATTTGCTTCATTTTTCCATCTCCTTCATCTTCACTCTATGGTCTGACTTGACTTGACTTGACTTGGTCCCTTAACCCCCTCCTGGGTCGTAGGGGTGCTGCACCAATGAACTCCACACCAGCTGTCTCCACTTCTGACGGTCATGGGCAATGGACTGGGTTGTAGCGAAGTTGTAGCCCGTCTACTCTTTGATGTTGTCCGTCCATCTTTTGTGTTGTCTACCTCTCTTTTTCTTGCCTTGCACCGCTCCCTGAAGGATGGTTTTGGAGAGACCACTGCCCCTTGTCACGTGACCATACCATCCAAGCTTTCTTTTTCTTACAGTTGTCAGTAAATCTTCGTAGTTGTACAGATTTGCGTTGATGAGCGCGCAAACTTCTTCGTTTGTGACACGGTCTGAGTAAGAGATGCCAAGCACTCTTCTGTAGCATCTCATTTCTACCGTTTGGATCTTTCTTTGGAGCTCAGCTGTCAAGGTCCATGACTCGCATGCATACAAAAAGATGGATAATACTAGTGTATGCAGCAGCTTCAGTTTGCAACGGAGACTAATGTTTCCGTCTTTCCAGATTAATTTCAGTTTTGCAAGTGCTGCTGCCGTTTGTGCTGCTCTTGCCAGGATTTCAGTCTTGGATCCTTTGTTGCTGAGTATAGCGCCAAGGTATTTGAACTGGTTTACGGTTTCCAGTTCTTGGCCGTTGGCTGTTATCGTTGTTGATAATGGTTGTCCACTATTCGTCATCAGCTTCGTTTTTTCCGCATTGATCTCCATTCCGTACCTTGTGGATGTTCTGTCGAGGCGGCTCACTAGATTAGAAAGTTCTGTTTGATTTCCGGCAAGTCCATCAATGTCATCGGCGAATCTGAGGTTTGTGATGGTTCGTCCACCAATGCTGACTGTGCCCACGTGATCATCAAGGGCATCTGACATGATTCGTTCAAGGAGGATGGTCTGCTGGAATGGCAAAGTCTACGATTTGGCAGGATTTTTCCTTCTGGCTGATTATTAAAACATCCGGTTTCCTTGCTTGTCTGAGTTTATTTGTTTGAGTTTATCCCAGATTTAGTGTTTTTCCTTTTTCGGTACTGTCCCTGGTTTATGTTTTTTTTTTTTTTTATTTTTTTTTTAACATGGTTTACCCCAAACAAGGCAGGCACCACTGTAGACGTAAGGGGCTACTGAGAAAAAAGAAAAGGGGAGAAGGTTGGGGGGGGGGGGTCAGCCTAAATTGGAATCTACGCAGCGAGATGTCTGTTCACATTAGTTTTAAATTTCTGCATGTCAGTACTGTCGGGGAAACAGGGGGCAGGGAGGGAGTTCCAGAGGCCAGCGGCACGAGGAAAGAAGCTATTTGAGTAGAAGGCTCTCCGGCATCTGGGGACCTCCACAGTGAATGAATGAGATTTAGTTGATTGTCGAGTTAGTCTAGTGAATTTACGTCTCGGGGGCACCAGAGTAGCCAATTCATCGGAGCATAATCCATTGAAGTATTTGTAAAACTAACATAAGGATGCTACATTGCAGCGATGGGACAGGGACTGGAGCTTGGTTGACAGTGAGGGACCTATTAGGTTGGCGACTCTTTTTTGGACGTTGTCAAGGAGGGAGAGACTAGTAGATGATGCACCAGCCCAGATGTGGCAACAATACTCCATGCAGGGCGGATGGTGGCTTTGTATAGATACAGGATAATGTCAGGTGTGAGTAGTTTACTAGCACGGTAGAGGGATCCAACCTTCTTTGAGGCAGCCTTGGCAATGTCTTCAATGTATTTGTTCCAATTCATGTTACCTGTGAAGGTTAGGCCGAGGAGTTTGAATGATGAACTCTCAGGTAGGGTGTTATTTGCCATGGCAATCGGTGGTTGGAGAGGTTTCTTGTAGTTATTGAAGGAAAGGAGCTTTGTCTTTGCAGCATTAAAAGTTACCAACCATTTATGACCCCAATCAACTACAGCCTGGAGGTCATTTTCTAAAGATTCAGCCATTGCCTCGGATATGTTCGCGTCTGTTTTACCAACATGGCGAGAGTAAAGCGTGGTGTCGTCAGCAAATAAACCAATCTCCGACTCTATGTCATCAGGGAGATCGTTTATATAGATCAGGAACAACAAAGGTCCAAGGATAGATCCCTGGGGTACACCTGCATTTATGTCATGTTGCTTAGATGAACGGCTATCGAGGACAACCTGGATTTTTCTTTTGTTTAGGAAGGATCTAATTATATTAAGTAGTTGCCCAGTAATACCATATGAATGTATTTTCAGGAGAAGCCCTTTATGCCAAACCTTGTCAAAGGCCTTGGATATATCAAGCGCTACTGCCCTAGCTTCACCTGCCTTGTCGAGTGTATGATACATGCGTTCAGAGATGACCGTTAGGATGTCTGCAGTAGATCGTGCTTGTCTAAATCCATACTGGCGGTCAGATAGAAGTTTAGCATTAACTAAGTGCCGTACTATCGCTAGATTGATTAAGGATTCAAAGATTTTGGCAAAGATCGGCAGTAGACTGATTGAGCGGTAGTTCTGAGGGTCGGTTCTATTCCCAGAACTCTTGTAGACAGGTACCACAGAGGCAATTTTCCAGCTATCGAGGAAGCAAGATTCAGCTAGGCATTTATTGGAGAGGACAGGAGCCAGTTCAGCAGAACATTTATTTATTACTATTACAGGTATGAGATCAGGCCCACAAGCTTTAGAGGTGTCAAGGTTTTTTATGATGTCCCTGACCTGGGATGGGGTGATGACCAGGTTATCAAGTGTGACTTTGGTCCGCAAAGGGAATTCAGGGAGGGGGTGGCTATCTGAGTCTAAAGTAGAGTTAGAAGCGAAAAGCTGGGCAAGTAGTTCAGCCTTATCAGTGGCCGTGCAAATGACATCATTGTAGTTTGATAGTGGGGGAATCATTGATTGACCATTATTCACTACACTATTGTAGATTTTCCAGAAATCGCGAGTACCTAGTTTCTGTGACTGAATGCGTTATTTTGTTAACTCATCATACCTTCTCTTTGCTTCGCCTATCACGGCCTTATGGCAGCCAAATTTACGGAATGCTTGTTGCCTCTCAGAAATGGCAGCTGCACATTCTGAAGTGAACCATTGAGGAGAGTGGGGCTTGCTAAAGAATTTTCGCATGGGGACATAGGCTTGAATGCCTGCTTTGACCCATTCAGTTAATTCGTTTGCACACTGGTTTGCAGGTAGTGAGAAGGTTTCCCTCCATGGGGCATCACTGATGTGATCTCTGATTGACTCGAAATCAGCCTGCTTGTAGTATCTTGTTGTTTTGAGCAACGGTTCATCAGATTTCTGCGTGTTCGAAATTCAATCGTTTGTACAGTTCCCAGTGTACTGCTTCCCCACGCAGTCGTGTCTGTTCTTGTATTCTTTTGGGGTTAGTTTGCTGCATTCACTTATTATATGATTTACTGTTTCGTCTCTTTGTTTGTCCTAATCGCATTGTTCTGTGCAGCCGTCAGTAAAGATTCCGTTTCATTGTTCAAGTGTCCTTTTCTTAGCCATGTCCAGCTATTTTCGTTGATTTCTTCTCTTGTCAGTCTTATGAAGCGTCCATGTAGTTGTTTTTCTTCCCACTTTCCTTTTCTTGCGTTTTTGTTTCTGGTTTCGGTGCTTCCTAAATTGTTCGTTGGGACAGTGTCTCTTGCTGAGGTGATGAGCCTTTCTGTATTCTGGGTCATGTATTTCTCCAGCACTTTTTTTTATGTCTTCCACACAGTCTTCTATACTTACCAGTGCTCTTACCCTTCGTTTCTTTTTATTAATTATTATTATTATTATTATTAGCAAATATATACTCCCTCCGGTCGCATATTTTTGCTAAGCTGCCATGTCAGACATTGATTTAGAAATATTTTTAATAAAAATAAAGAAAATTTTGCCCCCCAAATTTTTTTTTATCCCCCCCCATACATAGAAATACTTTTAGTTAAGAAAAGAAAAAAAAAATTATTTTTGACTGCCCCCCCCCAATTTTTTTAATTAAAAAAAAAGAAAAACAGTAAAAAAATCAAATACAGCGAACATGATTAGTTATTTAAATGCTCTCGAGATGTAATTTACCTTAATTAAATTCATTAGAATGTGTGTTTTTTTAAATAGTAATTTTTAAATCGATTATTATTTTGATTAAACAATTTGATTCAATAAATTTGTTAAAATTAACAATTTAAGAAACTAAATACAGCGAACACTATTTTTCAAATCGGAGAAAAAAGTGTACCTGAAATAAAACAATAAAAAAATCGGTACACCTTTACTGTAGGACCCGTGCTAACTTTGACCATGACCCTAACCCTAACTCTAAACCCTAACCCTGACCCTAACGATGGGGTCAAAGTTAGCACGGGTCCTACAGTGAAAAAGCACCAGAAAATCAAATACAGTGAACACGATTAGTTTTTTAAATGCTCTCGAAAAAAAAAGTTTACCTAAACTAAATTCATTATAATGTGTGTGTGTGTTTTTTTAAATAGTAATTTTTAAATCAATTATTATTTTAATTAAACAATTTGATTCAGTGAATTTGTGTTTTAAAACATAATGGTTAATAAGATTAAGGAAATAAACAAACTCAGAACGTTTTAATAAAATAAATCAGAGTAAAAGTAACACAGTAAATGCCAGCGTTTTGTTTACATTTTAAATAACGCGCCCGTCTTGCGTCCATACTGAATAATCAGAGGGAGGTAACCGATTCAATGGAGTAATGCTGGCTGTTCAATCAGTTTTGCAATAGATAGATTAACTATGTAACTCATTTCATGTATGTATATAAATAATAAAAGAAATAATTATAATTTATAAGTAAGATTATTAGCGAGCAAAATAGCATAAATACGTGTGGAAATCTGAAGAAAACAATCATGAGTGTATATTTACGAATACTAATTTATTAGAAGTTGAAAAGCAATTAATTATGTAAATTGAGAAATGTGCATAGTGTTTACGGCGGTTATTGTAGTAGTATATATAGAAGCTGGCAGACTAACTAAATAGTAATATTACTCTGATGGAGTTTCGGCTTCAGACAGACAGATACATAATTTCCATTATTAATAGATTATTATTTCCAGACAATGCCTTTTCTTGTATACAATATTATAAAATAAAGTGTAAATTGTTTAACCTGGGCAACGCCATATCTAAACACACTTGCTGTATCTATTGTATTGAGCACTTTTGCCATAAGATATGTATTAATTTATGATTATCATTATTATTCCAGGACAACGACGGATACCTTTTCTTGTATACATTATAAAAAAGTGTAAAGTGTTTTATCCCGAGGTGCGGCATATCTAAGCACACCTACTGTATCTATTATATCGAAGACATTGACATAATTTTTATTATTCTCGGACAACGCTGAATAATTTTTCTTGTATACAATATTATAAAATAAGAGTATGTCGTTGTTTATCTCGAGCAACGCAGCATCTAAAGGCAACTGCTGTATAGATACAGCAGCTGTGTTTAGATGCTGCATTGCCCGGGATAACATACTTTACACTCCTATTGTATCAAACACTTTTGCAATAATTTTAATATATGTATTATTATTATTATTATTATTATTATTATTCATAGTAGTCTCAACTTTTGGATGTTTTTAGTTGGGGTTTTGTTTTTTGTTTTTTGTTTTTTTGAACATCAAGTCAATTCCCTTGACCTTAGATATTCAAGCTGTACCTTAACACTTTCACCGTTCCTAATAGGCAAGCCTTTTGCAGAATTGGAAAAAAAATTGTCTCGTCAATTTGTTGAAGCCATTTATGGTGGCTTTTCGTTATGGTTCCAAGCGCTCCAATTACAACGGGGATCACCTTTACTTCTTTACATTTCCATATTCTAACTAATTCCCATTTTAGATCTTGATATTTATTTATTTTTTCGTGTTCTTTCTCCTGCACTCTGGTATCGAAGGGGCAGGCTATATCAGTGATTAAACAAGTTCTCTTGTTTTTGTTCAGAAAGACTAAGCGGGTTTAGAATGCTCAACAACCTTGTCAGTTTGTATACGCATGTCCCAAAGAAGTTTGACATTGTCATTCTCTTGTACCACTTCTGGCTTATGCTCATACCACTTTTCATTGTGGTCCAATTCGTAAAGTTTACAGATATTCCAGTGTAGTACCTGAGCGACTCTGTTGTGTCTCCATTTTTTATACTGATGTGCCAGCATTGGGCACTCAGCTACAATATGCGCCAAGGTTTCTTAGTCGGCATATCGGTGATTCTGCAGTTTTGTCAATGTAATGTTTG
The DNA here is from genome assembly GCA_963556195.1 of Sepiola atlantica. NCBI lineage: Eukaryota > Metazoa > Mollusca > Cephalopoda > Sepiida > Sepiolidae > Sepiola > Sepiola atlantica. Next base: position 38,824,174 of record OY744533.1, read on the forward strand.
ATGGACCTAGTGCGAGTTGCTTGTTCCTGAGCTGCCATTAAGGTGCTCTCAGTAGATCTTTTGAGATCACCCCTGACTAACCAATTCCAGCTGTCATTATCTCTAAATGCAGTATTCTTAAAGAATACACTGTGCAATTTCTTTCCAAATAATTTTAACCCTCTTTCTTGTAACCTTTGATTCTTTTTCACCCCAGTTCTCAGGATTTCCTCTCTTTTCACTTCACGAAAAAGAATCTCATTACTTTCCGAAATATATTTATAGAGACAACCTTCTTCTATATTCACAACATCTTCAAGACTAAGTAGGCCTCGACCACCCTCCTTTCTAGGTAGATACAATCGGTCTGTATCTCCTTTCTTTGTAAAAGCTCCATAAATTGTGAGCATTTTCCGTGTTTTGATATCATCCACATTCCAGTCAAGTATACCGGCAGTATATCGAATGATAGCTACTGCTCTGGCATTGATTGCATAGATGGTATTTCGACTGTGGAGGTGTGATTTAAGGATAATCCTTACTCGTCTGTTGTACTCAGCTGTGACCTGGTTTTTCATTTTCTTGTTTTTTATCTTATCTGCCTCCAGTATTCCTAAGTATTTGTAGCCCCTGTCACTGTCTACATTCTTTATTAGATCTGTTGTTGGAAGTTCAAGGCCATCTGAGTGGACAAGTTTACCTCTTTTTATGACAAGAATGGCACATTTAGTGATGCCAAATTCCATTCGTATGTCGTCACTAAATACTATAACCGTATTCATTAGGGTATCTAGTTGGGTTTCATTCTTTCCAAAACCTTTAAGGGCATCCATGAATAGTAACTGGTTAACTGTAGGAAGTCCTTTCCCAAGTTCATATCCTGCCTTCACATTACATTGCTTGCTTGCTTCAGGACGAGCGGCTACATGGTGGGACTTAACGCTGCGAGCTTCCAAAGCGTTCTCTCTTCAAAAACTCTAGTTTTTGAGAAAAACAAATGACGCAACAGACACAGACACTTGCCTCGCGTCGGCCAATCAGACACAACATTCAACAATCGTACCATATCTGACCTTCTCTGACCCGAGATTCCCTGTGTCGGTGCCGAATTTGTCACTTTGTTATGGTTTGACAAAACTGATTCACTCATAACAATCCCCTCCAGTGCATGTCAGCTTAACTCGCACTTATTGTCTCAACTGATCCCAGCCATAATCCATACTAGCTAACTTAATCGTTTCCAAAGATATGGGGCCCCCTCCATAATATAACACCACAGGTAAACGACTGTAGTGTTTATTATTATTGTTATTATTACTATAAATATCTATCTCTCATTCTACTTATTTGTTGATTTATTTATTTTCTTAACTCCCCCATGCCTGCTCTATCTAGTGTTTGTCAAAATGATAGTTGCTCGGAAGAAGGGCGCTTCATTGGGATATATGAGGGAACTAAGGGTTCATTAGTGCACGTTTAGAGGGTCAGCGGACTGTGACCTATATTTGACCGACACAAACTTGGATCGGATTTGAATCTTGTCTTTTTTCTTTCTTTTTTTCTCAACATCCGACTTTTTGCTGGTGACATTTCCAATGTGGGATTCTTACTTTTTATTTTTATTCAGTCTTTGAAGAGATGTGATAGTATCAGAAACGTTGGTTGATTGACATAAGACTGTAATATTGTTAATGTAATTTTATATATGTATATATATATATATATGTGTGTGTGTGTGTTAAGACTCCATGATGTCTGGTATAACAAAAGAACTAGGAATGACCATGGAATTTCTGGTCAGTGGGTGCGAATGGCCGGCTCTAGTCTGAAATCAAGACTAGATGAAAAAATTCCTCACCACCTATCTCCCAAGAATTTCTCCTACTCTCTATATCAGTATATGTTGGATAGGACATTTAGTCATGTGATCGTTTCCCTTCCCTCCCTCTAAAAAAGAAGGAAAGAATCAGTTTTTCTCAAGTTGTCAGACTCCTGGAATTAGCAAGAATTTCGGATTTTCTTATATCCCAAATAACTGGTAAACTCAAAGAATATATTCCATTTTATATTTCATTAGGGACATTTTTCAGGAAGAATTATATTTCTGCATTATCACTGACCAAATTCAAGATCTTTTACTTCAATGAACAATTTATTATATGTGCCATTTTTACATGAATACATTTGTACCCTTCTTAGAAATATCATCATATAAATGTACGTTAGTATACATACACATATTTTTGCATACTTGCTTCCTACATACATTCAATTAGACACCTTTCACATATATATATATATATATATATATCTTGTCACGACAGGGCCTCCGTTGGGGACGACGGATTTACGAACATGACAAAGATAATTAAAAGAAAAAGAAAAGTCCGAGAATTTGGCTCATAGGATGATCCCAGGTTCTATAATCAATGACAGAACGTGAAGGGATGGGGATTTCTCCTGGGTAAGACCTCATAGGTTATGGGAGCAAGCGAAGCACGCATAAAGAACAACACGGACGCAGACAAAATGTAAATAATATTTATTTGTAGATACTAAAATAAGGGGATAAATATATTTATAAAATAAAACAAAAGAAAACATGAAAATAAAAGTATAGTCTTAAGAGGGGAGGGGATTGTCTATCTTAGTCCTATAGCAGCAGGATTCATTTCTCACACAAAAGCATACATATATATAAAATAGCCCTGGGGGCGAATGTCCGAGAAGAGGTATCAGCAATTTTTAACTTACGGGTGAATATAATGTTCATTTGAGGAGCGGTATTTCTGGCAAGTCATTAGCAGTCGCGCTTCTCTGCAAATGTCGTTTTCATTTTCGTTACCGTGTATTTCAGGGATCTCACAACAGCGGGTCTTATCTCTCACTGAGGTTCACGCATTTTCTTCGGAAAGCAATTCCGGGTCGTTCATTCTGTATTCTGTATTTCTCCCGGCTTTCGTATGGGTATTTGACAATATCTCGAAAGAGGCATCTCTCCGTCTTTCGGGTGTCTTCGCACGAGGTTATATTCTCATCTCCAAAAATCACTCCCGTCGTGCGGCGGTAGTGGGACGCCTTAACTCTGCAACTACCGTGTCCCTGACTGCTGTCTCTCGTGCGGTTGTACTCAAACTGACCGTGATTCACCCATCCTCGCAGGGCGGTAAACATCCTTTGCCTTCCCTTTCTCCTTCTCCCTCTTCTTCTTGGTCGTGTCGGCTAAAAATAGACATGACCCTACAGGGCCCAAAGTTTGGCTGACGAAATCGTTTCTCGAATTTCGTCATGTTCTATAATGTTTGGTGAAAACTGAATCCTATCTGAATACATATATATATATGTATATATACTACCGATGTCTTTCGCAGTTTCCTATGTTTAATCTCGATAGATCTCCCTTCATTTGTAACACCTAGTTTGGAGTTTACCTAACCTAATCTAAGTTTATTGTTTTGTAGTGGGAGACATTTTGACGGCTATATATATATTTGGGCCAGGGTTCAACAGATTCTACCTAATCGTACGGCCTAATCATAGCCACATGACACCGCTGCGTAGCTTTTCGGCGGTCGGGCGTGTTAAGGACATAACGAGAGTCACCAGCCTTTCGGGCGATTTCGTAAGGTCCGTAATATCGATTTCTCAGAGGGTCGTCGGTCATGGACAGTCGCATAAGGACTTTGTCTCCGATTTTAAAAGTTCGGGGACCGGGGTTGGGCGAATTGCCGTTGCTTTTCGCGTGTCCTCCTTCGGTTCCTTGGGGCTTTCTCCGTGTGACTACAACCAATGGTATCACACTGGGAGTTCTCGGTCTCACCATTTCGGCCTTCGGTATCTCCTTCGCTCCAGGAGGGGGGTTTGACTTTATCCCCAGCCAAGTCATTGCCGAGAATCATTGATATGCCTCTCATAGGCAGATTATTCACTACCCCGAGTTCGACGGTGCCTTGCACAATTTTGGACTCGAGGGTGACTTTGTGGATTGGAATGTTGACACGGCCATTCCCAACTCCTCGTATTGTAGTGACTTCGCCTGTAGCTGTAGTAGCACCACGTGGCAAACACTTCTTTAATATTATGGACTGGGTCGCTCCAGTGTCTCGTAATATTCTTACCCTTGACTTTCTTGTGGGTTCACCCACGGCACATATGGCTCCCTCGGACATAAAGGGTTCATACTCGTTCATGGGTATTTATGAGTGACCTTTCACAGGGCCCTTTTTAACTGCGACTAACCCCTGGGGTTTATCAAGGGAACTGGCTCTAGTGTTGTTGTCCCTTTTTCTGGTCGGACAACTAGCCATTATGTGTCCTGCTTTTCCGCAGTAGTGACACGTTATGGCTCTCCATCGTTCCGCGTATCGACCGTTCGGAAGATGGGTTTGATTTCCGGGGTTGGTCTGTCGATACTCATACCCCATCCGACCGGACCTCATATTCGGACCAGCACTAGCCGCCATTTTGGGGTCAGTGCAGCTTCCGTCAGCAAAAGGGTCGTTTGGTTTATTTTTCCCCCACTTATGCGTCAACGCATATTCGTCTGCGAGGGTTGCCATTTCGTATGCGGTGTCGACCTGTCTCTCATTCAGATACACTTTGAGGTCGTCACGGACACACCGCTGGAATTCTTCCATTAACACCAGCTGCCTCAGCCTATCGTGGTCTGCCCCCACGCTCTTGGCTGCGCACCACCTATCGAAGTAGGTCTCCTTCTGACGAAAGAATTCGGCATACGTCTCTTCCTCATCTTTTCTACGTCCTCTAAATCTCTGTGTATACGCCTCCGGCACCATCTCGTAGCTTCTAAGGATTGCGGACTTTAAAATATTATAGTCGGCGCAATCCTCTGCTGACAGAGACGCGTATATCTCCTGGGCCTTACCCTTCAATACTGTCTGTAGTAGTAAGGTCCAGTTATCGACTGGCCATTTCAGGCTTGAGGCAATTTTCTCAAAATGGTGGAAGTATCTGTCCACATCGTCCTCATTAAACGCTGGCACGAGTCTGACCTGCTTAGCAAGGTCGAAGTCGTTTCGCCTCTTGTTGCGCAGTGTTCTCCTATCCTCCAATTCTTGGAGTCTGGTCTCCTGTTCAATTCTCGTCTTCTCTATTTCTATCCTTTCACGCGAGCTGGCTTCTATCTTAGCCTTTTCCAGTTCCATTTGAGCCTGTGAAAGTCCGGTCGGGCCTGACACAAGGTCGTCCAACACATCTTCTTCAAAGATATCGTTGTCCACCATGTGCTCCGCAACTACCTTAACTAGTTGGTGCTTCCTCATAGACCGCCGCGTATCTAACCCTAACGCTATCCCTACCTCGATTAAATCATCCTTTTTTAGTATCTTAAGAGACTCGAATGTGGGAGAACTAAGAAAGGCCTCTACTACTGACATCTTGTTACTTATTTATTTATTTATTTTTGCATCTTGTTGTCTCGTGCCTGCTCCGCCTCTCTCTATGGAGTCCTAGTTAACAGGAGAAATATAATATCCCCGGACGAGCCCCCAATCTTGTCACGACGGGACCTCCGTTGGGGACGACGGATTTATGAACATGACAAAGATAATTAAAAGAAAAAGAAAAGTCCGAGAATTTGGCTCATAGGATGATCCCAAGTTCTATAATCAATGACAGAACGTGAAGGGATGGGGATTTCTCCTGTGTAAGACCTCATAGGTTATGGGAGCAAGCGAAGCACGCATAAAGAACAACACGGACGCAGACAAAATGTAAATAATATTTATTTGTAGATACTAAAATAAGGGGATAAATATATTTATAAAATAAAACAAAAGAAAACATGAAAACAAAAGTATAGTCTTAAGAGGGGAGGGGATTGTCTATCTTAGTCCTATAGCAGCAGGATTCATTTCTCACACAAAAGCATACATATATATAAAATAGCCCTGGGGGCGAATGTCCGAGAAGAGGTATCAGCAATTTTTAACTTACGGGTGAATATAATGTTCATTTGAGGAGCGGTATTTCTGGCAAGTCATTAGCAGTCGCGCTTCTCTGCAAATGTCGTTTTCATATTCGTTACCGTGTATTTCAGGGATCTCACAACAGCGGGTCTTATCTCTCACTGAGGTTCACACATTTTCTTCGGGAAAGCAATTCTGGGGCGTTCATTCTGTATTTCTCCTGGCTTTCGTATGGGTATTTGACAATATCTCGAAAGAGGCATCTCTCCGTCTTTCGGGTGTCTTTGCACGAGGTTATATTCTCATCTCCAAAAATCACTCCCGTCGTGCGGCGGTAGTGGGATGCCTTAACTCTGCGACCACCATGTCCCTGACTGCTGTCTCTCGTGTGGTTGTGCTCAAACTGACCGTGATTCACCCATCCTCGCGGGGTGGTTAACATCTTTTGCCTTTCCTTTCTCCTTCTTCCTCTTCTTCTTGGTCGTGTCGGCTAAAAATAGACATTACCCCACAGGGCCCAAAGTTTGGCTGACGAAATCGTTTCTCGAATTTCGTCATGTATAAGTTTGGTGAAAACTGAATCCTATCTGAATACATATATATATGTATATATACTACCGATGTCTTTCGCAGTTTCCTATGTTTAATCTCGATAGATCTCCCTTCATTTGTAACAATATATATATATATAAAAGGAAATTGTAGTTTGCTTGAAGCATTGCTGGTAAATATAAGTGTAGGTTTGTAATCCGAGGCTGGAGCAATGTGATATAGGTACCGGAAGGTGGAGAAGGTGAACAAAAACAAACGAGAAGAGAAAACAAGAATGGAATCTCAAACCAATTTATTAATATTTCATGTAAAACAGATTAAATACCGGAACAGTAAATAAAAAAGAGGTTACTGTCAGGCAAATAAAAGTTCCGGAATAAGGTAATCTTAAATTTTCGAAAGAAAAACTTTCATTATCAAAAGACCAAAAATTAAAGACCGAGTGGTCGAAAAAACGAATGAACGAGATGCACTGATGGAATCAACTGTTGTTGACAAAATACCGCAGAGCATAGAGAGTAGGTATGCAGAAAATGTTAATCATTCCTATCATAATTTAATTATATATTCAGCTAAAGTTATCATCTTATTAATATTTGTTTATTTATATACTAATTATTATAATTTTATTATTTTTATTTTATTTGATTTATTAACTTTTTTTCTTTATTTATTCAATTCTAATTTTAAATTTGGGCCGTTATGAGAATACGAACGGTCAAAGGGAGGTAACTTTGAAAACAGAATATGGTTAGAATTAAAACTTGAAAAATTGAAATCAATTGTGGGAAGAATTAACATCATGAGAGTAGGAAGAAACCGTTGGAAAGGGATGGGGGGATTAAGAGATTAAAAATATACACACATATATACATATAAAGTGTAAATTTCTAAATACATATTTATTTTAAAGGTATAATATTCCTAGAATTAATTTATTTAAATTTATTTTGATAATGAAAGTTTTTCTTTCGAAAATTTAAGACTACCTTATTCCGGAACTTTTATTTGCCTGACAGTAACCTCTTTTTTATTTACTGTTCCGGTATTTAATCTGTTTTACGTGAAATAATTAATAAATTGATTTGAGATTCCATTCTTGTTTTCTCTTCTCGTTTGTTTTTGTTCACCTTCTCCACCTTCCGGTACCTATATCACATTACTCCAGCCTCGGATTACAAACCTACACTTATATACCACTAGTAGAGCTACACGGCGTTGTCCGGGACCATAAAAAACAAAATAGAAAAAAGTATGTGTAACATATTTATATTAAAACTTCTATCTCTCTACCTCTCTCAATCTATCTATCGTTCCCCATTTTTCCACATCCCTCTCCCCCACCCCTCTTTCACATCTGTTCAGACCATTCCTTTATCTTTTTTAATGTATTGAAAATAATAATAATGTAAGTCATTCACCTGATATTTTAAAGTTATTGTTGCCGGGCAAAATCGAGTTACTTCCTCCTCCCTCTTTCCTTAAAAATATAATGAAATCTATATTTGTTTTAATATATTCCCGGGCAATGCAGAGAACGTTTTTTTGCATTGTTTCAGGAAAGACGTTGACGATTAAAATTCAACGACGCCGGAGTGGCATCACAGAAAAAATCATATTACGTTAAGCATTTTAAAATGTTGTCACTGGTTTCATACATGATGTTATTAATTTTAGGTTATTGTGTTTTTATGTAGATAGCTTCCAGTATTGAAAACATTTTTTAATTAGTTTTGGTATGTATATTTTAGTTTTATTAACAATAATTTGTCTTAAATCAAATAGATGTTGGTAAATTGGGCTAGAGTTTGCAAGATGCATGGTTAGGCGGGGCGATAGGGTAGTGGTTGTGAAACCAATGTAGCTATTAGCTTTATTATTATTATTATGGAAGTTACATTGTCCCAAAGGGCATTTAAACTTATAAATAACATTGGTTCTTTCTAGTGGTTTTGGGGTCGGGGAGGAGTTATTTTTTACTACAAGATTTTGGGTTTTAAATTTCTTATAGTAAATAATAAGTCTGATTTCATTATTATTGTCAATTAGGGATATGTACCTGTGTATAATATTTGTCATGGTTTTTTCTTCTAATCTGAAGTTTGGTTGCATTTGATTAGGCCTAGAGAGGCAATGATTTTATTATCTTGTTGTTTGCTTTGTAAAATTTGTAATAGTTCTTGTGTGGACATAACACTATATTTGCTAGGTAGATACAGGCTGACAAGTTCATTTAAGGTTTTTGTTAAGGAATATATAGGAGTAGTAATTTGGGATATGATAGGTTAGAGAGGTAAATTAGGTTTATGTATCTTAACCGTTCTGTTTGTAATCGCCAATTATTTTGGAAAGTTGATAATTATCGATTTGTGCACTGTTGACAGTGATAAGTCTGTTAACTTGTGTCTTTAATATGTTGGTAGGATTGTTGTTAATTATTTTGAATTTAGTGTATTCATTAAGAATTGTTTGAAGTTTAGTGTAATAATCTGATTTATTAAGTACTACAAATATGTTTGTTTTGTTGTTTTTTTAATAATGATATTTGGATGATTGCGTTTTTTTTTAGATTGGGATTTAATAATGAATTGGATTGTTTTTTTATCATGTCGATTTTTTATAGCTTTGGCTTTTAGGAAATCATGTAAGCCATAAGCCGGGATGTGATGTAATTTAATTTTCAGTTTCTAGTTTAGTTATGTTTTCATATTATAATTCTATTTCTGCTTTTTTGTTTTGATGGTTGAATCGATTGAAAAAGTATCAGTTAGGTCCAAGATTTAGTAATTCCTTTTTGGGTTTTGTAAGTTCATGGTGAAAAAAACTAATGTAGTGTTGCATGTGGTTGGGTAGTAAAATGGATCCCTTGTACAGCGAGTTTCATTTTTTGGGATAGTTACCCGGTAAAAGTGTTCATAATTGGTAATAATATTCGCAAGGCGTTGTTGGTGTTGCATGTATTGGTCACTGGGTATGAGGTCCTTTAGCTTGCTTTCAAGTTCATGAAGTTCAACATTATGTTTCCGAATTAATTCTTGGGTGATGGTAATTTGCCTTTTAATTAAATTGACTATAAAGTCCCAAGTAGTAGTGTCGTCTTGTACTACGGGGTCATGCAATTTGAATTGTGTGTATTTAGGCAGCATTTTCTCATTTATGCAAACATATGTATATATATGTATTTTTATTTATATTTAGAATTTTTTATATATAGTCGAATATAAATTTTATAACATAAAGTAATTATAATAGCTCAATAGTGTAAGGCCAGAGCTATGCTATATTCAATATTTTTAAAATTTAATTTTATACCATGTCAATATTATGAAGGACAGATTCACATCATTTCATAAAACTTGTTTTTAATTCAGAATACAATTGGTGTAAGCCGAAACAATTGTAGGCTGAATAAAAAAACAAGTTTTATGAAATTACGTGAATCTGTCCTTCAAAACATTGATATGATATAAAATTAAATAAAAAATATTTAAACTGGCCGGTTTTCATTTCTACCTTCTGGTATCCATCTTAGTGACTTCCACACAGTCAAACTTTTCTTTTGTGTCCATTTTTGACAAGGGGAAAATTTCTAATGATTCTTTTGTGATATAGTAGGAAAAATCCCAGCAGAGTGCTCGATTGATTGAAAATAAAAATTAAGAGCATAATATTTATTTATTTTTTGTTACTTTAAAAGACCACAAAGATAACTTCAGGAATAAGCCCTCCTGCAGACTAACCAACCCAGCTAAAAGCGAACTAGGACTAGCAAGTAAATCAATAGTTGAAAATATAGTTAATAAAATTAAGGATAAAACAAACCTAAGTCTGTGGGCAATACAAATTCAGTCCTAAATTGGTTCCATAATATACAGGAAAAACATGCAAATTCACGCAATTAGACATAGTAGACTTGTACCCATACATAACAAAAGACACCCTAGATAAAGCCTTAACCGTTGCACTTTCACATACAGACATCAGTGAACTAGAAAGGGATACAATACTACAAGCAAGACAAACCCTACTTTTCTTCGAGGGAAGAGCCTGGGTTAAAAAATCAAACCCAGAGGACACATTTGATGTTGCAATGGCCCCCATTGACAGTGCAGACATCTGCGACTTAGTCGGCTTGCTCATATTGGATACGCTCCAAAATAAATTCCCAGACTATATCTTTGGTCTTTACAGAGATGACAGACTTTGCTTGTCATGCAACCACAATGAGAACTCACTAGATAGATTTAGAAAAGACTTAACAAACACCTTTCCAAAACTAGGATTCAAAATCACCATTAAAAAATTTTTAGACCAAGTAGATTTCCTAGATACCACATTGAACCTTACAAACAACACACACAAAACCTTTCCACAAACCCAATGAGACACTCCAATACATACACAAGGGATCCTGCCATCCCCCCACTGTCTTTAAAAATTTAGTCAATAATATTAGCCAAAGAATCTCAAACCTCTCATCCAATCCCAAAATTTTCAATCAGGCAGCACCCTATTACAATAAAGTTCTTTGCAACAGCGGGTTCAGAGAGGAGATCTCATACATCGCCACCCAAGACCAGTCACAGGGGAGCTGCAACAGAAGGAGGTCGGTGATCTTTTTCCATCAATACCAAGACAAGGGTAGGCCACCTTTTCCTCAACTTACTCGACAAACACTTCCCCCCTACACACAACCTGCACAAACTTTTTAACAGAAATTCAATTATGGTTAGCTACTCCACTACTCCATCCATAAGAAAAATCATCTCTGCAGAGCCCAAAGTAATAGTAAATGCAGGCTGCTCATGCCAGGACAAAAACAATTGCCCCTTAGAGGGGAATTGCAAAATCGATTCCCTCGTGTATGAATCACTGTCACGAACCAGACTAGCGGCAGAGCAGAAAAATATATAGGCATGACACAGGGAAGCTTCAAGCAAAGATTGTACGCACACAGAAACACCTTCAAATACAAAAACAAGGCAAATACGGCACTTGCAACCCGGATATAGCAATGTAAAGATGAAAAGACACCCTTCACCATCAAATGGAAAATAATAGAGAGAATACCATCCTTTTCTCAAGCCATAAATAGATGTCTTCTGTGTGATGCAGAAAAATACGATATATTAAGAGCCATTATTGACCCTAATACAATCTGTTTGAACATTAGAGATGAACTCTTTAAAGGATGCATCCACAGGAGACAAGCACTATTTATAAATTAGACTTACCAATATACATAAAGGCCTAGCACCCCCCCCCCCCCTCTACCCCATAATTGCCCCACTAAATACCGACTTCCACTCCGGAAAATCCTTCCAACTATCACCCCTCATAAATATAAAATAAATAATAGGAATAAATATTTTAATCGGCCCATATCCACACCACTACTTAAAACCAATAATTTACACCATGTAAATATGAAATAATAACTTTTCCAATAAAATTTTTTCCAGTTATTTAGAGAGTAACACCCCCATTTCACATCATTATCATTACTCTCATAAGTCTCCACTATAGTTAAAAATGTTAAACCTCCTATATTTCCTAAACAGATTCAATCTTGCCGACCTAATCCTTGCTCTTATCTCTATACCAGACTTAATCAGTATACCAATATTATTACTCCCATAAGCCTTCACTATACCTTAGTTAATAATGTTAAATCCCGAATACAGAATCATTCAAGAACCCTGTAGAGTTACTACCCTTAGACTGATTGACAAGCTGCCAAGACCGGACCCGGGTTAAATCTTAGTTTAAATTCCTTTTGGATTGATTTAAAGTCCTTTAATCCAGGCCTTGAATTTGAATTTAATGTGTGTTTTTTAAGCTTTTTATTTTTTCGTAAGTATAATCCTAAAACTAATTTTCTCTCCTTAACATTCTCTAGAAGACACATAATTAACCCTCAAAACAGTAACGGCCAAATATATGCTCCTTACAAACATTGACTCACAGGATATTTTTAAATTTTTTGATATTTTAAATTTGTTTCCAATTTTAAACCTCAACTGTTACATTTCACCTCCCACCTTTTTTTCAAACCTTATTAAACCTCCCTAACACTAATTTAAAACAAATATACATAACACTCTAAAGCAAATAACGCATGCAAACAAAAGTGACACGTGAATTCACATTTCTGAAACAAGTGACAACATAAGCTGAAGAGATCCGGATGGTTAAGTCCTTCTGAGCTTAAAACAGATGGTACTAATGTTGTACTAAATTTTATGTACCTATATATATATATATATATATATATATATATATATATATATATATTTGACTAGGTGAACCCCATTCTCCCATTAACAAAGGCTTTTTGGTTTTTTACCTGATTTTCAGATGTCTCTTCACTAGTAGCCTTTATATATTAAAATAAAAAAGGATTTATTTTTATTTAATTATATATTAATTATATATTAACTATATATTTAATATTTAAAAAGAAATTTATTTTCTTTATCATAATGTATATTTTTAGATTTATTTATTATATTTATCATATGTAGTATTTTATTTTTTATTTTTATTAGTTTTATTTTTACTTGATTTTTATGAATTAACATTTAAAATTTACTTTTTCTTTTGTATTTTATTACTTTCAAGTATTTTTAATTACTTTAATTTAATTACTATTTTAAATTATTTAAAAAAAATTAATATTCTTTAATATATTTTATTTACTATTCTTTTAGAATTAATATAACTTAATATTTTTATTCTTGATTCACAGCCGACGGGTCTTTGAGAAATTGTCTCCCTTTAACTGTGCATTTAAATTTAGTTTTACACGAATAAATAAATGTGGATTAGTTTTTGTTCATAATGGTAGAGTAGTCATTCCATAACTTATCGTAGATTTATTGACACCCAATATTAATTCCCAATTCTAATTTGTCCCTTCTTCCCCTTTTTTCGAGGGGAGGGGGGTAGTTTTTACATTTTTAATGTTTTTTTTTTTTTTATGTTTCTTGTCTTGCAATTTTTACTTTTTGCTGTTTAGATTTTGAATTTGAAATCTCTCAGGGGTTCGGAGATCACACGACCTAGGTTCACAGATCAAATAAAAATGAGATAACATTTTTGTACTTGCCTGGAACGTATATATCGGAATAATTTGCAGGTAGAAATCCCGAATTAGGGAAAAAATAACAAAAGTAAAAAAAATAAAATTGAAGGTTGAAATATCGGACAGAAATTCACGCAGCATGGAAGACATCATTTTCCGAGGAGACACATAAACAGAGACTGAGAGAGAATCTGGCATAGGAGGCCAACTATAGGTCTCCTTTGTTTGGATTTGAAACCGACAGTACCAATGTTGTCTTAATTTTCTGTAATTACATATATAAAAAAATATTACGCTCTTATTTTTGAATTTTTCTCAATAATTGAGCACTCTGCTGGAGTTCTCTCCTACTAACCTTATATATATATATATATATATATATATATATATATATATATATATATATATATAAGAGGTATTGTCCTTGGTTAGAAAGCATTGTTTACATGGAAATATTAATTATTAAAAATAATAATAAGCAATTAGAACGCCATGCAATGCATTTTAGTTTTATTAACTTTTTTTTTTTCAATTTAATTTTCGAAGATATACTTCATCATCAGAATTACTGAATTTCAAATAAAGATATATAAAAATACCTTTCATTTTTTTTTTCTTTTTAGTCATCTTGTTTTTTGGTGTTATCAGTTCGATGTTGATGAACGAATGTCGATGAGAGTCTTTTTGGGGGGACGGCACATGGCGGTGCAAATTGTAATAAGAGGTGTTGTCCTTGGTTAGAAAGCATTGTTTACATGGAAATATTAATTATTAAAAATGTTGTGGATTTATTTTGTGGTTTGTTAATGAGATTTGTTAATTGTTTTGGATGTGCTAGTTACGGTTTGCAAATCAAATATATTTCAAATGGCTTCTATTTTAGTGATGTTAGAGTTTGTGGATAAAATCAGAAATCCGTTAAGAAGGTTTTTCGTTTGATTTCTGCCTTTATTGTTGTATTCATTTTTTTGTGTTTATTGTAGATTTTGTATGCTGTTTTTACAAATATGGTACATTTGTAAGTTTTCTATGCATTTAAATTCATCTTCAATGTGTTTGTGGATGCATATCCCAAAGTCTTTTAAATGATTAGGATTATGCCATATATATATATATGCCATATATATATATATATATATATATATATATATATATATATATATATATATATATATATGAATAGATGAAAGGATAAAATAATCTGACGGTATGAAATTAAAATGGAATAAGCGGAAGACCTAAAAAGCTCAACGTTTCGCCCAAAGCTCAACGTTTCTCATAATTTATAGACTTTCTCGTCTTTTGTCATTTTTTGCATTTTTTCGTTCGCTCTTGACAAAGCCCATATAACATTTGGGTGAAACGTTGAGCTTTTTAGGTCTTCTGCTTATTCCATTTTAATTTCATATATATATATATATATATATATATGTATATATATATATATATATATATACTTATACATCATTTCTTCATTGATGCATGTTAGATTAACAACAGTGACAATTCCTGTTTATTTCTTTTTTATCCATCTTCTCAAGTTAGCAGACCAACGATCTAATGTTCTGTTCAAGTGTGAACAGAAACTCGCCAGCGTTTTCGATTAGAACAATTTTTTAAATTTTTTATTAAAAGCATTTTAGTATACACTCTCCCCCTCCTATCGAGCTTGGTTGATTGTAGGTTTGTTTTCTCGAATAAGTAAGGCTTCGATTATGGGGAGGCACAGGTTGCAATTTGATGGCAGTGTTTTTTACTAATATGTTTCTAAAATCTCTTTTTGGGGTGTCATGTTTTACCAGAAATAAAAAAGTAATGAGTAAGGCTTCGATTATGAGGAGTTATACAAATTAGAATTGGTGAATTTATTATATTCACCAATTCTAATTTGTATAACTCCTCATAATCGAAGCCTTACTCATTCGAGAAAACAAACCTACCATCAACCAAGCTCGAGAGGGTATACTAATCGAAGCCTTACTCATTCGAGAAAACAAACCTACCATCAACCAAGCTGGAGAGGGTATACTAAAATGCTTTTAATAAAAAATAAAATAAACGAGAGTCAAAAACGTTTGCAGTTTTGGCGACTGTCACTGTTATTTAATAAAACATGCACATATATATATATATATATATATATATATATATATATATATATATATATATATATATATATATACACACAAGCAGGGGTACTCGGGAGGATAAGTGTCTAAAGCATCCCAACAGTAACAGTCAATTTCGTATTGTCAACAATTGCAAGTATTACTATAAAGAAAGAGTCAATTTATTAATGTCACAATCACAAGTTAAATATTACTTGAAAAAAGGACAACAAAAAATGTATTTGTTCAAAGTTGTAATTTGAAAAATAAATCCTGCTATTTGTTTCAATATAGCATTAAGAGTTGATTTGTAAATCAGGTAAATGTTAATGTCATCATTGCCAGTTATAAACATAAAACAACAAATGAACACATTTAAAGTCTTAATCTGAAAAAAAAAAAAATCTGGCAAGCTGTTGGAATTTAATTCCAACAGTAGATTAGTTAATGTCATCATAGCAAGGTTGGTTTGGCTCCCATTTGCATTTCCCTTATCTGTAACAAATACAGCAATGTGATTGGCTAAGAAAATAAATAATTAACCAATGAAAAATAGTGGTGTAGATAGGGACGTGTCTCTTACTAAAAGAAATATCTTGCCAGATATTGTATGGAATTGCTTCAATCGATTGGAATTTCAAGTTTTAATATGTAAAGAACAGACTGATAATTGCTGTGATTGACTGGCTATTTCGAAATATTGATTTTGTAGCATGAAAGCTACCAATGTTAAACTTTGAGAGACAGACTGGCTTAATTTTATATATTAGGTAGTTTGGTTTGGTAGTTTTGTTTTACGGCATATCAACCCTTTTTGGGTTATTTAATGCCGAATCTGGTCTTGTTTTCTTCTCTTTCTTGTTTCTTTCCCCTTTTAATATCTGTTTCTATTTAACCCATAGTTGGGACCCTAACAGGTACTACCACTCCGGGTCAGGGTGGACCTGGGAGCAATGGTAATTAAGAGGAGGCTCCACATTCCCCAAAGTCCATAAGCCGGATCTCACCATCGGATGTAGTTTAAGGTCATATCCAGGACCGGGAGTAGGATAGGAAAAATAAAAAAGGGGAGGGAGAAAGGGAGAGGGGCTGTTGTTTTTGTTTTTGGTTTTGTAGAACATAATTAAGTTTTACAAACAAAAAAACAAAAAACGTCAATGTAGGTGAATTTCGTCTCAGGGAGCCACAGGGCAGCCTGATCTGGTATCACCAGTATATATTAGGTATATATATATATATATATATATTGTTAGAAAATTATTTATTATCTGATTATGACAACTCCTTAGATAAGAGACTTCTGATATGGAAGCAATCTTAGATGACTTTTTAGTCTGGAAAATGGCATGTAGTTCATTGCACTTTACTATCTTTATGTACTTGAAAGATGGATAATTAAGTTGTGGTTGTTTCTTTCTTGCCATGGAGCACATGTTGCTGGTTACATCAGCAATTCTTTTCTTCCCAAGTAAATTTTTATTTCTTTTTAGATTAAACTCCTTTTGTCAGAAAAGCTATATTCTATATAAATTCTTTCAAAATGACATCTACCATTTTGGGATGCTTACTTTCTCGGGTCAACAATCGACATGTTGTTTCATTTATTTTAAATTTGTCAGAAGGCAGCTTCCATTGCCAGGAAGCATCACCCTACTCATCACCCTACCCATCATTCGTTTTCAGTATGAATGAGGACATGTGAAAATTATGCCAGTAGAACAAACCTTCTACTGAGTGAACAAAGTAACTTAGCGACTGTTCAAATATTTATTTATACTGTTACATGTTAGCGCATTTTAGAGAATAAAATAAAACGTTAAAAAGAAACGCTAATATTTCAAAGAAAAATATTAAAAAACAAAACAAGAGCGAACAAACAAACACAAAGAAACGCTTGATCCTAAATTAATTTAACAGTGCTATGTTATCAGCAGCAGCGTAACTCCCTTCCTACTGTAATAAAAGATATGCATGCGAGAAACTGGGCAATTTAAAAATACGTGCACGGCAGCGTTTGGGATGGATGGAGAACAAAAAAATCTTAACGGACGAATGAAGACGCGGAGACAAAGAAAAACGAAGAAAGTCGTTAGTATCTGAAGAAAACTCCACCGAGCAAGGTGTAAAACTGAAAATGTCTTCCCAAAAGGTCTAGTCGTTGAAAGCAATACAGCAACAAACTGAAAATGCATGCGAAATTGGTTAGTTCCCAGTGAAATGACAACAAGGCCGAAACAATGATGCGAGGGAAACACATGTGATGATCTAATAACACCAAACAAGGAGCGGCAAAACATCTCAGATAGAGAGTAACTCAACGAGATACGCTCCAGAAATCAAAAGATCCTACTATGAGAGATGTGGAAGATAAATGCGAAAGCGCAAGCGGAATCTATGAAATGAGATAAAACAGACAGTCATAAAACAAAAACAAACAAAAAAGGAGGAGTCAAATTCAAAGTAAAAACACTCCCCCCACCTAGATAAGTGACATTTCTTGCAAATGCTGCAAACCCGTTTGTTTTATTTTCATTGTTCATATTTAAGCTCCATTTATCCCATGATAATAATTTCATTATTCATTTAAATAAATGTTATATGTAATTTGTTGTGTTCGTTATTCACACTTGTTGTTGTCAATCCCATAAATATTCGAACCTGAGAAAAAACATTTTATTTTTTATGAACGGAATCATTGTGTATTCCATTTACATCACATAAAACCCTTGTGATGTGATAAAGTGATCGGGACGTACCGCTTCGTAACAGTATTTTAATATAAAATAGGGAAATGTTGAAAAGAACAAAATACATACTTGCATATGAAACACTGCTGAGCAAATCCCCAATTTCTTTCCTCCAACTGTAATAATCCCAGTAGGAATCACCAATCTTCTTCTGTATTTTCATAGCTTCTCCATGATGATATTCTTCAAGTTTTTCCAACTCTTGCACAAGTTCTTGGTTTATGTCCAGAATTTGATCCAACGTGTATCCTTTCGCAGATAGTTTTCCATTGCTGCAACGGCTCTTGGGGCTCTTTGTTCTTGTGCTACTCTGATCGTTGGCAACTGCTGAATTCTCCATGTCATCGGCTACACTCAATGTATCACTCAAACTCACAGGTCCATCTATAAATAGTTTAAAAAAATAAATATACAGTATGCAAACATTGATTTTGTTCAAGAAATGATGTTACTGAAATGCTTCACTAACACTAGATTTAGCCCAGAAAATAATGTGGCTTGCGTTTTTCCCCAAAATTCATTCATTGCTGTCGTTGACAATCAAACCGTTGTCACTGCCACATCAACCAAAAATATGACAATATTTATAAGAATCCATGAATTACAGCTTCAAATAATAACACCAATAAGAAAGCTTATTTGTTCTATGGTATATATCTTACCATAAATGATCCATTTATCCGATATATGACATAATTTGTCATCACTGTAATGGTTAGGGGCATAAAATGTGTAGAACATCAAATGATAACTAATGCTATGATTCATTTAATTTCTTGTATTTCTCTCATTACAAGCATACCAGTGGAACTTTCACATGCTGTTACTTTCGTCACGGTTGGAAATAGAACCTTAAATACACTAATAGACTTGTGTGCTTCTGAAAATTTTATCAGCAATAAAATCATGAAATTGTTGTCTGAGGATTTTTCCCTTGTCCAAATGAATAACTATAGCCAGAAAAGTATTAATAGTCGGTCTAATGAATTTGCAGTAGCCAATTTTAAACTGGGTTTCAACAATAAATTATATACTTCCATTCATTTGACTATCATAAATGAACTCTGTATGATGTTGCTTTGAACGAGAATTTTAATGGCAGTCATTTGCCAGAACTGTGCAAGTGCCTGTTTTGCCCTATAAGCTGCTGATATAGCGAAATCGACTTTGTTTCCAAAGTTTCAGTTAAATCCAAACCGATTGCTATTAAATCAAGAAGATGGGATTATTGAACCCAATATTTCACCATAGCATGCATAAATAGTAGTAGTTAAGAAAGAAGCTAAAAAAAAGAAGAGCGATTCTGTGTGGACTATTCTCAAGAGATAAATATCTACACAGAACTAGATGCTTTTCAATTACCAAGAATTCAGATCTGGTTGCAAATCTTGCCAGGTATAAATATTTTTCAACTTTTGATCTAAAAAGTGTCTACCATCAAATCAGGCTCGACCAAACTGACAGGGAATATATTACATTTGAAGCAAAAGGACAAATCTTTTAATTTACCTCCAATTTGAAGTAATTAATGGTGTCTTCAATGTGCTATAAGTGAAATTGTAAAGGAAGAAAATCTAACTGATACATTTCCTTCTCTTGATAATGTGATAATTGGAGTTGAAACAGAAGTAAAACATGAGAATAATGTTGAAAATTTTATAAGGTTACGGAGGGTAAGACACTTGACCTTGAACAATTTCAAACTGCTTAAAAGTATGAAAAATGTGAAGAGAATCAGGAGTATGTTTGATTATTATGCTAAGTGGATCCCTGAATTCTTGGACAAAATACAACCCTTAGTAAAAAAGGATAAACCTTTAGTTAGATTGTAATGCTTCAGACTATGCTGTATCTGCCATACTGCCAAAATGGAAGGGCCATAGAATTCATGTCAAAATCACTCCAGACAAGTGAAAGGGGAGATAGCATTGTTGAGAAAGAAGCTCTATTCGAATTAGAGGCTGAAAGAATAATAGAGGCGGTAACCTCATTGCTTCAAACTATACACAGATGCAAAGTCTGTTTATGTACTATAAAAGGAAACATACTAAAGTAAAGAATGCAAACATCAGTGTATGGAGAATGAATATAGACCAGGAAGAAATAATGTAGCTGCAGACACTTTCAGTCACAGCACTTAAGTTGCAAAACCTCTGTCCTGGTCGAATTATATGAAAACCTATGCCATTCAGGTGTATCAAGACTCTTACATTTTATGCAGTCAAGAAATCTTCCCTTTTCAACTGAATATATCAAGAAAACCATGTGCATCCTGCAGAAATTAAACTCCAGTTCTATCAACCTACATTAATAAACTCCACTGGTCTTTTCAGGCCTCTCACAATGACTTATTGCAATTCATATTTGTTGGTCATTGTTGACGAATATTCACATTCTTTTATATCCCAGAAGGTAAAGGAATATTTACTTAGTAAAGGGGTTGGCACTAGTAATTCAACGCTGTATCACCACAGGGTAATGGTCAAGCTGAATAGTATGTAGAGGTTATCTGGAAAATAATTTAATTGACCCTTAAGTCACTCAAACTGCCAGATAAGTATTAGGAGCAGGTCATACCACAGGTTATTCATTCTATCATGGTTCCTGTTATGTACTACACGTTTTTTTTGCACTGAACTTTTTTTTTAAATTTCAGATATGCACAACCCATTTTGGTTGATGAATCCAAGGCTGGTGTTGTTGTGATGATTCATTTGTACTACTAAGAATGACTCCTTAAGATTGACCTGATTGATAGCAATCAATCATTTGCATACATCAGATATCAAGATGGGAGAGAATCAACTATATCGCTTCAAGACTTGCCCCATATTCTGCTGGTTCCAACACATTTTCATTCCAGCAATCCTCCATAGAGATCTCTTCCACACTGACATCTGTTTAACTGCCAATCATACAAAATGAGATTTTGATAACTCCAGAAAATTACCTCCATATAGAAGACCATGTTTCATTATGCAGACAGATTGTGCAACCACTCTGGAGGTCAGATCGTGTGTTGGTGCTTCCCAAAATAGGGAGGAATGTCATAACTAAGACATATCCTTTATGACATCCATATTCATTTATGGCCCCTTCTCTGCATTATAGTAGTTAGCCATATTTGGAGAACATTATCGTACATGCAATTTTAACCCTATATTTTACTGAATAATGCATATCTTCCAACTTTAAATCTTTATTTTGGGCAATAAACATTGTTTATAATTTAATTTTTGGTAAAATTAAATCATTTCTAAAAAAAATTCTTCAAAATTTTAAAACTAACTTTTCAGATTACAATCGATTAAGCATAAAATTTTCAAATTATAAAATGTTTTATTTTGAAATTGACATTTAATTCAGTGTGCTATGTAAGTAAAATATTTTCTCTCATTTGAAATTGTTAAAAGGCATTTATTAACAAGGTTATTTTTGCTAAACACTGGTTAAAAACTCAAGTAGGGAAACCATTTTATGTTAAATGCGAATGCCCCTGCTAAACATGTTCAATAGAAATACAAATGATGAGATTTACTAACCATTTTCTTGAACTAAAAGTTGATTATTACAAATTATTTTAATTGATTATTACAATTATACTGCAACACTTTCAATTAAAATGAACATTTTTGGAGGCTGAAATATTAAGATTTTCATATTTTTGGTTTTACATTTGCTAGATTTATTCATGTACATTCGAAGTTTTCAGCTTCAATGTTCAAAGAATTTGCTTTTCTAAGCAGAACAAGTTTTTATACTTTTATAAATATTCAACCTTACATTCAGCAACAAATTTGTTCAATGTTTATCTTTACAGGTTTTCTGCAGGTAATTTTTGACATTTCACAAGAAAAATATTTCTTGCAATCATTAAAATTTGTGTAACAGCCTTCACATGACTCTTGAATGTAATTTTTACCAAATACAAAATGGTGTCAAAAGTCTAAAATGAATAGTCCTCACATTTTAGGGGAAACAAAATGGAATTTTTACCACATCTGAAAGAATTAGATTTTACAACAAAATATTTTACACCCACTAGTTCAGTCTTTATCTACAAATCCGAAGACGGGAAGAATAATAACCTCCATTCTGTTAACATGCATTGGATCGAGGGTTAGAAATAAACACAATCGAGAACAATGAGTAAAAGAATAATTTGCAAAGAGCAATTGCAAAATCTTATGGCAAACAAACTGACAAACAAACGTCACTTTTATCACACATTCTTCATGAATTGCAGAAGAATTTGGTGAGATTTCAAATTGACTCATAAATAAAAGGGATATGTAGCATCAGAGAGAATGGTTTAAGAGAACACATGTTAAGAGAACCAGAATTAACTGTAGAAAAGGGCAAGATAAGATGAGGAAAGTACAGACGAAAATAAAAGTCAATACAAAAGTCGTTTTGTTAGAAATTGATAATATATTGACAAAAATAGTGGAAAAAAAATTACAAATAACTCCAACTAGACAAGGAGAGAAAAAGGCCACACAATTGTTAAAGTTCTTCCCTTTTTTGAAGAAAATGCAGGTGCTGGAATGAATGTGATACCGAAAAACATATTTCTCTTCAGTCCAAATTATCTCAAACATCTTATATACTTATACAGACATTCCAGACCCTAGAAAATGCACAACAATGTTGCATAATTAAAATTTAGAAATAGGCCTTTATCCACGCTATAAAAATAAATTGTAAAAAATTATTGAGGAGGAGGAGGGGAGTGATACTCACTTGTTTGGTTGACCTTGGTGTGTGTGTGTGTTTGGAGGGGGGCTTTGGATTTAATTTACAATTTAACAAAAGAATAAAATGGCTGACTTGTGTATAAATGAACTGAAATGCATTATGGTGGAATTTAATTTCGTAATGAAATTAATGTGGGGGAGGGAGGAAGGATTCTGACAGACTTGTTTGCTTGGCCGCAGTGTGTGTGTGTTCGGAGGGGGAGGGAAGCTCTGTTTATCTACAATGTAGAACTAGATCGCAACCTCCAGAAGTAAATTGACCATAAAAGACTCTTTTTCACCAAAAATGCTAATTTTTTTTATTTACAACAAAAAAATATGCATAAATATAACAAAGTGTAATAACAAAATGAAAAGAATTATTGAATTAGAAAACATAAAGAATGAATAGTGAATTATTAAGATGTCAAAAGCAAAGGAATATGCAAATTAGTTAACCATAGTATGTTGCTCAGTATACTAGAAAGCTAAAGTATTTTAAAAATATATTTTCAATATATATGTTTGGCGTTTTAATCCTGCTGTCAATGCAATAAATGACCCAACTGAGATAGAGGTACAAAGAATTTCCAAGACATAATGATATGGTTAACCATATTTGAAAAACACATAGGGATTTTAAACCTTGTTTTCAGTTGATTGCAAAATGTAGGCCTAAAATTATGATCTATGTGAACATACATTTTGATTTGTATCAATTTAACTGAAAACCAAGTTTAAAATGTGCTCTTCAAACAGATTTAACCATATCATTATGTTAATTCTTTATGCCTTCAATGGACCCATAAAAAATAGAAGCGACCACTAAAAATATGTACAAAGATTTTAAGAATGGCCAATAACTTGTGCAAATTTATATCCAATGCAATTCTATAACCATAGTCAAGCAAAATTTACTATGGACACAAAAAAGTGGACTAGAATCTGTTGTTACAATGAGAATATGATCAAAAGTGGTTTCTGTCTCATTCACATCAACAACAACTTATATGAAACAAAATTATTGTCACATCTAAATACTTATCACAATTCAGCCAGTTTTGTGTGCAAAAATGGGTTATATTTACCCATTTTCCCTTCAATTTCAGCATTTATTTTTTAGGTGTTTTGATAAAATCTGAATGCAAACAAAATTTAATCTTTTCTCTTTATTAATGTGCAATTCTTTCTCTTGTGATTTTAATAGTTTTTTTTCCAGGTTACTGCAAGTTAGGTTACTATTTTTAGTGATGGGCGATTTAGTTTTAATGTTGATGTTTTTCAACTTAATGCTCACGATATTGCGTGTCTCTATGCATATAAAAAAGTCCCATCTTAAAGAAAAAGGGCTACTTGTCAATATGGTGGGCCTAATACAGGGTTTTAAGTTGTCCTTACAAAAAATCCAAGTTGAAAATTTTTTTGCCCTATTATGAAATTGTGTTTCCGTCTGTTTTTACGTTTTTTTTTTATTGATTTACTATTAAAAGAAAAATCTAGCTTGATCTCTACTGTGTAAATGAATCTTGTATAAACAGTAAAAATTGGACTTCCGTGTCATTTTTATACATTTTTTCGAGAGATAATGGGATTTTGCCAAATTCTTAGGCTAGTTTTATCTAATAATTATTACTTCCATTAGATTACATTACATTTGAAAAGATTTTTTACTTGTTCAAAGCCTGTATTTTTAGTTATTTCAAACTCAATTGCGTACCTGGTTATGAATCAATAACAGCCGACACATTATCATGTGCCTATCTATCAAATAATTTTTGATACAAAAATTACAATCTATATTAATACAATTTTAAAACATGATTTTATGAATGATCACAAAGTTGGAACATTGACGATGCAATCCTACAAACTCTCATGCAATATGAAAAAATGAATGGTCGATCAAACAAGACAGACATATGTCTATTTTTTAAGAAATTTTAGTCACAAAAAGAATACACTTAATTTTAAAATTAGTCCTTTTGTGACTGAAATTTCTTTCCTAAGACCTTGTAAAAAGAAAAATTACAAATATTCGTATTGGATATTTTGGAATAGAAAACTGACAAAGTTCTATATTGGCCTGTTATAAACAGCCAAATCAGTGCATGTTCATATCAAAGCCACCAAACAGTTGAACTGTTAATCAAGATACTCCAACAAATCAAGATACTCCAACAACTCTATGGCTAACGAAGCTCAGCTATTTTTCATCTTTACACAATTCATGTGTCATAATCACATTTATCAGCTAAAAATCTGTGAATCAGCGAGAGTCATTCATCAGATTCTCCAAGAGATCACCATTGAAAAACGGTTCGAACAAGACTTTCAAATGCTTTCTGTGAACATACTTTTAATGTTTTCCTAGATTATTTTATACTATGTCATTTAATTGTGATAAGTTCAGACTTGTGATATGTTTAAAACCTCCTTCGTTGGTAAAGTGTTTACACTTTGCTGACATATTCTCAACTAATGAAAATTCGAAAAATAATCAACAAATGGAAAAATCCTACAACAGTCAACCACATGTATCACTAAATAGCACAATATGGCGATGCAAAATATTGGGGAAATAACTTTATGTATTTGAATGAATATTCGGTGCAATGAATAAAACAAAATGTAAAACAACAAAAATTCTTAAAAATACAAAAAACAGATGTGGCATTAAGCAGTAATGATCACTATAAACTGTTACCTCACATTAACTTTCTCTGCATAACACAGTGACTATCACTCACTGTATCTGACATGTCCAACTCCCATCATTTCATAGTCAGGTGTACTACTACTACTACTATTAAGATAAGTTCTTTAATAAAATTTTCTTGCCTTTCATTCTCTGTTATTTAACAATTCAAATTTTCTCAACAAGTCTAACAGGAAAGTAAATTTGTAAAATTCATGAATTCATTTATTTTCCTGCTAGTAACTCTAGAAAAAAAGGCAGAATAGACTAATGATAACCATTGTATACATTGCCAACAAAAGACAGTTCCTCTGGCATGTCGTCCTCGATGATGATGATGATGATGATGATGATGATGATGATGATGATGATGATGATAGTGATGCATTAGTGTAAAATACTTTATTAAAATCTTTTTCATGATTCTTAGATTTAATATTTTGACAAAATGGTTGAAATTAAATCAGTTAAAAAAAAACAGCTAGAATATAACAGTTATTTGAATAGAAATGACTAATTGCAGAATATGAACGTTTTGATTTGATTAAAAACATGTGTGGCAGTTCTGAACATCCCCATTTTCTCTTTCATAAAAAAGGATTGTTGACTTTGTGCAATCAATTAATTTTTCATATATATTTTAGCGAGATCAGCAGGTTTTTAAGAGAAACACAGATATTGTGTTGACAGAAGAAGAAAAGAGAGAAAATCTCTCTGCCTCCTACCCTTTCTATTCTTTCCAGATGTTTCTTTCGGCAAATGACTAAGACAGCCGAAAAGAGAACAGATTGTTGATTCAGCTCTTTCCACTGGAATTTAGTTTACATTTTATGAACATTTACATAAATAACAAATTTGAGATATACATTTTATGAAATTTATATCCAGATTCCATTAAAATATGAAAAAACGATTTATGAAAAAGATGTTTGATAATAGAAATAGGCAACCATGAAAGGCTATGATGTTTGAAAGTAAATCACAAGATTTTTAAAACGGTCAAGGTAATTTTATAACATCTTGAATAATAAACTTTCTGTCGTTGGGTGAAGAATAATGTCTAAAGGAACAGTTGATTTCTTACTGGCAACGTTGCAAAAACAAAACACTTCTGGAGCAAGATATGGGGAAAGTGGCAAGACCACAACAGAAATGCCGAATGGCTTAAAAACATGAAAGAAAAGCTACAGGAAATTGAAGAAAGAACAGAAACCGGAATTACTGAAGAAATACTCAAAACAGCCCTTACTGGTTTAAAAAGTTCACAACCCTACATGAAAGGCTAACACAAAACTTGAGATGTTTCCACGAAACAGACGTACCAGAATGGATGACAAAAAGAACTAAATTAATACAGAAAGGGAAATGCTCCTAAGCAACTACAGACCAATAACCTGTTTACCAACTATGAGGAAAATCCTAACGGCACAACTGAGAGAACAGATCTACCTCTCTCTTAATAATTGTGGACTACTCTCAAAGAACACGACAGATGGTGGAAAAGGAACAGAGGAACGCATGACCTGTTATATATAGATCAAAAGATCCTGAAAGGAGTAAAAAGCAGATAAAATAACAGCCATTGCATGGATTAATTACAAAAAAGCCTAAAACAGAAACCCCCAAGCATGGATAATTGAATGCTTAAGGATGTAAAAAGTATCTGACAAGATTATCAACCTTATTAAAAAAAAGCAATGGGAACATGGAGACTGGAACTGACAGCTGGAGAACAGCATCTGACCAAGATAATAATACAGAAAAGCATATTCCAAGGAGACTCTTTATCACCACTACTGTTTATTGTAAGCATGATGCGACTCAACAACATATTTAGGAAATGTGATGCTGGATACAAGTTTACAGATACAGGACAAAGAATAAACCACCTCATGCATATGGACCCACCTTGCAAAAAGGGAACTGGAAAAGCTGATAGACACGATAGCCAGAACATTCAAATGGAATTTGGAATGGAAAAGTGTGCACTGCTAGAGATGAAAAGGGGAAAAGTGTCTAACCAAGAGGAGATAGATAAGGGCACTTGGCGAACATACTATCTATAAATATTTGGGAGTTCTGGAAGCAGACACCATCAAATCAACAGAAATGAAAGAGAAGATTGGAAAAGAATACATGAGAAGAATAAGTAAAATCTTAGAAACTGACCAGGTGTTTCACTAGTAAGATATACTGGCCCATTCATTGACTGAGCAAAAAAAGAACTTAGGCACCTTGACCAGAAGATTACGAAATTAATGACCATGCACAATGCACTACACCTGAAAGATGATATTGACCGACTCTACATGAAAAAGAGAAGGGGGAAGAAGACTAATAAGTATAGAAGACTGTGAATTATAGAAAAAAAGAATTGAAAACAATACATAACCCAGAACACAGAAAGGCTGATCTTTGCAGCAAGAGACACCGTCAACATAAACAAGACAGGGAGCAGCGAAGCGAGAAATAAAAAGACGAGAAAAGAAAAGTGGAAAAAGAACAGCTACATGGACGATTCATAAGAATTCATAAGAATGACTTAAGAGACTCACGAAAATACCTGGACATGGCTATGAAAAAGACACTTGAACAGAAAAACAGAATCGCTACTGACAGTTGCACAGAACAATGTGATTGGATATATCAAAGATAAATTAGACAAAACCCAGGAAAACAGTAAATGCGGACAAATAGACGAAACGGTAAATCACATAAGTGAATACAGCAAAATAGCACAAAAAGAATACAAAAGCAGACACAACTGTGTGGGGAAGGCAGTAAACTGGGAACTATGCAAACGACTGCATTTTGAACAGGCAGACAAATGGTACAGACACAAACCGGAGACGGTACTGGAAAACGAAAATCAGAAAATCTTATGGGGCATGGAAGTACAAACAGATAAAGGAGACTGGATATCATAATAATCAACAAGAAGAAGAAAAAACTGTCAAATTGTAGAATTTGCCGTCATAATAGAACACAGGGTGAAGATCAAAGAGAGAGAAAAACTAAGCAAATAGTCATAACTTGCCAGATAACTGAAAGGGATATGAGATATGAAAAAAGTCAATAATCGTAGTAGCACTAGGAATAGTCCCGAAAAACCTGGAAAAAAGACTGGGAGAAATTGGAATCAAAGGGAAGACTGAAGTTATGCAATGGCAAAAGTCTATTTTAATAATATATGTTTGCCTTGATTGGAAGTTGTGCCAAAAAACAAAAATTGTCTTCAGAACTATATGATAGTGAACTTGTGCTTTGATCATCTTCCTGATGCGCAGTTTCTGTTGTTTTTTTTACATTTAGCCCTTCCCGGAGATTTAAGTAATATAGAAAATAAGAAACTCTAGAAATGCCTGGAAGAAAAAAAATAATTTCATTAAAATAACAAATTAAAAACCAAAATCAACCCCAAAATATAAAACCTAGATCTAAAAACAAACAAAAAAACAAAACAACATTCGTTGGTAGAATTTCTAGCATGAAACGGCACAATTATCTCTATAGTCATAAGACAACTTCACATGTGTCTGTCTGTGTCTATTTATTACAACCATAAGAATTGAATTAATATTTATTATTAATCCAATATTTATTGAAATCAAAACGTAAAATGAAACGAAAATTTTAAAATCCTATTGTTTTGCTATAATTTAATTACAAAATTAAATCCACCAGAATACATTTTTGTTCATTCACAAACAAGATAACCATTTAAAATATTTGTAAATAGTTAAAAAAAAAAAAAAAAAAGAATGAATTACGTTGTGATTCTTCAAAATTTGAGAACATTTTTAAAACATTTAAGTTGCCGAATAGAAAGTCATTTAAACTGGCTTTAAAATTCTTAGCAAATCGTCATGTATTAAAAGATTGAATAAGTTTAAATAATTTTATAAATAGAGATTTAATGAAAAAAATTTGTTATAGTTTTATAAGGATTTGGTAAAGTTAATAATTTATTGACCAAACAATAGTGTAATAAATTAAATTTTCGAAAAATTATTAAATAAAAATAATTTGGTAAAAAAAAGGAAAACATCGAAACAAAAATGAAAGTATAAAGACTTCAGGGCAACGCCGAAAAGGTTACACCGAGTTTTTGTATAAATCAGTCATATCTTGCTGATTATATTGTCAATTAGTTAAGTCAATATGCTGCAAGAATAAAATGAACTTATCTTTAAAAAATAAAACCGACAAGACAAAAATGAATGTAGAATCTACATTCAACTTTGTCTTGTCGGTTTTACATTGTAGATGCAAAAACTACCATAAATTTAATTTAATAATAATTAAGATTTTTATTAACTAAATTGGGAACGAAATCAGCCAGATGTACTAACAATGTAGCAACACCCCTTGATAATACAAGCTATATATTGAACTTTGCTCTCTCTGTTGCTCACCATATCATGTTTAAAATATCCCAAATCCAATTTTAATAAAGAAAATCAAATTAATTTTTTTTTTTAATTAGATTATTTTCTATAAAACAGAGCCAGTCAGTTTGTCAAATTTTATCATCGTTAGCTTTCTTCTATCAATATTTGATTCTGACTGGCCAATTCTTTTCATGGATCGTTGCACCATATTCTTAAAACAATAAAATGTAATGTCATACACTTTTAAAAGTGTGATCTACTTGGGTTGTTTTGTTTTCTTTAAACATAAGCCAATTAATTTTTTTAACACAGAGAGTCAATTAGAGTTATCTCCCAATTTTTACTACATTCCACTCCGGAAGATAATCCAACCGACTGGCTACAATATTCATATTAAATTATAATGTACTGTATGGGCTGCAATCTCTATATTAATAAAATTATAAGACAACTTTACATGTGGCTGTGTGTGTGTTTCTTGCTTCTACATGACTTACATTTTAATTTTTTTTACAATTTTTTTACAATCAATTCATTGGAATCAAAAATGCAATAGAATAAAATAAAACGGATTTTTAAAAGTGCTATTTAAAATTAATTACTTCATTAAAAATTAAATTGACCAGAATGTATTTAACTTTTCTATATTTTGAATTCTTCTCTAAGCCTCCACCCAGCACAATGTCTCCAACCAGGCAACGCCGGATAGGAGCAGTTAGTATTTAAATAAAAACATCAAATTATAACCTTATGTTTTTAGGTACATTATTTACATTTATTTATGCAGCTTTACTAAACCGAGTATTAATCATTGTTTTTATTGTAGCAATATCTGCAGGAATTCCATGGTGTTACCATATTCTAATGATGACTGCAACGTCTTGTCAGACGAGTGCCACTCCTTCATTCAGAAAAACCGTGTTAGGAGAGGCCTAATGTTGCCCCCTGTGCAAATCAGTAACTGTCAGGCCCATATGCATTGCAACTTTTCCATCGCCACAGTGTCATTTTCTAAAGGAGTATCCGTACTGAGATTGTAAATAAAGAGATTTAGGTTTGTATGACAGCTAGATCCCTCTCAAAATGTTGATCCAGCAACAAACGTAAGCAAGATAGCCAGTAACAAGTTTAAACTGCAGACCAACATAATGTGAGGAGTGGTCTTCCACTTTAAAAAATAAAAACAGGGTTCCATCCCATTGAAATGTTAAACGATAATAAACATTTACTAAGCATTGAGCACATATTAATACTGTTGAGACAATGTGTTTCCAATACATATTTTAATATAGCGCTAGTAACAGCAGTATTAATATATAGTTGAACCTTCGAAATATGAATCCATTTTGGCCACAACTGAATTTAGATTCTGTTATATATTTTATTTTTTTAAAGTTTGACTCAGATAATTGAGCCGTTGTGTGAGCTTTCACTTATAATATCTTAGTTGCATGTTTGAATCTTGAAAAGAAAGTATTAGAACCATTTTACAAGTAGTAAATAGATAATGACGATATTATACTACTAGGTGGTTGCTCGTGTTACCACCATAAGGGAAATATTTGATAACAATGGCCCTATTTTACTCCTCTTTATTCTGATGTATGTTGATTACAACAAAAAGTTGAGGCAAAAATGACATTGTAATGGTGTGTACGGTATATCGTGCATGACTGAACTAAATTATTAAATACGATATGATTCATTGCCATATTACTTCTTTTCAGTCTGTCTTTATCTGGTACAAAAATATACCATCAAAAACTTGAGCTGAAAGTCAATTTAACAGATCAAAATTAACTCTAAGTCATTACTACAGGTTGTATGTTGGTTTAAGAATGCTCAAAGTAACTTTAGTTCTGGGAATGTAAATTTACCTAAACAATCAATGCATAACATTTTTATTTTGGCAACTCCTTTGGTTCAATTAAGGTCATATATATTTATAATACAACAAAATTATCTTTTAATTTCAACTTATCTAAATTTCTTTTTCAATTTATGCTAGTTAAATATACCCCAATAACAAAATAAGAGGAGGATCTAAATGAAAAAAAAAAAGATTTAACCAAGGAAAATAACTTTGTTTCAAAGGATGTAACTTCATCTTCATCTTTTATACTTACATAAATTATTATACATATAGAATATACTATATTGAAATAGCCGTGAAATTATTCTGTTTAAATAAAACAATATATTGATTTGAAAATATATGAGAATTCCAACAAAATTCCAGACTCCTCTCATTTGTTTTTAGCATTTTACCCGAAAACAATGTTTCATGGTCATTGTTTTATCCTCTTAATTTGTTTGATGATTTCCAACCTAACAACCTTTTCAAAAGTGGAAAACATATATAAAAAAGGGAAAAGAAAATAGTTACATAGACAGAAAAGGATATGAAATCTGAAAATTATAGACTATTATTCCCCACCCGCTAAAAGATAATTGAAAAATTTCAAACAAATAAAAACACAATAATTCATAAAAGCTCTTTCTTTGATATTTGCTTGAAATGTTTCTACTTTATCTTCTTCAAGAATATTTAAAAGATTTTCCCTTTTTCATTTCTATAAGATTTTTGCCTGCAGATCTACCCAATTCTCATAGTGCCATGGCCTTGTTCTTGATTTTGACATTTTCTCATATGTTAATGTGCTATCAACCCTCAACCAAATTCTTTTCAAAAGCAGCTGTCCTGCTTGTCTCTGAAAGTAGTTTTCACATGAGACAACAATTGTTTTCCTTCACCCGAATTAACATTTTGCTAAACTATGAAGTTTTTCACCCAGTTTGTTCTACCCATTCCCACCATTGGAACAAGTTGCAGAGTTTTTATTGGATTATCTTTATTTTCATGACATGTTTATTTTAGCTTCAATCTAAATATTTATTCATCTCATAATGAAGGTTTTCTTTATCTTACATAAAACATTCCTGATATGTAAACATTCTCGATATCTACAGTTGATAGTACTAATGATTGTGCTGATTATAGAAGTGATTTATGATCATGATGGCCTAAGGAACTTTATTTTGCTATTATGTCCAACATAATCAACAACACATCTCTTTTAACTTATATAATCATATTCTTTCTATTAAAAATTTTTTTTTTGCCTTTTTACAGATTCTGTGGTTTCATAAGAGGACAATTAAATTATGTAACTCACTAAAAGGATTTTAAATGATGGCATGTGTTGGACGGATTTTAGAAATTGAATTCCAAATTAACCTATCTCTAGCCAGGTCTTTATTTATCCCTCTATCTCTCAAATCCATCCTTATCACTTTCTCTCACTGATCCTGCCATTTCAACTGTTCGACATCTACTAACTCAAGCATTTTCATCCATTTTTCAATGTGACCAAAGCAAGTCATTTTGTTCTGCACACATCTCCCTCTAGATTTAATCTTCCTCTGAGGCCATTAGATCTAAGCCTGTCTTTAAGTCTCATATTATACATCGATCGTATTATTCTCATATGATATCTCTTCATGCAACACATATCCTTAACCCTTTTGGTGTGCAATAATATATATGACCTTAATTGGACGAAAAGGGGATTGACAATAACATTTTTATGCTTTGGGAATTTTGGTTGGTTACATCCCTTGAACCAGAGTTACCTCCGCTGGTTGAATCTTTAATGTAAGGAAATAGTTTGTGTAAATAAAAATCATCTTCATGTTGAAACAGGTTAACAATCAGACAGGCTGTAATAACGAGTCTGCATTACTTTTTATCTGTTAACTTAAGTTTCTACTATTTGTATTTTTTTTTTATCGTGGTCAGCTCTACATTATTGCTTAACGTAATGCGATTTTGTTAGAATAAAATGTTAGAATAAAATAAAATAATAATAGTATATAATTTTCGATTACACCCCCCTATATTAAAAAAATAAATAAATATTAAATAGTTAATATTAAAAAAGAAAAAAAAATTAATTGAATAACACTCTTAGCTATTATCCCTCCCACAAATATATCTATATATACAGGGCTTTACGGAGCCCTCCAAAAATATTCAGCGGGAGCAACTCCATTTGGGACTAAAGAGCGGTGGTTTTATCGCTCCGCGCTCCTCGCTCCAAAATTATTAGTTTTTTTTTTTAAACATTAGGTTTTTTATTCAGCAATAAAAAAGAAAAGAAAAGAAAGTCTCAGAGTTATTTAAAAAAATTATACCTCTGGTAAATGTATATGAGAGAGAGAGGGATAGGGAGAGGAAGGGAGAGAGAGAGGGAGAAAGAACGAGAGTTACATTTTTGATGGGAGAGTTTTCTTAAGGCAGGAGACAATTTGGTGACAAATGTCTTTAAATGTGCCAGTGAGTCTATAGATGTCTTTGAAGTTATTTTCTTATAGATTTGAACTTTTTTTGTATTTATGACAAGAATGTGTATTGCTGATTGAATAAATAAGCCATTTTTTCTTTTAATTCGTGTTCTTAAATAAAGAATTTTAGTTCAATTATACTATAGTGGACGTTGGATTTTCTCACCCATTTTGCTCGGTATTCACCCAAATGTTCGATAAAATCGATTTTTGGGGTGAAATGGTACATTTTGTCTTGACAAAAAATTCTAATTTATTTTTTTGCATATATCAAATTAAACTTTTATGCCACATTTTTACCCGTCGTCTTTTCGGCGACATTTTGTTATTCTTAAATTCACGACTACTTTTCCTGTTTGCTTTTAAATTCGTTAAATTCCGTTAAAACTTGCTTTTGTAAATAGAATGTTCAAAGTTTGTTTTTTGTGTGTAATAAAATGTTAAAGCAGTAAAAATATCTTTAGTCCAAGGAAAAAATATATTTAGTCCAAGGAAAAAATATCTTTAGTCCAAGGAAAAAAACAATAAAAACCAACATGGCCGCCAGCGATTAAAACCTGGAATTAAAGTTAGATTTAAAATTTACTTTAAAAAGTAAATGAGAATTTTATTTCAGGACCAAAAATATAATTAAGACCAACAATCAGTTTTATCCAAAATTTGGGCGAATACCAAGCGAAATCAGCGAAAGAAAACAGCGGCACCTATTCTACAATTAAACCAATGTTTAAACTTAATTAAATTAAAGAAAATATCTTAAATTTTCATTTAAAAAAGCAAATAATTAGACTTTCTGACTAATTAGTTGTCTTTTTAGAACCTAAAGTAGTATAGATATCTTTCTTTATCTTAAAAAATCTATTATCGAATATTAAAATTGTAAACAGTTTGTTTTTGTTAAGGATTTCAAATATAGACGTTTTCACCTTTTTAAATTTTAATAAATGTTTTTGCTCGACCTAGGAAAACTGGCTCCAGTTAATTTTTCGGTGGAGGAAAATTTGACCCGATATTTTTTCAACTCTCAAGGTCTACGCCAGATATTTTGTATGACATTTTAAGACATTAAATGGATCTCTGAATTGTTTATTGACAATTTATTGATATTTTTTGGGCAACTTATGAGAAATATTTTTTTTTATTCAATCTTTAAAAAATTAACTTCATTGGGTTTTTTGTCGCTCCAAATTGTACTATTGAGAAGAAAATGGATAAATCGGTTTGTTTGAAAGTACTTGCACATTTCTCTGTTGTAAATAATAATATACATTATACAATATAGTTACGTTCATAAAACAAACAAATATTAAACAACAGTACAACGATTTATGTTGCCCTGGCTGTCTCTCCTCTCCCAGAGAAATGTTTTCTTTAAAAAGAAAATAATCACTAATAATGTTTAAAAGTAAAACTTTATTTACTTAAAACAAATCTAAATATATCAGGTCAAATATTCCTTTCCTGAAAAAATAGGTTGTTAATGTAATGAATATTAAAATTGTTTTAAAATACTTCAGGGATTTTTCTATTTCTATTTTATACCTCAGGAAACGAAAATTTACGTATAATCCTATACTTCGTCCGACATGTTCTATAACTCTCAAAATATTAGCGAGATTTTGTCAAATATTATCTTACGGTCTTACACTTAAAGTGACATCCCAACCCATATTGACGAAATCCTTTGACGCCCACCCCTATCCTTCGACCACTCATTGGCAGAATAGAACGTTTATGAAAGAAGGTACATTTTCATTATGGAGCGCTGAAAAAGAGACGCTCTTTTTTATAGGAGTTGGAGCAGGTGCAGCTCCTTTTGGAAAATGGGGAGCGTGAGAGGAGCCAGCTCCAATTTTGGGCGTTGGAGCAGGAGCAGCTCCAAAAGTAGTGGAGCGCGTAAAGCCCTGTATATATATATATATATATATATATATATATATATATATATATATATATATATATATATATATATATATATAGTTAATTTAATTTCAACCACTATAACAAGAACTATTTCATCACTTAAATCAAATAAAGAAATTTTGACAAAAAAAAAATTGGTATTAGTTTTATTCCATTTACTGCAGGTGACATTGATATTTCCTGCGGTATAAGCATATAACAATATTACCATTCCGCAGGGAGGTGACGGTGGTTAAGTGGATAATGACATGGACTGATGACCTGGGTGCCCCAAGTTCGAATCCAGGAGATTCCATAATACCAGTTTCACTTAGGGAGGTGGGAAATTCCAACAACAGAATAAAACCGGTCAACAAAGTTGTACCATTCTGATACAGTGTAACCCGGATATAAGAGACATTGTCTCTGGTCCCAAATTTACAGCCTGTGTTAATGTCTATAAATTAGACCCGGATATAAGAGACCCGGATATAAGAGAACCCCGGCTATAAGATATTTCTTCTCTGGTCCTGTCCTCCCCAATATAAGAGAGTTCATTTTGAGTGACAGTGTGATGTCGTAAATCAGTCAAAAGACGTTGCTAAATTTTCTCACCTCATTGGTGAGTCTTTCTATGACCTTCACTATAGCCATATGCATTAAATATTCATAAAAAAGGTTTCTTTTGTTGTTGTTGTTGTTGTTAGAAGGCGAACCTGGATATAAGAGACTTATTCTCCGGTCACGGGCACGACAGCTCTCTTATATCCGGGTTTAACAAAGAGATTTGTGTACAATCAAAAATGACTGCCTTTGCTAAGAAAAAGTAATTTTTGACTGAATTATTTGTGAAAACTGATTGAAAAGTATTTTTTATGTC
Source organism: Sepiola atlantica (assembly GCA_963556195.1). Taxonomy (NCBI): domain Eukaryota; kingdom Metazoa; phylum Mollusca; class Cephalopoda; order Sepiida; family Sepiolidae; genus Sepiola; species Sepiola atlantica. Next base: position 38,861,519 of record OY744533.1, read on the forward strand.
TATAACTGTTAAATAAATTAGTGTTCTGTGTGTAAAAAGCGTTATATGTGGTGTCTCCATACTTACATAAACAAAATAGACCATACCCGGATATAAGAGGAACCCGGATATAAGAGACTTATTCTCCGGTCCCCACAGCTCTCTTATATCCGGGTTACACTGTACATACAAATTTACTTTACCATTCCACACGGATTTTAGAGATTTGAAACACCTACTATTTGATAAAGAGGTCTTTCCTCGAAATATATTATCGACCACGGTCACACACATTAGATCACTGTGTAGAAGTCTTCTCTAATATATATATATATATATATATATATATATATATATATATATAAAGAAGTTAACTATGTTATAGTATATCTTTTTTGTGGTCTCTTGGTCCTACCATATTCCATGACAAGAATTCATCTAGTCTGGTGGAGTATCCAGCTTAGTGATGTTACTAGAGGCAACGTCTCTTCAAGAAGTTGCACAATTTCTCGTATAGCTAGTGAGAGTAGCAATACCGAGGGGACCTTATTTGGGCATCACATTTTTTTTTTTAAGGAAATCGCACCAGACAAGGCATGAAGCCACTTGATGTAAGGAGCTAACAAGAACAAAATATGATTATCGCAAAGACAGAAGATGCCTATTTCCTTAGTCTTCAAAAGACCAAGGTAGGAGGATAACAGTGTTACAGAGAGTTACAAAAGCCTGCAGTTCTTGGAAAGAAGCTACTGGAATAGGAAGCTGTATTAAAATACTGTGTTATTTTAAATATTTGGTCAGGGTTTACTTGTAGGGGAAAGTATCCTTGTGCCAGATTGTCCTGACAAACCTCTGTACAGAGAGACCTGAGACACTACAGGAGAGTGTCTAGTAGGCATTCAAATTCTCATTCTATATGTGTGTTATAATATATTTTGTGGCTTGAAAAAGTAGAATGAAATTCTTTTAAGATTGGTTTGTTAGATTTCGAGCTAAATATAAAATGGCTTGAAAAGTAGAAAGAAATCCTTGTTAAGTTGGTTTATTAGATTTCAAGAGAAACAGAAGCTGGCTTGAAAAGTGAAAACAAATCAATTTTTAGATCGGTTTATTAGATTTCGAGCTAAACACAAGCTGGTTTGGAAATTTGAAAAAATCCTTTTCAGATTGGTTTATTAGATTTCGAGCTAAACACAAGCTGGTTTAGAAATTTGAAAAAATCCTTTTCACATTGGTTTATTAGATTTCGAGCTAAATACAAGCTGGTTTGGAAATTTTGAAATAAATCCTTTTTAGATTGGTTTATTAGATTATGAGCTAAACAGAAATTGGCTTCAAAAAGTAGAAAAAATTCTTATTAAATTGGTTTATTAGATTTCGAGCTGAAGAAAAGCTGGCTGAAAAAGTTGAAAAAATCATTTTATGATTTATTTATTAGATTTCGAGCTAAACAATAGCTTGCTTAAAAAGTGGAAAGAACCCATGTTAAGATTAGTTTATTAAAGTTCAAGCTAAACAAAAGCTAGTTTGAAAAAGTGGAAATAAAATATTTTTAGATTGGTTTATTAGATTTCGAGCAAAATAATAGCTAAACAATAGCTTGCTTGAAAAGTGGAAAGAAATCTTTTGAAGATTGCTTTATTAGATTTCGAGCCAAATAATAGCTTGCTTGAAAAGTGGAAAGAAATCTTTTGAAGATTGGTTTATTGGATTTCGAGCTAAATAATAGCTTGCTTAGAAAGTTGAAAGAAATCTTTTGAGTATTGCTTTATTAGATTTCGAGCTAAATATTAGCTTGCTTGAAAAATGGAAAGACATCTTTTGAAGATTTGTTTATTAGATTTCGAGCTAAATAATAGCTGTCTTGAAAAGTGGAAAGAAATCTTTTGAAGATTAGTTTATTGGATTTCGAGCTAAATAATAGCTTGCATAAAAAGTGGAAAGAAATCTTTTGAGTATTGCTTTATTAGATTTCGAGCTAAATATTAGCTTGCTTTAAAAATGGAAAGAAATCTTTTGAAGATTGGTTTATTAAAATTTCGATCTAAACAATAGCTTGCTTGAAAAGTGGAAAGAAATCTTTTAAAGATTGGTTTATTAGATTTCGAGCTAAATAATAGCTTGCTTGAAAAGTGGAATGAAATCTTTTGAAGATTGCTTTATTAGATTTCGAGCCAAATAATAGCTTGCTTGAAAAGTGGAAAGAAATCTTTTGAAGATTGGTTTATTGGATTTCGAGCTAAATAATAGCTTGCTTAGAAAGTTGAAAGAAATCTTTTGAGTATTGCTTTATTAGATTTCGAGCTAAATATTAGCTTGCTTGAAAAATGGAAAGACATCTTTTGAAGATTTGTTTATTAGATTTCGAGCTAAATAATAGCTTGCTTGAAAAGTGGAAAGAAATCTTTTGAAGATTGGTTTATTGGATTTCGAGCTAAATAATAGCTTGCTTAGAAAGTTGAAAGAAATCTTTTGAGTATTGCTTTATTAGATTTCGAGCTAAATATTAGCTTGCTTTAAAAATGGAAAGAAATCTTTTGAAGATTGGTTTATTAAAATTTCGATCTAAACAATAGCTTGCTTGAAAAGTGGAAAGAAATCTTTTGAAGATTGCTTTATTAGATTTCGAGCCAAATAATAGCTTGCTTGAAAAGTGGAAAGAAATCTTTTGAAGATTGGTTTATTGGATTTCGAGCTAAATAATAGCTTGCTTAGAAAGTTGAAAGAAATCTTTTGAGTATTGCTTTATTAGATTTCGAGCTAAATATTAGCTTGCTTGAAAAATGGAAAGACATCTTTTGAAGATTTGTTTATTAGATTTCGAGCTAAATAATAGCTGTCTTGAAAAGTGGAAAGAAATCTTTTAAAGATTGGTTTATTAAGATTTCGATCTAAACAGAGGCTGGCATGAAAAATTAAAAAAAATTCTTTTTAAGATTCGCTTATTAGATTTCGAGCTAAACAGAAGTGTGCTTGAAAAAGTAGAAAAAATTCTGTTTTGATGGGTTTATTAGATCTGGAGCTAAACGGAAGTTATCTTGAAAAGGCGGAAAGAAATCATTTTCACATCAGTTTACTAAATTTCGAGCTAAACAGAAGCTGGCTTCAAAAAGTGAACAGACATTTTTTGATTGGTTTATTAGATTTCGAGCTAAACAGAAGCTGCCTTTAAAAACCGGAAAAGAGCCCTAAAAAGAATGGGTTTATTAGCTTTCGATCTAAACAAAAGTTTGCTTGAAAAATTGGAAAGAAATTCATTTTTAGATTGATTTATTAGATTTCAAGCTAAACAAAAGCTGGTGTGAAAATTTTGAAATAAATTCTTTTTAGTTTTGTTTACTAGATTTCAGGCTAAACAAAAGCTGTCTGAAAAAAATTGAAACAAATCCTTATAAGATTGTTTTTTCTTTTAGATTTTGAGCTGGCATGAAAAATTGAAATAAATCTTTTTAGATTGGTTTATTAGATTTCGAGCTAAATAGAAATATTTTACTCATTATTTCAAAAGTTTAAAACAATTATTTATTAATAAATAAATAGAATTCAAATATGACATTTTCTTTCAAAATTGAATTCTATTCATTTATTAATAAATAATTGTTAATGTTTTAACTTTATTTTCATTGAATATTGTTAGTGTAGTTATTGACTGTAATTTACTTTTCACACTTAAAATAAAAAAAATACTCTTTTAGCTTTATTTTAAAAGAATTAATGTAATTTATCGTTACGACACATGTAAGAAATTCTTGCATGTATGGTAACAATAAATTAGTAATTTATTTTTTAAGAATTAATGTAATTTAAAATTACATTAATTATTAAAGAATAAATTGAGTAATGTAATTGTTCAAGATTTTAATCAATCATCATGTAAAAATAATTAATAAAATTGACGCAATTCATGACGTAAAATTTTTAAAAATAAATATTGCTGCAGTTCTAGTCTTCCATACTTTCAGATTTTGTAGCCATATTTTCTGTTTACAATTACAACACAGCAAAAAAAATGTCTGAAACGTAACTTTCACTTTTTTTTTTGATAATTAAGCAATTTTTAGTAAAAAAAAGAGGTACATTATTTTGTAATTCATTCTCTTAAGACTTTAATTTAATAATTACCTTTGAAACAGTTCCAGAAAACTGATATTTACCTTTCCAGCTAATTTTAAACATGTTTTATTGAATCTGCAGTTTTAATTGATTTTTTGCTTTTTTTAGCCGTTTTGATAACATTTTTCATTCTAAATTTTTTTTCACACATAAATATACATTTGTTTCCTTTTAGATATTAACTTAATGCTTTTATCTTTCAAACACAATCTATCACTACTTTAAAAAATTAAGAAAATACACTTTTAAGTCAGTACAAGTGACAGTCATTTTTGCACGTACCTAATATATATATATATATATATAAATAAAATGAATAAATGCAATTTTTTTCCATCTATTCTAACTATATTAACATCAAAACTGACTAGGCTTATTTAATTCTAAAGACACAAGAATATTTTGAAATACCGTATATATACTCATTTCCAAAGTGCCTCAAACAAATTTTGATATTGCTCATTTGCTCATTTCTTTCTTTTTAAGTTTCTAACAAATTAATATTCTGTAATATGCATTTCTAATTTATATTAGCAAATTTTCTATATACATATTTGTTTTATCGATAGAACTATATATAATTATATTTATAATTGTAATAATAGTGATTTTATTTTAAAAAAATAGCGTTTTAAAAACGTTTTTGGAATTTACTTCTGACATTAAATAAAACGTCAAATGTCGCTGATATGAGAACATATACTACACTTTGATCTTAGCTAAAAGGCCAATGTACACTAATGTTTTTGCGACTAAACATTTTTAAATGAACAAAAAAAAATCGATTTAATCGGAATATCTTTTAATGGGATGGGTAGTGTAGTATCAGTTCTGTTGTTATAATACCGTCCTTCCAGGAATTATGTTCTCCGTAAGAGCTCAAACTTTTTTCCTGAAAAATGATAAATATACAAACTCTGAAATAAAAACGTTTTTCACTTAAAATGCAAACCAATAAAATTGAATTTTCTGTTTAAATTGTAAGTTTGTTTCATTTAAAGTTTTCTTTCATTTCTTAATAAATCCTCTTATCAACATTTCTAGCCCCCCCCCCCCTCAATAAATACATGAAAAAAAAAAACAGCCATGCTGGCCTTTCTCTCATTTTCGTTAAATTTACGCGAGTGAAATAGAACTCTGTAAATACTCTTTATTTTTTAAAAACTTAAACCATGTTATCGTAAAAAAACAACTTAGTGGTTTTAATGTTTGCTTTTGTTATGCCAAGTTAAACCACACACGTAAAATGCCAAAATAAAAGTTAGATTGGAAAAATATAGTTGCCATCTAAACAAGTCGACAAAGATGCTAGCTAAGGAAGAACGATAACTCAAGTTTATAAACATGTCTTTTTTAACTAGAAAATTATGAAAGGAAGTTATCGTTCTTCTTTAGCTAGCATATTTCTTTATTATAAAGATGGCGACTATATTTTTTCGCTCAATTTTTATTTCGGCGTTTCATGTGGACGATGAGACTTGCCATTGTTTTTAATGTTATCTAAATGAATAAATGCAAAAGTTTTTTCCACATTCTAACTATATTAAAATTAAAACGGTTTATGCTTATTTAATTCTGCGTAGTATATTTCAATCCGTCACGATATATTCCTCCCGGGCATTACCTCGTCTTTTGAAGAGGAGGCAATATATATATACATTCGTTCGTCACGATATCATCCTCCCAGGATAACCTTCTCCTTTTTTGTGGGAGGGGGTAATGTATTATCTATTCTTTTGTCATGATATCATGTTCCCAGGCATTAACTCTTACTTTTTTGTGGGTGCGGGAGTGTTCGTTCGTCATGATATCATCCTCTTAGTCATTACCTCTTGTGTATGTAGTTAGTTCATCATGATATCATCCTCTCAGTCTAGTAAAAATATGCAACCGGAGGGAGCATATATATATATATATATATATATATATATATATATATATATATATATATTGAAATCAGTTTCTCTTAATGTTAATGCATTACGGGATGAACCGTGGCCTTCGTAAAGAGAAGGCCTTTCCATTGAGTCTCGTATTTCTGCTGACGTCACAGTAGTTGGTGCTAGCCGTCGCCTAACAAGACTTCGAAATACCTGAAATGAACTGCTATTTTCAGGGAATTAATAGAGGTTCTCTAATGTTTTTTTCATGTTGACTCTCGTGATTAGGATCACAGTACTGAAAATAAATAGAAAGACTGCTTGTCTGGAGCACTTTGAATTCTCTGTTAAATAATTTTTGTGGTAAGAAAAATGATAATATTACTAAGAACAAATTAAGCAGTAAAAGAAAATTTCAAACATTCAACAAAATTATCCAACAGATTCTTTTATAAGTTTGATTTTTTTAAATTTATTGCTGCACTAACTTTATTGTTTGTTAGTATTGAAATTATTTGTTTGAATTTCATTTGTACTATTTTTTTAATTTTTCGCCTGTTTTCATTTTAAACCAACTTATTTATATATTTTTTCATTTTAAACTAACTTATTCATCATTTGTTTTCATTTTAAACTGTTATATTGAAAAAGTTAGCTCTCTGTCAAATTTTTTCGACTAGTTTTATCTGATTTGCCAAGTGGTGACAGGGCAAAATAATCCACCGTTTTAATTTGTTTTATTTTTGCGGATTCCTTTATTTTGTTGTTTTAATTTTTATTTGGCAAATATTAATTAACAAATAATAAAATCAAACTCTTTATTAAAAATGTTCCCACTCGGACTTAGGGTTATTGGAAGGGTTAAGGAGGGGGGTATGTTTTTTGTAAGAAACAAATAATGAAATCAAACCAGGTTTATTAAAAATCAAATTGAAATATATTTCAAATTAAACATTATAATAATGACGTATCCAATATAGAATATTGCTGAAGAAATTGTCTTCAAAATACAATTTAATCTCCCTACCCCCCAAAAAAACAACCAGAAAACAAATTAATATTTTAAAAATAAAAAAAAAAGAAATCAGACAGCAAATTAATACAGTGGATTAATTTACCCTATCGTCGCTTGGTAATCAGAAAAAAAAAATTAGTCGATAAAATTTGGCAGCTAACCGCTTCAATATAAACGTTTAAACTAACTTATCGTATGTTTTAATTTTTTTGTAATTATTTATCGTGTTTTGAAAGTGTTTATTTAATTATTGTTTGTTGTTCCCTAAATGCATAATTGCCGATTTGATTGTATGCTTATTAAAGAATCAAAAACACATCATAACCATCAATATTTTCTATACAACAAATAGGTTGATTTTGTAACTTAAAAAAAATTATAATCTTCATTGCATGACTTTGCAGGTTTTTATTTTAATAAATATGTAAAGAAAATTGTTTTCAGAGTGTTCGCAATCAAAATAAACAAATTTTAGTCTTTAAAATCCATGAAAAAACTATTCTTTTTGAATTAATTCTTGTTTTTTATTTTTTTATTAATCTAATATATAAAGTAGAGACGATTTTTCCCCTGTACCTTCTCGGAGAATAGGAAAACAACCACATGCATCACAGGCTACTAAACTCACCATTATATTACAGTTATTCATTCGAGCGTGTTTTAGTACATTTGTTATTATTTCTTTCCAGCTAACACTAAATATTACATTTTGGCCACCATCCACGACTCTCCAACATACCAACTCCATATAGGTGGTAGCAAAAACTTTTCTCAGTAACAATTCTGTACTGTCACTACACTCATCGACACCGGGGACTAATAAACACAGTTTAATTTTCACAAAACACCCATTCTTATTTATTATTTGCCTATACGCAAATACTTAATGACCGCTCCCGTTCACTCCGATGATTTTCCGTGAATATCAGATTACGTTATTTCTAATTCTACCTATGACTTCTATATTTATATTCAATTCGGAATTAAGCGAATGAAATTAACGAACACAGTTCCTGCTACATTTAATCATTCAACATGGCGGCTACAATTTCTTGATCGAATCGACTTCCTATTTAATTCAATAAACGCCAAGATACTCGTAGACCCTGATACATTTACATTTTCAAAATAATACACCTTTAACACGCATATTATAGAAACCTTGCCCAAATAAACAGTGCCATTGTTGAACATTACATTTAATCGGCAGAAGCTAAATCTTAACATAACACGCATGCCAATTAATTGGACTATTTTCACATGTAATTTTAACTTGAACCCGTGGCACAGTCGTTAAGACAGGAGGTTTCATGATCGCCAGTTTCAGCGTTCGATCCCATTCTACTCTGTCACTTTTTTCTTTTTTTTTAATTTAAAACATTCGCCAACACGGTAAAGGGGGGGGGGAACAACAATAGGCCGTTTCTTTTTTTATTCGACGTCAATAGGTAGTACTTTCTCCCGTGCAACGCCGGGCGACGGGTTCCGCTAGTACTGAATAAAGTTCAGTTTAAGTATTAATCGGATCGTGTTCCTTTCTTTTCTTTTTCTTTTTAAACAATTTTTAAAGTTTTCTAAACTTTTTTGAAAACTGTCATTCATTATCGACGGCCTGACTTTTCGGCATCATACACTTGCGAGGTGTATGTCATTTTCGATCAAACATGCTTTCTTAACGAAGGTTGTAGACGAACGCACACACGTTCATAAAAAGCTGGTTTTCTTTGCCAATCGGCAAAGATTTCGTATGAACTAACTTGTGCATTAAGACAAAGGATGAACGCTGCACAAAGTTGAAAATTCTAGTTTTCTCAACGGTTTTAATTTTATTCATTTTGTATTATTTTTTGATAAAGAGCGGAGGACTGCTCGAAATATCAAAATAAAAAAATAATAATTACAAAAACAACACCGTTTTTATGCTTCATACACCACCAATCATCCTTAAAATACTTGGTACTTATGCAGTTTACGAACCGCATTTTCATCGGCACAATCTGGCAGGTTACGTAACCTGCCGGAAGGTGCCGAAATGCTTAGCTGACGAAAATTGCAACAACCGACAATTGGAAGAGCTTAGCCTTAGCCAATGAAATTCGCAGCAGCCGACAATTCGATACACTATGAAAATATTGCAGAGATCTAATCGACAGCTACCTGCGTTAATTTATGTGGAGACAGAAATTCAGAAACAATCCCTTCGTCTCTATATTAGAGCAGATTACTGAAGTGTACCTTGTCGAGTAGCTTCCTTCTACGTCCTCTAACCCTTCTTTTTCTACTTTCCATCGTCTGTGCACAGAAAATTTGCAAAAAGAAACAGTACCAGTACCTAACCTTAAATGAAATAGTACTTAACCATAACATAACACTAAAAGAAACAGTACCTAACCCTAACTTCGTCGGTAGGGTAGAAAAAGCATTGTTAAGAAAAAAAAATGTTTGCTATCAGTTAACCCTAACCTAGTCGGTAGGGTTTAAAAAGAATTTGACAAGAAAAAAATTGTTTGCTAAAAAGGAAAAAAAGTCATTAAAAAAATGTTTGCTATCCTTCTACCAATTTTCACCATATTTTCTTCACCAAACAAAAATAGATATTTATTCGTGAAACTTACCACAGACGATGAGTGTTTTGTTCCTTGATTTGACTTTTTTCCCCTACATTTTGAAAGTTTCTTACAAATTTAAAAAAAATTTTCTCCAATTTTTCATTGGATTTTTTCGTTGAAATTAACATACGATGCTTGTTTCTAGCGTTTTAACATTGGCCAACGTTTTCGACACAAAAAAAACGAAGTTTTTGTTTCAGACCTTCCGACAACTTTCATAACCTGCTGGAAGGTGATGATGAAAACATGGTTCGTAAACTGCATAAGTACCAAATACTTCTCTCAAAGCATATGTGGAATAACAAACAAATTATATATATATATATATATATATATATATATATATATATATATATATATATATATATATATATATATATATATATACTGTACAGTGAGATTCATAAAAACGTAGGTGCCATTTGGTTGTTGTAGGCATCTGCAATGTGTCAAGTAAGAAATCCTGGAATCAAGCTGTGACCTGTCTGGAAAGGATGAGAATAAATTTGGTGATTTGGGATTTGACAACATTTTGCCATTAAGATTCAAAATTAAAAGTATTTCGAATTAAAATAAAGCAAGCGACAAATATGTAATAGAAAACTAATGTAAAAAAATATGTGAGGCGATAATGACAGAATCTTCCTCTATAGTGATCCCCTGCACACACACACACACTTATGTTGATAATGAGCGAATCTTCATTCATGCAAACCGACTAGCCAAATATTTAAATAAAAAACATCTATACAATAAAATTGTCAGACAAGTTATTGTCTGTTCATAGGAATTCATGTTCAAACATAACTCTTGAAATTAACTTAAAACAAATTTATTTAAAACGATACCATATGTAATTTTATAAAACTTCACTAAAATTGATTAAAAAAAGGACTGGCATGTAACAACTTTTTTTATTTTAAATATATTGTACCATTTTGTCTATTTTGTTTGTGAAAATCAAACATTCTTTTTCATATTTATAGGATTTAAATTTCAACATTTTGTAAGAAGTTTAATTGATTTTATTGTAAAACCGTTTTTTTAATGACATATATTCCTTCATTGAATTATCTTTCTGTTTAACCCAAGTATCAAGGTTAGTTGTTCACCTAATTTCTGGATCTGTTTGGTGAATGGATACATTGAGAAAACCCGCTATAGGTTCCTCATTGATATTTTCTTAGTCTATGTATCTTTTTGGGGGGTTTAGTTTATGTGCATTTTATGCACCCAATCAGTACCCACAATAAAGTATACTTTCTAATGTATTTTTTCCATGTACAAAAATAAACTTTTTTCTGGTTCTGAAATGTTATCAAAGACAGACCTTATCTTCCTTGCAAACATAAGTTCTGCAGGAGTCATCCCTGTTAGATAATGGGTTATCTCCCCCTTATATCTTTTACCATTCCCCTTGACTGCAACCTCCCACCACCACAGTAATCAGTACATAGCAGCATAAGCCTCCCTGCTACTAAACAACCAGTCTCAATAAAGTCTAATAACCGTCCACACATGTCTACTTTATTCCTTGTTGTTAACCTTTGTCATTATGTATTTATGCATAATATAACAATCCCCAAAACAACATTCAGATTATGTGTTACTCGATACACCTGTAGTTATTTAGCAAATGTAGACTTATGTTGAATGAGGGTCATTAAATCGTGAATGTGAATACCAACAGTCTGGTTTAGTAACAGAGTGCTCTAGAATGTTAAATACGTGCTATCACTCTTCAATATTAAGTGTAGAAGAGAGGCCCAATTACTGTTTGATGGATGGATAATACCCAGTTACATCATTTGTTATGCTCATTTTTTCAGGTCCCATGTGAATACGATGCATGGGATAATATTCCCTTGTGGAAGGATGGTTTTCTGATGCAGCCGAACTTATTCAAAAGTTTTGCCCTTTCATGAGTTTAGTCAACGAATCTCACTCCCAGGTCTGGATGCCAGGTATAGCAGCAGTGTAAGGTATTGCGAGATCAACTATTTTGTCCACTATCTGTGCCATTCTCTCAGCTGTTAGAATAATCTAGTATGCTGAAGGAAAATATGATTCACTATATCGTCTTCCCTACTATTTTAAGCTAGGTGTTGAAGCTAGATGAAAAATTTGACAGAGTTTAACTATTATCTTTCTTTTTAGAAGTTAAGATAGTTACTTCTGTTGAAAGGTAAATGCCCTGGCTTTTTAGTATGATGCAGGGTTTCTTTGCAGGTTTAGAAATAATGATATTCTTAACCCCCATAGCTACAACTTGTGGTAATTTTTAGATTGCTCCATGGAATTTTTTAACTGGAATCTAATTTCTCTAATTTAGCAGTTCATCTCAATCTAAGCAAAATACAAGAAGAGTTCAGTGAGCTGTATATGTGTCTGCTATTGCAATTGCTACTGTAGAAAGCTGAAAAGGAAGAGAACTAGTGGCGTTAAAAGTCTGGCCAACCTTTCTATGTTAAAAAAGAAGAATGGAGAAGCTAGTAATCTACCAAGCCAGATTCACAAGTCGTATAGTCATATAGTAAAAAAAAGGAAAAATAAAGAAAAACAAGGAAGTAGCCATTTTAAACTATTCTACAGCAAAAATAATCATGTTTATAAAAAAATGCTTATTAACCTAGAGTAATCCTCTCCATGTTGCAAAATGCATCCTAACATTAGAATTATGTGTTAAACACATCAGCAAGAGGCACCAGTTACTGAGGCACGTGGCGAGAGGAAATGATTCTCAGTCACCACAGCTTCAGTATTTGCATTAGTTCATTGCACCAGGAACAATAATAACATTTGATAACTACAATGATGTTAATATAACAAGGATACAACATGTCCCAATACAAATTGAACACACATGGTATCACAAATAAAAATTATACTTAACAGACAGAAAAGGGAGTGCGAAGCACAAAGAACATTTTACTTATACGGCTAGGTGTGTGTGGCTAATTGATATGCATAATTAGCATAAGTAGAAATAGATTACTATATAAGTCTCTCGTTTAGTATAGCTAGCAGTGAAAGTACACTAGCCACTGAATATGTAAATTTACAACTTCACAATAATTGCGTCGTCGATAGGATCCCAATTGTCTCTCGGGGACCCCAAATTCGCGGACACATGTATAAGATGCTTTGCTGCGAATGCAAGGACTCAAAAGTTAAAAGACAACAAGAAAACGGAAGGAGAAAATGAAATAACAGATTTATTTTTGGCTACAGCTGGATGCGAGGCCATCATGAAAGTCTCAACCATGGTGTACCCCATGAACCTAGAAGACCTGACTTTCGGAAGAATAAGTCAGATCATAAAAAGAAATATGAGACCTAAGAAAAGGTTAGTTGTGGCAGAAAAAATGAAGTTTATGTCAATGAAACAAGAAATTGACGAACCAATCATCAAATATCTACACCGTCTATGAAATGCGATTAGATATTGTGAGTTTGAAAAACTCGGACAAGAAGAACAGAGTATTGAAGAAGATTTAATTAAGTTACGATTAATTGAAGGTATGTGCAATGTGTCACACAGGAATAAAATAATGGAACATCTACAAATAGGAAACATGTCTTTAAATACTTGCATTGACTTTATACAGCAACAACAATTAATTCTACAGAAATACAACGATCATAAAAGTCAACCTGGCAAACAAATAGTCGCCGATATGTACATGTTAAAAAAGAAAAAAATGTTAGTAATGTTGGCGTGAACACGAAATAAAAAGGGAAAATTGCCCAGCATTTGGAAAAACTTGTACAAATTACTTAAGAATGAACCATTTTCAAGCAGTATGCAAGTTCAAAAAGAAAAACGTCGAAAGAGTTAAAAAAAATGAAACTAATAGGGAAGTCTTTACATTAAAAAACAAAAATAAGAATGTTGAAAAAATTGAACAAAAGAAAAAAGATATGTTAAAAGTAAAAATTAACAATGTTTATTTGGATATGCAAATGGATACCGGCAGTGAGGTTATGCTTATACCAAAAAATTTCTAGGAATGCATTGAAAAGCCAACTTTACGAAAGAGCAGTGTACAACTCCACCAATTTGATTGATTGGTCATAAAAACTTTAGGATACTTTGAAGGTTCCTTAGAGTTAAAAGATAAATTCGAGGTAATACCTATAATTGTCACAAATTGTAAAAAGAACCACGGACTCCTGAGAAACGATGTGCTTAAAATACATTCTACCAAATTAATTAATGAGATAAAAATGGAAAAACCCGGAAAATAAAATAAACTACAAAGCTAGATTAAAATTAAAAGAAAATGTTACTACCTCTTATTATGAAAATTACCAGTAAATTTGTTGCCATTAGTAGTAGCAAAATTATGAAAATTAATTGAACAGGACCTTATTGAACATGTTTCACCTGGGGGTAGCAAGTGGGCATAATCCATTGTAGTTTTGAGAAAGTCAGACGGAGACATACGTATATGTGGAGATTATAAAATAGGTTTGCTCGGATTCGTATCCTATACCTAATGTGGAGGTTGCATTACATGTGGTGGCATGGATGAGCGTTTTTACAAAAATAGATTTGAAGACGGCATACCACCAAACTCCAATAGATGATAATTTCAAAGAAATAACAACAGGGTTGCTAAAATAGAAAAGAATACCATATGGAATAAAAACAGCAAGCGCCATCGAACAGGTTTTAGCAGAAAATATAAAAAATATGGTCAATACCAAAACGATATTTGCATAGGAGCAAATAGTGAAATTGAATTAAAAAAAGAAAACCGACATCGTCTTGAACAAATTAAGAAATGCGGGAATGATTATAAATGAAAAAAAAAATGCATAAACAATAGTAGTAATATATCATTTTTCAAAAGAAGGTATACCACCAGATCAAGCTTTAATAGAAAAAATATTAAAAATATCTATACCTACAAACAAAAAAGAACTTGAATTTCTTTTGGGATTGGTCAATTTATACAGGCGATATTTACCAAAATATACAGACCTGACTGAACCATTTGCAAATTTAAGAAAAAAGAATTATTTGGTCAGCAAAACAAATAAAAAGCTTTTGAGAGATTGAAATTAGTTATGGCAAAGAAATCAGTAGTAAAAATTTTTGATCCCAAAGTTATTACATTGAGAATATTAAGGTGGGCATAAAGTTAATGGCATTTGACTTTGATATAGAATATGTCAAAGGAAATTCAATTCACACATAGATGCACTATCAAGGTTGCGATTTTGCAAGAAGTCAAAAAATAAAACAGAAGAAGAATTTGAAGATACATTCTTTACATTGGATAGAGACTGATGTTTTATCTTTAGATAGAATGGCTATGGAAACTAGACATGATCCAGTACTAAATAGGATAACATTGAGAATAAGAAAAAATATATGGGGAAATTGTTCCAAGGCAGAGAGACCTTACAAAGAAATAAGGCATAAATTGACGATAGAAAATGGAGTGATTTGTAATGGAGATCTAGTAATCCCCGAGAAACACAAAGAAATATGGTGATAAAAAGTGAACATGATGATATACACTGTGGAGTAGCGGCCACACAAAAAAACAATAAAACTAGAAGCATGGTGGCCAAGATATTCACGAAATATCAAAGAATATATAAAAAGATGCAAAAAATGTAAAGAATTAAGAAATTTTTACATAGAATACCCAGAGAAGTAGAGCCACGGAGTCGTATGCATATGGATCATGCGTACATTTCTGGAGTGGGACTCTTATTAATATTAGTAGAAAATTTTTTTTCAGCCTGGCCCGAAGTAGTCTGTGTGCCCGACAAGAAAAATACTACCATAAAACAAATTCTAAGGATCATATTCTCTAGAATGGATATCCCAAAAACCCTGGTATCTGACAATACTCCAGAGTTTTGTGATGAAGGTTTTAATTTATGGTTGGAAAAATAGGATGTAAACCGTATAAGACACCATATCACTCTCAATCGAATGGGTTGATGGAAAGAATGGTGCAGACCGTAATAACGGGACTAAAAGCATGTTCTCAGCAAAGAAAAAGAAATAGAAGTTTTTTTACCAAGGCTGCTTTTAAGCTATTGAACAATACCACACGTGGGAAGATTAGAAAGCCCATCAGCTTTAATGGGAAGACAAATTAGAGCTCTATTAACTATGTTGTATTCTACAAATGAAAACATCTGATACAAAAAAGAACAAAGAATTGAATCCAAAAAGGACAGAATTTATCGTTCAAAAGGGCTACTGCTATAATAAATAGAGAAAATAGAAACAGTGTGTTGGTCCATGCAGACCAAATAAGGTCCCAGGGTGAATACGAAGAACAAAATGAACAAATCACTACGCCTCCTTCCGTTATTGAGTTATTAGAACAACCTGTACAGAATAAAACGTCAGAAGATGAAACAATGCAAGATCAAGCAGGTCAAAATGAGAATTCGAAGTCGGATTCAGATCAAAGTATGAAAGGGGACGACTTTGGTTACAGTTTACTGCGAGATAGGTCGAGATCTCCCAGCGAAAAAAATAAGGGAGAGAGAGAAGAGCAAAGTAATATCGAAAATGAAACGATCATTAGAGAGACTAGCAAATATATGCTCCCTCTGGTCGCATATTTTTGCTAGGCTGCCGCGTCAGAAATGAACGCTCACCCGTAAACCGATGGAGCCCCAGTCATATTTCTTGGGTGGTTAGACATTAAATTTTCTTTGTTTCCGTCCAAGAATATTTTTAGTTAAAAATAAAGAAATAAGAAATTTCGACACCATATTTTTAGTTAAAAAAAAAAAAAAAATCCCCCCAATTTTTTTTTACCCTCCCCCATACATAGAAATATTTTTAGTTAAGAAAAAAAAAAAAAATTTTTTGCCTCCCCCCAATTTTTTTTATCCTCTCCCATACATATAAATATTTTTAGTTAAAATAAAATAAAAATATTTGACACCCCCCCTAAAAAATTTTTTTTTACCCTCCCCCATACATATATAAGAAAAGAAAAAAAAATTGAGGAGGCGCCTCAAAGAACCAGTTTTGTTATTCTTCTAAAATGGTTACCCATTTGAGATATTTGTTGCTTAAGTTCAATTTACAACAAAACACCTTGTCTTAACGTAATGAAAATAAAGTATGATAAGTGAAAAAATCCTCTCACAATGACGTCACTTCCGGAAGGATGAGTCAGCAATTAATTCTTCCAAAATGGTCACCCATTTAGTAATGGCCGGACTATGTATTGCTTAACTTTAATTTACAACAAAACACCTTGTTTTAACAGTGTAATGAAAATAAAGAATGATAATGTGAAAAAAATCCTCTCACAATGACGTCACTTTCGGAAGGACCGGAAAGATGAGTCAGCTGTTTATTTTTGCAAAATGGTCACCCATTTACTAATGGCCGAGATATACCTTGCTTAACTTCAATTTACAACAAAACACCTTGTCTTAACAACGTAATGAAAATAAAGAATGATAATGTGAAACAACAGAACAGATACTACACTACCTCTACATCTCTCAAAAAAGGAGAAGGGCATGCCTGGGAGGATGGTATCATGACAACAGAACAGATACAACACTACCTCCACACCTCTTAAAAAAGGAGGAGGAAATGCCTGGGAGGATGGTATCATGAAAACAGAACAGATACTACACTACACTATTCCCCTGAATTGAGCATTTAAAGATAGTACATTAGTCTGAAATAGTATATACTATAGTATTTCATAATAAGTACAATAGTCTTAAATAGTATAGTTTTGGCTTCAGACATACAGACAGACAGACAGATACATAAACTCCATTATTAATAGATGTGGTGATACTGGCTAATTGATATGCATAATTAGCATAAGTAGAAATAGATTACTATATAAGTCTCTTGTTAAGTATAGCTAGCAGTGAAAGTACACTGACTAGGTAAATTTATAACTTCACAACAGTGTGCTAGCTAGGGAGCTGGTGTTCGGATATCTAACCAGCAGAGACGTTGACTCTTTTGTTTGGTTACTGATCACATGACCTTCTAGGGGACCAATCACGTGATAAACATGCATCGAAGTCAATTTTCTTTTTGAAGGGAGACTACACCCGTTTTGCAATACTCCTTTTGGAAAAATTAAATAAATCAAAAAGAATAATAAAAGAAAAAACAATAAATAGCATGTGATTTCAGGTAATTTAAAAAAAAATGAATGGTTAGGTTATTATTTCTAACTTTCTGTATAAATTTGTTTACCATTTAATGATTTTATTTTAAATTGAATTGTTTTTTGTTTTTAAATAAATGTGAGGAAAATGAAGATAGCATTAATTAATGCTAAGTAAATATTTAATTTGTCATATTTGCATCTATTTTGACATGCATTATTTTTTTTAAAGTTTGATCTGGATAAAATATTAAAAACTTCTCAGTAAGCAGATGTAATGCACGAACAAATATAATTCTTTTGATAAATAAGTAAACAATTTTGTCATGTTGTTCAATGTTTATACTGAATTTGTACATGCCGTTATTTTTATACATGGCCAACGGCAGGTAGCTCTTCTAGTATGTATATTTATGACATTATTTGTACAATGCACTTGTTAAATTGTATAAATATTATCATCATTTGTTTATGGTATACACAAATTAGTTTATAATTGACAATACTGAAATATTGTCAATGTTTATTAATTAAGTAGAAACATATAAATGTGATCCTTACTTGATATAATGGACAAAAGTAAATATTACTAATAAAATTATGAATCTAAACTGGAATAAAACTATAAACTGTAAATACTGCAAATGAGACAAAACAATGTTGTTAAATATCAGAGACGTGCATGTCTTTCAACTAACTTTACTTATTTGACGTGACTCTCTACTTATACAGATTAAGATTATATATACATTTCTTTCTTTTTCTTAAAAAGACTCCTCAATATAGCATGAAACTACCTGACTGTAAGTACCATTTTTCTTTGATTCATGCCAGGATAACTAACACAAAATGATACTCGATTTTCAGTTTTTACCATAAGTAGTCAATGTTTTCGATTGCTTGGAAGTATCCTTGTAGGTTTGATCTCCTATCACTTAATTAAGGGTCCAGGGGTATCTCAGGATTATGTATGTATTTGGGGACAGCTGAATAATTTAAATCTCATGTTATTTTTTCGTTTACTACAATTATTTTTAATTTTATAATATTTTAATTTAAAAAATTTTTATTCTAGATTTTAATAATGCATGTAATTTCAATCTATAATAATATTTTCTATAATGAACATTCCACGTCAAAATATTATTTTAAAGGAACATGAAGTTAAATAACACTGTTGATTATATTTAACTAAGAGAAATATGGGAGGAAGCGATAAGTCTGGATTTGAGAGAAAGAGAGAAAATAAAGACCTGGCCAGAAATAGATTAATTTAGATGTAAATTTTTAGCAGTCATCTAATACATACCAGCATGTAAAACAGGCATTAAACCGATGAGTTTGTGGTTGTAAATAATAAATAAAAAAACACAATGTTTCTTTTAAATAATATTCCAAGTTCCGGTTATAAATATTGTAATAATAAAAAAAAAGTATTCAGTTTTTTTTAGTGTCACTATGAGGATTTATGTATGAAATAAAGCACAGTCACCCCCCGCCCCCCCAAAATGTTGTTAAATATCAGAGACGTGTATGTCTGTCCCTCAGCTAACTTTACTTATTTAACCTGATTCCCTACTTATGCAGATTAGATTATATATATAATTTTTTTTTTAAATATTCAGGAAAGAAACAAATATATATATATATATATAACATAAAATATAATAACACAAAATTACATAATTGTCGATGCAATAATTTATTTCAACCTTGTGGTTTCCTCAAGCATCAAACTAGACAATTACATTTTTGAGACTGACAGAAACTGAATTCACCTTCAACAATTCAAATACAACCAGAGAGAGTGGTGGTTGTATTTGAATTGTTGAAGGTGAATTCAGTTTTCTGTCAGTCTCAAAAATGTAATTGTCTAGTTTGATGCTTGAGGAAACCACAAGGTTGAAATAAATTATTGCATCGACAATTATGTAATTTCGTGTTATTATATTTTATGTTATTCTTGCTCTGTTTACCACATTGAGCTCTCATAACTGGATTTCTCCCTGGAATTATTCCATTATAACACAAATATATATATATATATATATATATATATATATATATATATATATATATATATATATATTTGTTTCTTTCTTGAATATTAAAAAAAATTTTTTTTTAACTTGCTCTTTCGATAAAACATAAATTTGGTTTGAAATTTGTATTGCCAGCGTTGGCTGGGTTGGAGGAGGTGATAACATCAAGTGTAATAGCAAAGGACTTTATTTATGTCGAATATATTCCAAATTTCACAAAAATCTATCCAATAGTTTTTTTTCCTATGGATGTACTGACGTTCATGTTTCTCTCTCTCATTTATATATATATATATATATATATATATATATATATATATATATATATATATATATATATATATCAATTTACATCAATTTGACCAAAACATTAGATGGACAATTCGGAAAATTGAAAAAATGAAAAAAAAGTCGCATTAAACAAAACCACTCTTTGTTATTTAATAATGTTTGCCTAAATGAAAATATGCTGCCTAAATACACACAATATATATATATATATATATATATATATATATATATATATATATATATATATATATATACAAATAAAGTATTTCATTTCAAAACTATACATTATAGTATCTGGTGTACCAGAGTTTCATCGATCTGGTCATGACGGGTCTGAGGTAGAAAGCGACTTATATTGTCAGACTGACTCTTCAGCATCGTTCAGTAGGCGAAGACTCTGAGAAAAAGGGAAAAAACCCACATAAATCACTGGTTCAAGGTAAGCAGTGTGCATTTTTTTGTGTTATCCCATAAAGATACTCTGCATTCGTAAAGAGCTCCTGTTGATATTGTTTATTTAATGAGGATTTTTGGATGTTTGTCTTTTTAATTCAAAAGGCGCTTTATTAGCGTTTATTGGTTGTTTAGGCATGTTTGCTTAGAACGGATTTTAATGTTTTTCTTTCTCTAACGATTTTTGATATTTGTGGACTGGCTTGGGTGCATATTGCATGGTATCCTTCCAAAATATCGATCCAGGCTAAAGGTTTAATTTTATGAAATAGTTTAAACCATGACTCTTATGTTTATCTAGCTGGTTAATCCTGAAATTGGGTATCTTATATAATACGGAAGAGAAATAATAATGTGCTCAAATGGTTGATTTAAAATTGCTGCTGCGATTGTGGGTTGTTCATTTTCGACTGGAGATGTATGGGAGGGGGAAGTGTTTTGGAAGGGGCTTGTTTGTGCTGGTCTTTTATATCGACGTTTGTTCTACCTTATATATAAAAAAATTAGGTGTGTAATTAGGGGTTATACTGTGTAGTATCAAAGATAATTGATGCCCGTCTCACCCCTTTAATTAATAATGGAATGTTCTACATTCGTGTATATTAAGAGTGAATGTTAAAACACTATTTGTCTCAGTAAGCAACAAATGGTTAAATAAAGCTTATCCTTAATTTATATTCGGCGTCCAGTTTTTATTACAATTTATTTAACCATTCGTTATGGAACGTTACTTGAAACCCGATCGTCTAGACCTTGATATGGCCGACTCGGAATCTACTGACAAATGGCGGCATTGGAGAAAAATGTTCGAAGGATTCCTTACAGCTCTACAGTTATCTTCAAACGCGGCTTTAACAGGTACTGAGAAATATACCCTTCTTTTACATCATGTCTCTACTGCTATATGTTTGTCAAGAAAAAGAGTACTATTTTTGCTAGACATTTACTTGCTACTTGGCGTCAAACACCCGAAGAAAGCCTTGAATAATACCTTCAGATAGATTCTAAAGACGTTAAGTCGCGAGTGTGAATTTACAGCCTTAACTGCGAACCAAGCGAGAGATGTTTTTATCAGTGACGCATTTATTAATGGAATACAGTCCAACCAAATAAGACAAAGACTACTAGAGAATAAAGACCTAGACTTGCCAACAGCTTATGAACAAGCTCTAACGCTGGACATGGCACAGAAGCAGTCTGTCTTCTATTTACAACCCGATATTTTGGGAGCTGCTATCGTAGCCCCTCCTCTGCATGTTCAAAATTCTTCCATTGTTCAAGATGCTCCCACCCCCCTTCTAACGATCACGAACAACTTATCACTGCCGCCTCAGCTGGATCCATATGCTACTTTTGTGGCCTTCGTATACATGCTCGTTCGTCCTGCCCGGCTTGAGACGTTAGATGCCACAAGTGTGATAAGCAGGGACATTTTTCGAAAGTTTGCCGGTCAGCTTCTCAAAAAAAACGTTCGGCTACTCTTGCTACTGTAGCACCAATTAAAATATCAGCTGCATTCCCCGGCTGCCTCTCAAAAACAATCGTGAGGGCTAAAATCAATTGATTGACTATTCATGCTCTTATTGATACAGGCAGTTCCGAAAGTTTTATTAATGCCAGTATTGTAAAAGCGAATAAATGGGAAATATTTCCTTGTTCCAACCAAATATCAATGGCAAATTCATCTTTATCGTCCCATGTAATTGGATATTGCATGGTTAACCTGAAACTAAAAGGAAACTCCTATCAAGGGATCAAATTATCAGTAATGAAAAACCTCTGCTGCGAAGTGATTTTGGGTCACAATTTTCTAAAACAACATTCATGCATTGAAATTCCTTTTGGTGGCCCCAAGTCGTTCCTAAGCGTATGTGGACTAGCAGCTGTCAAAGTGCGGCACCCGTCACTTTTTACAAACTTATCTCCTGACTGCAAACCAGTAGCAGTAAAATCAAGACGCTATTCAGAAACGGACAAACAGTTCATAGCAGCGGAAGTAACAAAACTACTTAAGGAAGGAATTATAGAGCCAAGTGAATCTCCATGGAGAGCCCAGGTCCTCGTAACAGCCACTGAAAATCACAAGAAAAGGATGGTCATTGACTATTCCCAGACCATCAACAGATACACATTACCGGGTGCCTATCCACTGCCTCGTATTGACGAAATGATTTCTAATATTGCAAAATATCACATTTTCAGTACTTTGGATCTCAGAAGTGCCAACCATCAGGTACCTATCAAGCCAGAGGATAAGCCCTACACGGCATTCGAGGCCTGCGGTCACCTATATCAGTTCTGCCGAATTCCTTTTGGGATAACAAATGGTGTGGCTAGCTTTCAGAGGGTAATAGATGAAATAATCTCCAATGAAAAATTGAAGGGTACTGTTGCATATATAGACAATGTCACAGTATGCGGACATAACCAAGCTGAACATGACCACAACCTTAAACGATTCATGGCTGCCGTCAAGAAATATAATCTGACTTTGAACAGTGAAAAATGTTCCTACAACTTGAAAAGCATCAAACTATTGGGATACATTGTCAAAAATGGCACCATGACGCTGGATCCCGAGCGACTGAAACCCCTAATGAAATTACTAATCCCTGGAAACATGCCCTCTTTACAACGAGCCCTCGATACGTTCGCCCACTACTCCCAATGGGTTGCGTCTTTTTCAGAAAGAATACACCCATTGACGCAAGTATCTACTTTTCCTTTGTCCTGTTCTGCCATCAGAGCATTTCAAAACATGAAAAGGAACATTGCTCAGTCTGCCATTTCTGCTGTGGATCCTTTTATCCCTCTATTAGTTGAGACGGATGCCTCCGACTGTGCGATAGCTGCCTCACTGAGACAATCCGGTCGTCCTGTAGCTTTTTTTTCAAGAACACTTTTGCGATCCGAGCGACGACACTCTGCAATAGAAAAAGAAGCGTACGCCATAGTTGAGGCATTACGAAAATGGAGGCATTACTTAATCGGCCGACATTTTGAATTAATCACTGACCAAAAGTCGGTCTCGTTTATGTTTAACCCAAAAACAACGAGTAAAATAAAAAACGAGAAAATAGCGAGATGGAGAATGGAGCTTTCTTGCTACTCATTTGACGTCACTTACCGCCCTGGTAAGGAGAATGCTGCGGTCGACGCGCTTTCAAGGGTATGTGGCCTGGTAACTGGCTCAGATGATCTTCAGTATATACACAGGGAATTGTGTCACCCAGGTATCACAAGAATGATTCACGTAGTCAGGAGCAGAAACTTGCCATATTCTGTTGAAGACGTAAAAAGAATTACGAACTCTTGTCGGATATGCGCAGAAAATAAGCCCAGGTTCTACAAACCTCCTTCAGCAACACTCATTAAGGCCACACAGCCTTTTGAAAGACGTAACCTGGATTTTAAGGGCCCTTTACCCTCTAAAACTAAAAATAAATACATGCTCACAATAATAGACGAGTACTCAAGATTTCCGTTCGTCATCCCCTGCCCAGACGTAACGGCTGCAACAGTAATTCAAGGCCTCTGCTCCATTTTTGCCGTTTTTGGAGTGCCTGCATATATACATTCAGATCGTGGATCTGCTTTTATGTCGGACGAACTCAAGCAGTTTCTGCATGAACGAATAGTAGCTGTAAGTAGAACAACTCCTCACAATCCTCAAGGAAACGGACAGTGCGAAAGATATAATGGCATAATATGGAAGACAGTACAGTTGGCGGCTGCAAATCGCAACAGTCCGATCTCCGATTGGGAAAGTCTCATCCCCATGGCCTTATACGCTATTAGGACTCTATTATGTACAGCGACAAACGCTACCCCACATGAGAGATTCTTCTCGTTCCCACAACGAAGCTCAGCAGGTACATCACTTCCCTCGTGGCTAGCACAACCTGGCACAATTTTATTAAAACGCCATGTTCGTCACAGTAAACATGGCAAGCGAGGTAGAATTAATCGAAGCAAACTGGTCAGAAATTCGGAAGGAAGGCAATCTACTGTCTCTTTAAGGGATCTAGCCCGGCAGGGAATGTATATGAACGTAGAACTGCTTCAGATGGATATACTTAGGTGATTGTGTGCCAGATATGTCAAGTTCAGTGTCCCAACAAAACGAATCTGAATATTCTAACAGAGTCGTCTCTGACTCTAGTTCGGACGACAGATGGGTACCACGAAAGCGGTTTCACCCAATATCTGAGACAGATACTCAATCTTCAGACACCAAGCGACCGAAGAAAACGAGAGCGTTTTGGAGCAAGATATTTTAGCCCTAAGCCAGCCACACAAGACAGTCCTGAAACGTTGTCAGGTCCTGAGGAGCCTAGATTAGAGATGGATGTCGGGCACGAACAGCTAAGACGCCCTCAAAGAACCTGCAGGAGGCCAGGTCGATGGGATGATTTTGTTCCCTACGAATTAGAAGGTAGATGGGGGAGAATGTAGTATCAAAGATAATTGATGCACATCTCACCCCTTTAATTAATAATGGAATGTTCTACATTCGTGTATATTAAGAGTGAATGTTAAAACACTATTTGTCTCAGTAAGCAACAAATGGTTCAATAGCTTATCCTTAAGTTATATTCGGCGTCCAGTTTTTATTACATACTGATGCAGTGGGTTGGATTATATGTATACTTGCAATATTATCTTTGTTTTTATATAAGGTTTTCTATTTTTAGCTGTGTAATGATATTTAATTTTATTTTAACTTGTTTAATATGTTTATTTTTTACATGTATATCATTTATATTTATAAAAAATGTACTTTTATATATATTATTTTAGTTTGGGGGAGTGTTAGAATATAATGTGTTTTGGGAGTCAGTTAATGGAAGTGTATAATCATATTTGTAATAATGGATATAGAGGGATAGTTGTATTGAGAGGGTATATAAATTATTTAAATGGTGAAGTCTAAGGCTAATGGATGGATCTAATATTTTCCATACCCCAGTTCTGTTGGTGGTACTGCGAGGTAGGGAGAGTCAAATGTTTTTTTTTGTGTTGTGTGTTTCTATTGTTAGATAATTATGCACCCAAATTTAGAAATATCGAAAATCTTAAAGAACGAAAAATATTGCATATTAATATTCCTTTACTGAAAACATGCATAACAAACAGACAAGAATAAGCTCTAAACCAATAAAAAAAAAATATATATATATATACATATATATATACATACACTATACATATATATATATATATATATATATATATATATAAACCCATACATATATATGATTATTTTTATATACACAGACATGTACATGTCTGTGTAAATACAAAATAATCTTCTTCTTCTTCTTCTTCTTCTTCTCCTATATAAAGGCCAGTTGTCTGTATGTCTGTCTGTTTGTTTGTCTGTTTGTATGTCCAGATACTCCTCCGAGAGTACCCAACAAACAGTAACACGGTTGACATCATCATGACCGGCCAGCCCCGGGACGTGTAATATCTCAGAACCGGAAATAGAAATTGACTCTTTGGGGGTCGACTGAGCACTTTTCTCCAATGGGGGTGTGGTTTTTTCCTCGATTTTCAACGTTGTTTAGTACTAATTTGAGAAAAAACAATGCAATCATGTATAATTTTAGAAATATGCAAAGTCACGCTTTTAACAGGAAATGACGTCAGAGGAAAAGAGTGTAAGGAAGAAAATCCCTCACACTAAAACTCTTCTTTCCCTCTCACTCCCACCCTTTCTACCTTCCCTTCCTCCCCTACGCCCGTTCTGTTGTTATGATACCACCCTCCTAGGCATTACCTCCTCCTTTTTGAGAGTTGTGGAGATAGTGCGGCGGTGTGACTGCTTCAGGTCAAATTAGGGGGGGGAGTGTCGGCATTCGCCAAATTTGGGGGAGCGGCGCGTCAGGCAAAATTTGGGGAGGGTGAAGTGTCGGAAAAAAAATTGACTCTTCGGGGGGGGGGGGGGCTTTTTCCATCACTTTTCAACGTTGTTTAGTACTAATTTGAGAAAAAAACAATGCTATCATCGTCACGCTTTTAACAGGAAATGACGTCAGAGGAAATACCTAACGGCACTTTTTTGAACATGAGTTCATAGTGAAGCAAGGGTTGCTTAACTACTAACGGCATTTTTTGAAACATGCGTTTATAGTGACGCAAGTGTTGTTTAATCAATAACGGCACTTTTTTGAACATGAGTTTATAGTGAAGCAAGAGTTGCTTATTCTAACCGCATTTCTTCTGTTGACATGATACCATCGTCCCAGGTATTACCTCCTCCTTTTTGAGAGGTGTGAAGTTAGTGTATTATCAGTAAAAAGAAAGTAATAAATAATTATGCACCACCATTGTTTTCACTAATATTTGTATACATATTAAATAACGTCTAAATAAGTAAAGTAAGAAGAGAAAAATTATGCTCCGCCATTGTTTTCACTAATATTTGTATACATGTTAAATAATGTGTCAATAAGTAAAGTAAGAAGAGAAATAATTATGCTCCGCCATTGTTTTCACTAATATTTGTATACATGTTAAATAACGTGTCAATAAGTAAAGTAAGAAGAGAAATAATTATGCTCCGTCATTGTTTTCACTAATATTTGTATACATGTTAAATAACGTCTCAATAAGTAAAGTAAGAAGAGAAATAATTATGCTCCGCCATTGTTTTCACTAATATTTGTATACATGTTAAATAACGTCTCAATAAGTAAAGTAAGACGAGAAATAATTATGCTCCGCCATTGTTTTCACTGATATTTGTATACATGTTAAATAACGTGTCAATAAGTAAAGTAAGACGAGAAATAATTATGCTCCGCCATTGTTTGTACTTATATTTGTATACATGTTAAATAACGTCTGAATAAGTAAAGTAAGAAGAGAAAAATTATACTCCGCCATTGTTTTCACTAATATTTGTATACATGTTAAATAACGTGTCAATAAGTAAAGTAAGAAGAGAAATAATTATGCTCTGTCATTGTTTTTACTAATATTTGAATACATGTTAAATAACGTATCAATAAGTAAAGTAAGAAGAGAAATAATTATGCTCCGCCATTGTTTTCACTAATATTTGTATACATGTTAAATAACGTGTCAATAAGTAAAGTAAGACGAGAAATAATTATGCTCCGCCATTGTTTTCACTTATATTTGTATACATGTTAAATAACGTGTCAATAAGTTAAGTAAGAAGAGAAATAATTATGCTCCGCCATTGTTTTCACTAATACTTGTATACATGTTAAATAAAGTCTCAATACGTAAAGTAAGAAGAGAAATAATTATGCTCCGCCATTGTTTTCACCAATATTTGTATACATATTAAATAACGTCGACATGTAACTTAAAAAATTTCTCAGGGTTGTGAAGGGGTGAAAAATTAGGGGGCTGGGGAGAATGAGGGGTCGGGGAAAATTTTAGGGGTCAGGCCGAACTTTTTAGGGGTCAGGCCAAATTTTTTTTTTTTTTTTTTGTTTTGAAGTCAAAATATTTCTCAGGGTTGGGGGAGAGTTAAAAATTAGGGGGCTGGAGAGATTCAGGGGTCGGGGAAAATTTTAGGGGTCAGGACAAACTTTTTAGGGGTCAGGCCAAATTTTTTTGTTTTTTTTTTGTTTTGAAGTCAAAATATTTCTCAGGGTTGGGGGAGAGTTAAAAATTAGGGGGCTGGAGAGATTGAGGGGTCAAGGAAAATTTTAGGGGTCAGACGGAACTTTGTAGGGGTCAGGCCAATTCTTTTTATTTTTGTTGTTGTTTTGAACTAAAAATATTTCTCATGGTTGGGGGAGAGTGAAAAATTATTTGGGATGGGGGGGCTGTAGAGAGTGAGGGGTCGGGGAAAATTTTAGGAGTCAGGCGGAACTTTTTAGGGGTCAGGCCAAATTTTGTTGTTTTTTTTTTGTTTTGAAGTCAAAATATTTCTCAGGGTTGGGGGAGAGTGAAAAATAAGGGGACTGGAAAGATTGAGGGGTCGGGGAAAATTTTAGGGGTCAGGCCGAACTTTTTAGGGGTCAGGCCAAATTTTTTTGTTTTTTTTTGTTTTGAAGTCAAAATATTTCTCATGGTTGGAGTTGAGTGAAAAATTAGAGGGCTGGAGAGATTGAGGGGTCGGGGAAAATTTTAGGGGTCAGGCCGAACTTTTTAGGGGTCAGGCCAAATTTTTTTGTTTTTTTTTGTTTTGAACTGAAAATATTTCTCAGGGTTGGGGGAGAGTGTAAAATTAGGGGGCTGGAGAGATTGAGGGGTCGGGGAAAATTTTAGGGGTCAGGCCGTACTTTTTAGAGGTCAGGCAAAATTTTTTTCTTTTTTTTGTTGTTTTGAACTCAAAATATTTCTCATGGTTGGGGGAGAGTTAAAAATTACTTGGGATGAGGGGCTGGAGAGAATGAGGGGTCGGGGAAAATTTTAGGGGTCAGGCCGACTTTTTAGGGGTCAGGCCAAATTGTTTGTTTTTTTTGTTTTGAAGTCAAAATATTTCTCAGTGTTGGGGAAGAGTGAAAAATTAGTTGGGATGGTGGGCTGGAGAGATTGAGCGGTTGACGAAAAGTTTAGGGGTCAGGCCGAACTTTTTAGGGGTCTGGCCAAATTCTTTTGTTTTTTTTGTTTTGAACTCAATTATTTCTCAGGGTTGGGGGAGAGTAAAACAAAATTGGAGGGTGCGGCCTGAGATATTAGGGGTCGGGGAAAATTGTAGGGGTCGGGCCACACATGTTAGGGGGTCGGGCAAATTTTTTTTTTTTTTTTGAGCTTAAAATATTTCGTAGGTAAGCATATAGTATGCACACCGGGGCGGCGATAGATATGAATATAGTATGCGCACCAGGGCAGTGATAGGTATATATATAGTATGTACACCAGGGTGGCAATAGGTACGTGTATAGTAGTGCATAGAGGTGGCGATAGGTACTATATAGCATGTGCACAGGGATGGCAGTAAGTATGTATATAGAATGCGCACCAGGGCAATGATAGGCATATATTTAGCATGCGCTCCGGGGCGGCGATCAGTACGTATATAGCACGCAAAACCAAAGCGACGATAGGTACGTATTTAGCATGCGCACCGGGGCGGCGATCGGTACGTATGTAGCATTCGCGACATGGCGGCGATAGGTACGAATGCAGCATTTGCACTGGGGCGGCGATAGGTATGTATGTAGTATCTGCACCGGGCGACGATAGGTACGTATATTGTATGGTCACGGTGTGTTGCGATAGATACGTATATAGTATGAACACCTGGGCGGAGATAAGTACCTATATAGAAGGCGCAGATAGATGTGGTACTTTTTATAGAAATATGTCATACTAGTGCCCTGGGCAACGTAGGAGAAATGATGGGGAAGAAGCAGTGCTTGCAAAAGGCAAAATTAGAAAGTAGCGGTGAAATGGGGCGACCAGGGAAGAGAAAGGTAGAAAGATAAAGAGACGGCTATAGAGAAAGGGGCAGAAATAGAAGTTTGAATATACAGATGTTACACACGTGACTTTTCTTCAATTATATGTTTTTATGACCCCGAGCAACGCCGGGTAGCCCCGCTAGTCTTCTTCTATTATATAAAGGCCAGTTGTCTGTATGTCTGTCTGTTTGTCTGTATGGCCAGCTACTCCTCAAAAACTACTCGGCAAACTGTCGACAAGTTGACATCTTTAGGACCGGACAACACCTGGGAGCATAATATCTCAAAATTACGAAAAAAAAAAATGTCCCCGGGGGTCAACGGGGCCAGTTTTCGGGGGCGGGTCTGGTTTTTTGAAACTTTTTCAACGTTATTTACTGGTGATTTTGAAATCAGCCAATGTATTCATGTAACAACTTGATAAAAATGCACTGTCCGGTTGTATCAAGTCATCCCATAACTTCTGTCCGGATCTATCGATAACAGTGAAACAAGGGTTGCTCAATCACATCCGCACCTAGCAACCTAAACTTATATCTTTTAAAATAAAAATAGTTCTTTGGGGGGAGGGGGGAATGTTTGGGACGCGGGTGGGGGGGGAATTTTTGGGGGCGGGGAATTATCAACATCTTCATCCTGCGGGGGTGCTTATACAATATAGGACCCGGAGGCTTCTGAAGTATATGGACCTGGGCGGGGGGGTTCTTCTGCAGTATAGGCACCAGGGGTGCATCTACAGTACAGGACCCAGCACCGGGGGGGTGTATACAATATAGGACTCGGGTGCTTCTGCAGAATAGGGACCATGGGTTCTTATGCAGTATAGGGACCAAGGGTACTTCTACAGTATAGGGACCACGGGTGCTTCTACAGCATAGGACCCAGCACCGGGGGTGCTTCTACAATATAGGACCTGAATGCTTCTACAGAATAGGGACCATGGAGGTTTATGCAGTATAGGCACCGGGGGTGCTTCTACAGTATAGGATCCAGAGGCTTCTGCAGTACAGGCACGGGTTGGGGGGGGGGCTACTGCAGTATAGCCACCGGGGCGTTTCTACAGTATAGGACCAAGCACCGGGGGTGCTTTTACAGTATAGGACCCAGCACCGGGGGGGGGCGCTTCGTCAATTTAGGACCCAGAGACTTCGGCGTTGTCCGGGAAAAAATGCTCAATATACTATTTTGCTTGCGGAGAAGAGGGGAGGAGGAGGGAGAGCCCCGGGCAACGCCGGGTACCCCTGCTAGTCATATATAAAAGCTCTATTAAATATTTGGAACTTTAATAAACCCGGTTGAAATTCTTTGAATTACTATCCTGTGGATGTTTTACCTGAATTATTATATATATATATACATACACCTATATATAAATATTAATCTATAAATATACACATACAAATATATATATATACATATATATATATATACACATATAAATATACACACATACAAATATATATATACATACATACAAATACATATATACACATACAAATATATGTATATATATATACATATATATATATACACACATACAAATATATATATACACACACATTTATATATCTATCTCTCTATATATACATATATATATACACATACAAATATATATATACACACACATTTATATATCTATCTATCTCTATATACATATATAGACATAAAAATATATATATGCAGACACATTTATATATCTATCTCTCTATATATACATATATATATACACATACAAATATATATATACACACACATTTATATATCTATCTCTCTATATATACATATATATATACACATAAAAATATATAAATATACATACATATATATATATATATATACACATAAAAATATATATATATACATACTTCTATATACCTCTCTATATATATACATACATATACACATACAAAAATATATATATATATACATATATACAGATACATATATACATATACATATATATATATACATATATACACATACAATAATATATATATATATACATATACATACATATATAACTATACATATATATATATATAAAAATATACATATATACACATATATACATATATATACACACATATATACATAATTTATATACATATACATACATATATATACATATATACATATATATACATAATTTATATACATATACATATATATACGTATATATAAATACATACGTATATATAAATACATACATATATACATACATACATACATATACATATATATATAAATATATATTTATATATACATACGTATATATACATATATATAAATATATCTATATATACATACATATATATACATATATATAAATATATCTATATATACATACGTATATATACATATATATAAATATATCTATATATACATACGTATATATACATATATATAAATATATCTATATATACATACGTATATATACATATATATACATATAGCTATATATACATACGTATATATACATATATATAAATATATCTATATACATTTTTAATTCCCTAAAAACATTGCAATACCCCACACATTTCATATTAAATGCCAAGAAAAAAGCCTTCCAAATATTCTCCAGAAACACCACACAAAAAAATAAAACCCTAACACCTCTCTCATAGACAGACCCCTTCTCCTACCCACGCATTCCAATAACACATCCATATGCAACACGCTCAACAAACTAGGCATTCCAATAGTACAAACCACTTC
>OY744533.1:38909867-39047367 GCA_963556195.1 Sepiola atlantica
ATGCCATTATGGCCAAGGCTATACGTAGACTTTCTTTAGAGCATGTTGGAGAATCATTTCTCATATTGCCAGCATCCCTGTCCTGAAAGCCTCTCGCTACAAGTCTAGCTTTATGAACTTGTTTGTCATTGACATTTTTATTAGTATAAACCCATCTTGGGTTGGCCTTGGTCCGGTACTTGGGTGTAAACTTTATTTTCGACCCAGCTTTGGAGTTCTTTCGTCCTTGCTGTTTCCTGGTTATGATTAGAAGAAGAAATCATTATGTTTTCCTCATTACCAGAGGTGGGTTCATCTTCACTTATTGGTCAGACTTCACCTGCTTTCCATTCCAGTACTCCATGTTTAAAGTCTAG
Organism: Sepiola atlantica; assembly: GCA_963556195.1. Classification (NCBI taxonomy): domain Eukaryota; kingdom Metazoa; phylum Mollusca; class Cephalopoda; order Sepiida; family Sepiolidae; genus Sepiola; species Sepiola atlantica. Next base: position 38,910,224 of record OY744533.1, read on the forward strand.
CCAAAATGGTTCACCTTGTTCCATAGCCACGTTCATTAACTGCTTATTTTTGCCGGTGGCTTTGCCCGCTCTACTTATGACATTCAATGTTCTCCATTCTGAATCATCATCATTGGCAAGTTTACACTTAATAGATTGTCCTGGTTTGGGAAGCTCGATTGTTTTTAAAATGGGTGTTTGTCGTGTATGTCTCTCGCAGTTTGATGTTGTGCAACCTGATCGTCCAGGGTTCCTAATTCTTCATCCACATTGTTCTCCACAGAAATTGGTGTGTTTGAAGTTCCTTCAAGCCCACTTTGTGAAGTGGTGGGTTCAATTGCTGATTCAGTTTCAGAGGAACTTTGATATGTTTCTGGGTGAAGCACTAAACGACAGGGGTGCACTCTTACATATGTGCCTCCATGTTTAACAAGCACCTGCTTGTGCTCCCATCCTATAACAGTTCCTGGAACAAGCCATCTATCACAGAGATTTCTCTTATAAAACACAATATCACCATTTTTGTACGATTGTGTTATAACAGTTCTTACTTGATGACGAAGTGCACGTCTTAATTTTTCCGAAGACTCACACATTATAAACTGCTTTCTAGCTGCATGCATGGCATTCAGGTTACTGGCAACAACCTCACTGGTAGAGACACCTTCTAATGCAGGGAGTTTGTCATTCAAAAAGGAGGGCAGGTTGGGATTCTTACCAAAAACAAGTTGATTGGGACTAAATCCGTGAGCACTGTGAAGCGTATTCTTGGCGCTTATAGCCCATGCTAGTGCTATGTCAAAGCTACAATTTGTGTCCTCTATGGTCTTCTTTATCATTTCTCCCAATATCCCATTATGTCTTTCATTTAAGCCATTACTCCATGGACTTTCAGCAGCGGTAGTACGCACAACAATATTTAAATTCTGTGCCATGTCCCGAAATGATTGGTTAAGATTGATTCTGGAGTCCCAAAATATGCTATCCAGTGCTTAAATATAGCCCTGATTATGTCAGATCTTTCCTTGCTAGGAATCCTGACGCCAACACTGTATCTGGTAGCGTGGTCAATCAGGTGCAGTACTTTGTTACCATTGATTTCTTTAATATCCATGGCAACAGTTTCATTAAAATATGATCCTAAAGTGAATCCAACAATAGGTCTAGGTTCAGTCCTTTTATAGCGAATACATATTTCACAGGAACTTGGAAGTGCTTGCAAAATTTTTATGAATTCGGGATCTCTTATACCTGCATTCCTAACTAAATCACATAATTTCTTACTACTAGGATGACTAAATTGTCTATGTAATTTAATTGCAATTTTTAATTTTTCTGACTTGTTTTTCGAATAGATTTCTTTAACAAAAAGTATATGTTTGAACTTACCCCTGTCCGGTAGAGGTTTGGTAATAGGAATGTGATAATGACCAGACGATGTGCATCTCAATGGAATTTTCTTTTTAAACATCGTAACGCTGTCATGTTCAAAGTTGAGACAAGTCCCGACCTTTTCATAGCGTGTTTGCTCAATAAAAGTGGAATGTCAGAGTCCACAACATCAGTGACGATACTGACTTCGATGTCTGCGATGACACATGGTAGAGTAATGTTGTAAAGAGAGTTCAACTTATTTCCAACGCCGAATTTAAAAGTTCTCACTCCTTCTTTAGTGATTATCTTTTTTTCTGTGCATCTGTTAATGTCTCAAGAAAACATTCATACCATTTTGTCCCGCAAACGGTACCAAATGCACCACTATCTAGGACAGCCGAACCAAGTGTCTCACCTAGAAGAGTGTTGCCGTTTTCCTCACGTTTTTGCTGACTCATAAGCACGATGTTGGCCAGGGAAAGATAACTCTCGTCTTCGTTGTCCTCACGTTTATCTCTGGTATCGTTAACGTAAGGGCAGTTATAAGACCAGTGAAACTTGCATTCACATTTAAAACACACAGTGTTGTTCCCTTCAGGACCGAGCGGGTTTATTTTTTTTGTGTCAGTGGAGCGTGTTCTGGTATTGTTGACATGTCGTCCACCACGGTTTGTTTTTCCTCGTCGATTGTTGAAATTCGAATCACGTTGGTGCGAAGAACGACCGTAATATATCTTGTTAGAGTCCGTGTCATTTTCCATATAAGCAATATCTTCATTCTTTATCACGACAGGCGTCGTGCTGCTAGACGGTGCGTTTAAAGACTGTCTGTGCATGATCTTTCTTAACTGTCCCGACATGGAAGATAGTGTCAATTCGCTGACGGTGGCTTTGACTAATCTTTCATTTTCGGGAGTGAGAGTGGCACCTTTCAATGCCCCGAACGCAAGTACGGGTTCGGGTAGGGCGATGTTGAAATCTTTCAACTTGGCGACATGTCGGCCGAAGTTAATGAGAAAGTCTTCCACTGATGTGTCGGGCTGTCTGCAGTATGCTTCAAACGTCTCGTAGGCTAGAAAAGCCGACTGATTAACATCTTCTAAAAGAAGGGTATCCAGTTTTTCATATAGATGTGTCATTCCAACCTCGGAATTAAGGGCCACCATGTCCAATTCTAAAACAGCTTCTCTGGATTTTCCTTCCAGAGAAAGAAATACTACGGGGGCACGTTTCGTCTTATCAAGCGACGTAGCCATCTCCCAAATTCGCATTTCTTTTTTCCACGTGCTGTATTTTTCGTTAATTAAAACAGGAGGTGAAATGAATTTAGAAGCCATAACAACTTTTCGCTCTGCTACTAATGTTAATATGAAAATAAAGGAGTGTTACTATGTAACAAAAGGAATGTAAACACGGACTTCGATAACGCATATGGAGAGAATAATTTATTCGCGCTCCATTACAGATTATAGGTAAAACAATAATGGCGGTCTCATCACTTCCGGCCTCCAGCCGCCTCCAGCCTGGGAGAGATCACTCGCATAGATTAACAACCCTAACTTCATCTGCCTTGTCCAGTGCAATGATTTCTAGATGCTACAAGTTTTTGCTATTTGTATCTGACTTATGGTGGCTGAATCGGCGGAACGCTTGTGGCCTATGCGCAATAGCATATTGTTCAGCAGGGGGAGAAAAGATTTTACACTATGGGGAATCTCCGATGTGATCTCTGATGGATTCCCAATCAGCCCTTTTGAAATATCTCATCATTTTGAGCAATGGCTTTTCAGCTTGGGTCGAAAGTTTAGGGTGATATCTACCATTATCACGAAGTCATCCACGTTCCTAAGTTTTATTTTGCTAATTTTTTTTTTTATACCGTTTTTAATTGTTTTAGAATGTTTGAATGCCAAGGTTCTTGAAAAATCCCCCATTAGTTAGTAAAATTAAATATCTTAATATATTTTTGTCTGAAATAGGATTGATCAAATAGTATTAAATATTTCAACAAAATAAAGATTGAATATTTTAGAGATCGTTTATCTGACACTGTTGATGTTACTGCTAGAACAGGGGTTCAACAATATCAAATGAAATGATATTAAAATAAATCTTTCAACTGTTGAAAATGTACAAAATGAACTTACATTGAACATTTTTTTAAATATATCTTATTTCTGATGCTTTTAAAATTTAAACACAAAAAAAAATCCTAATACTAATAAAAAATTATGTTAAGATATTTAATTTTACCAATTAATTCAACATGAAGGATCTTTCCTTGGCATTCAAACCTTCTAAAACGATTAAAAACAGTATAAACATATATCAAAACAAAACTGAATCAAGTATTATACAATCCTTTGCAATAACTTTGACAAAGTTTACATATGTAAAACAATGTACAGTAAAACTGGCACCGGAAAATGAATAGGATAATATGGCACAAAAGTGAACTTGACCACAACATAAGATTTTAGTTGAAATTTTTACTTTTACATGTAGATATGATTTTTATTTTTTATTTTGACAAACTTCTTATTAAAAAATATAATTTTTTAAAAACAATTAAAATATTTATAAATGTATGTTTTACAACATAATTTTTTTGCTTTAATTAAATGATTTTAATATAAGTCACTTTATTTCTTTTTATCTTACCTATTCTTCGTTCCAATTTTTATATAGCCTACTGACCATGTTGGATCTATGTCAGTACATGTTGGATCTATGTCAGTTTTATTTTTCTATTTCATATGTAATACTTAATTAATTCTAACGGCAATACGTTCAGCATATCATAATCTTTCAAAAAATACAATTTTTTAACTTTTGCATATAATCTTTCCGATAAAATTACATGTGTCGGGAAATGATGTGATTACCAACTGTGATGTTTTTATTTTTTTACCAAATTATTATTAATAAAAAAAGGATTTTGAAAGTTAAATTTACTTATTACAGTATCATTTGGTGATGCTTCTTTACTTAACACTCCCCGGTGAATACACTACTTAAAAATCAAATCTCTGGAAAATTTTGAAAATAATTATGTGTGATAGTAAAAAAATACCGGTTATCAAAATTTACAGAAAACATCCAGTATTTTTTTTTATTATTTAAGAAATTCAATTTTTTTTCAATCGAATCATTATTTGAGTTAAAAGACACTATTTTTTAATTCAGGGGAGTTAATCATTTTTATCAAAAAACTTAAAAACTAGTTGGTAAAATAATCTGAAAAAAAGTATTATTGTATCATTACACCACTAGCTGATGTACCTATTTCTCAAACCGTTCTCTTCTGAAAAACTTGATGGTAATAAAAAAAAAACAGAAAACAATTTTAGAATTTAGAGTGGGGGATCAGTTCGCATATAAATTTAAAATAAAAGCCATTTCTGGGTAATTCAAGCATTTTAGCGCAGTTAACCAAGTATTTTTTTTTCTTTTGCTATGAGAGATAAATTCTATGCGTTTTTTTGTGGAGGAGGTTCTACATTTTTAGGTGATTATGTATGATTTTATGACCTTGCCAGTTAGACTTAAGGTCAGTGATAAAAAAATTTAGTTAACAGCCATAAAAAAGCTAAAATGGACCAGAAATGGAGGCTCGTCTTATGCTAAATTTATGTACGAAACTGATCCTCCACTAAAATTATTTTTTTTCTTTCACAAAATTTTTCAGGGTGTTTATACATAATCGCCTAAAAAAGTAGAATCACATATTCTTCTGTTTTTAATTATTTTTAATTTCAAGAATCGCGACATTTGGCGAAATAAACTAGTATATTTCGATTATAAGCCTTGATATTTTAAAAAATGACATCTTTGAAGTCATTGACTTATTCGCATAAAAAATTTTAATTTCTTAAATAATAATAAAAAAACTACGGAATAGTTTTCTGTAAAATTTGGTAACCATTTTTTTAATGTTTTTTTCAACATAAATAAATATTTTCAAAAATGATCCAACAATTTGATTTTTAAGTAGTAAGTAAAGAAGTAACCGTTTGGTCATTAAATTATTAATTGAACAAAATTCTTATGGTAATGTTGTTAATTATTATGTAAATAACTTCCAAAATTGTCAATCTTTTAATACATTTGCTAAAAATTTAAAATTCAGAAATGATTTTCAACAGTTTATATTTCGAAAGATCGCAAAGTAATTCAAATATTAACAAAAGATTAAAATGGCTGACTTTTTTACGAATAAGCATTGGGTGGATTTAATTTTGTGATTAAATTCTGTTTTTAAATAGGATTTTTTTAATTTATTTTTATTTTATGCTATTGCATTTTTTATTTTAATAGATAATTGGTAAATAAAAAAAATAGTAAGTCACGCAGAGGCGAGAAACACACACATAAACAGACACATGCGAAGTGGTCGCACAATTTTATTAATATAGATTATAACACTATGTTCTTTTATTTTATCTTTTTTTATTTGATTAATCTTACAATTAAAAATTAGTAATTTTCAAAGAATTATATAAACGCCATTATATAAACGAAAATTGATCCCAAAATATAAGAATGTAAAAAGTCAAGTTTTTCGAGATTTTTTTGATTTTTGTTTTTAATTCTTTCAAAAAAATGTTTTTTTCATTTATTCACGAATTTGGCTTATATCACTCCACATACTGTGCCTTGAGTCTTGGGGAAGAACTCATTGACCGGAATGTAAGCTATATGAGCTAACAAAGAAGATTTAACACTTTAAATATTTTGTTTTTCTTTGAATAATATTCAGAAATTGTTGGATGTTTCATCCAATCTAATCTTATATAAGTAAATGTAAAAAAGGCTTACCAGTCGAAATATCAGAATGTTGCACAGAGTCCCGCTTCATGGTGTTTAAGGTAGGAGAAGACATCTTTGAATAGGTAAAAAAAAAAAAACATATAAACACCCACACAATTACATGTGTAATGATGAACTTTTATGTTAGCTGAAGCAAAGTTTTTTGTTTTTTCTAGAGAAAATGTAAAGAAGTCTGAACAAGTAAGTAGCTGGGATTGTTTCTGAAAAAGAGTTAAAAGAAAATAGTAGCACAAGGAAGAACTAGAACTTTCTCTACAAGAATTGGTATAGCCGTAAGCATTTTAATAAGTGTGTACTACATTAATCAAGCGCAAAACAGAATATCTTATTGCTGAGAGCGGGGGGGGGGGGGGTCATTAACAGAGATCTGAAGACAAACTCTTGCATTCTTTCTAAATGAAGATGCTTGATATAAACAAAGTATGGTGATCTAAAGTTACACTTTTTATAATCCTGATGAATGCACTAAGTTCAGCTATTTAAAAGAATAAGAGAGCTGTATTTTGAATTAGTGTCAACCTTGACAGCCAAAAAATAAAAATTATAGACAAAGAAGTTCTCTTTTTTTTTAGCAAGAGTCATATTTCACTCTATCTTATATATGAAGTAATGTCAGATAGTATTTTTTATATACAAGGTAGATACTTAATTCTGTTCCATAAGTCAATTATGGCAAATATTAGTAATGTTCTTAAAAAATAAAAATTGCATATTCAATCGATTTTAATATTTAATCTTGATCGTTGTTTTATTTTTTATTAGCACTATTGGGATGAGCTACAGTCGAACCGTGGCCACCGAGAGTTACTACAGGCCGGTTGGCTAGAAAATGACGTCACTGCATTGCGTGTCAAAACAAGGACCGTCGTAATGACAATAAGAAGGCATTTCGACTTCTCTATTCACTAAATAATCCATCAAAATTCAGGAAATCAACCAATTTTTATGAAATTTTCAGGATTTATTAATTAATGATCACAGAATATAATAAATCCATTACTTCATTATAAAGCTTGGTGCAAATGTATTATTTCTTGTAAACAAAAAACACCTTTACTAAAGTTATTCAAAATATCAAAACATGTTGAACATACGATATTGTAAATATTTAAAACAAAGCATTAGAAAACTTTAAAAATTGCATGTAAAAAAGAAAAGAAAAGAACACGATTCGATTCATCTTGAAACTGATCTTTATCCAATATAAATTTAAAGAAAATAATAATTCACGATCAAATACTTCAAAAAACTGAATTATGAATTACCATTATTTAAACTTCTAACCCAATCAACCGTAAGTAATTCAGACTTTGAAATTTGTTTAAAAATTATACAAAAAAAAAGTCCAATGTTAACTGTCTGTTTAATAATGGAATCACCAACTCCTATCTTGCTATTAAGAGACAGGTACGTGCAAAATCAAAGGCCGATCCCCAAAATGTAAAAACATTTTGACCCTCCCTTCACTTAAAAATTCACCAAAATTCAGGAAATCAACCAATTTTAATGAAATTTTCAATATTTATTAATAAACAAGCACAGGAGATATAGTGAAACATTTAAAAAAAATCTTAGTGAAAATGTATTATTTTTTTAAAACAAAATACACCTTTACTAAACGTATATTTTTATATATATAAAAAAAATCCATGATTTTTTTAAATGAAAATAAGATCTGTATATGTTTAAAATATTTAAAAAAACAAACTATTTCGTATATAATACGGAAAATGCCCCTACACTCTTGTTAATAAAATCAGTATAACTCGAAGAATTAACGATATTATCATTGAATAAAGCATTGTTTAATTAATATTTTTTGTGAAAATTTTGATTAAATATGATGTTATTTTATTTATTTAATCTACAAAAGTAGAGAAAAGATAAACTATGCTACACTTAAGACATCGAAAAAAAGTAATAAAAAAAATGGAACACTACTTTTTTTTATCAAATAATAAATAAGTAATTCAGACTTGATTTTTTATATAATTAAAAAAAATTCAAACTTACTACACTATATTTAGTCGGTGTAAACATTACGTGTATCCATATTTGCAGTAATTATTTCTCTTTTGGAAATCCAAACATATGCAGTAGGCATTTTAACTTTGTGAATTATGAAATGAAATTTTTAAAAGCGCGAAATTATTTTAAAATTGGTTGATTTCCTGAATTTTGATTCCATTATTAAACAAACAGTTAACATTGAACTTTTTTTTGTATAATTTTTAAACAAATTTCAAAGTCTGAATTACTTACGGTTGATTGGGTTAGAAGTTTAAATAATGGTAATTCATAATTCAGTTTTTTGAAGTATTTGATCGTGAATTATTATTTTCTTTAAATTTATATTGGATAAAGATCAGTTTCAAGATGAATCGAATCGTGTTCTTTTTTCTTTTTTACATGCAATTTTTAAAGTTTTCTAATGCTTTGTTTTAAATATTTACAATATCGTATGTTCAACATGTTTTGATATTTTGAATAACTTTAGTAAAGGTGTTTTTTGTTTACAAGAAATAATACATTTGCACCAAGCTTTATAATAAAGTAATGGATTTATTATATTCTGTGATCATTAATTAATAAATCCTGAAAATTTCATAAAAATTGGTTGATTTCCTGAATTTTGATAGATTATTTAGTGAATGGAGAAGTCGAAATGCCTTCTTATTGTTATTACTACGGTCCTTGTTTTGACACGGAAGTCAGTGACGTCAGAGGGGGGCAGGAAGTTAGTTGCTTGGCCTGTAGTAACTCTCGGTGGCCACGGTCGAACTCGCTGAGTGACAGACTCATGAACACTGGAAACAAATTTAATAAGAGACTGATTTGAGATTCACCGGTAGTAAATGACATTTCAAATGTTTCCATTAGTAATACTCTCCCTTCTCATCCCTTTTTGATAAGCGATTTAACAACAGAGTGAGAGGGGAAAAATAAATGGCTGACTTTTTACTTTTTTTAAAATTAACTTTTTATGTTGACAAATCGGTAAGTTTTAGTTTTCCATTGGATCTTAACGTTTTTTTTTTCAGATTTAGACAATTATATTTGAATTTTTTTCCATTTTTCAGAAAGAAAGTTATTATAAAAAATACATTAGTTTTAGCTTATTTGTTTTTATGAATCGAATGTGAGAAAGAAAAAAAATCTCGTTTGACCCATTTCGCCGTACGGATGACTGATCTCTCAAGAAATGGTGGTATTTGATTTGATTTTCTAATACACATTTTCCAATCTATTCTGAAAAATAGAACGTTAATTGTATTACATGCTACTATCGAATTAATAAAATCTGGATCCTTAATACGACAGGGACGCATTAAGAAAATTAATATATTATTTGTTTTGGAACAAAAGAACCAGAATACTTAGTGTAATCGGATGATAATGTCCGTTTTAGTCTATCATATGAAAATAAAAATGGACCTGTTATTTGATGAAACGACTCCAACCTAACTACATATCTAAAAACTATATACACTTATATATCATCATCATCAGAGTTTTTAATCACTCCTGGAGGAGAACCCTCTCCTTGGTTTCCTTCCACCTTGTTCTGTCCCGAGCTAGACGTGGCCATGTAGGACCCTATTGGCTGTTGAGGTTGTCTCTCCAACGGGTGTTTGGCCTTCCTCTTGGTCTTTTCCATTGCCTCGGAGTTCATTCTGTCGCTCTAAGTATCTGCATATCTCGAATGGTGACCTGCCCATCTATGTTTAGCCGTTCGTATAATGGTGATGATGTCGTTTACGCCAATTTGCTGGCTGATCCAAGTGTTTCTTTCTCATAGACTGATGCCGAGCATAATACGTTCCATTTTGCTTTGTGCCACTTTTAGCCTTTCTTTTGCTGCATTATTAAGTGCCCATATTTTGCTAGCATATGTCATAACAGGCATTATGCATTCATTAAACATTACTGGATTTTCTATTTTTCATGATTTTTCATTGACTTTGAAAAAGGTTGTCCATCCAAGCACAATTCACCATTTGATTTCAGGCATAGATATAGTTGTCAACTATCTCAACATTTTCACCATTCACTATGACTGGTATTTTTGTGGCATATTTGTTGAACATGACCTTGGTTTTCAAGTGTGCATTTTAAGGCCAACTATATGGCTAGCATTGTGAATGTTGTTAAGGATCTCTTCTAATTTTGGAGGTGTGTGGCTTATGACAATGATATTGTAAGCAAATTCTAGATGTGCAAGGTATTCTCCGTTCATATTGATACCTTTTCCTTCCCAGTCAATTTTATTGATCAGCGAATCTTGCAGGCAGGAGTTAAAGAGCTTTGGTGAACTGTTGTCGCCTTGTCTACCACCTCTTTCTATATTGATCTTTTTGCTATTCTGTTAGTGTTGGAACTTTAAAGTTGATCTGGCTCCATCGTAAAGGTCTTGATACAAGTTGATGTAACTGCTATCCACTCCTTAACTTTTTAAAGCTGTTAACATAGGGGTGAATTCGATGGAGTCAAATGCTTTTCATAGTTGACAAAAGCAAAACAAAGTGGTATATGGTGCTCATTAGCTTTTTCTTGGCTAACAACTTGAATGTGGTTTATGGTGGAAAATCCAGGTCGGAAACCATCTTGTTCTCTGAGTAGGTTTCTATTAAGTGTGTTTTGCATCCTTTTGAGGAGAATACTTTGTAAACAACCGAAAGTAGACTTATTGTTCTCAATATCTTTTAAGTCTCTTTTCTTGTGAAGGATGGTAACTGATGCATTCTTCCAGTTGCTAGACATTTTGCCTTTGTTAAGGCATTTGTTGTAAAAGATCGTGAGAATCTCTGCAATTGGTTCACCCCTCATCTTGGAGAATGCCTGCTGTAATTCCATCTTCTCCTGGAGATTTATCCCTCTTTAGTTGTTTGATTGCAGACTGTATTTCAGACATTAATATGAGAGGGCATAGTGTAGCAGCCTTCTCTCTGTCTGTAAAGGGTTGATGTTGGGGTCTCTTGGTTTTGTAGAGCTCAGTGTAGAACTCTTCGCATCTTCTGATTAAGCAATTTAAGTTAATTGTGAGGGTGCAATTCAATGTTCTATATATTCGTACCCTCTCTTTTCATCTGTCTCCTTTTTTCTCTTAGTAGTTTGGTCTCTGCTGAGAGTTTGTCCGGTCTTGGTGGCTTTTCTCTTCCAGCAGTGTCCAGTGCCATTTCTAAGATAGTGGAGGTGATAAAATCGTATATTGTGTCTACATCTAATCCTAGTAGTGTTGCTTTAAGTGCTTTGAACCTGTTAGTCAATTCCAGTTGGAATTCTCGTGCTTTGGCGGATAGCAAATTGTGGTTCAGTTTTGGGGATTTTTTTATGAGTTTTGCTCTCTAATTTTGTGTTGATGCAGAGTGATGCTCGTACAAGACGGTGGTCACTCCCAGTGTTGAATCTGAAACATCTATAAAGGTTTATTGGTTATTATGTAATCCATTTCGTTCTTTGTGGTGCTTTTTGGGGAAATCCAAGTCCAGCATCTGCTGGCCTTCTTGAAGAATGTGTTCATGATCTTCACATCACGTCTCTCACATAAATTAATTAGAGCATTTCCTCTGGTATTCCGTTCTCCGAGACCAAACTGACCAGTACTTGACTCGCCTGATTACCCTCTCCCAATTTTAGCATTAAAGTCACCCATGACTATGTTATATGATTTCTTCATAAGTGGCTTGGAATTCTTCATCTGTGTGGCTGGTGGTTGGGAGGTATGCCTGTATGATGTTGAGATGATATCTGGCACTGATCTTGATCGTAATTTGGGCTACTCTATCAGACTTGCTTTTGAAGTTGATAACGTTACCTGTGATGTTCTTACGTATCACAAAACTAATGCCACGGTAGCAGGTGTCTCCACCTTTGTAGTATAAGTTATGGCCACTTTTGTTGAGGGCTATCCACCCTTCTCCTTTGATTCTGATTTTGCTAACACTGATGATGTCAAACTTTATTCTGGACAGCTCATCCGCCAGTCCAATCCTTCTATATGCGTGTCTGAAGATAGGGTCCTGGCAGTGTATGTTCCAATCTTTAAGTTCCAATGGCAGCTTGTTTTAACCCAGGGATTCTTATCACTCTCTTCTCTATTGCTACATTGGCTGGTGAGTCCAAAGCTACTGGGAACTAAAGGCCTTGTTTTGTTGGTGTCTGTCATTTAGGAGGTTGTGTTATAGTCACCATGCTAGGCTCTGCAGGTTGGCAACGCTATTTGCCCATAGCTAGGTGTGTGTAGGTGGCCGTTGGTTCAATAGAGCTCATCCACCCTTTTAAAGGTTTTGTTTTTAGACCTGATGGGTTCCTACACCACCCTCCACACTGAGCCGAAGCCCAGTGGGGTGTTAGTTTAGGCACCAACAATCTGTGACATATAGTACTGAGTTATGTAGTACCAGTAACATATTCTACTAATTTTTTTTCTTTTATATATAATTTATATTTGTTTAATTTTTCAAAGTCGGTGACATATTCAGAACAAACAACGTGCTTGTTGTAATAATTCCTTTAAAGTGAAATTCAAACGTCTTTACCGTTGTTACTAAAAGTATGTATATATATATATATATATATTTTTTTTTTTTTTTCAAATGCTACGACCCAAAACAAACGATAATGATCCAGATAAAGCAGCACAAATGAGATTGATGACAAATATTTTAAAATCGTCAAAACAAAACGATGCTTTTTTTGTTGTAGTAAAAAGCAAGAATTCCACTTGTATGATCAGAACAGAGCAGCACAAATGAGATCGATTTCCTCCGAATGCCGTTAAATATTTAAAAATTGGTGACACAAAACGATACTTTTTTGATTGTTGTAATAAAAAGCAAGAATTCCACTTGTATGATAATCCAGGTAAAGTTTGTATCAACAGGATAAAAAAAATCTTGAGAATTTTAACTGTTTATATAATAGTGTTCAATAATGAATAGAGCTGTTTACTGGTAATAAAGACTTTTATTAATTCAAACATAATTTGACTACACATTTGCAAAAATGTTTCAGTTCTAGCTGCAAACCAGCTGAATTTCATCAAGCCACTTTCTTAGTATGAATGTGGAAATGAAAGAACATTCGTTCGGTGAGGTTACAACTAGCAAAGATCACATGATTATAATTTTTGTGACAGTGTCGGGCAGTGCCAGTATGAGTTGACCGTGAGCCTAAGAAGGTCGATAGTGCAATTACTGCGCTAGTATGAATAGACAGAAAGAAAACCTTAAAAATCTCTGAACAGATCGCACAGTTGGTAATGAGAGAAAGAAACCGAATTATTATTTTATGGGCTTATCCAAAGATTAAGAAAAAAAGAATTAACTTCTCAAAGTCGATATGAGAGTGACAGCTGAACTCAGCGAGAGTTAAAATTGCGGTTGGTTAGTGGCTCTCAGAATCGGGTCAATTGGTCTGCAGTGGGTCGTCCGAGATGGACGCTAGTTAATTACCCTTCGGCAGAGTCCGATATAATTTCAGTTGTCGTTTACGGGGGTCTGATAAAGTTATTTGTCAAAGATATGAACTTGGGTTATGGTTGAGTGAAACGGTCACAAACGAATTTGGCAGCTGTGTCGAAATTACTTTTAGAAAATAAAATTTATTTCTCAGGATAAATCGGTGACCCCCCCCCCCCGGTAGAGGCAAAGTATGTCTCGATAAAAGGCAAGCAAGAACAGTTTACAAAGACAGTTTAGTCTCAGTCGGAGAGAGAGTGAGAGACAGAGAGTTAGTGAGAGGTCGTCGGCTGCTGACGCCGTCAGTTGGTGAGGCCATCAGTTACGAGAGAATCGGACAAAAGAACTCGCTTCTGTACTCTCCCCACTGAACCCATCATAACAGTATGTGTATATGTTCTCTTCTCGTCCCAAACTTAAAACAGATTTTCACTGACAATGATCCAGACGCCCCAAATTAATAACGCTAGTCGATCCGACTAACACACGCAATTAAACTTTGATAATATCAAACGGCCTGATTTCGGAAACAAACCAATGTACATTAATTTTAATTATTTTTTAAAAATAATTATTCTTCTAAGAAAATCACACAGACCAATTCGTTACGAACTTAATTCCTTTCATTCAACTGTTCTGCATGAAATGTCCCTTCTTTTCACAGCGAGACAGGGTTGCTGACCCAACCTGGTTGATTGCTCACTGATCTAAACAAACACAACATGGGAGTGAGTAGTCGCTGGACCAAATATTTCAACATCGGCATCTTCATCAGAACGGCAACTTCTCCCGAGCAGTACCAGGTGTTCAACCGAACCCGGAACGGCCGAATTGGTGACGTTGCAAGGTGGGGAGTGAGGTACATTTTTTTAAATGGTTAAATAAAACAGTTTATATTTTCTTATTAGTTTATTTTCTTTTTTCTTTTTCTATTTTATTCTTTCGTCAATTCTGGAGCACACAGAGACAGGGTAAAATTTATTTCAGTTTATCCGGCCTCCAGATATGGCAAGGGCTACGCATCATAATAAGCTGATCGATAATCAGGTGAGATTTTGACACCCACCCTTTTCATATTCCTCACTACTCCTCATAAGACTAGATAGATCATTACATAACAGAGACAACACGCAACATTTGACATCTGCAAAGCTGCAACCTACCGGGTTCACTTTCCATATAGACATATACATGCACAACTTCTCGCCTAAACGAACTAGTGGCGCAATTAAACCACACTAAATATATAAAACTAGCAAATATATGCTCCCTCCGGTCGCATTTTTCTAGGCTGCTATGATGAACGAACTACAGAAACTGACCCCAAAGGAGGAGGTAATGACTGAGAGGACGGTATCATGACGAATATATACTACATTAATCCTTAAAGGAGAAGGTAATGCCTGGTAAGATAATATCATGACAACAGAACAGGTACTACAATACTCTCTCTAAAATAGAGGAGGTAATACCATAAAAGTAAAAGATAATTCCTGCAAGTATGGTATCATGGCAACAGAAAAGATACATTACCCCCACCTACCCCCAAAAAAGGAGAAGTTAGTCCCTGGAAAGATGGTCTCATGACAAAAAGAACAGATAGTACATTAACAGGATTACCTAGGAGGATTACCTTCTCCCCTTAAAAAAGGAGGAAGTAATTCCTGGGAGGACGGTCTTATGACAACAAAACTGATACTACACTACTCTCTCCTCATTAAAAGATAATACAATAATAGATTAAATCATTGGGGGTGTCATTAATTTATAAATGCCTAGTCATAAAAACATATTTTATAGTTTCTTGACCTGTTGGCTAAGACACTCTCCCCCACCCCCCGCCCCGATTTTAATCCAATGAATTTCTGTAAATAAATGTATTTATGAAAAGAAATGATTTTTTCAACAATTTGGGGATATTTTAAGTAGGATGGCCCCAAGGGTAAATGTGGTATTGTTGTGACAGATGATTCTAGTAAAGAGTAGGATAGACATTTTTATCACTTATGACCAACGACCTACATTATTCCCACACTTTTGATGGCCTTGTGCCTAATTTGTTCCGAATGTAATTTTTTATATTTTGTGCAAATAAATAATTCAAAGTGTAGTATCTGTTCTTGGCATCTCATTTACTCTTTTACTATAGACGAAACTATGGCTTTAAACATCTATTGAAGTTAAACGCAATAACAAAATAATACTAAGGGTGGGACGTAATGGGTGAAAATTTCAGATTCATGCGAGTAGTATTTTTTGTGTTCATTTATACATAAATAACACTAAACGATCAAACATTTTGAAAATTTTGCAAAATTCAGAAGGACAGCAGGACAAAAATAGCCGTTAGGGCTCCATGGGACTCAAAATCCATCATTTTTCGGTGAAAAAGTGGTTTCATGCGACATTGCAGGTCCTAAAACATCCTCTAAAGCTATGAATGGATATAGATGGTTAAATCTGATATAGTACTTTAATTTAGGACCATTTTCAGGCTGTGAAAGGGTTTTCATGAATGTAAAATAGGCAAAAACTAGTGGCCTGCACCTTCTGAATTTTGCAAAATTTTCAAAATGTTTGATTGTTTAGTGTTATTTATGTATAAATGAACACAAAAAAATACTACTCGCATGAATCTGAAATTTTCACCCATTACGTCCCACCCCTAATAATACAGGAGAGAAAGAGAAAGGGAGAGAGAGAGATGATCAGAGAGAGAGAGCGAGAGAGAGCGAGAGAGAGAGAGAGAGATGGGGGGTAGTTTATTTTCTTATATCGCGTTTATTTTTAAAAACTTTACTCAGGTATTTTTTCTTTAAGTAAGATTTAACTCGCATATTTGTTTATTTTTGTAAGTTTCACTTCGAATAATTCTTCTGATTTTTACAGTAAGATTTACTTCGCGTGTGACAAATTACTATTACCCCTGGCAATGCTGGGTAGTCCTGCTAGTTTAAAATAATAAACTTTTCAAACACGAAACGTTAACATTTTACCGTCTCCAAGCAAGCAATGAACCCAACTTCGCATATTCATATAGATTATTATTAATGATCAGACACGAATATATATACATTTCTTTCCGTTTTAAGCTCGTCAAATTTCCTTTCTATTTAGGACTGAGAAAAGTTTCATCTAGATTTTATAGCACAAAAATTACGTATGAAGGAATGTTGAGAACCGGAAGGTGGAATATGGGACAAACAAAAATAAATGACAAGAGACAGTAAATCTCAGATCAATTCATTTATATTTCAAAAATTTAAATATAAAGACAGTAAATTGTAAAAATGGTGGGCTTACTGCTAAATATTTAAAGGTCTGGAATGGTAGAAACTTTAATCATTTCAAGAGTAACAAACCTCTCTTTTTTAAAAAGAAAACAAAAATTGGTACGGCTTGAGGAAAGCCAAGAGGACACTGCTATTTTTTTCTTCTTCTTTTGAATAGCAGCATTCTCTTGGCTTTCCAATAATATCTCAGAATTAGAAAAAAAATGTTATCCTTTAAGGGTCAACAGGGCATTTTCTTTAATGGGAGTAGCTTTTTTTCCTCCATTTTCCAACGTTTTTATGTACTAATCTGGAAAAAAACCCAAAATGCTAGTTATTCTTAACAATTCAACCGGAAATGACATCAGAGAAAGAGGGGTGACAGGAAGTAATTCACTCCCACTACATACCTTTTTTATCTTTCATTTCTTCTTTCCTCCCACTCCCACATTTTCTACCTTTATTTCTCCTTTCACTTTCATTACCACCCTTTTCTTCCTTCCTTCTTTCTCTCCCACACCAACCTTTTTCCTTTCTTTTTTCTGAACAAGAGTGTATAGTGTGTAGTGAAGCAAGGGTTGTTTAATCAAGCCACACCTCTTCTGAACAACAGCTTGTAGTTAAGCAAGGGTTGCTCAATCATCATCCACAACTATTCTGAACAAGAGTGTGTAGTGAAGTAAGGGTTGCTCAATCAGCACCCGCACTTTTTCTGAACAAGAGTGTGTAGTAAAGGAAGTGCTGCTCAATAAACAGCCGCACCTATTCTGAACGAGAAGGTGTAGTGAAGCAAGTGTTGCTCAATAAACAGTCGCACCTTTTCTGAATAAGAATGTGTAGTGAAGCAAGTGTTGAAGCTGTGTGAAAGAGAAAGAGAGGGTTGTAGAGAGAAACGAGAAAAGGGGTAGAGGAGAAGAAAAAGAGGTGGCTAGAGAAGAAGAGGGCGAGGGGTCTTAATATGAAGATGTTACACATGCTAACTTCTACTTTGTTTTTTGTGGTCCCAGGCAACGCTGGGTAGCCCTGCTAGTCTATTATATAAAGGGCAAACGTCTGTGTGTATGTGTGTTTGTATGTCCAGCTAAGGCTCCCGAGATACTCAACAAATATCCATCAAGTTGATATTTTCTGAAACAGCGTCAACTCGGACGATAATATCGAAAATTCAGAAAATAATTTTCATTCTCTGAGGGGTCAACTGGGCCGGTTTTCGTTAATTCAACGTTATGTAGTAATTTGAAAATTAATGTAATATGTAGTGATTTTGCTGACTCATTCTTGCAAGTCATTCCTAAATTCAACAGGAAATGACATCAGAGGGAAGATGTGGGGAGGGGGGAATAAAATTAATAGACGCTAATATTTTAATCTTCTGAACAAAAGTGTGTAGTGAGGCAAGTGTTGCTCAATCTACAGCCGCCCCTCTTCTCAACAATAGTGTTTAGTGAGGCAAGAGTTGCTGAATCCATAGCCAAACTTTTCAACAAGTGTGAAGTGAGGCAAGAGTTAATCAATCTTCAGCGGCAAAGTGTGTGTAGTGAGTCAAGGGTTGCTCAATGTTCAGCCGCACCTCTTTTAAACAAGACTTTAGCCCCGTTATGAGAAATGCTTTTCAGGGCTTGTGCAGTTTAGCCCAATTTGGAAAACACTTTTCTGGGGCTTGTGCAGTATAGCGATTCTATGGAAAACGCTTATTTGGTGCGTGTGCAGTTTAGTACCCCTATGGAATACGTTTTTAGGGGAGTTGTGCAGTATTGCCCCTATGGAATGTTTTTAGGGATCTTTTGCAGTATAGCAATCCTATGGAAAACACTTTTCAGGGGGCTTGTGCAGTATAGCGCCCTTATGGAAAACACTTTTTGGGGGCTTGTGCAGTATAGCGCCCTTATTGAAAAACACTTTTCAGGGGCTTGTGCAGTATAGCGCCTTATGGAAAACACTTTTCAGAGGCTTGTGCAGTATAGCGCCTTATGGAAAACACTTTTCAGGGGCTTGTGCAGTTTAGCCCATTTTGGAAAATGCTTTTCAGTGTTTGTGCAGTTTAGCATCACTATGGAAAACGCTTTTCAGGGAGCTTGTGCAGTTTAGCCCTTTTCTGGAAAACGCTTTTCGGAGCTTATGCAGCATAGCGCCCCTATAGAAAACGCTTTTCAGGGCTTGTGCAGTTTAGCGCCCCTATGGAATATGTTTTTAGGGGGCTTGTGAAGTTTAGTGCCCCTATGGAAAATACTTTTTGGGGGCTTGAGCAGTATAGCACCCGTATGGAAAACACTTTTTGGGGGCTTGTGCAGTATAGCACCACTATGGAAAACACTTTTCGGGGGCTTGTGCAGTATAGCACCCCTATGGAAAACAGATTTCGGGGGCTTGTGCAGTAAAGAGCCCTTATGGAAAACACTTGAGGGAGGGGGCTTGTCCAGTATAGCGCCCTTATTGAAAAACACTTTTCAGGGGCTTGTGCAGTATAGCGCCTTATGGAAAACACTTTTCAGAGGCTTGTGCAGTATAGCGCCTTATGGAAAACACTTTTCAGAGGCTTGTGCAGTATAGCGCTTTATGGAAAACACTTTTCAGGGGCTTGTGCAGTTTAGTCCATTTTGGAAAATGCTTTTCGGAGTTTGTGCAGTTTAGTCCATTTTGGAAAATGCTTTTCGGAGTTTGTGCAGTTTAGCATCACTATGGAAAACGCTTTTCAAGGGTCTTGTGCAGTTTAGCCCTTTTCTGGAAAACGCTTTTCGGAGCTTATGCAGCATAGCGCCCCTATAGAAAACGCTTTTCAGGGCTTGTGCAGTTTAGCGCCCCTATGGAATACGTTTTTAGGGGGCTTGTGAAGTTTAGTGCCCTTATGGAAAACACTTTTTGGGGGCTTGAGCAGTATAGCGCCCCTATGGAAAACACTTTTCGGGGGCTTGTGCAGTATAGCGCCCCTATGGAAAACACTTTTCGGAGGCTTGTGCAGTAAAGCGCCCCCATGGAAAACACTTGGGGGAGGGGGCTTGTGCATGTTATATTACTGTAAGCGTATGGTGACAAGCAGAAATGAACGAACAACACGGGATTAAAATTGGAAAAATACTATGGTTTATTTTCCGATAAGTTATTTTGGAATTGGAGTGAATGTCAGTAGTCGTCGAGAAGTCTTGGTGGGCAGTAGTAATTTGTGAGCCGAGCGAGCAGTGGTAGAAGCAGTAATAGTTGCGGTGTAGAGAAGTCGTCTGCGCTGGAGGACGCGGTGTAGCAGTAGTGCGAATAGTTGTGTTCAGCGTCGCTGATTCAATGGCGTTTAGCAGACGAAATTGTTGTGATAGTCGACGATTGTTATTTGGTACTTGGAGTTGCTGGGTTTTTTCTCGTCGTTGTTTGAGGAGGACCGAACGTCGCTATTCTTGTGTTCTTGGCTGATTCCAGATTTCTTTTCCTGTCGTCTGCTTGGGCCAGCTGGTTTTATGGAAAAACCTGCGGACGTAGGTGTAGACATACGACCGATAACACGGAAATGAAATCTGACGGCCGGCGTCAACAAACTGTGTTTGTTTGAATTTCTATTTTCGCCACAATAATCCCGATACATGATCAGTCAGCCCGTAATTTCGTGGTAGTAAACATGATTATGTTTACCGACTTTTGTGCCACTGTGGCGATCACAGAACGCCTCCCAGTGCCTGGGATTCCACTTTTGAGCAGTCGGGAATCGCCCAAACAAGACACATCGAGGTGGCGGTCGCCATGACAACAACACTCCAGCTGGCATGACGAGCGTCGTCAAATCAAAACGAGACCTAAAAATCATAACAGCTCCCCCAGATCTCGCTTTGATTTGACCTGTGTGGCATGTGTAAAGTCGCACGCGTAAGTGGAATCACTTCATGATGAAGTCCTTAAAACGTGCAGGTAGCTGGCCTCGTGTCGATCGTCTAGGGATCAGGTTTGGTCTGTATCTGGATGGTGTTTGAGGAACTTCTATGTGTCTGGAGTCTTGTAGTGTCCCATGTGTCCCAGCCGTGGATGAAGGCGTTGTTACCACGGTTGTGTAAGGTATAGGAGGTAGGTTGGGAGACAGATGTCTTGGTCGCGATAGTAGTCGGCGAATATGTGCCCGGTGCACCCATTCACTCTCGCCGTCTTCGTTTTTTATCTGGATCACCATGTCATTGGTTTTGGTGACTTCGAAAGTACCGATCCAGGGTAGGTGAGACGCGTGAGCAATAGCCGATTGAGGGCGGTGTATTAGCACCTTATCACCGATTTGTATCGGTGCCTTGTTCATGTTTTTGTCTACTTTTGAATTGTGGATGTGGTCGGCTTCATTGTTGGCCAACGCGACGCGTTGATGGACTTGCCTCAGTAGAGCGTTAACCTGCATGCCATAGGCCGTGGGGCTATGGCCTGTAAGTCTGTTGTCGGGTAGTTTGGGTAAACCAATGTTGGGATGTCGACCAGTGATTATATAGTGGGGTGATGCACCAGTGGCACTGTTTATGGTAGCATTCATTGAAGAGACAACGGATTCGAGGACGTCAGTCCATTCGCAGTTTCTATCCTCACATAGCATGTAGATGGCGTTTTTCATTGTGCGGTGCTGCCGCTCGATGTTGCCTGAGCTTTGTGGTCGCCATGCGCAGTGCAATTCCTGCGTGATTGATGTGAGTTGGCAGAAGTTTTTGTATACCTCCCCCGTGAAATGGGTTCCGCGATCGGATGATACAATGCGTGGTATTTCCCGGTGGCGAAGAAAGAAACTGTAGAGTCCACGGGCGGCGTCGATAGCACGATCCCTGGCGCACGGTACGACAGTAAGATGTCTACTGAAACTATCTAGCATGGTTAAGATGTAGCGTTTTCCCTTTGAAACTGGCATTGTGACGAAATCGACATAAATGATCTCGAATGGCCTTTTCCCACGCTTACAGTGTCCGGAGGGCCAGTTTCTTTGTTTGCCATAGTTGCCCTTCCGCTTGGCACATATTTCGCAGGAGTCGACATATGTTTTGATGTCACGGTCCTTGAGTTCCCACCAGTAGCCAGATAGATGCTCACGCATGCGAGTGATACCTGAATGATTAACGCAATCATGTGCCTGGTGTAGGTACTTGGGGCGGAGCTTGTATGGTACGACTAGTTTTGGGGGGTGGCTGTCGTCTCTAATCATTAAAACGGAGGTGCCCGGCTCTAGGTAGAACTGGTGGATGTATTTGTTGAGAAGGGGGGTCCGGTGGTCATCTGGATCGATCTCGAAGTTTTTGTTTGAGTCATTCGTCCGGAGGTTCCTGATGATTTTCGATAGTGTGTCGTCTGTGCACTGTTCAGCAGCGATATTGACCTGGTCGCAGTTATTCTTAGTGGGTATAGTTGATGTAAAATGATATGCGAAGAATGCATCTGTGATATTCTTGTGGTGGCGGATGTTCTGAGGTGTATGTGTTTCGGGAATGAGCATTGATCCCTTTATTTCTTCAGTACACCATGATGGGATATAAATGTGAAGGTTAGAGCCCTTGATTCTGAATGTTTTGCCTGCAGGGGTGGTGTCGGCCGGCGTGTTATTTTTTCTTTGTCCGTGACTCCTGCTGAGCATGTCAGCCCAGACATTGGATTCTCCTTCAATAAACTCTAAGACAAATTTATAGCATGCGATCTCTTCTTGCCATCGGCGAATTTTGGCATTGTTGAACACCCGCTGATCTAGGTAAGTCAGTGATCTGTGATCGGTGAAGATGACGAAGGGGCGGCCGCGCAGGAAATAGTCGAATTTGGATATGGCCCATTTTATCGCATATGCCTCACGTTCGGTTGTGGACCAGTTTTGTTCTGTTGGGCTAAATATGTGCGAAGCGACTGCTATAATTTTCTTCTTTCCGTTATCATCTTCTTGCATCAGGATGGCCCCGCATGCAATGTCGCTCGCATCAGTGGTGAGTGTAAAGAGTTGATTGAAGTCAGGGAATGAAATGACTGGAGGTGACGATAGTCTTTTCTTGATCTTTTCAAACGCCTTGTCGGCCTGCTCAGTCCATACAAATGGTTTATCGACCCTGTTTAGTTCGTGGATGGGTGCCATGATGTTGGAAAATGTGTCCGACCTGATCCGCTCCTGTAGACGTGTCTCAAGGAATTGACGTATCCATACTAGACGACCTATGAGGCCTTGTAGTTCTTTTTTTGTTGTTGGAGGTCTCATTTCTATGATGGCGCGGACGTATTCAGGGTCAGCTTCAAATCCCTTGTTATTCACAATGCGACCGAGGAATTTTGCATTGTCTCCGAGGAAGGTACATTTATCTGGATTCAACTTTAGCCCAAATTTACGAAGGGCAGTAAATAGTTGTTCCAGTGCTAGTATATATCCTTCAAATGTTTTGGCGTGGACTAGGTTGTCGTCAATGTACGAGGATATGTTGGCACGAGATGTAACGGTGGCCAAGGCTTCGGCTATGCAACGGGAGAAGATCTGTCCAGCAGATGTAAGACCGAAGGCCAGTCGCGTATATTGATAGCATTTGCCCTTCCATGTAAATGCAGTTTTGTGCCGATCCCGTTCGTCGATGACGATTTGCCAATAGCCGCTGCGGAGATCGAGGGATGCAAAATATTTGTTTCCTTCGCCGATTCTGTGGAACAAGTGGTCGATCGTTGGCATGGGGTAGGGGTCGAGGTCGACTAGAACCTTGTTGAGGGTTCCCTTGAAGTTGGCAACTACCCGGATAGTTCCATTCTTCTTGCGGACCGCAAATACAGGGCTATTAAAGCCCTTGGGGTCGCTGCATGGCTCGATGATCTCTCTGGTGGCCATGTGTGAGATTTCAGCATCAATATCGGCCTCAAGAGCCTGGGCGATCGGGTGTTGCTTCTGGCAGCGGGACTGGCCATTTGTTGGTATCCGCACTGGTCTGATGAAAGTACCCTTTTCCCCATTTTCGGTACCGAGGATGTCGGCGAAGCGGATGAGTAGGTCTGCTGTAGCTTCTAACTCGTCGCGGTTCGGATGGTTGGGTAGTGACAAACCCACAGTATCCTGTAGCCATTGTAGTTTTTTTTTTAATGTTTGAATGCTGGGCTGTTTGGTCCTAATGGGTTGCTCGGTGATGTGGGCTCCAATTGTGTTATTATCAGTTGGTATCTTGTGTGTAGAAGCTGACAGCGTTGCTGCTGTGTGTGTTGTCTGACCGGATGCAAGTGTCCGTCTAAATTTGATTGTCGACTTCTGGTTGTCGATTGTGTATGAGTCCAACGTGTTGTGACCGAGGATGCTTTGGCCGATTAAGATTGGGGCTATAGAGGATGTTATGAGCATGTTGATCTCGTTAAAAACGGGCGAATCATGGTCGCCGATGGTGATGTTGCAACTGAGTTCACCCAGGATATCTATGCTGCCATTTATGCCTTTGACGTGTATATTTGAGGGCGTTATGTGATGTCTGACTTCCTCGGGTAATCGAGAGACTGGCATGATACAAGTGGAGCAGCCAGAGTCTAACATGGATATGTTTGAAAATGTGGTTCCCTTGATTATGAAGTGTGCGTTGACGAAGGGTGATTGCTGTGTATATTGTTGCTGGAAGTTAAATACGTGATGGCGAATTTGGTGGACCAAGGGATGAGCCATCACATCTCGCTTGGTCCGTGCTGAAAATCCTCATCCTCGGCAGCGGGATGAGTGTTTGCAGGAGGTATATTTTCATCCATTGCTGCGATGTATGCCTGGGCACGAGGTGGGTGGCGGAACCGACAGTCGCGTCCACGGTAGCATGGGTGGCCCCTCCTATAGTTCCGGCAGATAGCGGTATCCTGATAGTGTTCACCATCCCTGCGTGTTTGATAGTGGCCGCGAGTGATAGTGGACCTGGTGTTGTGTGGTGTTGTGGGATTTGTCCTCTCCTGTGGACGGTATCTTCGTCTGTCTGTATTGTTCGGTTCGTTTCGCCCGGCTGTTTGGCTCGGTCGTTGTGGCCTGTTCGTGTAATAGGCGATGGTGTTGTGGTCAGTTGTGTCGTCAGTTTTGACACCACAGTCGATAAATCGTTGCGCATCACTTGCTATCCCGCCCGCTGTGTAATGTTTGTCCATTGTCTTGACAATGTGCGGGTATAGGCTCGGTGTCCAGGCTTTCACCTTTTCGCTCATTAGCATTGCGCCCATGAGAGAAAATACAGTGTCCGCCGGTATTTCTCGTGAGTTGTCCGACTTAAATTTTGCTTTTATGTGGACCGCGGCCTCTCTGATCGTGTTCTCCAATCGGCCGGCAAAATCTGTCAACTTCTCGCCATCTCGTCGTTGTAGGTCCCAAGCCCGGCTGAGATGTTGGAAGTTCGTCATTTGGCTGCCGTGGGTCGCTACGAGGTATGTCTTCAGTTGTTCAAAGGTGGAAGTGTCGTGTTGGGAGTCCGTCATTTGTTGAAATACACCTTCATTCAGAAGCTGTTTACATATTCTGACGAACTCCCCTTCGATCCTAGGGTGGGCAGCGAGTTCCGGCTTGACATGTATCTCATAAGTTTTATTTATATCTGTGATAAAACGGTTAACATCGTTTCCGGGGTTGAACGTTTTGATGTCCTTCACAGAATCGCGTATGGCCTGTAGCCTGATCATCAGGTCGTAATTTGTACTGCCGGCTTCGTGTGTGTCGGTTAAGCTGGTCGATTTTAAGGTGGACAGCATAGTCTCTAGGTCTGTCTGCATTTCCTCAAGTAGTGCCTCGTCTGGACGTAATGTACCAGATTTTACGTTCAGTAGCGCCGATTTTTGATCTCTGATGAAGCCGAGAAGCTCGTTACGGGTGAATCCTGAGTAGTCCATTCTACTTGCCGCACGCTTCTGACACCAGTTGTTATATTACTGTAAGCGTATGGTGACAAGCAGAAATGAACGAACAACACGGGATTAAAATTGGAAAAATACTATGGTTTATTTTCCGATAAGTTATTTTGGAATTGGAGTGAATGTCAGTAGTCATCGAGAAGTCTTGGTGGGCAGTAGTAATTTGTGAGCCGAGCGAGCAGTGGTAGAAGCAGTAATAGTTGCGGTGTAGAGAAGTCGTCTGCGCTGGAGGACGCGGTGTAGCAGTAGTGCGAATAGTTGTGTTCAGCGTCGCTGATTCAATGGCGTTTAGCAGACGAAATTGTTGTGATAGTCGACGATTGTTATTTGGTACTTGGAGTTGCTGGGTTTTTTCTCGTCGTTGTTTGAGGAGGACCGAACGTCGCTATTCTTGTGTTCTTGGCTGATTCCAGATTTCTTTTCCTGTCGTCTGCTTGGGCCAGCTGGTTTTATGGAAAAACCTGCGGACGTAGGTGTAGACATACGACCGATAACACGGAAATGAAATCTGACGGCCGGCGTCAACAAACTGTGTTTGTTTGAATTTCTATTTTCGCCACAATAATCCCGATACATGATCAGTCAGCCCGTAATTTCGTGGTAGTAAACATGATTATGTTTACCGACTTTTGTGCCACTGTGGCGATCACAGAACGCCTCCCAGTGCCTGGGATTCCACTTTTGAGCAGTCGGGAATCGCCCAAACAAGACACATCGAGGTGGCGGTCGCCATGACAACAACACTCCAGCTGGCATGACGAGCGTCGTCAAATCAAAACGAGACCTAAAAATCATAACATGCAGTATAGCGCCCTTATGGAAAACACTTTTTGTGGGCTTGTGCAGTATAGCGCCCTTATGGAAAACACTTTTCGGAGGCTTGTGCAGTTTAGCGCCACTATGAAAAACGCTTACTTGGGGCTTGCGCAGTTTACCGCTCCTATGGAAAACTCTTTTTGGTGGCTTGTGCAGTATAACGCTTTTATGAAAAACGCTTTTCGGGGCTTGTGCAGTATAACGCTTTTATGAAAAATGCTTTTCGGGGGCTTGTGCAATTTAGCTCCCCCCTTTGAAAAATGCTTTTTTTTTGGCAAATTGCACATGCGCACAATGTACAAATGACTGGAAAACGAGAAGTTCTGTGTCAGTTAGGCATGAAGGAATCAACGTTTTTTCCAATTTTTCAATATTTCTGTCGAGTATCTCGTTAGCCTTTTGCAGACATACAAACATAAGCGCATACACATACGCAGCCAACTCTCCTTTATATCATAGACCTAGCAAAGTATCCTCTCTACGGTCGTATAGAGCAGCCATGAGCAAGTGGATATATTCTGTATTACCCTGGAACAAATTCTTTTTATTAACACTGTTCGCAATTTCATATGTCAGACATGCCAGCCATGACCAAGTGGATATCTTCTATATTACCATTAAACAGATTGGTGAAAATAAATTATTATCTGCAAAAAAAAAAAGCATCCAGCCTAATTGTATGATTTTTCTTTTGATTAACACTGGTTTGCAATTTCTGATGTCAGATAAGGTGGGCATGACCAAGGGGATATCTTCTATTTTACTATTAAACAAATAAGTGGACAGAAGTTATTATTTGCAAAAAAAACAAAAACACTTAGGCTTAAAATATAATGTAGGATTTTTCATTTGATTAACACCGGTTTTCATTTTCTGATGTCAGATAAGGCAACCATGACCAAATGGATATCTTCGATTTTACTATTAAACAAATTAGTTGAAAAAAATCATTTGTCTACACTATTGTCTTGTCTTCCAGTTGTGTACCCTATTGTATTATACTTTTACTAACTAAATATGTGTCCCTCCCTTCAACGTACACTTTCTGCTTTCAGGGCGTTTTGATTGACTGGCCCCAGAAACTTTCTTTTACATTCTAGCTTAACGGAATAAACGATTACACGAATGATTTGGTCGTCAATCACTGGTCGCTTTCACTATTCTTACTTTTTACTTTTTAAAAAAATATTTCTGATACACTTTTTTACTGCATTTCACATTTTATTTCTCATACACTTTATTTGACAACAATACCTTTCTTCTCCGGGTTCTGTCGGTTACATTCACTTATTTACGTTTTTTACCAGTTGTCATTTCTCCATTTAGATACATACATCTAATCTTATTCTGGAATAACGGAATGTGATTTTTCGAACAGTAGACAAACCAACAATAAAATTCAAACATGGCAACCCATACTAAGGGAAAAAAGCAATGCTTGCTGCATTGCTTGTTCCCCTTTCGGAACAAACTACAAAACAGCCAACAACATGTTTCCTTTCTTTCTCTCTTTCTTTTTTACTTTCCTACATTGACACGTTTTCTTTTGTTTTTCGTTTTTGGCTTGCGTTTTTTTTTTTCAGTGTCATCTTCTTCCTTCTTTTTTTCAGGGGAGGGGGGAAATACCACAAGGGGGTACTATTTAAAAGTAGTTAAGAAAAGAGTGTGATAATTCAAGAATTTTGAGATGAAGACTGATATTTTGTTATTGCTACATGGAGGCAATTGTTGTTAATATTAGTAGTAGTAGTAGTAGTATTGATATAATTATTGCCACACGAAGGCAATTGTTATTATTATTATTATTATATTATTATTATTATTATTATTACTATTATTATTATCATTCGTAGTAGTAATAGTATTAATCTTGCTACACCCAGGCAGTTGTTGGATGAAGATTGATAATTTTGATTATTGAGATTACTATTTCAATATTTTATATTTTCTTCTGGCAACAAGGGGTCCGGCTAGTAAATAAAATTACAAATAATAAACGAAGCAGAGTATAATTAATATAAATACAAGAAGCAAAATTTCTTTAAAAACAACATGTCTCAATTACATTATGGGTTTCACAGGCGCATGAAACTGAACACATACATACATACATACACGCATCAAACGTATACACACTCTCTCTCTCTCTCATATATATATATATATATATATATATATATATATATATATATATATATATATATGAGGGTACGTCTAAGCCAAAAGTAATAAATCGATGCAAACTTTGTGACCTCTATAAAAGAGCGAGAAAATAGGAAGAGCTCTTTCTATTTACCCAGACAGACCACAAAGGAACACACAAGAAATTCGCCGTTCACTCAACTCCCTCGGTCCTGTTGGTCGGGCAACAAGAAAACGAACACTTCAGAAGTACGTACATAAGCTATCCTTGACTGAACAAGGTAACATACCCCCCCACACAGTATTTTATTGCCACTTACGCACATACCCACACAGTATCACATTACTGCTTACACACACTAACAAATAGACATACACATCTTTATCCCCTCATGTTTGCCTCATTACAATGAACATTTCTAACAAAGAACACGAGTTGAGTAAACTTTACAAAGAACATTTTCACTCATTAAAAGTAACCTTCATATTCCATGTAAACTTATACCTTTATAAATGCCTTATTTAAAATAAATTGTTTGTTAATTAATGGAGTCCTTGACTTTCAAATCAATCCTACCCCAAAACTTTAGTACATCGATGATACACTCCTTATTTACCCACATCACATTAATCTCCCTGACATAGTCGACAAACTTAATAACATTGAAAACACAATTTCCTTCACCTCCAATTTAGAAAATAACCATATACTCAACTTCCTTGATATCATTCTGCACAGCACCCTAAACGGCCTAAATTTCTCAGTCTTTAGAAAACCTACTAATAAAAATGATCTTATACATTTTTATTCTGACCACAACAGAATATAATCCGGAATGATCATAGGCTCGTTCCTCAGAGCTCTTAGAATTTGCAGTCCCGCTTACCTCCACAATGAAGAAACCTATATCTAGAACACTTACCAAGCTTTAAAATATTCTCAATTTTTTATCCAACAAAAAACAGACTAACACCACAACAATTTCCCGTCATAACATCACCAGCACAAATAACACCGACATGACCGAGAAAAATAAATCTTACATAGTTCTCCCCAATAATCCCATATCTATCTCCTTACAAAAACATTTCAAATCTGACATAAAAATAGCAATATCAACCTCTAAAACAATTAAAGATTTACTCAACACCAAACCCTGTCCCCAACTCCCTCCTAAGGATACTTCTTCCCTGGCCAGAATTTATAAAATTAAATGTGCCAAATGTCCGATGTTTATATAACAAAATACTTTTAAAAATACTGGTTGTCAAATATACTCAACTTTCAAACTTAATTCTAGTAATAATGATAAGTAATAATAATAATTTGCCAATTAAAAAATAAATAAGATTCTACTTTTTTAGGCGATTACGTGTGAACACCCGAAAAGTCTTGGCAGAAAAAAAAATAATTTAGAAGGGGAATCAGTTACGCACATAAATTCAACGCAAAACGACACCCCTCCGCTTTCCCGGCCATTCTTGCCCTTTAGTGCAATTTTTAAAATATATTTTCAAGCTGAAAACATAAAATAAAATAAATAATTACTCTACCACTAACTCTAGGTTCAAGTGACAAGCCCACCTCCTAAAAATGCCTTCTCTTGAACGTGTCGTACCATTAACCTTAAATCTGAGTGACAAGCCACCCCCTAAAAAAACTCCCTTAACCGTGGCCTACGTAATATAGTAAACTAGTTTACTATTACGACGGCCACACCTTAAACCTAAGTCCTAACAGCAACCTCCATCCAAAACAAACCCCCTTCCTTAACCTTATCACTAACCCTAAGTCCGAGTGGCAAGCCCCACTCCTACAAAATGCCCATTAAAACCAGGCATAATTGTCTAAAAAAGAAAAGAAAAAAAAAGCAGACCCCCCCCCCCCCCCCCCATGAAGAAAAACGCACAGGATTCATTTCACAGATAGAATGGCCAGGAAATGGGGAACTATTTCACATAAAATTCACGTGAAACCAATCCCCCCTCCAAATTCTAAAAAAAATGTTTTTTTTCTTTCCGTCAAGTTTTCAGGGCGTTCACATGTAATCGCCCCTAGTCCTACCACTAACCCAAAGTCCGAGTGGCAAGCCACCGCCACCTCCTCCAACAAAGACTTTCTTAAAACTACATATGGTCGTCTAAAAAAAAAAAAAAGAGTCCCCTCCCCCAAAAAACACAAAAACGCACAGTAATTTTATTTTTAAGTTTAAAGCTTTACAATAAAGTTTAGCTTGAAAAAAGAAAAAAAAACTTTTCTAAAACTTCTAAATTTTGTGGTGAGTCTTTTTTTTAGCGAGTTGAAAATTGGGTACTACTCCAGGGTTTGCGCCTAATTTCCGTGACTGCTCGGCGCAGCGATCCAACAGCTCACGGAAGCGTCCGAGACCTGCCGAGACGAAAACGACGCTGTATAAACAAAACCGCAAAAATCGTGCAAAAAAATGGAAGGTTGGCAGACGACAATATAAGACGATGAATATACGGAAAGAAAGAAATGCATATATTTTTTATAAAAAAGAAATGAAAGATATGAACAAACCCATAGCTGAAGAACTATAAAGAAACTTTTTTTTTTATTGTTTTCGTGGGCAAAATGAAACATTTCTATGTTTTTTTTTATGTGTTTCGTGTTACGTAAAGCAAAAAAGTCAATTTTACAATTAGGCAAGTTCTTTTTTTATATATATATAAATTATATTACTTAAACAGTCCAGCAACTTCTGGACTGGACTGGGCGATGAATGATTCCCACAGGAATTATTTATCGTAATCAATACATTCCGTAAAACCAGCGACTGTAATGGCACACAACCAGGGGTTTAGGGGTTTTTACCCCGTCTAATAAACCGGTACCGTCCGGGCCTTTGGGTCTGGATTTACGCCGGTCTATTGGGAGTTGCCGGTCCTGTGCAGTTCTAGGAGGTGTACCCTCTCAGGCTTTGCCTCCTCTCTTTGGGGAGGAGTAAGTTTATTGCTTACTGTCTTAGGTGCCACTACCGGGAAATGCCGACGGGGCTGCCAGGCAATTTTTAAATGGCCAGAGTGCTCACCTCTCGAGCGCTGGCTTATCTAATCCCACTTTCCCGACCTTGTGTCACATCTTACCTTGTGGGAGGTAGATAAATAAAATTGTTCGGGCCTTTGGGTCTGGATTTACGCCGGTTTATTGGGGGTTGCCGGTCCTGTGCAGTTCTAGGAAGTGCACCCTCCCAGGCTTTGCCTCCCCTCTTTGGGGAGGAGTAAGTTAATTGCTTACTGCCTGAGGCGCCCCTACCGGGGAATGCCGACGGGACTGCCCAGGCAATTTTTAATGACCAGAGTGCTCACCTCTCGAGCGCTGGCTTATCTAATCCCACTTTCACATTAATTTAAGTACCCTTATTTTGTTGTAATAAAAAAGGAAATGGTTGTTTAATTAAAATATTTGTGAATGTGCGCAATTAAGATTTGATTTATTTTTAACTAAAGATTCATATTTAACTTGGTATTAGTTTTTAATTCAGTAATACTCTGAAATTATTGATGACGTCTGTTTACCAATGTTTTTCCTTAGAATTTGAAATAAAACTTTTTTAAATGTTAAAAATTAGTTTTACGTTACAAACTTTAGTTATTCGATTTATTCTTAAAGTGTCGTAACGATAAATTACATTAATTCTTTTTAAAATAAAGTGTATTTTTAAATTTTATTTTAAGTGTGAAAAAGTAGATTAAAGTAAATGACTACACTGACAATTTATTCATTGAAAAAAAAATTAAAACGTTAACAATTATTTATTTTTAAAGAAAATGTCATATTTGAACTATTTATTTATTAATAAATAATTTTAAACTTTTTCAATAATATTTATTAATGACAAAAACAAAGACAAACTTACATTTTATCTTTCCAAGTAATTGATAATGAATTGTGAAATTAACAAAATCGATGAATCTCTGAAAATAAAATTTTGAGGAGAGTAGTGTGAGTGAGTGATGGGAGGTTTAATCGCGCCTGTTTATTACAGAATGTGGCTTCCACAGCGCTCCAAGTAAATCGTTAGTAGAAATTATTCAATTTTTTTTAATTCTATTTTTTTTCCTGAGTCTCAAATTTTTCAATTTTTGGTTTATTTTCAAGATTATATAAAAAAATTTATTGCACTGATGATGCCACGTTCATGTATGAAAGGGAAATATAATTATGTATTTCCCAGAAACTCTAATCATTAAAATCACATGAAATATGTTTTGCAATTATATTATTTTTGGGGTGAAAATATTGATTAAACAATGCTTTATTCAATAATAATATCGCTAATTCAAAAAATTAATTTTTCTTCGAGTTATAGTGATTTTATTAACATTATATTTATGGCCTTTTTCGCAGTTATATTTTTTTAATATATAAAAATATAACTTTAATAAAGGGGTATTTTGTTTTCAAAAAATAATACATTTTCACTAAGATTTTTTAAAAAAATGGTTTCATTATATTCTGTGAAAATATTTAAAATTTCATTAAAATTGGTTGATTTCCTAAATTTTAGTGAATTTTTAAGTGAAGGGAGGGTCAAAACGTTTTGGGGATCGGCCATTGATTTTTCACGTACCTACTGTATACGTTGCGTATATAGCTGTTATTTTCAAAAATTGTTTATGACTATTCTGGTCTGCACAGTATAAAATGAAATTCAGTCATAGTCAGAAGTTTTAGCCAATGTGTACATAAGTTATCTTTATACAGCCACTGTATACACACTTAAGAAAACTGAAAAATAATAAACAAAGTTCTAATTTCGTGTCTTAATTATGGAAAAAGCATATAAATTATTAAATAAAAACAAAACAAAAACAGTTGAAAAAGTTTTGTTCATAATTAAAAATGTTCATTTTTTTTTATACAAGTTTCCTTCATTTTTTGAAAAAGGATGGATTACTGTCTGAAATATTACAAAGAAAATAATTACTTTATGACTTTATATCAACAATGAAAAGTGGTATTACGCTATCATTTTTCCATAATCATAATTACTGATAATTAAATAATCAAACAATAAATATCTTTTTTGTAATCTTGCAGTATAGTTAACAGCTAAGAAATCGAAAATAAAATAAAAATTACAACGAATAACCTTCACCAAATGCATTAAAATTTAATTTTATACCGACTCGTATACTTTTAAAGTGCAGAAACTGATTCTGAATTTGTTATCATTAAGTTGACTTGTCGAAATACAGAACAAATGAAAGATCGCGTCGATTTTTTGGAGTTGGTTGCTTAGCTTTGGATAATTTCAGGCTTAAAAGATAGTAAAAAACAAACAAATGACTTATAGTACCACTAACGCTAAATTCGGATTTAGGATTAGTTGCAGACTAAGTCCCTTTTTTAAAATTATTTTCTAAGGAATGAAGCACCAAGCAGCTATTTTAATTCTCGTGTGACGAGAGAGAGAGAGAAAGCTTTCAACGAAATCTAATTTTGAAATTAAAAAAACTTGAAAACAGTTTCAGAATCTTTAAAATATACAGGTCGGTAGAAAATTAAATTCTAATGTGTTTAATAAAAGTTATTTGTTATACATTTTGTTGTTGTTGATTTTTTTTCGATTTCTCGAGATTACCTATATTTTTTACATATTTTTAACAACTTCTCCAAAAGGTTTTCTAATTATTTTTGCATATTAATGGAGGTTATTTTTTAAATAAAGGCCAAACACTTAAAATGTTTCGTAAGAATGTAAAAGATTAATAAAATATAAAAAAGAAATCTTTAAAAAATAAATTTCTTTGAATGTTTTTTTTTTTTGTTGTTACTAAAGCTAGAAAGTAGATTATCCTACTAACCGTGCTCCAACACGGAATGCGATAAATTACGTGCATAAGCATTAGAAATGGTATTGTGTTGTTGTTTTTGTTAAATAATATTAACTGAGGGGCCATTTCGAGTTTAAAATCCATGTTGAAATATATGAACTATAGAAGAAATTCGTAAATAATCCCAAGTTCGTCCAATCTGGCCACCAAGTGTCACGTTTTATATCGACTGGAATGTGTTGAACGAAAAACGAATCCTTCACAGAAAGCAATAAAGATGCTGATGAACGGCCACAGTAAAAATTTATTTTTAAAAAAAGTAATAATATAGGTACTTGTCCAGATATTGACCCTAATTTCCGTGACTGCCCGGCAGCAGCAAGCCGACAGCTAACGGAAGCGTCCGAGACCTGCCGAATCGAAAACGAGGCTGGCGTCAAAAGCAGACGATGGCGATGGCAATTGTAGAAAATGAATTTCGAAGTGCTGTGTTGTACAATTGCCTCTCCGGAGCAGTGCATTAACTTTTGCCAGCAGAAAGCTCTGCTGGCAAAAGTTATGCGATGCGGCGGCGGGCGACTTTGCCGGCTAGTACCGCGAAAGACTGTGACGGAGAAATATGCCTGGAGATGCCCCACCCAGGAATGCCGGGCTTGGATTTCGTTGCGATCGGGGACGTTTTTTTTTTGCGGTCAAAACTAGAAATTGCAACAATTTTAAAGATGATATACCTGTGGTCCCAGGATATGGCGACCGGGAAAAACTTACTAAAAGAATGCGGCGTACTGTCTCGAATCACGCAAGTGGACTGGAAAAATTTCCTGCGGGAGGTGTGCATCGAACACCTAGCGCGAAACCCCAGACGACTCGGAGGCCCAGGGCATACGGTTGAGATAGACGAGAGTCTGTTCAACTGTAGGAAAAACAACGTCGGCCGTGTTCTTCAGCCGCTCTGGGTCTTCGGGGGGGGGGGGGGGGGGGATACGACCCCGCAGAGAAGGAGGGTTTCCTGGTGACGGTACCAAACAGAAATGCCGAAACCCTCCTTCCAATAATCAGACAGTACGTCGCCCCTGGGACCACCACGGTCGTCTCCGATTGCTGGAGGGCTTACAGCAGGTTAGGAGAGGAGGATGGATATCGACACCTAACTGTGAATCACGCCCAACATTTCGTGGACCCGACGATGGAGGCATGCACGAATCATGTCGCGAGAATGTGGAAGGAAGAGGAACAAGAAAGAATGCGGGACGAGCAGAACCCTAATAGACGGCTATCTGCGGGAATTCATGTGGCGTCAGACTTTAAAAAAAGACCCCTTCAACGCCATATTATCGCAGATGGCCGTACTTTATCCAGTCGTCGGCAACCAACAATCTTCTGCTCCGCCTCCTTCCACATCCTCGACGACGACCCGATCCTCCTCTTCTGCCTTATTTCGCTACGCCCCCCTCCCCCCCAAAAAAACAAGCCCTTACCCCTCCAGGAAAAGAATCTAATGAAGGAAA
Source organism: Sepiola atlantica (assembly GCA_963556195.1). Classification (NCBI taxonomy): domain Eukaryota; kingdom Metazoa; phylum Mollusca; class Cephalopoda; order Sepiida; family Sepiolidae; genus Sepiola; species Sepiola atlantica. The sequence goes on from OY744533.1 coordinate 38,946,224, forward strand.
AAAATGCTTAATGTAAAAAAAAAAAAAAACCTCCAAAAAAAAGCTAAAATAATGAAACAAAAACAATGCGTAATTGCAAAAAAAAGAAAGTTACAAAAAAAATGGTTAAAAAAAAAGAAAAGTTTTTATTATTTTCGCGTTTTAAAGTTTTAAAAAACAGTTTATTTTAATGGTTTAAAAAGTAAAAAAAAAAGTTAGCGTTTCTACAAAAAGTTTTTAAAAAATGGTTAAAAAATAATAATAAAAAAGTTTGGTAAATTTATAGAAGTTGTTGCGGGACCGACCGACCGGTGTGATCGATCGGCCCCAACAACTAAGAAAAGGTGGACACGGGCGAGTAACGGCAAAATGGCAAAGAAGAGATGACAAACAACTGGTGTTCAGTTTACAGAAGGATGTTTATTTACCATATGGTAATATCAAGTGAAATGAGATGGTGTCACTGGATCAGGGAGAGACTGGAGTGGCGTCTCTGGAGGCAGCAGACTGGAACGTCCGGCGTGGTGTCGTTGGATCAGGAGTGGTGCAGGAGCTCAGGACTGCGGGGTGCTGGAGCAGTTGGAGCGGGAGAGTGCTGATGCAGGAACTCGGGACTGCAGGATGCTGGAGCAGGAGAGTGCTGGTGCAGGAACTCTGGACTGCAGGATGCTGGAGCAGGAGAGTGCTGGTGCAGGAACTCTGTACTGCAGGGAGCTGGAGCAGGAGAGTGCTGGTGCAGGAACTCTGGACTGCAGGGCAGGAGTTCGGAGCTGCAGGGTGTTGATGCAGGATGCTGGAACAGGAGTTCGGACTGCGAGTGCAGGAACTCGGGACTGTGGGTGCAGGAGCTGCGGCTGCGGTGTGCAGGAACTCGGGACTGCTGGACGTTCGGACTGCTGGGGAGCAGGAACTCAGAACTGCAGATGCAGGAGTTCGGAACTGTCGACGTGGGGGGGGGGGCAGGAGCTGCGGCTGCGGTGTGCAGGAACTCAGACTGCCGACGACTGGTCCATCCGTGGACCAAGTCGGACGTGGGGGCCTCCTGACCCCCGGGCTGAAGAGGCTTTTTAGTTGAAAAACGGGAGATCTCATGTAACATGTGACAAGTTACTTGCGTTGGTCCTGTGAAAGAGATTAATTTCGATAAATAAATATCGAAAAGATCTTTCGTTGTATTACATTGCCGACCGGTGTTGTGGATGTATTAGTGGGTTTTTCGGTACAGTCGGGAAACGCATTTGTATTCCTATAGGGGAGAAATAAGGGATATCTTCACTTGCCGTGTTTTTGCTGAGTCACAGTGAACAAAAAATGGCGATTTGAAGCTGCTGCTGTTTTTCTCCGAGGGAGTGCCAAACAAAGGAAACGCGACTGCTGCTGCTGTTTACGTTGTTTTAAGATGGCGTCTTTTTCAAATGTAAACAGACGTCGCGGCGTGTCGGGCCCCGACAAGGCCCCTTCCCTGGATAATTGATCATTATCAATTAAAAATCAAGGAAAACATTGTGGTGAAGAGTTGTAGAGGTATATGAAATGTACCTGCAAGGATGGTCACAATTGAAGGATTCATGTGTGTCTGCGCTGTGGTCAAGCATCGACAGTGCAAGTGGATCTGCTGTGTCGAAGAATTGTTGAGTGCGAGCGAATCTGGGTGACGTTGTTCATGTTGATTAGTCTGCGTGATGCGGAGCTGATGAAACGAACGTTCAATTGTCATGATCAGCAGTGCGTCGTGGTCAAAGACAAGTGGGTGAGAGTTTTTCGATGTTGGTAAGGCCTGTGGTGCAGGTAGATCTGCACTGTTGGTTGAAGGTGATGAGTCAGCACAAGTGAGTCTGCGCGGTCGTTGATGAGTGAGCGCAAATGGGTCTGCGCAGTTGTTGACGAATGAGAGTGATGAATGAGCGCAAGTGGGTCTGCGCGGTTGTTGACGAGTGAGAGTGATGAATGAGCGCAAGTGGGTCTGCGCGGTTGTTGACGAGTGAGAGTGATGAATGAGCGCAAGTGGGTCTGCGCGGTTGTTGACGAGTGAGAGTGATGAATGAGCGCAAGTGGGTCTGCGCGGTTGTTGACGAGTGAGAGTGATGAATGAGCGCAAGTGGGTCTGCGCGGTTGTTGACGAGTGAGAGTGATGAATGAGCGCAAGTGGGTCTGCGCGGTTGTTGACGAGTGAGAGTGATGAATGAGCGCAAGTGGGTCTGCGCGGTTGTTGACGAGTGAGAGTGATGAATGAGCGCAAGTGGGTCTGCGCGGTTGTTGACGAGTGAGAGCGCAAGTGGGTCTGCGCGGTTGTTGACGAGTGAGCGCATGTGGGGTCTGCGCGGTTGTTGGTGGATGAGCGCATGTGGGGTCTGCGCGGTGAGTGAGCACAAGTGATTCTGTGCAGTTGGTGATGTTGCTCATGTTTAATAGTCCGTGTCGTGGAGCTGATGAACGAACATCTAGTCGTCATGATTTGGTGGTACACTATGGTCAAAGTCCGGTTGTGGGTGACGAGCGCAAGTGGGTCTGCGCTGTTGTTGATGTTGTTCATGTTAATTAGTCCGTGTCGTGGAGCTGATGAACAAACATCTGGTCGTCATGATTTGGTGGTGCACTATGGTCAAAATCAAAATGCACAAATGTCTGCAAGTGAGTTAGCAGGTCCAGATACAAGTGGGTCTGTACTGGTGTTGGTGTGCGTCGTTCGAGTTGATGTGTCCTCCTGTAGACAAACGAACGTCCAGTTTGTTGAGTATTTTAGTCGTGCTTGTGCAGGTGTACTCGTTTTTGGACTGGTGTGATTTCTTCCATAGTGTTGTCAGTGATGTCCGGGAATGAGCGCACGTGGGTCGGCGCGGTTGTTGCATCTTGTGTTGAAGAGGGTTGGTAGGCCTTGAAGGGTGATGTTGATGCCTGCTGAGCCTGACTTTTTACAACCAGTATTAAGTCATGAGGCTTGGTGTTGTTGTTCGCGTTTGGCTGAGTTCCTTGAGATGTCCAAAATCGTGGTTGGTGAGGTTTGGTCAATGTCATCTTCTCTACCAGCCGCTGCCCGTGTCCACAGATCACGTCGGGGTCACCACTTGTTGCGGGACCGACCGACCGGTGTGATTGATCGGCCCCAACAACTAAGAAAAGGGAGGACACGGGCAAGTAAACGGCAAAATGGCAAAGAAGGGATGACAAACAACTGGTGTTCAGTTTACAGAAGGATGTTTATTTACCATATGGTAATATCAAGTGAAATGAGATGGTGTCACTGGATCAGGGAGAGACTGGAGTGGCGTCTCTGGAGGCAGCAGACTGGAACGTCCGGCGTGGTGTCGTTGGATCAGGAGTGGTGCAGGAGCTCAGGACTGCGGGGTGCTGGAGCAGTTGGAGCGGGAGAGTGCTGATGCAGGAACTCGGGACTGCAGGATGCTGGAGCAGGAGAGTGCTGGTGCAGGAACTCTGGACTGCAGGATGCTGGAGCAGGAGAGTGCTGGTGCAGGAACTCTGTACTGCAGGGAGCTGGAGCAGGAGAGTGCTGGTGCAGGAACTCTGGACTGCAGGGCAGGAGTTCGGAGCTGCAGGGTGTTGATGCAGGATGCTGGAACAGGAGTTCGGACTGCGAGTGCAGGAACTCGGGACTGTGGGTGCAGGAGCTGCGGCTGCGGTGTGCAGGAACTCGGGACTGCTGGACGTTCGGACTGCTGGGGAGCAGGAACTCAGAACTGCAGATGCAGGAGTTCGGAACTGTCGACGTGGGGGGGGGGGGGCAGGAGCTGCGGCTGCGGTGTGCAGGAACTCAGACTGCCGACGACTGGTCCATCCGTGGACCAAGTCGGACGTGGGGGCCTCCTGACCCCCGGGCTGAAGAGGCTTTTTAGTTGAAAAACGGGAGATCTCATGTAACATGTGACAAGTTACTTGCGTTGGTCCTGTGAAAGAGATTAATTTCGATAAATAAATATCGAAAAGATCTTTCGTTGTATTACATTGCCGACCGGTGTTGTGGATGTATTAGTGGGTTTTTCGGTACAGTCGGGAAACGCATTTGTATTCCTATAGGGGAGAAATAAGGGATATCTTCACTTGCCGTGTTTTTGCTGAGTCACAGTGAACAAAAAATGGCGATTTGAAGCTGCTGCTGTTTTTCTCCGAGGGAGTGCCAAACAAAGGAAACGCGACTGCTGCTGCTGTTTACGTTGTTTTAAGATGGCGTCTTTTTCAAATGTAAACAGACGTCGCGGCGTGTCGGGCCCCGACAAAGTGCACCTTTCGTATTTCGACCCCTAAAAAAAAAAGTTTCTACTTTTTTGGGCAAATTACATATAAACAGCCTCAACAAATATCCGCTATGAAAAAAAATTATGAAAATTTTTATTAATTTAGATTTTAGGAGAGGGGGGGTCACTTTCCTATAATAAGTTATACGTAAAGTGAGCACGCATTTGTTGGCCACCGAATCTCACCACTCGTATTTCGACCCCTAAAAAAAAAAGGCACATGTTCGTCTTTAACCACTGTCCGTTTTTCACAACTTTTTACTGACCATTTTTCTTTTCTTTTTTCAGTGTACACTTATCTATCAGGCTGCTAGAGAATTCCGGCGTTTTTGGAATATTTTTTCAAATATTTTACATTTTAGGAGGGGGGATCAGTTTCCAATGTTAATTCAACGTAGACTGATCCCCCTCTTTTTGACCATCTCAATTTTTTTTTAAATCTTTCTCGGTGTACGATTCCCTATCATGTTAATAGAGAATTCCGGGTGTTTTGGAAAGAATTTTTTTTAAATTGTGATTTTACGACGGGGGATCAGTTTTCAATGTAAATTCAATGTGGACTGATCCCCCTCTTTTTAACCATCTCAAATTTTTTAAATTATTCTTCTGCTTACAATTACCTATCATGTCACGAGAGAATTCCGGCGTTTTTGGAAAGAAATTTTATAAAATTGAGATTTTAAGACGGGGGATCAGTCTTGTTCGTCTTTTACCATAGTTCGTTTCTCACAACTTTTTACGTCTTAAAATCTCATTTTTTTTTTTTAATTTCTTTCCAAAAACGCCAGAATTCTCTCGCGACATGATAGGTAATTGTAAACAGAAGAATAATTTTTTAAAATTTGAGATGGTTAAAAAGAGGGGGATCAGTCCACGTTGAATTTACATTGAAAACTGATCCCCCGCCTTAAAATCACAATTTTGAAAAATTTATTTCCAAAACCCCCGGAATTCTCTATTGACATGATAGGTAAACGTACACCGAAAAAGATTTTTTTTAAATTGAGATGGTCAAAAAGAGGGGGATCAGTCTACGTTGAATTAACATTGGAAACTGATTCCCACTCCTAAAATGTAAAATATTCGAAAAAAAATTCCAAAAACGCCGGAATTTTCTAGCAGCCTGATAGATAAGTGTACACCGAAAAAAGAAAAGAAAAATGGTCAGTAAAAAGTTGTGAAAAACGGACAGTGGTTAAAGACGAACATGTGCCAAAAAAAAGTTTTTACTTTTTTGGACAAATTACATGTAAACAGCCTCAACAAATATCCGCGCGTGCGGTTTTTCCATAAGGGCGATATAAAACATCGATTCGCCGACATTTTAGGTGTGGCCGATTGATGGAATAGCTAACTAAGGGCTCCAGTTACCATGTAAATAAGAAAGAAAAAAAACAAGAAAATTATATCGTGGAAAGTACCCCGGTGAAGAAATAAAAAATAATTATTAATTATTTTTTTATTTAATAAATATATATTTTATTATTATTGCATATGTGTTCCTTTCTTTTTTAAATTCTAACAATGAAAACGGAGTTATTGCCCTTGGCTATTCCATCGATCGCTCACACCCAAAATGTCAGCGAAAATCGTTCTAATTAAAGTTCTGCTTGATATTTTTAAATTCTTTTTCGTGCCGTGAGTGAGAAACTATGACTGAGTAAGTACAAAATAATGATTTTACATGAAAATAATTTTCTGCAGGGAGCCTATTCTAAATAAGCACCCGAATCGCTGTTACGATACGCAGAATGGAAAAATACTTGTAATTAAAGTTCTAGTGGATAATTTTTTCTACTTTTTTGCACAGAGAGTAAGAAGATAACGCTGAATAAGTATATAATATTTTTTTTTATAAAAAAATGATTTTTTAATGGGCCGCTCATCAGGATAAGCACCTATATTTATAATTAATTACACACGGCTTTGCTTCGTTTCATTTCTCCAGGTCAACAATTCTGTGTTTCTATCGCATCGTCCAAATGTCGGACGAAAACATCTTCTTTAAACACATCTTATTTTCTATTTTACTAGGTGAATGTGTACGAGTATGGTACCCGAAATCTTCGTCTACAAGGCGGAGATCACGTGATATTAGTAGCACCGTTTTTATGTCTCGACTAAAAACATATCGGGCTGTTCGTTTTCTGAAATTGAAATCGTAAGTCAAAAACAATTAATTTATTAAAGAAAATAAACAGTTTTTTTTTAAACGAAAAATGTTGCAAATGTGATTTTTCCCCTTTTAAGTGTCAAAATTGAATAAATGTATTTAATAAAATAGAAAGAATCGTTTTTTTTGTATTTACAAAAATAGAAAATGAGCAGAAAATTTTTTAAAACGAAAATTGTACCAAATGTGATTTTTTTTTTTTTTTCGGTGGGGGGGTTTTCAAAACATCGCTTCTCTGACATTAAGCTATGTTTCCCTACGGCCCGGTCCTTTTTTGTAAGGGACATAGACTTATTTTGGTGCTTATCCAGATGAAGGGAGACATTCGAAAAAAAAAAAAACTGAGGAATATCTGTTTGATGTACGTACCTGTCATGGGCTGAATATATCCTATACCAAAAATCACATAAATTAATCAGGTAGTTTTTATTTTATTAAAAAAAAAATTACCGATAAACGAATGAATAGCGGCCGTATTTTCCTGTCATTCGTTTATAGGTAAAATTTAATTTTTATTTAAAATAAAATAGAAACTACTTGATTAATTTACGTAATTTTGGGGTATATGATATATTCAGCCCGTGACAGGTACGTACATCAAACATATTCCTCAGTTTGTTTTTTTTTTTTTTTTTCAAATGTCTCCTCATCTGGATAAGTACCCTTATTTTACTAAAAAAATTTTTTTTACTTTTCTGTGTGGGTGCACCGTTAGTAGGATAGCCAAAAAAGTATCTAAACTGGGCAATATCATTTTTATTTACAAATTGAGCATCCATAAACGAGAACTTTTCCAAATCTCTATTAATAAAATGATAAGACAACTTCACGTGTGTGTGTGTGTGTGTTTCTTGTGACTACGAGAATTAAATTATTATTTTTATTTTATTTATTCGAATATTTATTGAAATAAAAAATACAATGGCATGGAAACGAATTTAATTACTAAATTAAATCCACCGGTATGCATTTCGATTTATTCGTAAAACGTTAGCCATTGAAACTGGCGGAAAGTAAGTCATTTAAACTGCTGTGGCAGATCAATAGATCGATGAGACGAACGGGCATTGAGGAAAAGTGCTAGCCTGATTAGCTACCCCTTTTCTTTCTAGGTTCGTTCGGCTTACTCTCTCCTCTTCTTCTTCTTTTTCTTTTTTTTTTTTTACTCTACATGTTTTGCATTTGATCAGAAAGTTATTTGCATGTTCGACGTCGGAGCTCACCAAATTGTGGGGATGGCTGTGGTTCCCTGTTTGGGGTCTGGTATTTTTGGTGACGGTCGCGTCTTTAGGGATTACCAAGCCACCACACTAAACAATTGATTTTGTGTAGATGAATTGAGACCGATTCGATTACAAGGATCACCAGTTAGCGAGTGCTAACTTTTAACAATATAATATTGCTAATAAAAAGAAGAAACTGCAAAGTAAAAGAATAAAAACTTTTATATGTAAACAATTTTACAAAAATGTAAAATTTAACAATAAAGTTTGAAGGATAAAAAAAGTTTGAAACGACACGATGTGTCAACTTTGTCCTTAAAGTTTAGTATGCGTGTGTGCGTGTGTGTTTTTGGTTAAGCTTGTTCTTGCGGGGAGACAGCAGGCGTGCTTACAAGTGGATTGTTGCTGTCTTCATTGGTAGCGAGGCGCGTTGTCTGGTCTCGCCAAGAGAACTAATCTTTTTCAGATAATTCCCTGTTTTTTTATTAAAAGTCTATTTTCACACCCACTTGATAAACACTTTTCTGAGTTCACTTTTCGGCCACATCTGTTATCACTTATTTGTAAAGTTCTGACCGGTACTGTGACCCCTCTTCAAGAAGAAAGAAAGAAAGAAAGAAGAAGAAGAAGAGGAGAGAGTAAGCCGAACGAACCTAGAAAGAAAAGGGGTAGCTAATCAGGCTAGCACTTTTCCTCAATGCCCGTTCGTCTCATCGATCTATTGATCTGCCACACTGCCTTTAAAATTGTTAGCAAATCCTCATGTTTTGGAGACTATTTACATCGAATAATTATATAGAGATTAAAACGGCAAAACTAGACAAAATTAGTTGCTATAGTTTTATAACAATTTGGATGAATCAATAATTTAACGACCAAACGATATTATTAAATTTAACTTTAAAACCCTTATTTAAACAAAATAATAATTTGGTAAAAAAAGAAATTAAATAAAAACAAACTAAAACGAAACGCATAGTTCGAAAAAAAAAAAAAATAGACAAAAGATAAATGAAAGTAAAATGAAAATGACTCCGGGCAACGCTCACAAAAAAGTAGAAAATGTCACGAATTACTAAAATGTTAATAAAATTAAGCAATCAATTGATATTTGACAAATTATTTTAAAAAATTAAGTCTAAAAATAAAAAGTTTGACAAAAATTGGTCATTGCTAGCAATGACTGATTGGTCATTGCTAGCATTTTTTGCCCCATAACTTTTCATCCATCCATTCAATTTCTCTGAAACTTGACCAAAATGTGGAGGCAATTGTTCCCAATAGAAAATAAGTATCACTGACATTGGAAAAAATCTGGTTCGCGCCCTCAGGGGGTCAAAAGCCTCCTAAAATGGCAAAAAATGACCCTTTCCCCATAACATTTGATCCATACATTCAATTTTTCTGAAACTTGTAGAGGCAATTGTTCTGGATATAAAATGAGCATCCTTGACCTCAGAAAAATTCTGGTTCTCGCCCCCAGGGGGTCAAAGGGGGGGTCAAAAATGCCCCAAATTTCCCAAATTTATTGCATTTTACACTCGCCACATCAAGTCACATACAGAGGGGGACCACGCATGCGTGGCTTGTTAATTATTTAATTTTGTGAAATAATACAAATAAAACAAAAATAATACAAATGATACAACGAATTTTTTTATCTTTCAGAATTTATAAATATTTTATTAAGAATATTTTTAAAACAAATAATAAACTTTTTTAATTTCTTAATAATCAAATAATCAACCGAATTGTTTATTTTTAATAAATAATCAACTTTTTAATAATCAAATAATCAACAGAAATGTAGGTGCTTCTGCTGTTTAACAATGACATGGTAGGCCTCCCTTATAAAAATAGCTAAAGAAATGTATAAACTTTGTACTTAGTAACAAAGTTTATACATTTCTTTAGTTAAATTTATATTCTTCTTTCCACCAAATTTTTCAGTATGTTCACCCTAATCTCCAGGAGGGGTCGGTAGCGAATCCTAAAAATGTTAGAAACTTCAGTTAAAAAAAAAAAAATTTAAGTTAAAAATTAAATATGAATCTTTGTAGATGAAATAATTAAAATTTTAATTGTGTACATTCGAAAATATTATAAGATTTCCGTTTTTTATTACAGAAAAATTAAATTAATTTTCTTTTAATTTTTAGATGTCTATGCTATCATATATCCAGGAGCAGTATCCTATAATGCCCATCCAGTTCTAGTTGGGCACATAGTAAAGAAATATATCGATAAAGATTTTTCACAGAATAGAATACAAGAATGGGCTACTGTGGAAAACAGACGAAATGGTTACCCACCAATAACCAGTTCTATGATTTCTAAATTGAAATTATTTTTCAAGAAAAGGCCTTCAAAAACGTATGCCCATTCATGTATCCTCTCGACTACAACTACCACCTCCTGGATTGATACTAAATCAATAACTGCATCCAGTGCTTCTCCAACTAATAAGCTTCTGTTAACAAAACTAATAAAAGTAAAAAAAGAACTTTCCTTACAAAACAAAAGCGGCATTGCTTATGACTGATGACTTGCTACAAACATTGATGTTATATCCACATATTTTGCCACATAAAGCATGAAAAGAAAAATAGGGGACTTGTTGGCACATGTTCTCCTACAAAAAAGAAATATGGTGCAATTCACAAAAAAAAAAAAGGAAACACACATTAAAAAATTAGGACCGGATGTAGTATAGACAGCGAGAGGCCAAGAGCCGGAAAGTCAGCCCACACAGTTTTCGGGGGGGGGGGGGGGGGGGCGGATGAAGGGCAACCAATCAAATTGGAGAAAAGCCTGTTGCTATGCAAACAGAAGGCCCTAGACAGGGAGCGGGAAGAGCCGGGCAAGAAACACGAGGAGTTGGTTTGCGGCAGTAGTGGAGTCAAGACGTTTCTAAGATTTGTTGCCAACCAAGCAGAAATCGAAATAATATATATCCCTGCACAAGGAACGAATTTCAACGGTGGATCAAAGATGATGTTTCCAAGATTTGCTGCCGACCAAGCAGAAATCGAAATATAGATCCCCGCGTACAAAAAACAAAAAGAGATTTACAAGGAAAAATCCAATCCGACAAAATTGGCTATATAGACGAAGGCAACAATTTCCTTTCTGGATACGAGATTACCTATATCTCGCCACCTAAAAACTATCCGCGAAAGACGAGACAGTCAGATTTCAGGAGCGGAGGGGTGAAGTTGTATCAAGATTTTGTGCCGATCCAGCACTTCAAATCGAAAGCTATACTCCCATATACAAGGAACTGACATCAGGATCTAAAATCCTGTAAAAATATCTTCCACTCAGTGTGTCAATTAACACACAAAAAAAAGGCTATAAAAAGGTATGTGCCCTATGAAAAACAAAAACAAAAAAAAGAAAACAAATTACTTATTTTTCTTAAGTTTCATTATTTGCAAATTTTTGTAACTCTGGACTGATCAACCATTCTCGATCTTATCAAAAACTCCCCATGGCGGAGCAGAACTTTTATTTCGTCTTTTTATTTAATACACACTTGTTATGTTTGCATAATCTTGCTTTTTGTTAATTCTTACAAGTGTCTTATTTCTAATTTTATGTTTATGAACTGTGATTCAAATGTGTCCCGTTCTTTCTCTACCATGATTACTTGCTGTTCTCCCTTTTATCGTTTTAATGAAAAGTCGTTTCACTACCGCTGATCTTAAGATGTGACCCAGCAGGCCCCGATTGAAACAAAGGATTACGAGACGCGATTTCCAGCCTCACACACGATTAGCTTTCAACGCTAATTTTCACGTTTGTAAAATTGGTGCCACAGGATCACGTTTATAACACTGATAAGCAAAATAAACAGTTCAGTAACTGATCGAGCTCCCGTTAATCATACCACATGTTATTTGTTGAAGAAGGCATGGGATAAAAGTTTAGTTGAGCTCAACTGCAATATCCACCCACTAGAGGCAGTTTCCTATGCAACCAGAAAGACTCTTGCGAATTATGAAAGTCCTCACATAAAAGTAATACTTATGTTGGGTTTGAATTCCCTTCGGTATACTGACAGGAAAAGTAATATAGGTTTTCCTGCATAATTTAGGCCTTAAATTGTCCCCAATTCCTAGATTTCGAGGGAATCGAATTCACATTATTTAAGTATATTTTCCTGATTATGAAAATTTTAAATCTTTTTTGCAAGGGCTGACTAACAAGAACCAGGACAAAAAGAATCTTGAAAAAGCCTTTCAGGAGGAGAGGCTGCTGTAGAATTTCAAGTACTGGGAGTCATCGATAAACTTTTAACTGGGCCTCGGATGCGTACCTTTTATACCTCAAATAAAAATAAACATCCAATATCTCTTAATATGACTAATTAAAGAGGTTATATATAAATTAGAGGTACAAGTCTAAGACCCTTATAACATCTTATTTCGGACATATGATTTTTTGGCCATCCCCTGCTAGAAAGGGAGAACATTGATAAAATCATGATAACTCCTACTAATATAATCCTCTTTAGCAAAATGATAAAGACCAGTTTAAGTGAGATAGTCTGTGTGCTAAAGAGGCAATATAAAAATTCACTTACTACAGTAGCCGGATCCTTGGATGCAGTCATGTCATCAGCCAGGGACCACACGATGCTGGTAGAAAGCTACATTGGCGAATTCTGTGAAAGAAAACGTCTTGCACGCAATTCTTATGTTAGCAGCATAAACAATTCAATGAAGGCAAAACATAATGCAGTCAGAGAATTAGTCAATAACAGTGATGCCAGCGTTCTGCAATTGGCAATTCCTTATAGCAGGCAGCTTCTGGATTTTTACCATCTACAACGTGAAAAAACCGATTCAGAAATTGCCAGTAGAATTTCTGAGAAGAGGTCTTAAGGAAGAAGCAGCTACATGAAAGAAAATGCAGACAAAGCTGCAAGGCCTAAAGGTACATATTTGTTTCAAATTTAGAAATTATTTTCGATTTAATTGAAATATGAAATCCTAAAAGTATAATTATAATCGTTCACACCCAGTAAATTAGGTTTTTAATTATCATATATTTATTTTTAAAGGAATTTTCCTTTCCAAACCTCAAAGAGAATTTCCCTGATATGTCAGATGAAATACTGATGGATCTACAGGGAATATTGCAAGCAAAAGCATAATTCATTTATGGGAAATTGATGGTCAAATTCAGAGATTCACAGGGGAGATAACAAGTTTTGAAAACAACGTTTATGAAATTTGTTATTTTCCTATTCCTGAAGATGAACTTCAATTATCCATATATGAATTAGGTGCCGATTTGCTTTTGAAAGACTCTGGTTTCTGGATCAATGATTTGCACGTTGACTGCTGTAAGGAAGATGACTGATAAGTATCAATCCAAGAGCTAGGAAGAATCCAAGAATAAGGAAATAACCCCAAAATGGCCCTTTTCAGGGCCACCAAATTTTAATGAAATTTTTTTAACTACATATGCAAAATAAGAGATCTTTTGTGATTATAATAAATAATGGATACATCACTTGGTTGGTTAGGGTAGGTTTAACGTAAAGTCAGAGTTAGCTTGGGTCCTAATCTGCACCAGTACATAAAATTAGAAATAAGAGAAAATTATTGCAAAACCTTCTGTCCAAAATAATAATAAAATGGGAAATTTTGGTTCGTGTCTTCCATACTTGTCAATTTGATATAGACATTTTTTTCGTAACCTTAAAAAATAAAGAAATTAAGGTCTAATTATTTTTCAATTTCTATAAGTATTACACAAACATAATTTCCATATAAAATTTTTTTAAAATAAAATAAAATATTACTGCAGCGAAAATGTGTTGTGAAAGTAACGTTCACTTTTTTCTTTTGGATAATTCGGCAATTTTTGGTAAAAAAATGAAGGTCAATTTTTTTTTTTTAATTCACTCTCTTAAGACTTTAATTTAATAATTATCTTTGAAGCAGTTCCAGTTTTAAACGTGTTTTAATGAATCTGCAGTTTTAACTGATTTGTGGTTTTTTTTAGCCGTTTTGATAACATTTTTCATTCTATTTTTTTTTTCACATATACATTTGCTCCTTTTGGTGCTTATGCTGATTAGCGGCCATATGAAAAAAATATTTTTATATAAAAACAATAATATATACTTATTCAGCATTATATTTTTACTCACTGTATGAAAAAGTAGAAAAAATTATCCACTAAAACTTTAATTACAAGTATTTTTCCATTCTGCATATCATAACAGCGATTCGTTCACTAAGCCTCCATCTTGTTTTTTAAGAAGATTTCAAGGGCAGATAACTGAAATCTTCTTAAAAAACAAGATGGACGCTTACTGAACGAATCGCAGAATGGAAAAATACTTGTAATTAAAGTTCTAGTGGATAATTTTTTCTACTTTTTCGTACAGTGAGTAAGAATATAACGCTGAATAAGTATATATTATTGTTTTTATAAAAAATAATTTTTTCATATGGCCGCTAATCAGCATAAGCACCCTCCTTTTATATATAAACTTAATGCTTTTATCTTTCAAACAATCAAAAGTTAAACGAAAACTGCTTAAAAAAATTAAGAAAAGACACTTTCAAGAACGAGAGTCAGTACAAGCGGCGGCCATTTTTGCATGTACCTAGTACTTACGTGATAGCTGGAAAGAAGACTGTACACCAAAAATTACACAAATTCATCCAGTATTTATGAAATTAAAAATGAAAAACGATTTTAGCTCACGGTCGTCATTTTTCTTATATTTTGACTTTTTCCGAAAGTTATCTCCCTTGCCAAATTGTAAGCCGAAAACGTAAGATCGTTTTTTTTCTTTTTCTTATAATTTAATAAATACGTGATGAATTTGCGTAATTTTTTCTGTACAATCTTATTTTCAGCTAACACGTCAGTACATAACAAAGTTTATACATTTCTTTAAATATTTTAATGTCATTGTTAAACAGCAGTTTTGTATTTTTCAGAATTTTAAAATAAATATAGATGCTTGGCGACAAACAAAATCCCCTTCATTACTTCTAGAGGAGTGAATCGATAGGGGAGATAATTCGAATTATTTTAAGTGTCTTAATTCTGTTCTTAATTTTCTGAAAATGAACGTCAATGCGTTAAATCTTGAAGACATTTTATATTTAACTAGAGATAAGGCGAAGTTGGTCGTGCAAGCGCACATACTAATTTCTGGTGCAGAGATATGCGTCTGTGAAGGTGATATACGACTTATACAATATCCATTAAAAACTGATGGTTTAACAAAGTTACTCAGATAAATCTATTTTATTTCCTTTTTAATACCGTTTCTAGTATATTTTATTACAAAAATACTGTTTTTAAGTGTTTCGTCTGACAAATTCTCATGTGTGTTACTGTTTCCCGTGACGAAAAAATTGAATATGATCGTTTCGTTAAAAATAATTCGAATTATATCTTTTTTCGATTCACTCTTCTAGAAATAAGGAAGGGAATTCTATTTGTCGCCATAATAATACACAAGCACCAAAAAATGTCTTACTTTTCTTTAGAATTTTTTTAAAAACATATAAGCAACTTTTTTTAAAACAACTAATCAACCTAATCTATTCGTTCTTTTGTTCAGAAATTGTTTTTATTATTATTAATTATTATTATTATTATTATTATTATTATTATTTCATAATAATAAAATAGTATTTACATTAAATAAATATTCTGTAGTTTGAAATGTTTAGCACTTGTGCAGAAGAGGAACACGAGCCGAAATTTATTTTAGAAGAGTTCCAATGGTGCAAGGGGCAGACAACTCTTTTTTTAGTACGCAATTTTTTAAATAAGAAGTCATGCAAATTCAATTAATAGAACATTTTTCGAAGAAATAACAATTTGGGAAAATCAACAGTATATTTTTTTTCATTTCAATTTTTTCATTTCAAAACGAACAGTCATCGGGTTTGGTTTTAAACATTTTTGATTTTTTTTTAATATACTTATGATTTACACGCAAATGGTGAAATCCTTCAGATCCAAGTCGATCATATGCGCGCCATCAATCGAATGTGATTGTGGTACCTGGGCGCACATATTGTTTTATTATGGGGATTAATGTGACGGCATCTCTGGACGGGACCTTTACTAAAAAAACAGATTTAGTGTCCTTTTCATAGCCATCAAAAACCCAAAGTTGCCGTGGAATACAGCCGGTATTATATTTCCTGTGTCAAAATAAACTTTTGTCTATCTCCACGCTTCGACCCTCGGCTAAATATAATAACTCGCGCATATTCAAGGCATTCACGTCGATTACGTACATTTTCGGAGAAACTAGAAATTATGTACTTAAAAAAACAGAGTTGTCTGTCCCTTCTTACAACATTGGAGCTCTCCTAAATAAATGTTAGCTCGTGGTCCTGTTCTGCACAAGTGCCTAATGTTTTCTTCGTTGTTCGAGGTGAAGGGCTTTCAGGAACAATTAGAACTAACTCTACAGCGGGAATTGATGGGGGCTATCATTGGGAATAGGATTAGGAGGTGGAATAGTCTTAAGGATTTAATTAGGTCCTTTGCTGCCGATTTTAGCAGACGACTCAATCTAACAACTAGGGCAGTTAAAGTGACACTAGAATCTAGATTAGGTTGGGCGGTGGAGGTGGGTGATAGCGTTAGAGTTACCATAATTAAGGCAAAGCTGGCGTCCTTGGCTACTCAAGAACACCAAGCATTAGTAATTAGGGCTAGGTTAAAAAGATTGCCCATGGAAACATCAAATATGGCCGCTTAACTGCGTGCAAAAGAACGTAGACAAGCTACCGGTCGACATATCGCCCATGTCTCATTGCCAGATGGGCGTCTCGTGATTACAAACGAAGGTATTCTGGAGGCGTTTCGTTCTCATTTCCAGGATCTCTTTACCAGGGAGCCCGGTTTGTCATTAGCACAATTCGACCCCTATTTAGCTGACTTTCCTCGTCTCGAGGCGACTGAAGCGGCTAGGTGCGAAGGTTGTATAACAGAGGGATTGATGGTTTGCCCTACAAAGTGTATTTGAGGGTGTCGCCCTTTTTTTGTTCCCTTACTGACTGCTTTATTTAACTCGTGGTTTAGGAATGGGTCTATCCCCCAGCACTTGACCATGGGTATTGTGAAGTTGTTACGTAAAAGCAAAACTGGTGGGGATGGGTTAGATAATTTTCGTCCCTTAACGATGCTAAATGCAGAGTTAAAGATTTTGGCCAAGATCTTAGCCAATCGACTGCAACTTGTCTTGGCTCGTCTTATCAGCCCGGAACAGACTTGTGCTGTAAAGGGCAGGACGATTCAAGACAATTTGCACTCGATACGCTTGATCTTAGATAAAGTCGACACTGAAGCCGCACTGATCAGTCCAAAGCATTCGATAGGGTTGACCATCGTTACTTGGAGACTGTTTTGTCTGCGGCCGGTTTTGGCCCGCAATTTCGCTCTTGTATGCAAACCCCGTGGTACTGGTAGAGGTGAATGGTATGAGGTCTAGGCCCTTCAGTTTATCCAGATCTCTTCGTCAGGGATGTTCACTATCACCAATGCTCTATGTGCTTGTGTTGGAGCCCTTCCTTCACAGGCTAAGGGTAACTCCGGCCCTTAATGTGATTACTTTGCCTGGTGGTTGTACCAGGTTGAAGTACTCCGCCTTTGCCGACGATTTGAATGTGCTTGTAATAAGCAGTGCCAAGATAAGCGTCGTCGACAGAGAAATCCGACTGTATGAAACGATAACAGGGGCCAAAATTAACTGTGACAAGTTTATTGGCTTACGCATCGGCGCCTGGAAGGGTGTTCCCTTTGCAGGGGCCCTTCAGCTGGACAGACGGACTTTGCAAGCTACTCGGCGTCTGGTTCGGTCCCGATCTTCAACTGGAGAAAAATTGGTCGGAAGTATTGAAAGCGATACGGGACGCAGCTGGTCTGTGGACCCGTAAAAATCTTTCATTAAAGGGGAGATCGGAAGTGTGTTGCTCACACATCTACCCGATCATCCTATATCGTCTATCGATACTCCAACTCCCGTCGGATACGCTGCTGGAAATGCAGCGGGTTCTTTTCAAGTTCTTATGGCTTGGTAAGGTCCCTATGGTCCGTCGCGAGATTTGTTATCTCCATCCGTCTGAAGGCGGTCTAGGTATGCCATGTATAGAAATCCGTCAGCACACCTTGAGACTATTCTACCTAGATCGAATGAGGTCACAAACTGACGGAAGAGGTGTCTTCTGGGTGGAAGACGCCAAGAAAGCATTCCCTGCTTTTAAAAGTGTGCACTTGGACGAGGGGGAGGCACACAGGTTGTCCCGAGGTGAGTGTTCATTTTTTCGCGAATGTAGACACGCTTTGAAGTTTTTCTCTAGGGTGAAAGAAAGCCTCTCTGACACCTTGCTGATGTCCCGGAAGGCAATATATCGGGTCATGGTGAGGGGAACCTTTCGAGATGTTAGGATTGAGGGGCTCGGTTTGTCGAGGGGGGAGCTACGCTCAATCTGGCCTTGGACGCCTGGGTTGAGGTGCTTCGATAATGATGAGGCATCATTAATCTGGCTGATGATAAGAAATGCCCTCTGGGTCTTCATTCAGCTCGCTTGGTAAATTCGCCGATTTGTCTTAGGTGTGGTGACGAGGATGAGACCTTGGTTCACGCCTTCGTTGCTTGCCGTATATAATCGTGCCGCTGATTAGGCTTGTTTCTGGATTCATGGTTCGCATTCTTGACGTATCTTCTTTCAACCTAGAACCTATCAATGTATGTAGCAATTGGGCTCCGACAAATGATAGGATAAAACGATTTTTATTTTTAAGCTTACTAGCAGTCATGAGAGATACGATATGGAAGACTCGAATGCAGACAGTCTACGGAGCTGAGACCTACGCTCCTCTCGACCTTATTGCAATTTTCAAATATTATCTGAAAGCACACATTAGGGCCGAGAGAGTGAGACTCTCTTCAGCAGATTTTGGTGAAAGGTGGGTGCGAGGTGCACGACTGTGTAGAGTGAGTGGGGCTAGAATAGAGTGGTATTTAGACGTACCCTAGGTAGAGGATTTTGGATCGCAAAACCGAACATTGACATTTAAAGTTAAGATTAGGACAGTTTTTTAGTTATTATAAGTTTAATAACATAGCTAGCGTGTGAATGATTTCATTATGCTCCCCCTTTTTTTTTTTTTTCAGCCCGTCCCCACCTAGGTGACAGAGCACTAGATTTGTCAAGATGCAGGTCACCCTTCGGAATTTTCGAAGGAGGTGTTGTTAAATAAAGTGTTGGGGCCTGCATCAAACCCTTTTTTCGATTTTTTCGTTTTGACTGGTAAATCTGTGCATCTGCCACAGTTTAGTGACGGGGGGGGGGTCTTTTACTAACTTTTTTTCTCTCATTGTATATATTCTCATTTATTGTTTTTGTATATAGGTTTTATCATATCCCCCCCCCCCCCCGTTGCATATTTGTAAATATGGGTTTTAAGTACGTTATTCATGGAGTGATTTCTTTTGGTGATTGGAGATGTGAGAATTTCTCCTCAAATAGAAGATGGCCAAAAATCACGATTCGTAACGCCAACAAACACTTACCTTGATTCCGGGAGAACTTCAAAAGGGGAATGGCCTTTCTTGTGTTGCAGAAACGGTACGAACTGCGTGATCAGCCTTTTAGTTGATCATCAATTAGAGATAAATTATTGACACGAGGTTACTTTAATTGCTCGGTTGTTAAGTCCTTTAAAAAGTTGGTGCGTGGTTAATTCCTCGCAAAACACAACACTAGAAACTTGTAAAATACAAGGGGCCCGTACACACGAGGTTACTTTAATTGCTCGGTTGTTAAGTCCTTTAAAAAGTTGGTGCGTGGTTAATTCCTCGCAAAACACAACACTAGAAACTTGTAAAATACAAGGGGTAGATACACGAGGTTCACTCTTGCCTCGCAAAAACTCAACTCCAGTCAGATTCGAAAAAGGCCCCGCATGGGGGAAAAAAGGCGCGCAAAAAAGGTTCACTTCAGACCTAGCGGCGCCAAAGTTTTAGGTCAATGTCAAGGTCACCCTTCCTTCTTTCTGAAGGAGGGGTCGGCAAGTGCGGTTGCTGGCATCGTGACTTCTATCAAGGAAGGGTCAGCAAGTGCTGTGATTTCTAACACACTCCCCAGAGAGGAGCAAAAAAGTAATGGATAATCATTACTTTTTTCAAGTAGTTATGTTATTCTGTCTGGTATAGCATAATTGTAATTACAATATTATTTTTCAGACCATAATCGTGATTTTTCAAAGAATAATATAATAGTTGTTATCCAAGAAACAAGCTAATTCCACTAAATTTTATTTTTATTTTATTTATTTATTTTTTTAATAATTTTTTTTTTTGATTTTGCTGTTATACCTAGCTCTCTATCATAGACGGAGATAAAGAGCGATTCTTCGATCTGAATTAATCATGCTCAGGAAGCTGATCAACATGAGATGTTGTTTGTTCCGGACAATCCCAATCTCCATCAGTCACCTCCACGGAGACTCCGACACAGTCAAAATGGTACCATCTGTTGCATTTATCGCAACATACCATTGGTGAAGAGCCGTCATTCCTAATGGAACATGTAGGACAGAAAAAAGGTCCTCCTTCCTCCTCCAAATCAGAAACTGTCTGAGTTGCAGAAGAAACCTCCCTGATTTCCAAGGGATACAAATGATTCAAGGAATGGATCTGTTCGCATTTATCTCTCAATATGCATGCCGAACGAACTCGCCCATCCCTTCCTCGAATGAGACGTAGAACCTTACCTAGGCTCCAAAAGGGTCTCGTTCGGTTTGGCGTTTTCACCAAAACAATTTCCCCAACAGAAATCCTTTCTGGGCAATGACTTAACAAGTTCTTATGATTTTCTCTCAAGGATAGGAGATAATCGTTATGCCACAATTTACGGAATTTCTCAACAAAGCTCTCTCTTAGTTGAAGAGATTCCAACAACTCAATCCTACTTGGGGGGTCAGGACAGAGGTCATCGACCTCATGATTTCCTAGCAATAAACGTGGATTATAACCGGTTTGCAGGAAATGGTTTGGGGTTAGAATATCTAGTCCCATATCCGAAGAAGTAATATAAGTAAGAGGCCTTTCATTAACAGCTCTTTCTACATCCGAAAGTACTGTCAGGAAGTCGAAATATTCCAATTTCTCTCTTCTTACGAGTTTTTTCAAGCATTGTTTAACTGTTTGGATCATACGTTCCCACGCACCCCCATGCCAGGCAGAATAAAGAGGTATGGTAACGTGAGTTATAGACGTAGATCTAAAATGCTGCTTAAATTCATCTGAGACAAATATCTCAGACAACACTATCCCAGAGGCCAAGAAAGTTTTGGCATTATCCGAGTAAACATGAGTAGGTACTCCAAACAAACTTGTGAATCTGAAAAATGCCAGCAAAAATGAACGAGTACTCATATCTGATAGCAATTCTAAATGCACTGCTCGTAGACTCATACAAGTGAATAACAAAATATACATTTTCACATCCTCTCCATTTGTCTTCACCCAAAATTGCCCAGTGAAATCTACACCCACTTGCTGGAAGGGGTGAATAAAATTAGCCCTATGCACAGGCAATTGGGAGCCGGTTGGTACCTCGAATGGCAGAGAGTTTATTTTTTTACATACAACACAGTGCTGGATTACTTTTTTAACAGACTGTCTTCCTTGGGGTACCCAGAACCTCATTAACCTTAACTTGGTCAAAGTGGAATTTGAGCCGAGGTGGCAACAATTCAGATGTGCCTCCTTAATTACTAGCTCAGTCAGGTGATGATGCTTCCCCAGAAGAATAGGGTGCTTTACCTGATATGGATGAATGTTGGAGCTCTGAATACGACCAGAAGTTCGAATTAAACCATCGTTGTCCATAAACAACCCAAGTCCAGCAACTCTTGGCAGAATATTTCTTCCAGATGGCAATTTCAGATATTGAAGTTCCTCAGGAAACTCCTCCCTCTGCATCGCCGCGAAAAGCAGCTGTTTAGCCTTACTAGCAGAATCAGTCTGCCGACGTTTTAGTTTGTCAACGAACAATAAAACCTTCTGTAAAACATTGACCACTCTCGTCAACGAAGAGAAGTTGGATACCTCTATGGGCAAAGCGTTGCTCTCAGCCGAAGAATCATCAACATACATACAGGAAACAATCCTTTTATTAGCGTTGTTCAGACAGGGGAGAGGAGCATTCGGCCAACCAATGCGGCCCGATGTATCCATTCAGGGCCGTAAACCCATAAATCATAATGATGCTTGAATTTTGATGAGGAAACACCTCTAGTAAGTAAATCCGCTGGATTCTCATTAGTCGGAACATACTTGAACTGGATGGAGATTCCAAGTTCACCATTTATCTCCTCCACCATCCTTTTAACGTCCTTAATACGGTTCTCAACAAATATATTCCCTTTGGCTGCCTTCCCGTTGAGGACCCAAGACAAAACCACTTGAGCATCCGAAACGAGATATAGGGACCGGATAACTACCGGGCTCAATACCTTCAAAATGTTGGGAATAACTCTAACGGCAAGATATATAGCCATAAGTTCCAGAGTTGGTAGGGATTTCCCTGTAAGGGGGGCCACCTTGGCCTTTGCAAATATCAATATGCATTCGTTCCCTTGCTTAGCATACAGAGCAAAGCCGTAATCAGCTTTAGAAGCATCACAAAAACACAGGAATTCAGTAGGAACGTGTTCCCTCAACGCTCTTCTAGGAAACTCCAACTCGCTCAACGAATTCAAATCATTGGCCAATGAACGCCAATTTTCTTTAAATTCTTCTGGGATTTTCTGATCCCAGGATAAATTGTTTTTCCAGAGTTTGCTAATCAAAACCTTACCCTGAACAGTAACTGGGAGGCACAAGGATAGCGGATCGTAAACCCTTGAACACTGGGCCAATATACTGCACTTAGTGCAGGCCTCAGGATCAATCACTGTAGGTGCAAGGCTCACAGAATCCTTTTGTGGGAAAAACCGGGATCCTAACACTTTCTCCGATACAGGAAGAGGGAAGGATGCACTCCCATCCTCTATCATCTCCTCCTGCAAGCTCTGATTATTCGAGTTGCAAGATTGTAAGTCAAACACAGCTTCCTGAATCGTGTCCGAGAATCTGTTGGATTCCTCACAGACCAAACTCCACTTCATTAAGAGCTCATCAACGATATCATCACAGTCTGAAATCCACCTTTTAATATTTTCCAAGTGGGAATTTTTTTACAGGCTGTGACATCGAACCATTCTCTACCCATTCGAGAGTTGAGGAAATTCGCAATTTTTTCCCTTCCAACCTACTCTCAAGCTCCTTCCTGGAGGGAGACATAACTAGGCAGAAATATTTTTCTTTTTTAAACTTTCAATTAAAACTAAACCTTAAGTTCAATTTGACAATGTTTTTTTTTACTAATAATAAATATTTCGTTTGTTTAATTTAACAAGTAATATCTAATTTATTATTTATTTATTTATTTATCAAAAAATTTACTTTCTAAGGTTAAATACACGTATATACGTAATGTAATTTTCCTTTTAATAAAAAAAAACTTCACTTCCTTTTTTTTTTTTTAACGAAGCCAGACCAGACAGAAGAACAATAAATAGTGTCTATAAAAGTAGACAAAGATAACGTTTCTGCAAAATCTTCTATGTGAGAATTTCTCCTCAAATAGAAGATGGCCAAAAATCACGATTCGTAACGCCAACAAACACTTACCTTGATTCCGGGAGAACTTCAAAAGGGGAATGGCCTTTCTTGTGTTGCAGAAACGGTACGAACTGCGTGATCAGCCTTTTAGTTGATCATCAATTAGAGATAAATTATTGACACGAGGTTACTTTAATTGCTCGGTTGTTAAGTCCTTTAAAAAGTTGGTGCGTGGTTAATTCCTCGCAAAACACAACACTAGAAACTTGTAAAATACAAGGGGCCCGTACACACGAGGTTACTTTAATTGCTCGGTTGTTAAGTCCTTTAAAAAGTTGGTGCGTGGTTAATTCCTCGCAAAACACAACACTAGAAACTTGTAAAATACAAGGGGTAGATACACGAGGTTCACTCTTGCCTCGCAAAAACTCAACTCCAGTCAGATTCGAAAAAGGCCCCGCATGGGGGAAAAAAGGCGCGCAAAAAAGGTTCACTTCAGACCTAGCGGCGCCAAAGTTTTAGGTCAATGTCAAGGTCACCCTTCCTTCTTTCTGAAGGAGGGGTCGGCAAGTGCGGTTGCTGGCATCGTGACTTCTAACAAGGAAGGGTCAGCAAGTGCTGTGATTTCTAACAGAGAAGGATGTACAGTATAAATGTGGTATTTTGGTGAATGATGGTCCTGCATGGAACTAGCTAGGTTAAAAAGTTAGAATCGGACCGATTGCTTTCCCCTTCCCCTTTCTTTGGCCTTGTGCCGCATTTTGTATTATTTTTTAAATTTTACAAATAAATATTAAGTGCCTAATGTTTTTCTTTAAATGCATCGGGAGGGATCTTGTCTTTTTTACTTTTTTATTATTATACATCATAAAAATTACGTATCCAATACAGAATTTTAATTTTAACAAATGGTGCTTATCCAGATTAAGGAAGACATTCGAAAAAACAAAAAAAAACTGAGGAATATCTGTTTGATGTACGTACCTGTCACGGGCTGAACATATCCAAAAATAACGTAAATTAATCAAGTAGTTTTTATTTTATAAAAGAAAATTAAATTTTAACGATTAACGAATAACATGGAAATACGCCAGCGATTATGGCTTATTCAAGGGTAATAACCGAAATTCAAAATTAGCCGTAATGGCGAGAGAATTTCCACGTTATTCGTTAATCGGTAAATTTTAATTTTCTTTTATAAAATAAAAACTACTTGATTAATTTACGTGCGTTTTTGGTATAGGATACGTGACAGATACGTAGATCAAACAGATATTCCTCAGTTTTTTTGTTTTTGTGAATGTCTCTCTTAATCTGGATAAGCACCAAAAAAGGTGCTTGTTCAGTGCTTCGGGCATACGGAAAAATTATTTATTTATGAAAACAATATTATGTACTTACTCAGTGGTATTTTATTGTTCAATGTTGAAAAAAGTAGGAAAAATTATCCACTAGAACTTTAATTACAAGTATTTTCCCATTTTACGTATTATAGCAATCGCTTCGATAAGTATGCCTCCATCTTGTTTCGTTAATTTGCAAATTATCTGCCCTTGAATCGTGTCCAACGAAACAAGCGATTGCTATAATACGTAAAATGGGAAAATACTTGTAATTAAAGTTCTAGTGGATAATTTTTCCTACTTTTTTCAATATTTACATAATATTGTTTTCATAAATAAATATTTTTTCCGTATGCCCGAAGCACTGAACAAGCACCCCAAAAATATATATTATTATATTTTTTATTCCGGCTATGGTAAAAAAAATTAAAATATTAATCACGAGGAACATTCTCAGTGCATTTACCGCCAATCGCGCCATTATGCTCTTAACGGAAGTCACAAAAAGTGTTCAGCTACAATTCAATTTAATTTCAGCAAAATAAAAAGAATCTTTAAAAAATTTTTTAAATTGAGATTTTAAGACGGGGGATCAGTCTTGTTCGTCTTTTACCATAGTCCGTTTTCACAACTTTACGTCTTAAAATCTCAATTTTTAAAAATTTCTTTCCCAAAACCCCGGAATTCTCTCGCGACATGATAGGTAATTGTAAGCAGAAGAATAATTTTAAAAATTTGAGATGGTCAAAAAGAGGGGGATCAGTCTACATTGAATTTACATTGAAAACTGATCCCGTCTTAAAATCTCAATTTTTAAAAATTTATTTCCAAAAACCCCGGAATTCTCTATTAACATGATAGGTAATTGTACACCGAAAAAGATTTTTTTTAAAATTAGGATGGTCAAAAAGAGGGGGATCAGCCTACGTTGAATTTAGATTGGAAACTGATCCCCCCTCCTAAAATGTAAAATATTTCTTTTAAATTTCCAAAAACCCCGGAATTCTCTAGCAGTCTGATAGATAAGTGTACACCGAAAAAAGAAAAATAAACTGGTCAGTAAAAAGTTGTGAAAAACGGATTGTGGGAAAAGACGAACATGTGCCATAAAATAAGTTGTTTATTTATGAAAATATAACAAAACTTTAATAAATGTTTTTTTATGAATCAAATATGTTGAAATGTCTTTTGTTTTTGTTTTTTTAATGAAAATATCACAAATCTTTAATGAAAAATATTTTTTATGAATCAAATATGTTGAAATATCTTCTTTTTATTGATATAAATAAAGTTTTGAAATGTCTTATATTATGTTGCTGTTTCACAAAATACATGTGTTTTGATTTTTTATGAAAATATAAAATAGCTTAGTATTTTAATAGTAATTTTTAAAGCAAATGTATTTTGTATTTTGTGAAACAGCAACATAATTTAAAGTATTTAAAAAGAATAACAAAATCGTATACAATAATAAATATCGCCGAAATAATTTTGTTTAAAAATACAAAAAAATACAAGACATGTCAAAACTTTATTTATATCAATAAAAAGACAGATTTTTTTATTAAAGATTTGTTATATTTTCATAAAAATATGAACAAACATATTTGATAATTTGTTTTGCTAACAACTTATTTTATTATAATAAAAATACAATTCTAAATTTTTCGTTAAAATAAAAAGTTTCTTTTATCATTTATGATCATCCATACTTGAAATTACGTGCAGGATAACCCGGAAGTCAGCGGGATAGCCAACCCTTCTGAGCCAAAGTTTTAATTTTTATCATTACAGAAACATGTTTTTATAGTAAATACAATTTATATATTTAGAAGGTTTGATTTTTCATTCTGTTGGTGAATTACTATCATATAGAATTATCTTTCATAAAATGTTTCAAAACATGCAAAGATTTCTTTTTTAAAAATCGTTGTGTGTGTGTGTGTGTGTGTGTGTGTGCGTGTGTGTGTGTGTGTGTGTGTGATAATTAATCCACCTATGCTTTTGCTGTAATTTAAACTGTGTTTCTCAGCTAAAAATGATAAATTTCTTCAAATTAAAAAAAAAAACAGCTTTATGGAAAAGCATATAAATTATATTAAAACAAAAACTGGACAGTTGAAAAATGTTTTGTTCATAAAAGTTTCCTTCATTTCCTTGAAAAAGGACGGATTACTGTTTGAAATATTAAAAATTATATTCACATCTTTATATAAATTATGTTCACATGCTTCTATGTTTTCAATAAAATTATTTTTTTTTTCAAATGTGAAGAAATTCACCATTTTAGCCGAAAAAAATATATGTATAATTATAAATATAACTCTTCATTCTTCAATACTAATAATAATAGGAATGAGAAATTAACTTACCATATTTGCAAGTTTTATCAAGAGAATCCCAATGACACAAGTGAATACTAATTCGACTTGGTCTATCCATGAATGAGGTCAGTCCACACTCCAATAGAACAAAACCTACAATTGTTTTCCCAATCTTTCTAATAAATACCATTGAAGCAAAGTTACTTAACTCGTGATGAAAAATGAAAATGCAAACCATTGAGATTGAGTAAGCATCATTATTAATTATCAATTATTATGCAGTGAAAAATGGTGAAAATTTACAGCTAGTTTCATTTCAAGAGGCGATCATGTTTAACATAGCAATAATAGATGAAAAGGAAATGACGACGCTTTACAATCAATAGACAAGATAATAGGAAGAGGCTAAGTTTGATGTTACCACTAAAAAATGTTCAAAATAAACAATCAGAAAATACAGAAAGAAAATCTATAAAATCAAAAGAAATTGAATAAAAATTAGAGAAATTGTCTTTCCTTTTATAGCTTAACTAAATAGATTTGAACAGGAAATGCATGCCATTATAGTGTTGTACTTAAAATTGAAAGAATCATAATGATAAAGTTAGGAATATAGAAATGAGAGAGAGAGAGAGAGAGAGGGAGACAGGGTGCAAAAGAAGGAAGCCTTGCAAATTCAGAGAACTGAGTTGTTTGTTTTGTGTCCGTTACTGATTGATGAAGTGGTTACTAAGCCATAAAGCAAAAGAGAAAAGAAAAACCTATTGGTATTTACAAACATAAACCTGATATATGTGCAGATATATAAAGAACACATGATGGGAAATACTGATAGATTATTTATTAATTCAAAAGTGTATTCAGAGAGAAGGCTATTAGGCGGAATGAATGAAACTTGTTATCTGGCAAAATAACAAAATGTAAAGCAGAAGGGGCCAATGCTTCAAAAAAAAGAAAACAAATAAATCAATGAACTACTGGAGTTTAGTTTTCATCGAATTTTAAAATACTTGACACAATGGCAGCACAAATTGAAAAAGAGTCAACACAACAAGTTAGAGAAATGGGGAATCTTTTATGAGACTCAGCAGAGTAAAAACGCAAAAAAAACAAATTACAACAAATAAAAGTAACTGTAAGCTGTAAAAGTTAGTTTCAAACTTGCATGTGCTATTTGTTTGTATTTTAAACCCGTTTGAAGTGCTATTTATTAGAAATCAATAGTTTTCTCACCGCAACTTGAGAAAACAAAATGGCCGATTTGGGGGGGGGGGGGGGTACTAACAAATGCACCTGGAGCGGCCATATTGATTTTTGTGAAAACGTTGGGAAAAAAAACAAGACATTTTTTTTTTTTACATCTAATGAAAACCCATTTATAATACGTAAAAATAAAAACAAATTACATAGGTAAGTAGAAAAATATCTATTCTCGTCGTAGGTCAACTTCACTTGTTGCAAATTTATGTTTTTAAACCCTTTCTCGTTCTTTTTTTGGACCCCGTTCGCGCCTCTGCTGAGTCTCGTAACATATACCCGAGAAATGTTTCGTCATTTGATAAACTACAATCTGATTTGAATCAAGAATAACAAAAATGAGTAAAGAAAATAGACGCCATACTTTTCATTATATTTTACATTAATTATGAATTAAGTATTAATTTTAATTGTTTAGCTTAAAACGATTTTATATTCTTATCGCTATATATTAATATAGTTGTGTGATTACTTCTCGAGTATCTGTTTGTATGTTTCTTATGTAAACATAACTTTGATAATTGCACTTTTAAAAAAATTTTAATTGAATATTTACTGAAATAAATAATGCTATAGTGTAAAATAAAAATTAATTTTTAAAATCTTATTTTTAAAAAAATTAATTACGAAATTAAATCCATGGCAATGCATTTCGGCTTATTTTAAACAAGTCAGCCATTTTAATCTTGTTAATATTTAACAAAAAAAAGAATAACTTTGTGATCCTTCGAAATTTGAAAGGAATTTGGAAGCATTTAAATCGAATAAAAAGTCATTTCTGACTTTAAAATTCTTAGCAAATCCTCATGTATTAAAAGATTGAAATTTTTTTGGAAGCTATTTATATCCAATAATTTTATAAATAGAGATTTAAACAATACCCTAATGATAAAATTAGTTATAGTTTTATAACAGTTTGGTTAAATTAATAATTTAATGGCCAAACGATACCATAATAATTAAATTTAACTTTCAAAAAAGCAAAAAAGAAATGGCATAGTTAGAAGAAAAAAGGGCAACAAAATAAGATAAATAAAATTACCCGCGGGCAACGCTGTGTAGATACAGCTAGTTTTACATAAATAGGATTTTAATAAAATCCTATTTTATTTCCAAAGAGAAATAAAATTAAAAATATAAAATCATTTTATATTTTTTATTTTCAAAGTTTAAAATGGGTATAACCCGCCACCTCAGCTGGGGAATCTTATGCTTTTAAGTGAAAGTGAGTAGGTACCTCATAACTGATAGTCAGACGATGATTGGAATATTGATTTTCTTCACAAACTACAATTCTACAAATTGTGCATAATTTACAAGACACCAAACAACTGAATACTACAATGACAAAGATATTTCTCTCTTTTATTATCTGTTCATCTACTCTATCAAGCTTTTTGCTTATTAAAGTAGGCTTCACTTTCATATATCATCAATACAAAAACATGACTTCGATTCCAAGTTTTACAACTATTGCAATTAAGTTTGTAAAGCTAATCGAAAATCTATAGTCATATGAGAAACGTCTAGTTGTGTGCCCACTGACTATTTTTAGGTTATTAGACCTGTTATTAAACTTGTCATTTGATAGGGGGATATTTATTTTCACTGAGGCAGCATGACAACCCTTACTGATTTAAATGCGATTTGAATCATAGTTAAATTATAGGCATGTCAACTTTAAAAGAAAAGGAAATGTTCACAAAATTTATATGAATATACAAATCAAATTCTCTTAAATTCTCCTCTTCTTCTTCTTCATATTATTATTATGATTTTACTCACAAGTTCGAGTGACAACAAGCCTCCCCAGATTTCCAGCACTCTGCTACTTTCAATAGTTATTGCATTCTCGCAACAGTCGTTTACCATTGAGTTCTCACTGATACCGGCTGTTGGCTTTCTGTAGAACCTGAGTGGCAATAAGCATCAGAATTCCAGTAATCTCTGTGCCGTTCCAGTGGAGGTCTGAATCGTTCTCTTCTTCCTCAGTCTTTCCATCCTTCATAACCATTTTGTGTGGCAACAATCAATGCTCGTGCCATCGCAGGAGGAGTTGGGCAGATTATGTGATTTTTTCTTATCTATTCAGAAGCGACATTATATGAAACCAACACCAGTTTCTAGATTTCTAGGTGTTTAGTTGTCTTCACAAATTATTATTGGTAATACACTAGTATTCTTCATGTTCCATATTGTTAGGATAACTAAAGAAACCGCAGTTATGTCCCTTGGACCATTTAAGAGTTATCGCCCCTTGTTGAGTGGCTTGCCGGAGTGAAAAGTAAACATTAACCACGGATCAGACTGGCTCATATTCCATCTCGCGTTACAGCGGCTAAATAACTCATTTCATTCTAATTTCACTTTTAATAAATATGTTAAACCTTACTGTTGAAAAGTCATCCATTTTGTTTTACTAGTTATTAATTACTAGCAGGGGTACCCGGCGTTGCCCAGGGCTCTCCCTCCTCCTCCCCGCAAGCAAAATAGGATATTGAGTACTTTTCTCCCGGACAACGCCGAGTATTTAGAAAATCAAGATGGCCTCCAGAGCACTACTAAAAGCACTCTTACTGATCCCCCCCCCTCCTTTTCATCTGCACAATAGTCCGAAGAGAAACACTACAGTAGCTCTATCTAGGACATTTAGCACTTTTCTCCCGGACAACGCCGAAGCCTCTGGGTCCTAAATTGACGAAGCCCCCCCCCTGGTGCTGGGTCCTATACTGTAGAAGCTGGCCCGGTGGCTATACTGCAGAAGCACCCCCCCGTCCCTGTACTGCAGAAGCCTCTGGATCCTATACTGTAGAAGCACCCCCGGTGCTATACTACATAAGCACCCATGGTCCCTATTCTGTAGAAGCATTCGGGTCCTATATTGTAGAAGCACCCCCGGTGCTGGGTCCTATACTGTAGACGCACCCCTGGTACCTATACTGTAGAAGCAGCCCTGGTCCCTATACTGCATAAGTACCCATGGTCCCTATTCTGCAGAAGCATTCGGGTCTTATATTGTAGAAGCACCCCTGGTTCCTATACTGTAGAAGCGCCTCACCCCCCCCCCCCCCGGTGCCTATACTGCAGAAGAAATTGAAATGGAATTATTTTCAGAGAGATTTTCCACACCTACATCGTCGATTTCAGAAACAAATCTTCGGACGTCTACAGATTCCATTTCACAAACAATAACGGAATTTTATTATGACCCAATGGCAAATTCGACGTTCGAAACATGGTTTGCGAGTTTCGAGGACATTTTTCGAGTGGATTTCAAAGATCAAGCTGACGACTGGAAGGTGAGACTTTTGTTACGTAAGCTTGGGACGTCGGAACATGATCGGTATGTAAATTACATATTGCCAAAACATTCTCGTGACTGCGATTTTCAAAACACAGTAACAATTCTCACTCAGATTTTCGGTGAGCATATTTCATTATTCAATATGCGTTTTAATTGTCTTAACATAACGAAATCTTCCTCGATCGATTTTTCAACATATGCAGGCCTTGTAAACAAAGAATGTGAACGTTTTAAAATCTCTTCCATCACAGACGCTCAGTTCAAATGTTTGATTTTTGTGTGTGGTTTGAAATCAGAATGGGAAACAGACATTCGCACACGGATTTTGTCAAAAATAGAACAAAATCCAGACATAACATTGCCACAAGTTGCCGTGGAATGCCAGCGTCTAGTGAATCTAAAACATGATTCAACTATGGTACAACAAGCATCCATGGTAAACACAGTTCAAAAACAATGTCGGCCCACCTCACCGACTTCAAAATCAGTCCAGCCCCCAACAGCTTGTTGGAATTGTGGCAACTGGCATTTTGTGCGATACTGCACCTTCAAGACACACCGCTGTCGCAGCTGCAATCGATTCGGACATAAAGAGGGATTTTGCACCCCTCCAGGACGAAAACCAACCCATAATAGGCAAACCTCACATACACACAACAGGCAACAACAGCAGCACAGTTTTTCAAAAACAAACAGTCTGATAGCAACTTTTCTCTCAAAACAAAAATCCAAACGAAAATATGTTACAGTACAATTGAATGGCCATCCTATTCAATTGCAGATCGATACAGCATCAGATATAACTATTATATCACAAAAACTATGGGAAGCCATAGGCCAGCCTTCATTGACACCAACAAGTCAGGTAGCACAGAGTGCTTCTGGAGATTGTGTTTACATCACGGGTCAATTACCCGCTACCGTCAAAATGAAAGGAAAAACGGTGTCAGGCAACGTATACATAACAAACTCATGCCATAATTTGCCGGGACTTGATTTTATCGAGTTACTAGGTCTTCTCAACATTCCACTCAACCAAATATGTGAGGTGGTGTCCACATCGTCACCTCAGAGCAGTAAAGACGACCTCAGCAAGAAGAAACAGCAACGGCGGCGGTGGAACAATCGACCAACCACCAACCTTTCGTTTGGACCAACCTTTGGCTCCACTTCAACAGGAACTCCCACAATAATATCAACACCAATGATTACCACAGGGAATCCTAAAATCACCACAACATCAGGACCTACTTCAACAACATCAGTTCGATGTGAGTCTACTAAGGGTATGACTGATAAAACCTTCATACCTGATGACTACATTAGTGGAACACCAAACTCTCCAGTAAGTGATGGCAGACCTGATGGACCTGGATGGATTGTACCAGCGCCGACTACATCTACTGCCCCCAAACCTAGTATCACCGTTAAACTGACTGATGGATAGAGCTGCTCAAGCTTGATGTGACCGGTAATGCTGAGAAAATCACGATTCTTGTACAATGTCCAGGATCAGAAGATTTTGTAGAAATTCCTGATGGCACTAAAATCACTGGTCCATTCATCTCAACCACATTTGACAAAGTTATAGCAATCAAGGTGATTTTGGAAGAAAAAGCAGTTGATCAGAATCCAGACTACAAAGTATGGCTGGATATTGAAGCATCTCTAATAACATCATCTACAGAGAAAATTACCACAGCAAGACTTCGACCAACCACCTCCTACATGAAGCAAGCACCAATTCACCATCGAGTCAATTACCCACCAGAGGTGTACCAGCCAGGACCCCACCTCAATTGGTATGGACCGTCACAGCCTCAACAACAGGCTCCCTACTTTTCTACACAGCATCTCCCGCTTGGTGGTCCAGCAGCAGCAGCAAGGTTCGGGTCCTTGCAATACAACAGTCCTAAGCAGAAATTGCACACAATGTTGCGTGCTCGTCAGCCATCAACCCAGGGTTACATTAAGCATAACACACGTTCGGTCGCTACCGAACCATCCTCAATCCAACGGACAAGCCGAAAGATTGGTAGACACATTCAAAAGAGCACTACTAAAAGCAAGAGGGGAGGGAACAACAGAGGAGATACTACATGCTTTCCTCCTTTCCATATGGAATAACACCAAATGGAGCTATGAAGAATGGTCTATCACCAGCAGAGGCACTCATGGGACGAAAACTCCGTACCACACTGGACGCTTTAAGTCCCCAGCCACAAAGGCAACAACCAAGCCCTAACAAAACAAAAGCATTTTCAGTTGGCACACCAGTGTTTGCTCGGAATTACAGACCTGGCCGGCCAAACTGGGTACCAGGCATCATCCGCAAAATAAATGGACAATTTCTGTATGATGTTCAAGTCAGAAATCAATTCTGGGCACGGCACAAAAACCAGTTGCGTCTCAGATACTCTGTAGGCAACTTAGTGGACAACAGAACAACCATTCCATTTGATTTGTTAATGGACACATTTGAACTGCCATCTCCACCACATCTCATGCAGACAAATTCAGTTGAGAATTATCAAAGACCTCCCAAAACTTGGTCAAAGCGCAGTCGCACTAGAGTAAAGCACCTCCAAGTTGACTCCAGGTGCGCTCGATACAGTTAAAGACTAAAACGGGGAGATGTTAGGATAACTAAAGAAAACGCAGTTATGTCCCTTGGACCATTTAAGAGTTATCGCCCCTTGTCGAGTGGCTTGCCGGAGTGAAAAGTAAACATTAACCACGGATCAGACTGGCTCATATTCCATCTCGCGTTACAGCGGCTAAATAACTCATTTCATTCTAATTTCACTTTTAATAAATATGTTAAACCTTACTGTTGAAAAGTCATCCATTTTGTTTTACTAGTTATTAATTATTATAACCTAAATTGCATGGTTTACAACACATATTCTCTTCAGTTTTCTGCATCCTTCACCCTATGAATATGTTGAGACGGCAAAATCTTCTATTGTGCATATTTTCCCTTCTTCTTGACTATTATCATGTCTGGTCTTCTGGCTTGAATGAGTTTATCTGTTTGTATTTTCATGTCTCATAGGATGTTTTGCCTTTAATTTTCCAATACTGACTCTGGTTTATGCTTGTACCATTTGTCTGCATGTTTAAAGCGTAGTTGCTTGGACAGTTCTAGTGTACTACTTCCCAAACCAAGTCATTTCGTCTCTTTGCCGACAGTTTTTTTTACTGTTTTCCTGGGTTTTGTCGATTTCGGCTTTTATGTAGTGTTATGATCGCATTGTTTTGTGAGACTGTCAATAACGACTCTGTTCTTCTGTTTAAATTTTCTTTTTGTAGCCATTGTTCATTTGGGAGGTGCTTTTGGCACTGGTAATATTATTATTATCATTATTATATACTTGTTTATTACAGTGAGTCATTTGTCTATATCTGTCATAGTTGGTAAAATTCAGAGTCTATTTTGTTCTTATTCCTTCAATGTTTCTACATTAACAAGGAATTAAATATATGATATCTGAGAATAAAGTTCAGTTTGATATTCAATGGAGGTCATCAAGTCTGATAGATAACTGACTGGTGTCAGGTATAATGGATGAAACGTGAGATTATAGTAAACAATACAACAAACATATTGTGCAATAATCAGAAATTAAAGTTTACTTTGTTCAATATTCAATATAAAAATTAATGAAAAAATGTTTAAATTGAAACCATGCTATAGCTTTTTAAAACTATTTTAAAATAACTTGCTAACCTGAACATTTATGAAAGTGTAATTCAGTTAGCTGCTTTGGAAAAAAGTGATAAATAAAAATGTTTTTGATTTAATTTGTTACATTCAACTTGTTCTTACGGATCTATTTTCCTTTGTCGTCATCACTCGTCCATTTGTGAAACATCGAAACGTTTTCATATTCCTCATTTCTAATAACCGTTTCCAACGATTTTCATTTTAAAAATTTCAATTGCTGAAACAACACAAGAAACACCCATGTCTGACGTTCTTCAACTTGTTTTTACGGATCTATTTTCCTTCTTCGTCATCACTCGTCCATTTGTGAAACATCGAAACATTTTCATATTTCTCATTTAAAAACACCTGATCAACAGAGAAGGACGTTTGTTTTTTTTACTCGTGACCATCGCACGAGTATATTTCAAAAGGATTCTTTATTTTGATTAATTCAACAGAAGCGTTGTTTTCCTTCTTTCGCCAGGTAAAAAAAAAAATATTTAACGACATTTCGGGCACGTCTACTTCACTTATGTGTCACTATTTTGTTCATACAAGTGGAATTCTTGTTTTATACTTCACCAACAACATCTTGATAAGCAACTCACTGGTAATGTATGACATTTGTACATGCTTAAGTGGAAACGACATCAGCCCTAGTTAGATGGGAACGGTGGAGGTCTTGGACTGCCAAAAGTGTTCAAGTTGGTAAAGGATAGGCATCCAGCCGTAAAATTGCCTTAAATACAATGTCTAGTCGAAATACAGCAGGAAAAAAGAAAGGCAGTGCCAGTAGCACTAATGCTGCTGATAATGTCTTGGGCTTCGTAGATCCCAGGATGCGTGGATCTTCAGGGCCTATGGATTCCATCAAGCCTTGCCAAAGACAGGAGTGGAGAGGAAGACTTAGATTTCGAGACTAGACAATCAGGCCCCACCCTCATCAGAGGATTAATTGTGGGGTGATTCAACAAATAAACCGGTTGATGATGATGATGATGATGATGATGATGATGATGATGATGATGATGATGATGATGATGATGATGATGATGATGATGACATTACATGTTTAATCAAAAGAGTTAAACGCGGGGTAGTTGGCTGAACAAAAATCTGACTCATGACTCCTGCAAAATTCGCTCATGAGTTTGAAATGAAATTTGCTGCTGAAACACAATCCACCAATTACAAATTTGTGGATTGTGTTGAACGCAAGTAGCCGTTTTAACCATAGCTTATAGATGGCTTCACATCTTCCAAAATATATGGATGGCTTCATATCTTCCCCCTATTATGATAAATACAACAGATCTGACTAAATTTTTAACCGATTCCATCGTCAGTGCTGGTATCCATTAATCCAGGATCAAAAATTCAAAAGACAGAAACATCAAACAAGTATGAGAATTAAACAAGAAATTAAATTTATATAAAAAAAAAACTGCCTGTTTTTACTTTCATATTGTTTTCGTTTTTTAAACTATGCCATTTTTGTTCTTCAAAATATTTTTTTTTATTTTTAAATATAATTTTGAAAGTCAAATTTAGTTAAATTTTCGAAAAGTTCGAAACAAATTAATTTTCCAATTCCAAAATATTAAATTGGTTGACTATAATAACAAAATATTAAAATAGCTGACTTGTTTATGAAGAAGCAGAAATGCATTGGTTTTAGTACTTTATGTTATTGAAATTTTGATTTAAATAATTAATATATGCATAGTAAATAATAGATTTTAAACAATAAAGAAAAAATACTATCCTCCCAGGTATTACCTCATTCTGGGGGGGGGGTATATTATCTGTTACCATCCTTCCAGGTTAGTAAAAAATATGCAACATGAAGGTGCATATATTTGCTTATAGATTTAATGAACATATGGAAATTCCACAGTTCAATTAGAAATAAGTAGCAGCAAATAACATCTAATGGATGAATAAACAGATACAAGAAGGCATACGAAGAGAGAGGGGAATAGAAAGGGGGGAGAAAGAGGAGAAGGGGGATTACTTTAATCTAGTTTATAAAATTTATAGAGGAGTTGACATCATCATCATATTCGGTTTAACGCCCATTTTACATGCTGGCATGTGCTGGACGGATTTTAAAAATTCACTTCCAAAGTAACATATTTCTGGCCAGGTCTTTATCTATCCCTTTTTCTCAGGTTCATTTTTATCACTTCCTCCCATGTTTTCCCTGGCCTTCCCCTGTGAACTTAACTTGCTAACTCAACTGTTCTACGTCTACTAACCCAAGAACTCTCATCCATTCTTTCAATGTGGTCATACCATCTAAGTCTACTCTTCTGCACACATCTCCTTATACTGTCCAGATTTAATCTTCCTGTCTTTAAACTCACATTACACATCCATCGTATCATTCTCATATTATTTCCCCCATGCAACGCATGTTCTAACCCCTCACTGGTCAGGTTTAACTTCCATATATAATTACACTGCCTATACACGCCTGATAGACTCTTTGCTTGGTCGACAGTGGTAGTTAGTAATGGCAGAAGTTTCCTGAACTTACTCCATCCACTCCTCCTTCTTCATCTTACAGCTTCCATACCATTTCTGTTTCAATTATAATAGCTGGACCAGATACTGCTTCAGCAACTTCTAGATTTCCACAGTTCCATGAAAACAATTTCTCACAGTGGCATTTCCAAGCAGCCCTCTTGAACTGTTCATTTGTTGCTAAAACAATATCCATATTTGTCTTTGCTATCTGTTTAGCTAGCCTGAATACTTAATTCTTTTGGTCATCCCATTGTAGTATATCTAGACATCTGACTTTCTCAGCCTCCTTCTTGGCTTTGTATATTGTTCTTCTTGCTTCCATTTTTATCTCAGACATGCATCATTTTATTCACTAAACCATTTATCCACTGACTCCTACGCTTTCACTTTTCTTTGATACACTTCTTAACTTCCTCATTCCACCATGATGTTACCCTATGTCTTGGGGGCCCTTCTATCCACCCACAAGTCTGATCTGTTATCTCAACAGTGTATCCTTTATGTCTTCTACTGTTCTTCCATATTCTTCATTCAATCTCCACACATTTCTCCTGAGGATAAACTTTCTCTTTACCTCATGAGCTTTCTTCAGAATTAAATTGTAAATAACCGGTTTGCACTGTATCATCGATTTCTTCACCAGGTATTTCTTTCACATAACTTAAGGTCTTTCTGATCTGACAGTTAATATATAGATTACCTTTCTCGTTTCTCTAAATTTATGATAATAGATATCTAATCTAACAGATCAAGTAAAATTTTCTTTAGTCGCTTTCATGTGAGTAAACATTTTTTTAATGTTTAAACAAGAAAATTATGTGTGTCCACTTTGTCCGCCACTGCTCTGCACCAATAATTGATAGTAATATCAACAAACATTGATCACAAAATTTGATTAATTTTGGACAAAAATTGATAAATGGATTTTTAGTTTTTTTGCATCATTTTCAGCACATGTATCTTCATAAGTATATGATTCATGTAAATCTATCTATTAATATGCTACTAAAACTGTAACAATGACTTGTCTTCCTTTTTCTTCCGGGCAACACGTTTATCCTTCTTTTAACCGTATTATCCAAGTGCATGCGAACTTCGAAACGTTCTCTACTCAACTGCCCTCAACCCAAAAAAACACCGCATTTTATTTAGCCTTCTTTGCTGCACCTGATTTGCATAATGCAACCCTCACTTTCTTTCCCTCCGGACCCGCGTGATGGCTGCTACAAAAACTCTGTAGATGTTGCTTATTTGTATGTTATCTTGCATTTTTTATACCGGGCATACTGGATGGCATCACAAAAGGATGACGTTATCTACTCAATCCTTTGTAATGGCA
Source organism: Sepiola atlantica (assembly GCA_963556195.1). Taxonomy (NCBI): domain Eukaryota; kingdom Metazoa; phylum Mollusca; class Cephalopoda; order Sepiida; family Sepiolidae; genus Sepiola; species Sepiola atlantica. Next base: position 38,985,324 of record OY744533.1, read on the forward strand.
CAAGGGAAAGACGCCACAAAGGGGTTTATTTTAGAGGGTGTTGAAGAATTCTTTCAGAAATATCAACTCCAAGGAGTATCATTTGACATTATATATAGCAAATTACCTCACACACACGCCTCAAAATATTTAATTTTATTCTTTACCATGAATCCTTTCAGACAAATATTTAATTTGATTCAATAAATTTCTTAAGCAAAAATATTGACACTGATATCGAAGAAAATTTAAAGATTTTGTTTTCTATGATCCACAAAAAAAACCCCCAAAAAACACTTTTTTTGTATTTAAAAATAAGTTTAAAAGAAAAAAAAATATGTCCACATGTACGTAAAATATGCTCTCCGTGGCCTTGCGAGTCAAGGGATTGATGAAAATTTGCCAAGCCAATGAACATAACAGACAGTTCTGGCCTGTTCATTATGATCTGTGCTGATCAGACACTGGCTGGCGATGACAGATTGTATTCAAATTCAAAATAAGTATAAATTACTATTTTATTTACCTCCTCTCCAGGAGGTTAGACACAAGATCAGGTGTGGGTTTTGATGAAAGTGTTTCTGTGGAACGAACTGGATTCGAACCCGGCACACCTAGGTTCTCAATCTGTGTCATTAATCACTTAACCACCGTGTCATCCCCTTAAATTAATATTTACTCAGAGTAAAATACAACTCGCAGAGGGAACAAGTTTTGATAGTTTTAGTAGTAAAAGATGATTTAGAATGATTTTGTCAAGCCCAATTATATTTGAAAATTATTTCATTTCTCATTTTCCCACTTCCTAATTAATTTTTAGCAGTGGGGGTGGTTTGGGGTGGGCTTGCTTACTAGTTGCTATCTTGATTTCTTTCTCGCATCTCTCTTACTTGAAAGTGGCATCGTCCGGGCTAGAAAGAGCAATGTTTCTCAGTAGTTGTTTAGTTGTTTTTTTTGTTTTTTTTTACTTTAGTTGGGCTTTCACTTCAGATGAACGATCGTATTATTTTACTTAAACATTTTGTGAACTTGCCATTTCCCTCAGATTGTGGCTGACACAAAGACTGCAACAGTTTTCTCATTTACCCTTGTTTGAGGAGATGACACATTTCCACTAACACAAAGCCCAAACTACCATACCAAGCACAAGTGTGAGTCGAGGAAATTAAGTGGAACTACGAAGCCCACTAAATTAGGAACTGCTGTCAACAAGCCGGGTACCTATCTTTTGCTGCTACACTTGTGTCTATATCCTCCACGTCCTCAAAATGACTGAAGGAGAACCATCACTAATTTTCCTCGCCTGTTAGTCACATTTGCTATAACTTATACTAGACAAGCAGTAGGTTTATTTAAAGTGATCTTAGTTTGTACCAAAACAATAGCAATAGTACCTTTATGCACAAAAATAAATGAAAAACCATTATTTAAAAATGATATTTTTCATAAAAAACATCTTCAGATATATTTGTGATTCTGCTTTTTTGTTTATTGAGAATGTTTTACGTTGTACAAAAATCTTTTGCTCAACGCTCTGTATATGAAGGAGATGTTAATGTTCATGGAGGAAGTTTTTACTTCAAAGATTGTAAGGCATCTCTTTTCAAAGGAATATTGTTTCAATATGGATCCACACATTTTAAATTTGGAAGAGTTTGTTTGCTTTTTTTAAAAAGCTACATGAAATATGAGTTTCATATGGTTTCTCATGTTTTTAATATCTAACTAATAACATATTTCGTTTTCAAGGCCATGGTTGGTATTTGCCTATTGCTCCAAAATTGTGTATGTGGCAGGGAATATATTCAGAATAGAATCCCTGATGCTTATGCTGTACCCACGACAAGAGGAAACACTCGGATAAACTTTTGTCTCTATTGTACATCTATAATAGCTTGCAGGCCATGAATTTAAATTCTTTAATTTAGAAACTTTCCTAGAGTAAAAATTTTTGCTATTAAAAGTAATTTTTAAATCGAATAAATTATTTATCAGTGAAATAAAATTTAAATAATACCAAGGTTTATGGGAAGTGTGTTATTTGAAGTAAGAATGCTTCAAATTTTTAAAAAAATAAATTTTTAAAAATTAAATAGATAATAAAAATGATTTAGTTGAAAGGTGAGAGAAATTGCAGCTGTTTATCGATGCATAAATATGAATGCTCTTCATAGTTATGCCTTATAAAGCATTGAAAGAAAAGAAGAAACTGTTACTAACAATTTAACAGCATAACAACAATGGTGAATGGCTGAAGCATTGCTGTCAGCACAGAATCAAAAATAACAAAATAAGAAACAAAACTGAAACATTTGAGAACATTACTTAAATGAAAACTTGGGCAACCCAACAATGAAATGGAATGAAAAGCTGATTGGCACATTTCACTCTTGTCTGGCCAGGAATCAATGAGAAGAACATAAACAAAAAGAGGAAAATCAATAGAAACTCTACTGTAACAAGTTAACAAGGTGTGCAGCATTTGTACAAATCAACAATGCTGGAGAATTATTTGATTAATTACAGTTGGAATTTGTAGTATGTAGGCTACAAATTCCAACTATTATAGAAAATGGGATCAAAAGCAATGTTATTGAAAAAAAGAATTTACTTTATACTGTTTATTTTGATAGACAAAGGAGAGTTTAAAATGATTATCATTTTTTTAAACTCTGGGAGTCTGAAAATGTTTTTCTATTTATTTCTGAAAAATGTTTTATTAAAATTGGGTTAAATTTTATTTGTGATCAAATCCGAAATAACATTTAACTTGTATTTATTTGAACAGAATTTATGAGAAAATCTTAATTGTTCTCTTGAAAATGAAAAGAAAATTCTTTGATCGTTGGTAAATAATTTTCAACAAAATTATAAATAAAAATATTTTGTATTGGAATGTTTGAATATAAAAAGTTTAAAATTATATTATCAAGTTTTTATTACCAGTGAAAAATTTAATCAATCTTATAATTGTACAAATAATATAGCAAAAAGTTTATATCACTCTTAATTAACTTCAATACTTCTTCATAAAAATTAAATTCAAGATAGAGCTCAAGATTAATTAATGATGTTTATGATATGATGCTAATAATAATAACAATAATAATACGGTAAATCACATAAGTGAATGCAGAAAACTAGCCCTAAAAGAATACAAAAAACAGACACGACTGCATGGGAAGGCACTATGCAAACGTCTGCACTCTGAAAATGTAGACAAATGGTACAGATACAAACCAAAGAGAGAGAGTTGGAAAATGAAAAGCACAAAATCCTCTGGGATATGAAAGTACAAATAGACAAACCCATCCAAGCAAGGAAACCGGATGTGATAATAGTCAACAAGAAGGAAAAAACTGCCAAATCATAGATGTTGCTGCCCCAGCAAACCACAGGGTTGCAAGAAGGCAGAAAAACAAAGAAATTAATCAGAGCTTGCAAGAGAACTGAAAGGAATATGGAACATGAAGAAAATTACTATAATACCAATAATATAAGAGCACTAAGACAGTCTCGAAATAAAACCTGAAAAAAGAGTAGGAGAAATTGGGATCAATCAAAAGGAAGATTGGCATCATACAACACACAACAATGATGAGAACAGTCAAAATATTAAGGAAAATTCTTGAATAACACACATAAACAACAGACCCCAGGTAAGTTGAGATAGAAATAGAACAAAAAATATAGAAAAAACATCACACGTGACCAAGGATACAATAAACTAACATCCCTTAAATACACACACGTGGTGGCACCAGTCTTGGTTGGCATCAAATAAAATGGTTATGAAGAAGGATTGAAAGACCGAGGAGAGAGAACACCAACCAAATCTCTATTGAAAGGGTGCAGAGAGTACTGAAATCTTAAGGATGCTTATTGTCACTCAAGCTTCAGAGAAGACTCAGAAAAATCCATTTATGAGAGTAACATTATCATGTTGTAAGCGTTTGAATGCCGAACAAAACCTTTTAAATTGCATCATCAGTTTGCTTAAACCCCTTTTGAAGCTAATAAAATATACTGGGATTGATGATTTGTAAACTGAGGTGATGAAAATATCATAGAACTGCCAACTTTTCAAAATATACTGAGTGGTTAATGAACAGGCCAATCTTACAAACCACTATTATAAGTGTAATCGTGTGGGTCATTTAGCTCATAATGGCTATTAACGCCAAAACCGTTGTTTCAAGTGTAATAAGATCGGTTATCTTGGCCACAACTGTTATTCTGTCACAAACTGTTACAACCTGTGATAAAGATGTTAAAACGGAGTCTGTTACAAATGTGGTCAGCTCGGCCATATCTAGATACCAGGATGTGTTACTGGTGCAGGTAACAATGTGCCAAAATTGATTCCACTGCCGGCACCTCCACCCAGTGTCAATATATTGATTGTGAAGCCCGTGGAAGCTGCTGAGAGAGCTGATAAGTCATTTACTTCAAGAAACCCTAGGATGAAAATGATAAGAAAGCTGATCATTCTGTCAACCCTGATAATCAAGACAAAGTTGTTTGCGATGTTGTAAACGTTGAGATGTTGTAAACGTTAATGAGTCTGCCGACTCTGAGAAAAGGTTTCTTGGTGAGGATAAACTCAGTCAGATAACTGTCGATTCTCAGAACGAAGTTCTACATGAGGAAGAAAACTGTGAGAGCTATCAGGGAGCTGACTGAGGAAGAAGTATTTCCTGTGAATAAAAATGTTGAGAGATCTGCTGTGTCAGGTAACTTTATGAACCTAAGTACAATATTCTTCATGCAATGCATGAATCTGCTCCGATATTCCAAAGAGCCCACTCAAAACATCCACCATCAGTACAGTCTAAGAAGAGAATGAACTATACCAAAATGGTAACTAGACTGTGATGAACCACGTAAATGGTCCAACTTTTGTTTCTTCCCTGCACCTCTTCACAGAAAACAGCCTCCAAATGAATCCATTAAGTTTTGATAGCAGTTTTGCCGGGCTACAGACTTAAAAAGGCACTCTATCAATGGGTTCCTTCTAGAGCGACAAGCCAACTGAGCATGATGGGGATATTTCTGGAGATAATTTGGACAGTGTAAGGACTGCAACTGGGGTTCTCTTGCCACCAGCTCGGTTATCGGAGGATATGTCCGCTACTGCCTCTCTTTCCATAATGAAGATAACAAACTCCTTCCCCAGAGGACACATTACAATGGAAGCTGATCTTTCCTATCAAGATGACTATGCCTGCTCGGATGGACAGGGAGATCCCGAACCTGAATTTTCTTGATTGAGGGTGACAGATCTGGAATATCACCCTATCCGGTAGTTGAAGAAATAAACAAAGGAATGTGAAGTACTTTTTTTTCTGGTAAAGAATTTTAGTTTGTCTCAATAATATTAGAATTATTTGGAAAAATTAATCTATCAAAGACTAACTTAACAGCAGATAATGCCTTTCTCATCCAACATCTAGAATATGTCTAAATGGCAAATTAAAAATGAAAGTTGATGTTAAATTTTGTTGGGTGTTAATCAAATGAAGTGATAATCTTATGCCTTGTCGTTGGAGAAATCTTAATCTGGACATGTTATTTTTTTGTAGTTATTTATTTAAATGATTTACAATGAATTAAATGACTTACAATAAAAGTTTGTTTGATGCAGAAAAACAATTAATGTCATAAAATATATTAGACTCGTATGTGTAGTGATGTCTATTGTTCAGAAAATGATAGAAAGAAATGAATGGATACAAAGTAATGAACAATTGGCAAATGCACTTACTAAGAATGGATCATCAAGCATGTTATTTATTTTAAATTCTGTTTCATCTATTTGTTAAAAAAATAGCACGTTGTGAAGAAATTGATAAAAGAGGAAGATGGTTAATGACACATGAATTACTTGATTATACAGAAAGTGAAAACTATATATACACACACACACACATATATATATCAACGCTTGTGCGACACAACGACCACTCTCTGAGTATTGGCGACTATGAACCGGTGACAAACAGCCCGATCACTATAATCCTGTTGCTATGCTGGTACTTTTGACCTATGTGATTCATGTGTAAATACCAACCGTGTGTCTAGCTTAGCGAGATAAATGTAATGAGTAATACGAAATTTAATTTGAAAATGGGTTTTTGGGACGTCTTAACCTTACTTGATCGTCATGGTTCTGATCAGCCAGAGAGACAGACAGCACTTGTTGGACTAGAACTTTTACGTTTCAACATTGATATAGCAGCCTTGTCAGAGACAAGATTGTTGGAGGAGGGTAGTCTTGTAGAGGAGGGCTCTGAATTTGTATTTTACTGGATCGGAAAACAGGAATGCAAACGATACGACCATGGAGTAGGATTTGCTCTTAAGAAATGGGTTGTTTTTAATCTTCCTTGTTGTCTAAATGAGCTTACATTTGCCTCTATCGGGTCAACGATATGCAACTCTTATTTTTGTTTATGCTCCTACGTTGGACAGCCCACCTGAGCTAATAGAATCCTTTGATGAAGATCTAAAAAGAGTTATCCTCACTGCTATGTAAGATGATAAAATTGTCTTGTTGGGGGATTTCAATGCGAGGGTGGGTAGAGAATATCAAACATGGCGTCCACTCGGACGTTATGGAGTTGGAAGTATGAATAAGAGTGGGTTACGTTTACTGCAAATGTGTTCGGAACAGGATTTAGTGATAACTAACACTAGCGTCCATCTGAAACCAAAGTATAAGAACACATGGACGCATCCACGATCCTGTAAGGTCTGTAAAAATCAGGCAGGTTTGAAGAGCTATATCCGCACCTCTCAGTGGGAACCTTCACACTAATATCACATTATTACGCCAAAAGTGGTCATATTCGAAATCGAATAGACAGCCACCATATAATATATATATATATATATATGACAGGTTCATTTTATATTTCAATAACCATGGTTTTGATTTTCTATTTTTATTTTTGCACATTTTAAAAAAACATAGCATTCCTGTGATATGTATATTTACGACTCGTTTCTCTGAAGGTGAGCCAACCAACATTATTATATCAATATCGGCTCTGCTACACCTCAAGATCATCAGAAAAATCCACAAAGAAGAAAATTTCTCAAATTGAAAAGTCTTGAAAAAAACCTACATCACACTGTGTGTCATTGTGGGCAAAAAGAAAAAAAACTTCACATGAGGATGCCATTTTGAATTTTTTCGGTACAAAGTTAGTACACCAAAAAATATACGGACATTTGAGAATTTTTACCCCAGTGATATTCCTTAATATAGTTATTTAATTCTATCATTTATTTATAAAAAGTTTTAATTCACTCGGAGGTAAACTTACCTCCGAATGAATTAAAACTAAATTGCCTAAAATTACTTCATTTAACTTGCAAATGCCTATTTATATCATTTGAATGCGAAACTAAGTGCAGAGCTAATCTCTTTTAAATTTACCAGTTAGGAGTCAGACATATTTAGCCATACAAGTAATACACGAGAGACTGCACCAAATACTACACTTAACACTAGGAGATCAACAGACCCACTATCAGTAGAAAATAGAACTGGGAAGAAAAACAAGCGTAGAAACTCAATTTGGTTCAAATTTTTTTATAGCCTAAACATCCTCACTAACATACCCAAACAGTTCTACCAAATTATAGAGAGGAATTTTCCTAGGGACAGCAGACTAGGTAAGCTTATAAATACAAATACAGTAAAACAATCCTTTTCAACATCGATAAATTTAACATCAACTGTAGTAAGTTCAAATAACATCAAAATAAACAAAAATACAAACTTAGTATTACAAACCAGAACCATAATAATAACTCCCAATAATTACATTGGGAGTTATTATTCTGGTAAAAATGTTAATGAGTGCCCTTTAGAGGGGAGTTGTTTAACTTCAGATATAGTATATAAATATAACGTCATAGAAGGAAACAGAATTAAAACATACATTGGGTGGACGGGTGTAGTTTCAAGGACAGGTTTAGAAACCATATACACTCTTTTAAAGAATCTAGTGCAAATACTAAGAAGGCCCCTACAACTTTAGCTAAACATGTAAGAGAGCTAAATAGTAAAAAGATCCAATACAGCCTGAAATGGTCTATATTAGGTAGAACAGGGAAATACAAACCTAACAAATCTAAGAGATGTAACCTCTGTATTTTGGAATCGTATAATATAGTTATGTCTAAGGAGAATTTATAAAATAAAAGACATGAAGTGGTTCAGAACTGTCTGCACAGAACCGCATATGTTATCTCCCGTCACAGACCTATATAGACACCTAAGGTATTAACCCTTCATAAGTGTAAATATGAAAATATTTCAAGTATAAGGATATTCTAGGATAATGTAGCCAATAGAAACTGTAAACCGAATAGTATATAATGGAAAGTAATACTTCCTTATAAAACAATTAAATATAGAGAAGATCATAAGAAAAAAAGCAGAAGTGCCATAGTTTATACCTATGCTATATATAAGGAAATAGTAATATACCTAAAGACTACCTTTGAGGTAGAACTGTACTAATAAGGGAAATAAGGTTAAGTCAATAACTAAGATAATTTAAGGAAAGAGGTAAGAACTAGTAATCAGTTAACATTCAAAATTTAATGCCAAATGAATGCTAAATATAGATAGGAATGTATATAAAATATAAAATGAATTCACTCTATTATTGATATAGACATACGGTTGATGTCGGGAAGTGGTATGGGTAGTTGAGGTTACCTCCCTTATATTATCTTCTTTTCTTCCACCCTTCTTTTATGACCATTCAACATATCACTTATTTAGGAATGTAAGGATAAATAAATAAGAACTATATCGTAGATATTGAACTAAGTGAGAGAAACGACCCCTCTCTCCGGCTAACACTGCCCGGGGGGTCTACTAACCTAGCAGAAGGGGGGGGGGGGGTAGCCAGCCCCTATTGATTCAAGAATTTATAAACTTGCAACAGAAAGTGGAATAATACACTAACTCAACTAAATCCACGAATACATAATAATAGAGTTAGACGCCCAAGATAATTTAAGAGGCTAAATGGAAAGAACCTATCCAGTTTTGATTAACAATAAAATAAAGATTCTTTATTGAAAAAACACTATCAAATTCTAGACAACACCTAATGGATAAGTAATCGGTACCTGGATAACACTACCTAGTGACAATTAGTCTAGTTTTAAAACATCATTAATATTAATAAATATAGTGGACTCAAACAAATTTAGAAAGATGACACCCTAAAACTATACACACAAACTGTTGTGTTTGAAAGGAATTAGCTCTGCTTTTAGAAACTTACTACTTGAGTGAAGTAATCTGGGCAATTAAATTTACCTTAGAGTTAATTTAAACGGTTTATAAATAAATACTAAACATCCTTCACGAAAACACTGTAGTATAACAGTATTAACATTGCTCGAATGGATGGCTAAATGTGTATAACTGACTCCTAACTGGTAAATTTAAACGAGATTAGCTCTGCACTTAGTTTCGCATTGCTAACTTTGTACCGAAAAATTCAAAATAGAGTCATAAGGAGATTCTTTCCTCGTGTGAAGGTTTTTTTTCTTTTTTTTCTTCTTGGTTTTTGTCCACAATGACCCATAATGTGGTGTCGGTTTTTTTCAAGACTTCAATTTGAGAATTTTTCTTTGTAGATTTCTCTGATGATCTTGACGTGTAGCAGAACCAATATTGATATAATAATGTTGGTTGGCTCACCTCCAGTGAAATGAGTCATAATATACATTTCACAGGAATGTTATGTTTTTTGAAAATGTGAAAGTTAGCGAGAGTTAACAAAACTGATCTGGATGTCATATGGCTCGATTTGGCTAATTCATATGGGTCTGTGCCTCATCAAATAATTCAACTATCCCTTCAAATGTACCACACCCCAGAGGAAATAAGAACGATGCTTGCAACATATTTCGATGGGTTCCATATGCGGTTTACCACAAACGACTACACCACCAACTGGATCAGACTCGAGGTGGGAATAGCAATGGGGTGTACAGTGTCACCTATACTTTTCGTTTTTTTATTTTTTTTAACATAGTTCACCCCTACTGAGAAGAAAGAAAAGGGGAAAAGGTTGGGGGAGGGGGGGGGTCAACCTAAACTGGGATCTGCGCAGCGAGATATCTGTTTACATTAATTTTAAATTTCTGCATGTCAGTACTGTCGGGGAAACAGGGGGCAGGGAGGAAGTTCCAGAAGCCAGCAGCACAAGGAAAGAAGCTATTTGAGTAGAAAGCTCTCCGGCATCTGGGGACCGCCACAGTGAATGGATGGGATTTAGTTGATTGTCGAGTTGGTCTAGTGAATTTACGGCGAGGGAGCACTAGAGTAGCCAATTCATCAGAGCATAATCCATTGAAGTATTTGTAAAACAAGCACAAGGATGCTACATTGCAGCGATGGGACAGGGACTGGAGCTTGGTTGACAGTGAGGGACCTATTAGGTTGGTGACTCTTTTTTGGAGAGAGAGAGTAGTAGATGATGCACCAGCTCAGATGTGGCAACAATACTCCATGCATGGGCGGATGGTGGCTTTGTAGAGATACAGGATAATGTCAGGTGTGAGGAGTTTACTAGCACGGTAGAGGGAGCCAACCTTCTTTGTGACAGCCTTGGCAATGTCTTCAATATATTTGTTCCAATTCATGTTACCTGTGAAGGTTAGGCCGAGGAGTTTGAAAGATGAACTCTCAGGTAGGGTGCTATTTGCCATGACAATCGGTGGTTGGAGAGGTTTCTTGTAGTTATTGAAGCAAAGGAGCTTTGTCTTTGCGGCATTAAAAGTTACCAACCATTTATGACCCCAATCCACTACAGCCTGGAGGTCATTTTCTAAGGATTCAGCCATTGCCTCGGATATTGTCGCGTCTGTTTTGCCAACATGGCGAGAGTAAAGCATGGTGTCGTCAGCAAATAAACCAATCTCAGACTCTATGTCATCAAGGAGATCGTTTATATAGATCAGGAACAACAGAGGTCCAAGGATAGATCCCTGGGGTACACCAGCATTTATTTTGCTTAGATGAACGGCCATCGAGGACAACCTAGATTTTTCTTTTGGTTAGGAAGGATCTAATTATATTAAGTAATTGCCCAGTAATACCGTATGAGTGTATTTTTAGGAGAAGCCCTTTATGCCATACCTTGTCAAAGGCCTTGGATATATCAAGCGCTACTGCCCTAGCGATGCAGATAATTCTCAAAGCAGCAGAAAGCAATGCAAACCGTACTACCTTAGGGGGAGGATGCCAAATGTCACTACTGAAGACTACGATCCTCACATCAAAAGAAGCTGAGACGCGCAAGTTACTCAGTATAATGGATGATCTTGATGATCCAGAAGTCTCTCTCTCAGGAAGGGAAAGGTACACCGGGATATCTGCTTTAAAGTGGGTGGTCAAAAAATCCCAACCATCTCAGAAGAACCAATAAAGAGCTTGGGTCACTGGTACAATGAGACCTTGAAAAACACCAAGCAGGTTAAAGCGACAATCAGAATGGTTGATGAAAGTCTAAAAACGATTGGACGCTGTCCACCGCAAAAAAGATACAAGGTATGGTGTCTTCAACATATGCTCATCCCAATTCTGTTATGGCCTCTTCTCATATATGAAATCACTATGAGCACAATTGAGGCGATAGAAGCAAAGATCAGTAGATATACGAGAAAATGGCGGGGTTTGCCTCCAGGATTGTCAAACGTAGAACTATATAGTAAACAGGCCAAACTAAAATTACTGCTCAAGTCTATTGCAGAGGAATTTAAAGTTGGAAAAGTCAGGTTCCAGATGATGCTGAACGATTCCAAGGACGCAGTGGTAAAGGCAGTACAACCCTCTCTTAAGACAAGAAAGAAGTGAAAAGTCAGAAATGCTATAACTGAGGCTAAAGAGAACCTATGTCTCAAGGAAGTCATCGGACTCACTCAAACAGGAAGATTTGGGCTGGGAATGACCAGCATCCAAAGATGGTCCACAGCTTCAGTCAAAGATCGCTGCGACCTGGTCATACGGAAATAAGGAGCAAGAAGTAAAGCAAAAGGCTCGTAAAAGGTGTCCAACAGTCACAGCAGGAACAATGGATGAACTGGGAAGAAGCTATCTGAAGATCCCTTACATTGGAGTGACATTTGGCATATGGCGCCGCTTAGGTTGAGCTTCATAATACACTCAACTTACGACGTGCCTCCATCAATGACCAACCTCAAATGGAAGAAGGAGGGCGATCCGACCTGTCCTTTATGTAAAGAAAAGCCCCAAACAATGGACCATGTTCTTAGTTCGTGCAGAGTGGCCCTTGCTAATGGCCAATATACGTGGCGGCACAACCGGGTACTAGATGAACTGACCACAACAATTAACAATCATATGAAACCCGAAGCAGCTAACATCAGCCCAAAGTTTTTTTACAGCGGGAGGGAAGATGTGGTCTAAGCGCACAGGAGGCCAATTATTAGTACCAGGCCAAAATATTCTTGGACCGGATGGCAAGTGGATGGTAGCCGCAGATCTCTCTGGTTTGCGCAATAATTGCCCCAAGGTTATTAGTAAAAAGGGGTAACAGCCAGACATTGTTCTATCATTAAGAAAAAGCAAAAGACTCATCTTGGCTGAATTGACAGTACTTTATGAGGGATAGATAAAAATGCAACACCAATATAAGATAGAGAAATACGAAGATCTAAAGAGAGTGCTGACCCGTGATGGTTATAAGGTTATCCTTTGAGCTGTTGAAATTGGAGCACAGGGTTTCCTTTCAGGCTCTCTATATCAACTCCTAAGTCAGCTTGGAATTAAAGGCCGGAAAAAAGGTGCAGCCAGCAAACACCTCATCGAGATAATCGAACAATGTACAATGTGGCTCTGGGCGAAAAGGAATATCACATGGTGATATAATAGAAAGTGTCCACTGTATAGTTATCTCTTTGAGAGGAAAACTTTCTTTTTTTTTTTTTAATTACTACAATTATTTATGAATTATCTCCCTTGAACCATGTGGATAATTTATCTCCCTTTAATCATTTCTCGGTATTAATGTTAGGAATATTATTTAATTAGGTATTATTTATATTTACTTTATTTATTTATTTTATTTTATTTTATTTATTTAATTTTATTTCTCTTCGATATAAGAGAACATTTTCAAACAAGGACGTAAAAAACAGACGAGACGCTGAATCATCAAACGACACATGAGACGCTAAGCCGTTGAAAAGTCAGTTGTTTTCATTTCATTGAACAGTTAGATTGAAATGCGATCCAGATAATGGGGTCTCACATCAGTGAGGAAGGCCGATACGCAAAAAAAGCCGTCGAGAGAAAGGCCCTGAAGTGGTGCATATTCTCTCCTGATGACCCGACATTGTCTGGAGGCTGAAATGAAGTATTCCACCAGTAAAACAACCGAGGAAATATATATATACCAGCCCACAAGGTAAGCTGTTTCTTCCAAACAACAATATCTTCTCTTATCAGCTCGCTTCAGAGTGAGTTTCTGCTACTGTTCCGGTAGCTAGTTTCATTCTATGTTCTTTGAAAATGTAACAAAATAAAAATAGAAAATAAAAACCATGGTTATTGAAATAGAAAATTAACCTGTCTTATTTATATATGCTCTGTTGTTACTGGTTGACAATCATCGAGCTAAATCTTTTTTTGAAGAGAATACTAATTAAAAGGTACTGATTGTATATGCTAATACATATATTGTCATAATCCATATATATATATATAGCCGCCGACTCGCTATTTACATTTAAAATTCCTCTATTTACTAACTAATTGGCTATGGCCGATGGATAAGACTACGAATCAGTGGCGATTTGTGATCGGGGTTCGCGCCCACCGACCGTTGAGAATTAGTTCCTACACTGAAGATTGCGTTAGCATGAACCATCGATGTCTGTAGGTATTAAAATAATTAATAAATATTTATTTATAAATATTATTGTATATATATACAATATATATATATATATATATATATATATATATATATATATATATATATTACACCCAAAAAGGCACAATGCCACCGAGACATTAGAGCTACTGTGAATTAGAGCATCCTAAATGGGGAGTTGTGCAGCAAGATATCTGTTCACATTATATTTAAACTTCTGCATGTTGGTATAGTCATGGAAACAGGAAGCATGGAGGCAATTCCAAAGGCTAGCAGTTCAAAGAAAGAAGCTATTAGAGTAAAAAGCCCTCCGGCATCTGGGGACCTCCACAGTGAAGGGGTGGGATATTGCTGACTGATAGGAGTATTTACGCCGAGGGGGCACTAGTGCAGCAAGTTCATTGGAACACATTCTATTAAAGTACTTGTAAAACAAGCACAGGGATGCAACATTGCGGCGATGGGCCAGGGGCTGAAGCTTTTTAGATAGTGTGTAACCTATTTAGAGGCTCTTGTTTGAACCCTGTCCATAAGGGAGAGACTAGTGGTTGGTGAAGCTGCCCAGATGTGACAACAATACTCCATGCATGGGTGAATGGTGGCTTTGTAGAGATATAGGACACTGGCAGGTGTGAGAAGTTTTCTAGCTCGGTAACCTTCTTTGTAGCATAGAATACATTGCTAATACATTGCTAATACAGCAATGTATTCTATGTATTTGTTCCAATTCATGTTATCTGTGAATGTTAGGCCGAGGAGTTTGAATGACAAACTCTCAGGTAGGGTGCTATTAGCCATGGCAATCGGTGGTTGAAAAGGTTTCTTATAATTGTGAAAGGAAAGGAGTTTTTTGTTTTTCGCACATGTCGGGAATAGAGTGTGGTGTCATCAGCAAATATCTCAGACACAATTGCATCAGGGAGGTCGTTTATAAAAATCAGGAATAATAACCGTCCCAAGATCGACACCTGGGGCATACCCGCATTAATGTCATGTTGTTTCGATGTATGGCCATCAAAGACAACCTGGATCTTTCTTTTGACTAAGGAGGATCTGATTATATTAAATATTTGTACAGTAATACTGTATGATTTTATTTTCATAAGAAGACCTTCATGCCAGATACTGTCAAAAGCCTCAGATATATCAAGCGCCTCTAGCTTCACCAGCTTTGTCCAGTGTGGGGTAGATGCGTTCTGAGATAACTGTTAGGATATCCGCAGTAGAACAGGCTTGCCTAAATCTGTTGTCAGAAAGAAGTTTAGCATTAACAAGGTGGTGGACTATCACTAGATTGATTAATGATTCAAAGACTTTAGTGAAGAGCTGGAGGAGACTAATAGGGTGATAATTTTGAAGGTCAGTTCATTCACCAGAATTCTTGAACACTGGTACCACAAAGGAAATTTTCTAGCTATCAGGGAAGCAAGATTCGGCAAGGCATTTGTTGTAGAGTTTAGAAAGGAGAGGGACCAGCTCAGCAAAGCATTTCTTTAAGCCTATAGCAAGGATAAGATCAGGCCCACATGCTTTGGAGGCGTCAAGGTTTTTATGATATCCTGGACTTGGGAAGGGGTGATGATCAAATAATTGAGTGTGGCTTCAGTATGTAGTGGAAAGTTTGGGAGGGAGTGATTTATGGAGTTCAAGGCGAACCACTGGGCAAGCTATTAAGCATTATCAGATGCCATGCAGGCGATATTATGGTGTGATTCAATAGCGGAAAATTGTTGATTGCCCATTATTCACCACACTATTATAGATTTTCCAGAAATCGCGAGTTCCTAATTTCTGTGACTTAATCTATTTTCTGGTCATCCAGGTATACCTACTCTTAGCTGCATCTATTTTAATCTTGTAATGATTTCTTGATGCTATAAATGTTTGTCTATTTCCATCAGACTGATGGTTGAATCTGTGGAATGCTTTTTGCCTATGCACAATAGCAGCTGCACAGGTTGAAGTGAACCATTGTGGAGAATGGGGCCTGCTATAGAATTTCCGCCCAGGGACATGTGCTTCAATGCCTACCTTGACCCATTCAGTTACCTCATTTGCACACTGTTCAGCAGGGAGAGAAAAGATTTTATTCCATGGGGCGTTTCTGATGTGATTTCTGATGGATTCACAATTTGTAGTATCTAGTCATTTTGAACAATGGCTCTTCAGCTCATGGTTGAAAGTTTAGACAGAACGTTTAGAATTAAAACAGACATGGTTACTACTCAAGGTGTAAAGTGGGCCAATGAATGCCTATGGAAAATATTAAGAGGAGGATAATTATTAAGAGGATAGTATTGATTTACTCCTCTCCAGGAGTTAGGCACAAGGCCAGTTTTTATCTTACTCCCACAAGTAAGATGTGACTCAAGGTCGGGTCGAGAAAGTGGGGTTTAAAAATTGCCTGGGCAGCCCCGTCGGCATTCCCCGGTAGGGGCGCCTCAGGCAGTAAGCGGATATTAAGAGGATAGTAATATTGCTATAAAAGCATAAGATATGCATGGTCACGGAGTAATTAAGCTCCTAGAAACAGGAATGAAAGTGATTGAACATGTAGCAGACAACATCATTATAGTCTTGGAAATACTACCAAGAGAGTTTCCAAGTCTTTTGAGCAGTTAAAGGATGAACTGGAAATACGGAAAAACGGTCTCGAAGTCAAGGGTGAACTTGCCTAAAACCAAAGTAATGGTGTGCGACTCTGGTGTACCATTCCTAAGGGACTCTAGTCAGTATCTTTGTTCTGTGTGCCGGAAGGGTGTTAGAAGCAATGTAACATGTGAGTCCACAAAAAGTGCAGTGACCTGAACTCCACCTTCAAGTGTAGGAGATGCATGAGACAGGTGCGTTCTATTGATAGTCGTTCCCACAAAGGAATGGTACTAGATGAAAATACCCTGGAGGTTGTAGACTCTTTCTGCTATCTAAGATATATGCTAAATGCAGGTGGTAAATGTGAACTCAGTACAGCCACAAGAGTGAAGGCAGCTTGGACAAAATTTTGTAAGTTGTTGCTCCTGATAACATCACGAGCTGTCCCTCTCTACATCCGGGGTAAGTTGTATGGCAGTTGTGTGTCAGAAGCATCATGATATATGGCAGTGAATGCTGGGCCCTCACCCAGCCCTCTTTCGCCCGACTACAGCGCAATGACAGATCCATGATCAAATGGATCTGCAATATGAAATCTAACCAAACCCAACATCTCAGATCAGAGGATTTGCTGAAAGCACTACACTTTCCCAGCATAGAGGTTATCCTAAGGTTGTGATTGTAAAAACGTCTTTTATTTCTTAGTGACCAATAACGTTTTTTTACCGCCGTTTTAATGGTAAACAAACTATGGAAGCCTTTAACTTCCTGCATTAATATGTTATCCATTGGAATTCACATCTTAGACAATTACTTCCGTCAGTGTCATTGTTAGCTTCCGTTTTTCAGTATATTCTTTACGCTAAAAAGAAAACGTATTGCTTCTACAAGAATAAGTATTATATTATTTTTATCAATTTCTTTTTTTTTACTTTTAAATGTTTATTTATTCAAAATGTTATTTCGAATTTTCGATCGTACTACCCGGCAACTCTAAAAACTTTTTGGTGAGTGTGCAGTGTAGTTAAGAGAAGAAAAGGATGAAACAAAACAACAAAAAAAACAAATTTACAACAAATAACTTTTACCAAACACAAGAAAATTTAATCTTCTATCTCTGCGTAGGTGAGTTTTTTTTTAGTGTTTGTTTTTTCTTCAGATTTAAAAATAATATATATATATATATATATATATATATATTAATAAATATAATATTTGTGTAAATATAAAAAATGATGGAAGTAATGTTTTTTTGCTGTTATTTTGCTGTTTATAGCAAAAAAAACGTTACTTCGATTATTCATTTGGGTACTGGTACAGCTTTTCAACTGGACAAAAGAAAACGACTTTTAAAAATCATAATGACATGAAACGTATTTTCTATCTCTTTTGATCATCCGTAGATATTGAAAAATCCACACGCAATTCTCATTTTGGTATATAATCAGACCCCTGCTGAAAAAAAGAGTTTTTTAACTTATTTCTCAAGATAAAGATGAGTATTTTCCCAGTTCGATAATTTAATCTTGATTTTAAAACAACTTCCTATAAATAAAACTTTATTTTGGGGGAGATTTAAAAACATAATTATTGAAAATATCTAAAATTGAAACTATGCATACTTTCAAAGTACTCACAGAATTATTATGTGGCACTATTTTGTGGTTGCCTTGGGAGATCACTTTTCTATTTAAAGCAGCAAATTTTAAAAAGCAACATTTTTTAATGAAAAATTAAACAAAGTGAAAAAAACAAAGTTAAAAAACAAAGTGAAAAAACAAAATGAAAAACAAAAAGCAAGATAAAATGTTATCTTTTTCTTTCTTTCTTTTTATTATATTGAAGCAAAAGTTAGGGAGCAAAGAAAATGTCTACATCTTAAATTCAATGCTTTTTTATAAGTATTTCATTTAATTTAATGGATAAGAAAATTTAATTTTTAATCAGTTTGAACAATTTTAAATGTTTTAAAACTTTAAAAGAAAATGAAAATTTACTGAATTAAAAAAAATCGTGTTTACATAATTTTTGTCGTCTGCTTAATCTTCAGCTGAGTCTTTGTTTTTTTTTCTTTTTGCAAGTTTTGCCAGTTTGCGCATGAATGATAGAGAGAGAGAGTGGGGGTATTATCTCTATTTATTTGTATAAGATCTGGGTTTTTTTCTGTGGAGAAAATACAACTCCCCAAAAAGAAACACTCTGGATGTGAACAATAATATCTGTATAGTCCAATTAACAGAGGAGCCTCATTGCACCCATCATCCCTAAAAAGGTGGAGTAATATGGTGGGGTTCTCATTCACAATGGACTTCCATAAAAAGAAATACGACACAAAAATGTTGAAACTATGTTACCCAGGATACTAAGATAAGTATGTCTCATTTTGAATAATAGCAATACAACATTATTGTAGGGTCTGTGTTTGCACCAGACATCCATAAAAAGAAAATAAGTCACAAACTCTTTCATATGGATTTTAAGATAGACCTTCATAACGATATATATTGTTTCATTTTGATCAAAGGAGGTTTAATAATATCGTCGAGTCTACATTCATGACATTAATACAAATGAACAATGACTTTATTTTATAAAATTATAGAATTGAAAAAATAAGAATAGAAATGATAATATTAGGTTCAGGGCTTGGAGCACATGGGTTCTCAGTCATTTCTGGGAAATGCCGGTTGAGCTTTATCGAAAATTATTTCACTAAATGGCACTTTACTTACATCTCCTCCTCTCTTTACTTACACCTCCTCCTCTCTTTACTTACACCTCCTCAACTCCAATCAATGCTGAGTATATTGTTTGGCCCGAACACTCAAAATTGCATATTATAAAATGTAAAATATAAGAATAAAGAAGGTAATCTGGTATCATGAACTATTAAGGATAAGAAAACATTGGGTTCCTCATTCAATCTTCGAGGTGGTTATGGTAAAAAAAGTTATTTGTAATATTCATGGATCAGATTAGTGCTGCAGATGGGGGTAAAAAATTTATTTTTTACTTACTTCTAAAAGCAACACTGAAGCTAGATCAAGTAGTCAGCTGCTGATTACTTTTCCTTTTTTGCTTTCTTTATTTATATTATATTTAAGCAGTTGCAAAAGTTTGTGCATGAATTAGAGAAGCAATGAGAGAGAGAAAGGTGTGTTCAAAAGATAATATAACTTTCTAAAGCAGTTGCAAATTTTTGCGCAATAATTAGAAAGAGAAGCATTCAGAGAGAGTGAAGTTTTCAAAGAAAAATGTTACACACTTTTTTAACTATTCTATTTTCTTTTTCAGCATCCCTGATAGCGTAGGGTAGCCCTGCTAGTCTATTATATAAAGAGGAGTGGTAATTCTGTCTATGTGTGTGTCTGAAGAAATGTCTGAAATTACACAAGGTGCACTTACATCATTGGATCCCATGGGACTCAGATCTGGTAACGATAAAAAAAAAAAATACTGTAATATTTATCAGCTTGGGGTCACCAGGGACTCATTTAGCATATGGGGGAGAGGTTCAGACATTTTTTATGCAACAAAATATTACTTACTTTCATTGTTGCTAAACGTTCGAAATAAAATACCAAAAAGAACAGTTTATTTATTTAGATCAAATAGACAGCTGATGAATTATCTATTTTTCTTTTTGTTTTCTTTCTTTCTATTATATTATATTATATTAAAACAGTAACAAAAGAGTGGGAGAGATGCTACTTTTAATATAAAGCATGTGCTAAATATATTTATTTAAATAAATATTAATAAGGAAATAAAAGTTTTAAAAAATGTATCAATTATTGGAGAAGTGGAAGTTGTTTAAAACAATTTTCGGCTAAATTATCTAATATTAACAATTGCAAATTTTCAATTCATATATATTTTATTGTTGTTATGATAATATTTTGAATAAAAGTACTTGCTGTTTGGCCTATCATACATTTAGACATGCTAAAAATACGATATTTGCTAAACAAGGCAAAGAAGGCGTTTTTTTTTCCAATATTTTTTATAACTATTTCATTTAATTTGTCGAAATGGATAAGAAATTTAAACTTGTAATCGGTCTGAATTATTTAAGCATATAAGTAAAATTTAAAAAATACATAGTATGTTGTATGATGCCTCATTTATTTCTGGTTGAATAGGTAGAATTATAATAAGCTTTAGTAAAAAAAATACTAACAAGCAATTGGTTCACAGAGAAAAATCAGTTGATCAAGTAAAATAATGTACAGATAGTATAATACATACAACATATTGAGATATGTGTTAATTTTCTTATTGTATATTCATTTTGTAGACTCACCAAGAGCATTCATTAACATGTTTTTCTTTTTTATAGACATTACTTCCTGGTTTTAACCAGGAGGTGAATTAGGTATTATTACTAACAAGGAAGTGATTCAAGCATTACTTTCTGATTCTAACCAGGAAACAATTTGAGATTTCTTACTAATTAACTATCAATAAGAATTGTGTACACATTCCATATAAAAACTCCCATCCTAATTCTAGTACTGATTTGTTGACGACCTCTGAGGTTTAGTACCTATGGCTAAAACATTTCAAAGAAAAAAGTGCTGTAATGATCTCGGTCTGCTATATATGTTGAAACTTCATTTTGCAGGATCAAAAACATAACATTAATGACTTTTTCAAGAAGGTGTATCTTGCCTACTTTTAAGTACCACTTAGAGACCAGGACAAAAACTGGGCCCCTCACAAAGTGTGCAAAACTTGTGTAGAAACATTGTAAGGGAAGAATTCTAAGCTCAAGTTTGGTGTGTCAATGGTTTGGGGAGAACCAACAAACTATTTGGATAACTGTTACTTCTGCATTGTCAACATAAAAAGCTAAAATACCCCCCCCCCCCCATTATATTTTAGACCGGAATTTTATTTTAGGCAATTAACAATTTGTTTAATTATTAATGCATAATAAAATCAAACTGTTTTTATTATTGGAAAAATATTATATATATTTGTTTATCTTCCGGAAATTTATTTTTAAATTATCCGAAAGAATCTGAGATTGAATTGATTGTTTTTACAGCAAAAAAAGTTATTTATTCATTTTAAAGGCGGAAATAAAAGTTATGTTTATTTCTTTATTTTTCTCTTTGACGTTAATTATCAACTTATATTATTTGAAAACAAAAAAGGGAAAACAATTCCAACCGCTAAGAAGTATAGTATAAAATCCAAGTTTTCATCATTAGTATTTTAGTAAAAGGCTAATGTGGAAAAACTTGATTTTTTTATAATTATTTCATTAATAAAATAAATTGTAGTAAAACAATTTTAGTACTAAAATTTATTTTATTCATGAAATGTACAACTTCATTAAAGAAAGCGTTAAACTTGTATTTAATTGTTCATTTGTACCATGACACTCCACAGGCATTATTTTATTCTTTTTATCGACGTTTGTTACTTTTTATTCAAAAGAAAACAAAAACAAAAACAGAAATAAACTGTTATTCTAATTTTTATATACGGATTTATTTTTATTTTTATTATTTCTGGACTAAAATCACTTTTTTCTCTTTTCTTTTAACATTTAAACTTAATTTAGACTTAATCACGGCCATCGTAAGTAAAAGGAGGCCAGAGTGCTGGAAAATGACGTCATTATATAAAGTAACAAACGAGATCCGTCAAACAGTCAGACTATGGGCATTTTGACTCATCCCTTCAAAATTCAGGAAATCAACTAATTTTAATGAAATTTTCAGTATTTATTAATTAACGATCACGGAATATAATTAATCTATTACTTTATTAGAACTCTTAGTGCAAATGTATTATTTCGTGTAATTTGTCTAACTAGACAGCAAAATTAATACTTAATCATAAAATGGTGTTGTCATAAATTTTTTAATTTTCAAAACATAAAAATTTTTCTTTGAAAAATAATTTGTCTGATTTAATATTCATTCTTTAAATAAGTTCATTCTTTCCTGTCTACATCGAATGAAAAGACTAGTATCAGTTATATACTGCATGGAAATATCTCTTGGTTTATAAACAAAATAAAACTTAGGCAGTTTTATTCTTTATATGAACATTTCATTATCATTAGTTTTAGCTGAATTTTGTTTTATTTTTGAATAATTTCATAAGAGTTGCTCTCATTTCCGAAAAAAATAAATGTTTCTTGATTTTTTTTTAACTTAAACATGAAAGATTACGAATTCAGTAAAGTAACACAAAATCAATAATTCAAAATAATTAATAGAACATTTATTGAAATAAATTAATGTATGTGTGTGTGTGTGTGTGTTTTATTTTTCTTTGCAAAACGAACAGTTTATTTACAATATAGTAAAAATTTGTAATAAATTAAAACAGTCATGTTTCGGGGGGGATTTTGGATGAAACTTATTAATTAGTCTAAAATTGTATTTTTTTTATCTCGAAATAAAATTCTAATTTATTTTTTTAAGACTTGAAATTTGAACTTTAATGCAATCCTTTATCTTTGGACGCTTTGTTGGATTTAAAAAAAATTCTCTTTCACATTTGACATCATACAAAAAGGAAATACGTTTGAAAAAAGGAACAAGTTAACAATGATTTCCAAGTGAATGAATAATCCTTAGGAGGGTAGCCGTGTTCTTGGCAGGGGGAATAAAGTCACAATGATTGCCAAGTGAATGAATAATCATATAGAGTTGAGTCTGCTTGCTTTTATTACTTGCTCTGATTAAAGATGGATGCATGCATGTTAAGCCACGGCTCACTTCCGGTCCTAATCGATAGTGGTTCTTACTCCCACTATCAATGATCTCAACAGAAAAACTCAACTCGGTTGACAGGCCTTTTTCCTGTATGATAGCCGTGACTTAGTTCCTACTTTTCACACCTGTGACTTCGTTAATTGTAACTATAGTGGATTTTATGAGTAAATGATTTATTTTTTAATTTTAATTTTATTATTCATATTTATTGGTAAAATTGAATTATTTCACTCAAAATGGCTGCCGACTGTGACGTCAATGAATCGTCTGCTATTTGCAACTGGTGCCTGAAAAGTTTGTACCCTAGTTTACAGAAAACAACTTACTATTATTAGAAAATCTTTCTTTTTTTCAATTTTATTATGAAAATAAAATCACTGATTTTTATAAATGGATCTGAGATATAATAGACAGTAATTTACAATTCAATAAACAATAAAAGTTTTTTTTTCAAAATTGTTAAATAATAAAATCTGTATTTTTATAAAAAAACACAGTAACCACACCTCTGAACCCTACTCCCTAGACAATTGCCCCATTCCCAACTCTGGGCTCTGCCTTCGCACTCATACAGTTTACAGACTACAATGTGTTAATGCCAGAATTTCTACATTGGTAGCACTGTCAGGCCTCTGCACCAACACATTAAGGAACACTTATGCACCCGCATTTCTTCTTTCTATAAACACATCTTATCATGTGGCAACACACAACGCATTATCCATGTCCGTATCCTTACCTCAGTTAAAAACATCGGTAATCTAAGGATATCGGAGGCCATTCTGATCTCTAGACATATACCCTCTTTAAATAACAGAGCCGAGCTTTGTTCCCCCTTCATTCATTAACCCCACTCCTCTTCCTAGATCATTCCAACTCTATTCACCTTGAACCATGCTTTATACTCCTTACTCCTTTGTCTCTACCCGATCCCAATCTCAACCATCCATCCACCTAACCCATCTAGATCTCACCTATCCACACTCTCACTTTCCTTGTTTTCCTTATACCCTTTCATTCAGGCACCCTTTCCCTCTATCCCTTAACCGACACCCATCTTCCTCTACGTATATTTCCTTATACACCTTTCTTGTCTTCTTTCTTGTCGATAGTCTTCCCCACAACTTCCTATTTATAGAATAAGCCACCCACACTTAGAGCATTTAGACTTAATTCCCATATATTATACTTACACTTAATTAGTTTCATTCACTATGCAATAATAACCTTGTAATTAAATGTTGTTTTCAATCATATATAAACCCTTTTTCCTCCCTTTCTCTTCTAACAACCTCCTGTTCCCACACTCTAGGTCCTTGAGTATAATGGAATAGATGAAGGCTTAAGATAGACTAATTCTATCTGACCATGGATTATTTTACTTTACGTAATTATCCCCCTTTAACCATCTTAGAGCTGATCTTTTTAACACCCTATTTATCCTCCCATTAATCATTATCTGACTGTTGATCCGAACCTATATTTACAATTGCAACACTCAACATAAATATTAAATATTTAATAAAAAATAAAAAACGAAAAGTAAATAATAAAAAAATTAAATAAAATTTTTAAAAAGAACAAAATAAATTAAATCTAAATATTAATATTTAAGATTAACTAAATTAATTAATCTTAATAATGTATTACATATCTTAACGATTGTATTTTCTGCAAGACTTGTCTCTCTGCGAATCTCCTGTTTTTCTGTTTTGAATAGCAGTGTCCACTTGGCTCTCCTCAACTGACACAGCCAGTCTAACTTTTATTTTCTTTTTGAAAAAGAGAAGTTGTTACTCTCGAAATGATTAAAGTCTCTACCATTCCGGACCGTTAAATATTTAACAGTAAGCCCACTTATTTTACCATTTACTGTCTTATATTTAAATTTTTGAAATATAAATGTGGTGACCCGAAAAGTTTGTCCCTATGAAAACATTACAATTAAACAAACTTTTTCTTCTTTCAATTTACAATTTTAAAATTCTTTTTTGTTAGTGTTTTAAAATTTAAAAAACAATAACATTAGTTTTTTCTTTTAATAATATAATCTTTGTACTTATCAACAGTAACTTTTTTTTTCAGAATACAAAATTATTTATTTTATTCCATAAAGTATATTACCAAAGAAATTGTTTTTGATACAACGGCAACATAAAAATTCTTGCAAATGACTGGAAAAATGACTTTGATTTGTGCCCAAAATTTGTGCTTACACAAACCTCAAGTTCTTTCTATGCGGTTTGTGTATAGCATGGAGTCATCGGAGTCTACAAAATTGTATTTATGGTTAACAACATCGTGTTGCGGTAGAGCATTATACACTCGCCAGCCATCGGTTACTATGCGATTTCTTAGCCGCCCGTACCGGCCCATTATTGGTAATAGAGTTCCTGCATCTCACTTCTCTACAGGCACCATCATTGTCAGATTTGTTTCTCGTTCGATCATCCCAAGAACACACTGGCCATTCTAAAAACACAGATTTTATTATTAAAAGAAAAAAATAATTTTATTGGTTTTTAAATTTTAAAACACTAACAAAAAAGAATTTTAAAATTGTAAATTGAAAGAAAAAGTTTGTTTAATTGTAATGTTTTCATAGGGACAAACTTTTCGGGTCACCACAGCACAGGCTGTAAATAACAAACAACTCATTGACGTCAAAGTTGGCAGCCATTTTGAGTGAAATAATTAAATTTTACTGATTTATTAACTCTTAATTTCGTTGATTATTCCGGTGAAGAAAACGTGTTGAAAGTGAGTGCTGCTGGAACAGATAATCTAAGCGGTCTTAGAAATTGAGAATCCGTGTCTATCCAAAACTAGTTCCCCATTCTAATTTCAAAAACCGGTGGCCATGAGCAAGTGGATACTTTCTATAAACGTATCTATTTAATTATTAACAGAAAACATTTGCGTTTTATGGAGAGTTTTTTTTTAAATGATTCCAAAGTAATGTAAGTTTTTGCATGCATAAATGTAATTGAATAAAAAAAATATTAAAATGGAAAAATTTTTGAATTCTAAACTTTTTCATTAAAACGCTTTGATTAATATTACTACTGATAATAATATTAATATCAAGACAACTATTGCGTATATATGATGAAATAAGAGAATCAAATTTTAAATGAATTGTACAGAATATGAATTTATTAGACACTATTTAAAAAATGAATATACAAATGAAGTATAGCCTTGGCCGTGTTTTATAAGGTTTCCTGTTAGCATATATAGCTTTTTAAAATACTTTTGTTTAAAGATGTTTTAATATAATTATAGTGAATGAAAAGATTTTTGCATTTATTAATTTAGATAAGACCAAGGGGTTTGAATGAAACAACTCCAGTATAAATTATTAAGTTATTAATCAGGATTAAATCTGAAAAAGATATTACCACAAATTAATCAAATCCTAATTTTTCAGGTTTGAGCCTTAAAAAATATATATTAAATGAGAAAATATTGTTTCTGGATGTTGACAGGGATTTTTGTTTTATGTGTTTGTAATCATTTAACAATTCCACTGTAATGAAGTGATAAGGTGTTATTTGCTTTTTCATGCTAAAAAAAGATTTTATTAAAATTTCTGAAACATATGTGTACACATAAATATTTGTTGATATTGAATTTTTGGAGCATGAATACATAATATTGATTATGTCATAAATTTTGTATTCTTGTGAATATGTGAGCTTTGTGAGATCTAAAGTTTTAATCATTGAGCTAAATTATACCTGCAGTATTCACTAGTATCTTAGAGATGTGGATTGCTTCACTTTTCATATTTGCAGAATTGAGGCAAGATAATTTCTTGTCTCATTAAGATACAACTAAAGTTTTAAAAATTGACTTTATTTAATACTAGCTGGACCCGTCCCCCGGCGTTACCCGGGAGAAATAGGAGTCTTCCTGCCCATCCCATGGTACCGGTATTTCTCAAACGCCCGCTCTATCTATGATAATGGGCACTTTTAAAATTAAAGAACCTTATTAAATCCAATTTCCCCCGTTATCTTTGTATAGAAATTTCATTTTTTTTGCCTCCTGAGTACTAATGAAACATAGAAATATAATTAAGGAAGTCTGCAGAACACTAATAATCCATATGTGTCCGAAGAGAAATGATGATATTCAATATAGTTAAAGTACTGCATATTACATTGATTTCTTTTCAAATTACTACATAATAACGTTGAATGTAAAAAATCAAGCCCATAGTCCTTCTTTTCCCCACCCCTTTCCTTCCTAGGCAAAAGTTTAACAATGTAAAAAAAAAATGTGTGACTCGACTGGGATCTTTAAATCTACCTACTTTTAACCCTTACTATCCATACCAGACATCACCAGTTGTGAATCGGCTGCACATTGACAATTTTGAAGTATGCATGCTCTTTCCTCTGCTGTAACTCTCTGCCTTCCCTTTAACAGACCACCACCATGCACATACACCACCTAGTCTCTGTACAAATAAGATATTCAAATAAATTTTACTGTAGTAAGGTTTATAAGATGAACATGAGAAAGATGGAAAACTGGATGAAGAGAATTCGCTCTCGTCGAGTCTAGTCATAGATTATAATCTAAGTCCAGCTTTTTTATGACCTTCAACGTCTAGTATATGTTCCACCAAAAGTGCAGCAAAGATCAGGAAAGTAATTAAGATTTTAGTTTTCATATTCATTATTTAGTTTTCATTATTTCATATTCTCCAATTCCATTTCAATATCTACCAACAAATCTGGAGTTCGAAATAGATTTATTAACAGTTAAAATCCTTTATTGAAACTCTTTTGGATCATTCATATTTTAAACCATTTCTTTTATTTAGAAAATCCACGATTGATGAGAGGAAATTATCCTTCTTAAATATAATTTTCTTGTAAACTATAATATATCTGTTCAGACATTCTTCTAGCATAACAAAAAATAATATGTAGTGTTCTCCTAGAAAGCTTTGAATATTTGAATTTAAAAAAAGCAGTTAGAAACTGAACAATGCCTTTATTTTTTAAATAAATAAATATTTATTTAACAGTCCCAAATTTTTTACGCAATATCGTCCTCATCAGGGGTGGAAGACATTTTTTTTACATTTTTTAGCGACATGTTTATCGCTAGTAGAAAGTAGAAATCCGTAAGTTGTTAAATCAGTAGTAGTTCAAATGTCGAAGTCTGTAGGGAAATACACGCAGGCACGCATTTTGAAGTAAGAATGTGTAGTGGTTTCCTACTTATCTCAAAATGGGTGGCCGCGCATATTTCCCTACAGACTTCGACATTTGAACCACTACCAATTCTACAACTTATGGATTTCTATTTTCTACTAGTGATAAACATGTCATAAAAAGTTTTTTTAAATGTCTTGCACCTCTAATGAGGACGATATTGTGTCGAAAATTTGTGACTTTTAAATAAATAAATATTTATTTGAAAACAATAAATAAATGCATTGTTCGGCTTCTAACTGCTTTTAAAAAAATGGTAAGTCTCTTTACTTTATATTATCCTTATAGACAATATAACGAGACATTTACAAATATTACAGAGTGGTTTACATAGAATAAACCTCACCTTATGATAACTATATTACAATGACTTCTACCATCAAAGAATGAACATTTAAATAAAAGTCGACCAGGCCTTTGTTTGAGAGAAGCTCGGCCATTAATTAATGAAAACATTAATTCATGAGAGAAATAACATTGTATCTGATTGGTTAGCATCAGTGGTGGCTCCAACTCGTGTCCATCTGCTATATTCTTTATAAATGTTTATGAGTGATGTGGCGTCAAAGGCCCAGTCTACGGTGGAAGATCTGCGGACAGTGTTCACAAGGAAGAGTAAGGGGCGGACGAGGTTGTTCATGCTGCTCTCTTCTTCTCCTTTGTCTTGCCTCTTAATTTTCCCTCATTTTCTCCTCAAAGTCCACGATACCTTGACGTGTTGTTTTTCTCCACGTGTCCCAATCCCACGAGAACAAATCTATGTTGGTTAAGGCCAGGGTGTGCTTCAGCTGGTCTTTATAGCAAATTTTCCAGGATCCTCGTGGTCTGATCCCATTGGCAAGCTTGTCATAGAGCATTTTCTTAGAGAGCCTTGATGGATCCATTGTGGCCTTGGCCTGCCCAGCGGAGGTGGTGGTGAATGATGGTGGCCTCAGCACTGGTCACCGAGGCTCGATGCAAAATTTCTCTGTTAGATGTATGGCTCTCCCAAGGGATTTTTGAATTTGTCTCAGTTTTTGTTGCTGAAAGTGCTCTAGATTTTTATATTGCCTCTGTATAAGGTCAACGTTTCGCATGCGTATAGAAGTGGTGATAGAACTACTACTCGGAAGACCATGATTTTAGTGGTCATCGTCAGTGTGTGGTTGTTGAATACATGCCAGTTTAAATGACCAAAGGCAGAATAGGCTCACTTGATCCTGTTGTCCACATCCTTCTTACATGTGGGAGTAGATGTTAAGATGCTCCCTAGGTATGAAAACTGATCTACTCTCTCTAGTGGTTAGTCATTTACAATGGTTTTAGTATTTTGGGGTAGAAGACCAGGTTGATGTTGGACAAGCGTCTTGGTCTTGTCTGTATTCACTTGCATCTGAAAACGTTTGTAGGCTGTGCTGTATGTGTTCACTGACGTCTGGAGGTCCTCTGTAGTCGGAGCTGGTGTGGCATTGTCATCAGCATACTGCAGTTCCAGCACCAAATATATGGCTGTCCTAGTTCTGGCCGAAGTCAAGCGAGGTTAAAACACTTCCATCCATGCTGAAATGAAGGACAATTGAGGGCGTGTCTGGGGGAATCTCATTAAATATTAAGGTGGCCAGCCGAACTTGGAGAGAACTGTCCACATGGCTGGTCTGGGTACTTTATCGAAGGCCCTTTTCAAGTCCCAAAAGATAAACATGACGGGCTGTTGTTGTTCGGGGCTCTTCTCTTGTAATTGTCGTGCACAGAAGATCATGTCTATAGTCCTGTGAGAAGGTCAAAAGTTGCAGTGGTCTCTGGTAGGACGTCTTCTGCGAGGATGAGGAGGTGGTCAAGGAGAATGCGGGCAAAGATCTTACTTGCGATGCTCAGTAGTGATATTCCCCGGTAGTTGTTACAATTCTCCCAGTCCCCTTTTTGAAAATTGTTACAATGGTTGTATTGCGGAAGTCACTTCATCTCCTAGATCTTCAATATGAGGAGCTTTAAGTTGGTTCCTCAGCTCAGAGCCGCTGTGAGTGAGGAGCTCCAGGGTCTTTGCTGGGTTTTATCTACTTCAAGACTTTGTTGAAGTCTTGGATGGAGCGTGGAAGTGCCATCCAGTGATGGACAGGATGCTGAAGGGTCATTCTCAGGAGATGATCTGAAGTGTCAACGTGATCGTTAAGGGACCTCCATTTTGCTAGAATGCCCTCACTGTCGGTGATGGTTGTGGTCCCATCCACATCCTTCAAGCCATCTACTGATGACCATGTAGGACCGAAAATTTATTTGGTTGCTGCATAGAAGCTGCACAGATCTCGCTGGTGAGCATAGTTTTGTATCTCTGCAGCTTTTTCTTTGGCACCAGGTGTTCTGGGCTTCTCGAATCCCTCTTTGACAGTCTGCTACAGCTTGCTTGTGAGCACTTTTATTAGCAGCTGTAGGCGGGTTCTCTAGAGTCAAATGTGCTTGACATTTAGCTTCGATGAGAGAGGAGATAGTACTGTCACTCTCGTCGAACCAGTTCTGTCTTTTCTTAGTTGTGTGCCAGCTGTGGGTTGCGGAGCTTCCTACAGTCAAAACGTTGGTGTTGTACGCTGTAGGGTGCCCTTCTAGGTAGTCGAAGGGTCGCCATGGTAAGTCGGGAGATCAGAAGTCTGTGGTACGTCCAGCAGTTGTCCACCCCGAGCATGGATCAGGTGATGCAGACGTCTCTTTGGTATCTGACTCTGGTTAAGACATAGTCCAGGATGTGTCAATGTTTAGATCGGGGGTGTCTCCATGTTTTTGTAGCCATTGAAGTTTCCGATACCGTGGCGGCCTATGATCCCCTCCCATAGGCGATGGTCCTTGCGTACTCAGGCATTAAAGTCACCCAGCACAACGAGCTTGTCATTGGCGGGCACAGCCTGGATGCTGCGGTCAAGCTGGGTGTAGAAAGCAGCTTTGTCTTCGTCAATTGAGGTCAGATTCAGTGCATTCAGAGTGATGTGACTGTCCCGTGTGATGGGAATGAAGACAGTCATCATGCGCCTATTGATGGCCGTGAGAGCGAGCTTGTGTTGTTGCATGAGCTGAAACCAGATTGCGAAGTTGATGCCATGTGTGTGTGGCTCCTTGGGGGTCTTCTCTTTCCAGAATATGTTGTATCCCGTTCCAGCTTCCCTGATATTGCCCTCTTCAGGTAGTCTGGTTTCGCTAAGGGTTGCAACATCGACGTTGAAGTGGGCAAGCTCTTTGCAGACCATTCAGAGCAGTTTGCGTTTGGCACATCTTGAAGGGTGTGGATGTTCCATGCACCTATAGTTAAAAGTTTCTTGTTGTTGCGACTGCATTGATGGGATGTGTGCCAGCTGCGATAAGCTGGCCAGGCGGGTTTGCCGTAACCAAGGTTTGCTCGATCTTTTCTAGGGGTCTCCCCATGTGGGGTGGGCTACGGTAGTCCTTAATAGGCCAGCCCAGTCACGGGTCCAGCGGCCAAACTCTGGTGTCACGGCACAGTCACCAGAGAGCAACCATCTTAGACCCACCGCTGCGAGGGTAAAGGATGAAGAGCGGTGGAGAAAATGACAGAATGCCAGCCACTGGGTTTATTGTTTTGGGTGGTTGTGGCTGCGCGATGGCCACACACACTCACTTGATCAACATCGTTTCCACCATGGCTCAAAAATTATGAGACTGGCAGCCTCCATGATGTTGGTTGCATCGGGCTGCCAAGTTCTTGATCCACCGAGACCTTCTTTGCTGCCTGCTCGACAGGCATTGCCCTCTTCCGCCAATGCTGAGCAGCTCCGCCGTTGAGGTCTTGTCTAGTTAGATTTTGTAGTTTTCCTTATGTCTAGAATCCTTATTCTAATTTTGATCAAAATGTACGTGTTTGTGCAAACATCCATTGCTTCCCTATTTAAAGAAACCTGCTTTGCACTTATTAATTTAGTAAATGGTTACGAGCCATGCATTCAAAGATTAAAAAATTATAAGAAAAAAATAAAAATTTTAGCAATAATTTTACCGCTTCCTTCTTTTTAGTCATGTACTCTATAAACAGGTTTACTGATATGTTTTGTACAAAGAAATAGCAGAATAATGAAAATATACGTAATTCAAAGAATTTGAAATTTATAAGCAATATCTGTGGGTATATTTCTTTTTAAATTTCATTTTAATGCTATGATAAAAATATAATTTTCAAAAGATTTTTATTTTTGTCTTTGCCATTGTAAACATTGTAAAATATGTCGGAACTGTATTACAGATGAATATTATTTTTAAAAAATGTACAAAAACAAATGTAAAACTAAAAAATAACAAATAAAAGAATAATCACGTTTTCACATTATAAACATTTTCATGTTTCAGAATTTTTGAGACGATGATTGGTAATTTGTATTATTTAGATTATTCGAACTACTGTTCTCATCTTGGCCGTTATTCTCACAACGTAATGTGATCGCCGACATTTTTCAGGTGTATGTCGAACTCGGGAATCTTTCCGTCGAACTCGGGAATCTGTACAGAATTTTGAGAACAGTAGTTCGAATAATCTAAATAATACATATACATTTTTATTTTGTTAAAAAACTTTTTGTTAATACACATGATACCAACTGTGTATTTTTTAATATTTAAAAATACCTTAGTTCAATTTTATTCAGAATAAACTATGAAAACTTCATTGTACAATGTTTATTTTGTTAAATGTTATTTTTGTATGAAATCTTGAAACTAATATTCATCTATAATTCGGTCCCAACCTATATGTGGCACTAATCATTTGTTTTCAATGGCAAAGACAAAAGATATCAATCTGGTTTGAAATTATAAAAATGTGATAAAAAATATGAAATTGTTTTGTCACAGCTTGACAAATACTTTGTGACAGAAGGTTGCAAAATAAAAAATTCTAAATTTTTTGATGATGAAAATTTAATACATTTCAATTTAATACATTGATTTGACACATTTTTATCATCTAAATAAGTTTTTAAATGGATTGATATAAGTCTCAGGCTTTACTTTCATGTTATGATAAGCTGTTTTGAGTTTCTAGTCATTTACATAGATAAATAAAACATAAAAGAATAAACATTTAAATGTTTTTAGAATTTAATTAATTAGTTTCAAATGGTTGTTTTCAGGTCATCATTTGAGTCTCATGACAATTGGGAGATGGTAAACAATCGGGCAGACGACTTTTGAAGAACATTTCTTCAGATGATGATCGGCGGTTGAAACGTCAACAACTGATTTTTATCTCCGTGGATATAATTGTCTTTCTTTAGGAAAATTGTGCCCACGTTAAATTATTTTACTAATTTACGACTTTCTATGTAAGCTCGATATTATGATGTTGAGAATAATTTTAAATATAGTGTAATAGAAAACATTAAGAGTTTAACGTCTCAAATCTATGTGAATTTATTGACCGATTGTGTCAATTTGGGCAGTAGAAATTCTTCTGTTAATTTGATGATAATTTAAATTTATTTTCTTGAAAAAGTTCTGAGAATTTAAAATAATGTATGTTCAAAGTTAAATTTGGATATCTCAAATATTGTTTTGTGAAGAAAATTTATGACAAAATATCATTATTTCAATGTTAGGTTATATTTGGAAAATTGAAAACGAATATTAACTAAAATTTATTGAAAATATTGGAGAAGAATCCTGAATATTTTCTATTTAGTCAAAACGACTAATCATTTTAAAAAAGTATTGAATTTAATATTGTTTATCTGAAGGGTAAATAAATAAATAAAAGCTGAAGTCATCGTATATTTATTTAAAGTTTGCAGCCCAGAAATCCACATTTTAAAATTCAATAGAAAGGCAGGAATAAATATTTATTTAAAATATCAATATTAATATTAATTAAGTTAGGAGATAATAATTATTTCCTTTGCAGAGTCACAAGTGATATTTTAAAATTTATTACTTGAGAATAAAAGAAAGTAAGAACCAGATATTAACTCCAAGTAACTTTGCCTAACAAGAACTTTTTTCAGTTAAATTTTATCGTCTGCTGATGAGCGAACTTTAAATTAGTACAAGTAAGAAAATTTCTATTTTATTGTTAACATTTTTCTTTTTATATTACATATGAATATATATGTATGTCAACCTTTTTTTCTTTGTTTTTAATACATTTTTGATCCATTAATATACAAGCTAACTTGTTTTTTTCATTTACTTATTTCATTCTTAACCAAGAAAAACAGCATATAGATGATGTTTATAATGCTACCCCTATATGCGTAAATTTTGAAAAAACAATTTTCCTTTTTTTTTCTTTTCAGCAAATGAACATTTTTTTAACGAAAGAACATTTTCCACTTTTTAGCCAAAAGAACATTTTTCTCCTTCAATAAAAATGACATTTTGCATTTTGCAACATAAATACATTTTTTAGCAAACTGAACAGTTCTTTACTCTATTGTCGCACGGCTAAAACATTAAGCAGGGGGTAATGCAGCAATTACATGAGGAACCTATTTTGTTTAAATGTATGTGCAGTATCATGCGTTAGATTGAGTTGTGGTTTGGCTTCATGCACTTGAGCCTGGACTGTTAATTGTGTGGGTGTTATGATACATCTGTGCAGAAGCAAGATTAATACGCATAGTTGTATCTTGGCGCCAAAAATACGATTAAAGATCAGTTCCCATTTTGATTGCCTCTTGATAAGATGTTATCCTGTGCTCGTCATTTCACTATGAGTGGCCGGCTAGAATGGAACTCCAGGATACAACATTCGTTTATCGACAAAAGCCAGCCTACCGACAATTCAATTCTCGTTGTGTTCCAGTTTTCCCTTGAATAAAAGTTGATACCTATTTAGTTGTGTAGATGTAGTTTTGTTTATAGAAGATGATGACCCCTTCTTTTGTTCAATATTCTCTTTCAGTCATATGCGGGCAGATACAACTAACTCTACCAAGTCACGTTCTCCATCCTGACTTTCTTCCTAACCAACCACATAACCTCTCCATTAAAAACCTAAATCGTCTTGCATATTTAAAAAAATTATTTCAATGTGTCCTTCAAAATAAGAAATCTGAACAAAATAAATTAAATTTTAATAAATTCAGTTTAAAACTACTGTACCTATCCGACACTACTGTGGCCATCGTAATAGTAACCCGGGAGTTTTTTCACTTTTAGTTTGTTTTTTTTCTAGTTTTTTTTTAAACCATGCATTTGTGTTTTTCTACAAAATTTATTTTTATTATTTAAATAGGATTTTGAAAGTTAAATTTAATTATTATGGTATTGTTTGGTCATAGAATTATTAATTTAACTACATTTTTATAAAACTATAATTAATTTTATTAGAATCTTTATTTATAAAATTATTGCATATAAATATCTTTGAAAACTTTCAAACTTTTTATACATGAGGATTTGCTAAGAATTTCAAAGACAGAAATGACTTTCTATTCGACAGTTTAAATTCTTTTCAAATTTAGAAAGGATCACAAATTCTTCTTTTTTTTCAACTATTAACTATTAGCCGATTTTTTTCAACTATTAACTATTAGCCGTTAACTTGTTTACGAACATATGCAAATTAGTTCTGGTGGATTAAATTATTTTTTTTAAATAGGATTTTAAAAATTTCGTTTTATTTTAGGCTAATTTCAATGAATATTCGATTAATTAAGAATAATAATAATAATAATTATTAAATGTGTAATTATCAAAGTTATGTTGACAGGAGAAACACACGAAGAGTGGTCACAACTTTATTAATATAGCGATTTAACCAATCTAAATTTAATAAATTTAAGAAAATTATTTGGAAAAATGACAAACTCAATAAAATTCACCGATCACCTGTAAGCGGCGTTTGTAGCGAACAGACGTGTGTAATTGGGTGGGGATGGTAATCAAATGTGTCGCTAATTCTGAATTTATATTATCTTTATATTTTGTCTAGAGTTTATTAGCTTACCATTAATAAATCGAATAAATACATTAGATAAGTACAACAGAATTATTAGTAATAATAATAATAATAATAAACACCCATAATAATTGAAATGAAATAATGAAAATAGTAATGAATGATAATAAAAATAATAGTTTAATTTAATTTAAAACTAAAAACTAAAATATAACTAAGGAATAACTAGAAAATGCCGACGTTATTAATTATTAATAATAATAATAATAATAATAATAATAATAATAATAATAATAATAATAATAATAATAATAATAATAGTAATAATAAAAATAGTAATAATAAAAACAAATACGACAACAACAATAATTGTGGTCAATAATATTTAAGAATTTATTAAAAAAATAATAGTTTAGGAAAAAATAGAATAATTAAGAAATATTAGAAATACTAGGAGGTAGTAATAATCATAATAATAGTAAATAATAAGATAATGTTTGCTAATATTGTAATATGGGTTAGTGGTTGCAATAATGCTGATCATATAAAAATAGTAATAATAGTAGTTTTACTGACAGCAGCAATCACAATGGTAACCACAGTAATGTTAACAATAGTCATAATGATAGTAAAAAGTAATAAATAATAATAGAACAGTACAAATAGTAGTAGTAATTATAATGATGATAATAATAGCAATAAAGATAACAACAGTAAGGATTCTTACAATAAAGCGTTAAAGCAAAGTGGATACAAAAACACCCAAATTAAATTCACCAAACCTATACCTCCCAACAACAGACGCATAAATAGGGGTAGAAAAATTATTTCGTTCACACACCATATAATAACATGGTTAAAACCAAACTTGGTAAAATATTTTTAGACTTAATTAATCTACACTTTCCTCCCAACAATATACTACATAAAATTTTTAATAAAAACACCCTCAAATTAAGCTATAGCTGTGGAGAAAATTTAGAAAAAATAATAAAGAAACACAATAATAACATTCTAAATGGAAAAAAAAACTACTGCAATGAAAACAACAAATACCAAGGCCTGTAACTGCACAAACAAAAAAGAATGCCCATTACAACAAAATTGCCAAATAACTCAATCAGTATATCAAGCAACAATCTCTACTAAAGAAAACCCAACCCTGAAAAAATTCTACATAGGTATGGCTGGTAATACCTTCAAAGAAAAATCTACTGGCCATAAGTGTTCTTTTAATAACCCTACATATAAAAAAAGAACCTCACTTTCTATATATTACTGGGAACTATCCAACAATAACCAATCACAAACAGTGACCTGGAACACAATCAGAAAAACTAGCACACGTGGTTCCCTAAACTCACCTTGTTACCTTTGCCTAAGAGAAAAACTTGAAATAATTAAATTTAGTGATAGGGGCAAACTTCTAAACAAAAAACATGAGACAACAATTAACTGTAGGCATAATAGATTACACCTTCTTAGTAATCCACTTATAACCCCTTAGGCTGTTACTATCTCAAAAAAAAAAAAAATACTTCACCTACCCATCAACTGGTAATTTTGTCAACACAACTATCATCTTATACCTTTTTTATTAATCATTATCATTATTATTATCTTTATTATTATTATTATGATTACTCTTTCACGTTTTTTACTACAATCACTACCTATAACCACCATTATATCTATTATTTAATTAACCACCTCTACTATCATTATTATTAGGTTTATTAACAAATTTTTACAATTTAATTTTTCTAAATTTTTTATTTAATTTTTTAATTTTTTAATTCTTTAATTTTATATTTTTATCTATAATACTACTATTATTTTTTTAATATTTTTTTTAATAATTGTAACTATAGTGATAATCACTATAGTTACAATTATTAAAATTATCGTGGCTACTATTATTATAACTATCACTATTATTTATATTATTAGTATTATCACATCAGATAATTTCCCTATTATTAAATATTTTATCTTTTTATTTTTATTTTTATTTATTATTATTTTTATTTTATATTTATTTTTATTTTTGTTTTATTATCATACTCACAACTATTATGATTAATACTAATTGTCATCTTCTGTATTTTTCTTTACCCTAAAATATTCCCTTATATTTTTATCTATTTATTGCTTAATATTTTTTTAGATTATTTTTAGATTATCATTATCAATTATTATTATCATTATAAATATTTTAAACTTATTTGACATTGAATTATTTTTCATTTCTGTACTTTTGTCAAGATTATTATTGTTGTTGGTGGTGGTATCATGTCTGCTGTTACTATCATAGTTATTATTATTTGTGGCAGTGACATTGACAATATTACTATTATTATTATTAATAATATTGATATTGCCATGTTTACCGTTACCTGACTTTTGCTTCCATTGTC
This sequence comes from Sepiola atlantica, assembly GCA_963556195.1. Classification (NCBI taxonomy): domain Eukaryota; kingdom Metazoa; phylum Mollusca; class Cephalopoda; order Sepiida; family Sepiolidae; genus Sepiola; species Sepiola atlantica. The sequence continues at coordinate 39,024,081 of OY744533.1, forward strand.
ATTAATAATAATGTCTTTATCTATAACTCTATTATTTCAATTATTATTATTACCATTATTATTATTATTTCTATTATTATTACTATCATTATTTACTCACTAGGAGTTATCACACTGGTCATCGTCAGTGATCACCCACTGCCAACAACCTGTGGTATTCCCTGGAGTCTGAGTGACAACAAGTCTCCTCAGACTTCCAGTATGCTTCATCTCTTTTCGTTCATCAGCGCTGATGACCTTGCGGTATCGCAACAGCCACCTACCACCGATTTCCCGCTGATAAGAGCCATTGGTCCCCTCTGGGTCCCGAGTGGCAATAAGCCTCCCCAAGGTCCCAGAGCTGTCCGCGCTCTTCCAGTGGAGGTCTGGTTTGCGCTTTCCCTCCTCGACCCTCTGTCCATAATTTTCGTGGTGTTAGCCTATGCTTGCACCTCTCTCGTGTGGTTGTATTTTCCCCGGTTCTGTTTTCTTGTGCTTCCATGTGTTTGTTCTCCATTCGTTGCTTATGTGGGTTGGTTTCCGCATTCGAGGACATTTCTCAGGATTGTAGCTGTTTTGATCATTACTGTCCTTTGTATGGTCTCAGTTATCCCTTTGATTCCTATTTCTCCTAGTCTTTTCTCCATGTTTTTGGGGACTGTTCCTATGATTATTGGTGTTATACTGACTTTCTTCATGTTCCATATTCCTTTCAGTTCTCTGGCAAGTTCAGTATATTTGCTTCTTTTTTCCGTCTCTTTGATCTTCACTCTGTGGTCCGCTGAAACGGCAAAGTCTACGATTTTGCAGGATTTTTCTTTCTAGTTGATTATTATTATATCCGGTCTCCTTGCTGTTATGGGTTTGTCTGTTTGTACATTCATATCCCATAGGATTTTGTGTTTTTCGTTTTCTAGTACAGTTTCAGGTTTGTGTTTGTACCGTTTTTTGCATATTCGAAATTCAGTTGTTTGCACATTTCCCTGTGTACTTTTTCCCCACGCTGTCATGTCTGTTCTTGTATTCCTTTTGGGCTAGCTTGCTGCATTCACTTATTATATGATTTATCGTTTCGTCTCTTTGTCCACACAATCGGCATTTACTGTTTTCCTGGGTTTTATCTATCCTTGCTTTAATAAAGTTTGTCCTAATCGCATTGTTCTGTGCGGCCGTCAGCAGATTCCGTTTCTCTGTTCAAGTGTCCTTTTCTTAGCCATGCCCAGCTGTTTTCATTGGCTTCATCGCTTGTGAGTCTTATAAAGCGTCCATGTAGTGGTTTTTCTTCCCACTTTTCTTTTCTTGTCTTTTTGTTTCTGGTTTCAGAGCTTCCGGAGTTGTTTGTTGGGCTGGTGTCTCTTGCTGTGGTGATCAGTCTTTCCGTGTTCTGGGTTACATATTTCTCCAGCTCTTTTTTGGTGTCTTCCACACAATCTTCTATACTTACCAGTCCTCTACCTCCTTCATTTCTTTTCATGTAAAGTCTGTCCGTATCGTCTTTTGGGTGCAATGCATTGTGCATAGTCATTAGTTTTCTAGTTCTCTGGTCAAGGTGCCTGAGTTCTTCTTTGGTCCAGCCTATGAATGGTCCAGAGTATCTTATTAGTGATACAGCCCATGTGTTTATCCCTTTTACTAGGTTTCTGCTATATAGTTTAGTTTCTAAGAGTTTCCTTGTTCTTCGTAGATATTCTTTTCCAATCTTCTCTTTCATTTCTGTATATTTGATTGTGTCTGCTTCCAGAACTCCCAGGTATTTATAACTATCTTGTTCTCCTAGCGCCCTCATCTCCTCTTGGTTGGGGAGTTCTATACCTTCTGTCGTCTCCAGTTTTCCTCTTTTAATCTCTAGCAGTGCACATTTTTCTATTCCAAACTCCATTTGGATATCCTGGCTGAATATCCTGGTTGTATTTATCAGCTTTTCCAGTTCTTTTTTGTTTTTTGCAAACAGTTTAAGGTCATCCATGTACATCAGATGGTTTATTCTTTGTTCTGTATCCATAAACCTGTATCCGGCATCACACTTTCTGAGTATGTAGTTGAGTGGCATCATGGCTATTATAAACAATAGTGGTGATAGAGAGTCTCCTTGAAAAATGCCTCTCTGTATTTTTATCTCAGACAGGTGTTGTCCTCCGGCTGTCAGTTTTAGTCTCCATGTTTCCATTGCTTTCTGGATGAGATTAATAATCCTGTCTGGTATTTTGTATATTTTTAAGCATTCAATTATCCATGTTTGGGGGATTCTGTCGTAAGCTTTCTTGTAGTCAATCCATGCCATGGTTATGTTCTTATGTCTGCTCTTCAACTCCTTCAAGATCTTTTGATCAATGTATAGTAGATCATGTGCCCCTCTTTGTCCTTTCCGGCATCCTTTTTGTTCCTCGGAGAGCAGTCCACATTTGTCCAGGGATTGGTAGATTTGTTCTCTCAGTTGTGCTGTGAGAATTTTCCACATTATTGGTAGACATGTTATCGGTCTGTAGTTGCTGGGGGTCGTTCCATTTTTGGGTGTTTTTGTATTAATGTTGTTCTTCCTTCCGTCATCCATTCTGGTACGTCTGTTTTGCGGATACATCCACTCAGTTTCTGCGCTAGTCTTTCATGCAGGGTCGTGTATTATTACTATTATTATTATTATTATTATTATTACTGTTGTTATCTTTATTGCTATTATTATCATCATTATAATTACTACTACTATTTGTACTGTTCTATTATTATTTATTACTTTTTACTATCATTATGACTATTGTTAACATTACTGTGGTTACCACTGTGATTGCTGCTGTCGGTAAAACCACTATTATTACTATTTTTATATGATCAGCATTATTGCAACCACTAACCCATATTACAATATTAGCAAACATTATCTTATTATTTACTATTATTATGATTATTACTACCTCCTAGTATTTCTAATATTTCTTAATTATTCTATTTTTTCCTAAACTATTATTTTTTTAATAAATTCTTAAATATTATTGACCACAATTATTGTTGTTGTCGTCTTTGTTTTTATTATTACTATTTTTATTATTATTATTATTATTAATAATAATAATAATTAATAACGTCGGCATTTTCTAGTTATTCCTTAGTTATATTTTAGTTTTTAGTTTTAAATTAAATTAAACTATTATTTTTATTATCATTCATTATTATTTTCATTATTTCATTTCAATTATTATGGGTGTTTATAATTATTATTATTATTACTAATAATTCTGTTGTACTTATCTAATGCATTTATTCGATTTATTAATTTATTAATTTATTAATGGTAAGCTAATAAACTCTAGACAAAATATAAAGATAATATAAATTCAGAATTAGCGACCGATTTGATTACCGCCCCCACCCAATTACACCCGTCTGCTCGCTACAAACGCTGATTACAGCTGATCGGTGAGTTCGCACGCACGCACGCATACACACATATACACAATATTATAGTTCACTTGAAAATACATTTATCTGCTCGACCTGAAAATAACTGTCGTTTTTGACACTTGAATCGTGCATGTCTACCTCCCCCCATCCTATCTCTTCTCTCTCGGTCTGAATCAACAGACGTTTTCCATTCCTCTATTTGTCTACCTTCCTATCTTTTTTACCCTACTCCCTTCATTATATGTCTCTCTTTCCACTTTATTTTATTTTATTTTATTTATTTATTTATTTGTTTTAGATTTTAGATTTAAACTTTTTTGATTTTTAACGGCCGTAAACCACGTGACCCCCCAATTTTAGAAATGTTACATTTCTTTTCTTCTTCTTCTCTTTCTTTTTTTCTCTCCATTTCATTCTCCCCAAATATGATCTGAGGTTGAGATCGGATTCTAACTCTGCCTGATGAGATCTCAGTTAATAGTAACATCGACATGCCAGTGTCGCAGATTTTGTACATGTCTGTGTAAATAAAAATTATCATATATATAAGACATATTCCGACAACGTTCATAAAATCTCTAGTCAGTCTTTCTTAATATGCCGCCCTTTGCATAGATCGAACTTAAATTCCTTTCTTGACATGGTAATTTCTCGTGGCCTAATGGTTATGACATTTGCTTGCTAGGTTGATTCTGTGGCAGGGGTTCGAGCCATGCGACCGTCTGAAATTATCATTCCCTACACTGATGAGAGTGAAAACTTGAAACACTAACGTATGTAGGTAAAAATAATATAATATTATTTACTTAAAATTAATATTGTTATAAGCCCCTTTAATATGATTGAAGTTAAGCACTGTTCGGGGGAGTTAAAAATAGACTGACACGTAGCTATAAGGCATATTCTGACAATGTTCATAGAATCTCTAATCAGTCTTTCTTAATATGCCGCCCTTTGCATAGATCGAACTAACATTCCCTTCTTGACGTGGTAATTTCTTGTGGCCTAATGGTTATGACGCTTGCTTGTGGAGTCTAGGTTTATTCTGTAGAAGGGGTTCGAGCCGTGCGACTGCCTGGAATTATCATTCCCTACACTGATGAGAGCGAAGGCTTGAAACACTAGCATAGGTAAAAATAATTTAATATTATTTACTTAAAATTAATATATATATATATATATATATATATATATATATATATAGAGTATACATTTTTATTTATACAAATATTATTGGTTACATATGTGCATACATATTTCGGTTGTACTCTTCACAGTCTGGAGATTTCTTCAGACCAAAGAAGACAGAGAATAAATTAATTATCACAGAAGAAAAAGAAAAAATAGAAAAATACGTAAATTGAAGGGAAAAAGAAACATGAAACAAGGGAAATAAAGTTTTTGAAAAAAATGAAAGTTTTACACTGGATAAAATTAAGCAATTTGTTCGAAAATTGATATGTGCGCTTGCAAGAAATCTATTAGTTTGGCATTATCTCTGGTTAAATATAAAATATCTTGCAAATTCAGAAGGTTAAAATCCATTCTAAGATAAATAAATCATTTTATTTTTCATTGGTGCCGAATACCATAAAGCATTGTGATTGTTTTATTCCTAAAGTATCTTTTAAGTATACATTGTTTTAACTTTATTTTACATTAATTACAATTCACTTCAACAACAAAAGCTAAAACTGGGGCCATAAAAACCAGCTCCCAGCGACCAGTCTAACAAAAAGGCACAAAAAAGCCAAAAATAGCTGTCACGTGACCTGTTGCTAAGTACGTCGGCCAAACCACTGGTGAAACAATATAAAAGCAGACCGTGCAACAAAATCTCTTCTCTCTTTTCTTTTGTTCTCTCTGCCTCTCAGACGCTTAACAGAGAGGACAACGTCATGTTGCTCCTCGCTTTTGGATGAGGGATGCCTTGGCTGACTACACAACACGCACACACACATACGCAAAGGCTTACACTACTATCATTCTTCAACGCACGCAACCACACACTGCTGACACAAAGGCGCACACACATACAAATGTCTAAACGACGTATCAACTCTACGCTCGCATGTAGACTGTCACACACACATGTTATCTACCACACGCAACCACACATGCATGCACATACTTACACACACTACTGACAAAAGCACATACATGCCCTATCATTTTCAACTCCCACAGACATGCGTACAGCCACATATATTCCTGACAAAGGCACACACACACATACCAATGACTTCCAGATAAATTTCAACTCACGTGTACGCATACACATTTGTACAACTACACATGCACATCCGCACTCATAAATCACAGGCATAAACATTTCTCGCTTCTCTAATTTGACACTTGAAATGAACACTTAATGCTCTGTATTTTGTACATATATAAATATTTTGTGTTACTTATAAACTACGTTTTATCTTTCCTTCAACAATATGCATGCCATATCTTTCATTCAACTTTCATACATGTTTTTCTATGTTTTATCTGTTTTTACTCTTTTAAATATCTCTTTAACTACTTAAATGTAAGCGTGGATCTTAGCATTTTCTCTAAGGCACAATATCTTACTAAGCTAAGATCCGTAATCCTCCAAACTTTTTCTTCTTATTTCAAATTAATCATGAGGTGTTCCTAAAATAATGTATGTTTTATTTTTGGGTTTAATGCAAGTCTGCCCAATCTCATCTACAAGCGATTGAAAAACATTTCCCTATAATCTGAGAGATAAAATCCATACTTTGCCGCACAACGAATATTAGCAGAGGAATGCTAAAAAGTAAAATGACCAGGCCAAAAACTATTAGCAGTTTGACTAATAGAGAGAAAGACTTCTGTTATCCGCTAAAAATAATCAATAACCTTTTTGCTAAAATTACAAGTGTATAATACTCGGTCTTGTAATAATTTATGAACGTGTTTACTTCTATATTAATTAAAAATTAATCAATGCTAGTACAAGAAATGTATTAGATTTATTTTTATAATAGATTTATAGAAAAAATGTTAATGTGAAAAAATACTTAGGACAGGCAATATGTGTTTGTTTAATTGTGATTATAAATAAAACTGGAACACACAGGATATTGATAAAATAAGAAACAATAATCTATTATTAACAATGAACAAAGGAAGTTTTATACAAAACATAAAACGTTATTTCCAGACAAAACTTAAAAGATAATCAATAAAAAAAAAAATAAGAGAGAAAAATCATGAATAGGAAAAAGCAATCAGTTGATAGAAGCGATGTGTACCGACCTGATTCCAATCTATATATTGGAGACATCTTGTAAAATTGCAACAAAAAATGACATGTCCGCTTTTAGCAATTAAGGAGAAACAGTTTTTTTTCTTTTTCCATTCATTTTTACCTGCTGGAAAGTTTGTGTACAATGAATAAAAGGAAATATATCACATCATTTTTCTGAATACTTTAATTACTGAAGCCAACAAATGTATTCGACTTGTTATTCATCAGTGGAATTGACAAGGCAATAAATATGAATTAATTGCCCGTAACAAGCAATTGAGACTTGCTCTAATGTAAGATCAGATTTTTGGAGAGATGAGATCTCATTTAAAAAAGAAATTACAGGATAGGAAATAATAAATATGTTTTAATGATTATAAAAAAATGGTATTAAATAGTAATACAAAGTAGAGAATATTTTAAGATACGTTTGGCACATTGTCAACAATGCAATTAAAATGTGACAGAAGTTTAATTTTTTTTAAGTGAGATTTAATTATTTTCAACTGATAATTTTATTTTACATGTGAATATTTCTTTAAAAAATTTATCTGGAATAACATTTTTATAGAAAAATCATGTTATTCTTCACCAAAACGTAAACAGGAAGAATAGAAAATACTATAAACTAGTGGACGCATGTCCCGGCATTGCATGGGAAAATAGAGTAACTCAAGAAACTTCTGGCCCCAACCTTGAACTTGAATTATTTACTGCTTATGGTTGTCCAGCTACGAAAGCAGATCCCACGATATTAATGTAAAACAGCAAAAACTGGAAAAGATATTTGGAGATCGCATAACCTTGTTTTATGATTGACTAAAAAACTAATTTCTAGTAAATAAATGTTTTGTGTATAATTGTAACTGATAGTAAAACTCGCTGTATGCCAAATGATTTATATTGCGATGGGTTTAGGGTCAGAAGGTCTGATTGTGAATAATCAAAATATTACTAAAACCTGCAGGTTTTTGTGTGCATATGTTGAAAATATAATTAAAATGTTTGCAACTTCATTTCAAAGTATTTTTTTTGTGTGTGAAGAAGTAAGTCAAGAATAGCTGAATTGTGTTAGGAGTATTTCGAAAGTATAATAAAAATGCTCGCAAATATTTATTAAATATTTAATGTTCACAGATTAAATATGTATTTTTGTCTACTATTAAGTCAAGTAGAAAGTAGGTGAATTGTAGAAGAATAGGATGAAACTCATTCGGTGTAAGACATAGAAAGAAATCAATTGTAAATGTATAAATCATGTGAAAGCATCTCTATGTGCATTTATTGAAATGTTGTAAATAGAACAAAGTTGAAATCGCTGACCTGTTTCCGCAATAAGCATATTGTGAGATTGAATTAGTGTTACGTCTGGTGTTTACACGTTGTTATCGGTTTAATTTCAACTAAAAAATTAAGGAAGGACAAAGTAGAACCTTTAACAAATTTATTTAACAAAGACACCGATTAGATGAAATGTAGAAAACTGCTGGACGCAAGATGCTTGTTTGATCGTGAGAGCCATTCTGTTTACTTTTTCAACTGTCATGGCAGACGACCTCTTTTATCCAAGGGCGATAAATCTTTTCTTTGGTCCAAGGGAAATAACTCTATTCTGTTTTGTTAGGTTGCCCTAACAATAAGTAATTGTTGTATTTATGTAAAAGAAAAATATATATTTTGTGTAATGTATGCTATTGCATTACTGAAGTCGATGCAAATGCGACTAATACTAAAATGAAATACAGAAAATAGCAACTAATTTGGCATGCCCCTACTCTGGATTCTAACGCATTATCGATGTACCTATCATGGACCAATACACAAACAAGTGCAATTAAACGTTTGCTGAGAATTTTTGGATGCATGCAGGGACCTGTTGTCATAGCGACAGTAGAACCGTTTTTAACTGTTGCTATGTTGAGGCAGCCAATGCTCGACAGAACACACATCTTTCGAAGTAAATAGAAGTAGTTCCGAATAGTGAGGAAGACAATACTGCAAATAAAGCAATGTTGGAATTTTTTTGTATGCATATTCTAAGAATGTCGTCTGAAAACATATTGTAGTTTTGTGTAGGCGGCGTATTGATTAATTATGAAGGGTTCCGATGTATGGTGCTAATTGCAAAATGTACCCTAATGTACTCTGATTAGGACATATTACTGAAGGGGGGGCAGGAGGTAGACATTCCTATCTCGTGCTGAAATGATAAAGCCAAGTGAGAGCGACTGACCAGAAAAGAGAGCTTGCGGCGACCCCTCAATTTCTGAACGGCTATCGTTAGTTGAAAGATATTATCACAGAATTTTAGATTCTGATGTCTTTCTCTCGCAGACCGTTTTTAGTGTGGCGAGATATATGTAATCTCGTATCCAAAAAGGAAAATCTTGACTTTATCTGTTGTGGTCAACTTTGTCGGACTGGGTTTTCCCTTGTGATGTCCGATAGACAGTGGTAAGATCGGCGCTGTATTTTTACTAGCCGATAAATCTTGAATCCCACTTTTTTGTATGTGGGGGAAATATTATTTCGATTTGTCTGCGTTGTGAGCAGCAAATCTTGACACATCCCGTCTCCACCACTGCTGAAATCTGTCTCCTTGTGTTTTCACTTGCCTCTCATTCAGGGAACACGGAAAGAAGAAGAAAAATGAAAGTCAGCTCCTGGAACAACATCTAATGGAAACTGATCAACTCCAAGTGGGGAGCCACAGCACATACACTAAGATGTACTGCCTTAGCTCTGTGTTATTCCTCTGTGGAGTATGCTTGTCCTTCTGGAATAGATCAATACATGCCAAAAAGATAGACTCAGCATTGAACAACACCTGCCGCTTGATCACTGGTTGCCTGAAGCCTACAAACCTGAACAACTTGCATCTCCTCACTGGCATTGCCCCTTTCAGATATGAGATGGGAAGTTGCCAGCCGAGTAGAGATCACAAAGGCTATCAGTGATAAACGCCATCTCCTTCATGGACGTGAATTAATGGTCCAATGACTAAAGCCAAAAAGAAGCTTCCTCAGCCATGTTGAACCCCTAACAACATCTCAGGAAGAGACCAGAATACAGCTGGTGACTACACGGCTGGAGAATGGCCCCTTCCTACTGACAAGGGAATATCCCCTTCTGAGCCTCCCCCCCACCCCCCCGGTTCAGAGGCACCATAGTTCCAGTGGAAACTGCCTTAGAACAGAAATGGAGCGATCAAAAGTTTCAGTGAGTAGATGGGACTAGAAAACTGACCCAACTATCTGTGAATGTAGAGAGAAGGACCATACGATGCAATACTGCCTTGTCTGTTCTCTACTGTTCAATCGGTGCAGCTTGAAGATCTTGAAGAGTACAACAATAATGCAAAGGACTGTTTAAAAAAGTGGGAAACTCGTATGACCACATGCTTCAAAGACATGTAAAAAGAAAAAGACCAAAGGATGAAACAAATTGAAATGCTCAATGCAATGGTTTATAAAACTGTTTATGTAAATGCTTCTGTCATACATTTAAAAATACTTGTCAAATTCGCTATCATCATCATCTTCGGTTTAACGTTCGTTGTACATGCTGGAAAGTGTTGGATGGCTTTAAGAAATTGACTTCTTAACTAACCTATCTCTGAAAGGTCTTTATTTATCCCTCTTTCGTTCAAGTCCATTTTTATCACTTCCTCCAATGTTTTCCTTGGCCTTTCCTTGTGAACTGGACCTGCTATCTTAACTGTTCTACATCTACTTGTGACAATATTATCGAATGGAAAAGGGCTGATTCGAAACCGGACCCTGGGTTTCCCATAGAAGGCTTTCAGCATTGAAATGACCCTTTGCTCCTCAGTGGTACCTAGTTGCTTACAACGTGAGAGAGCGGTGATTGTCGGACAAGGATCCTTCGACGTCTTTGGCCTTGATCAGTACAGCAACTTTTTCCGAGCGATGCCAGGTGACCAACCGAACTCAAGAATGGCCAAATTGGTGACGTCACCTTAGGATGGGGCAGTGAGGTACATATTGACTCAAGAACTCATCCCTTCTTTCAACATGGCCATACTATCGAACTCTCCTGTTCTGCACACATCTCCCTCTACTGTCCAGATTTAATCTTTCTCTGAGGTCATCTCATATAATTTCTCCCCATACACATGCTTGATAGACTCTTCCCTTGGTTGGTAGTGGTAACGTTCTGCTGGTTAGTAACAGCAGAAGTTCCCTGAACTTACTCCATCCACTCCTAACTTTTGCAATCACACTAGCACCTGATCCACCCTGTGCTCCAATGATATCACCAAGGTAACAAATCTTCTCGACAACCTCAATAGCTTTGCTATCCAAATATACTTTGTTCACATCTCAGTTCTCATCCATTTCATCAAGTTTATCAGACATAAATATGTAAGAAATATCAACACCAATCAGATTTGAAAATGTGGGAAAAACTTGATCAAAAATGTTGTGAGAGGGCACATCGACAAAAGCATTATATCAACATTGGTAAATGATAATAAATTTTACTTTGATGTTCACTCATCTGCTCTTCTTAGTAGATTTGATGGCACATTTGAATTACGCTCACATATCACCTTTGCTGAATGATCTTAAAAAGGCTTGATGTGACACATTTTTGGTATATTATTTTTTTCAGATATTTTCTGTATATTTCTATCTACATTTTGGAGATTGGACCCTAAATCAAAATGGTTAACTAATCTATCATCATTTGTTTCATCTCTTATAAGTGTCACGTAGATAACTATATATTTATATTTTGTTTGTGAATAGACAAGAACGTTTAGGATAATGGCATGGATACCGACCTTAACGATGTAAAAAGTCGTGTGTGGCAGATGAACATAGACGCTGGAATGACATGCATCACTGAGTCAGACAGAGCCTGACAGCATACAAGAAATGTTTATTTCACTAGTGAGGCAGAGGTTTAGATGCCAAACCTATAAAAGAGGAGTTTTGTGAAAAGGGCCGTTGACTTTTTAGTTTGATGCAGTTTAGATTGGCGTGTTGCAGTGAAACATGCTGAGTCAGTGTTGCTCTTCAGAAGAAACTCTTTTGGTTCTTTTTCTTGTAGCGAAACACCAACAGGTTTCCAAACAAAAATAAAACTGTATGTATATATCGAAGAAGGGGGAAAATAAAACCGTGACAGAAAAGAGTTTCATGGCACTCTTTCTAGTATAGTACTCATAAAAAATGACAGCATTACCTAATGTAAAGTCGCATTTCCTGTCTGTGTGTCTGGCTAAAAGTAACAAGATACACTTACAAACCTTAACTAATTGGATTCAAAAGCTGGTTACAGTGAAAAAAAAAAACTTGAAACAACTTTAACATTTATACATTTGAGGGACGAAATTAGTGTAGAGTCAGATATTTTTTATTGCTAGACAACAAATGACTTTCTTTCATTTTTACTAAGCATTCTAAATAGAATGTTCGAAAAAGAACATTTTACTTAGGTGAAATTCATCAGTTGCCAGTGACAAGAGAAAGAGAGAATGAGAAGATTAGGTAAACTAGTCGGTTGGTAAATAATCTATTTCTTTTTTTTTAAAACAGTGGCAAAAGAGAAAGAGAGAGAGAGAGAGAGAGAGAGAGAGAGAGAGCAAAGATGTCAATATATTATTAAAATTTAATTCAATATTTTTTTTTTATTTCATTTAATTTATGCAAATTGATGAGAAAATTAAACTTTTAATCAGTCAAAGAATTTAAGTGGATTATAATTGAAATGAAAAAAATTACTGAATTAAAAAAAAATGGTTGACATAATTTACACTGTTGTAAACAACCTGATTTGTCGTCTACTTAAATGTTAACTTTGTCTTTCTTTTTGAAAATTTGCTCATGAGAGAGATGGGAGAGAGAGATGGGGAGAAAGATGGGGGAGAGGAGGTATGGTAAGAGAGATCGGGAGAAAGAGGTTTAAAAAGAAAGAACTTGTCAGTATTTACTTGCATCTGTTTTTCATATGGAGAATATCTAGTTCCCCAAAACAGGACACTTTTGATCGGAACAACAATATCTGTATAGACCCACCATAAATAAGGAAGCCTCATGGCACAGGAAATACACCCATCGTCCCCTAAGAAAGGAGAAGGTAATGCCCAATGGGGTACAATAATATAGTACGGTCTTCATTTGTACTAGACATGCACAAAATAATCACAAACTCCTTTATATATATATGGTTATGTGGGTCTAAAACCCCAAACGCGAAATGGAAGACTTACTGCATCTGTCGCTAAGGTTGCTGGAAAAATGGTTGGATCAATCTACAGCCCTAGAAAGTACTTAACTCCTGATGCAATCCTCTACCTTTATAAGAGCCAGATTCTTAAGATGGAGTACTGCTGTCATAACCCTAACCCTGACGCAATCCTCCACTTGTATAAGAGCCAAATACATCCTAAGATAGAGCACTGCTGTCAGTCGTGACAGAATACAAACTCAACTATGAAATCTAATGGGAGAGTATCTCTTCCTGTCCCTACTGTCTTTTTCACACAGAAAAGAGGCTGCTAGCCTCTTTCCACAGTATCATTATGATCAGGATAGGTGATCGACCTAGCTCCAATCCCTGGTACACCCTCTGCAAAACATTCACAGCAAGAACATGTCTAGCTACAACCACAGCAAAGAACTTTCTTTTCTCTCTTTACTAAAGACCAAACGAAACTTCCATGAACAAAGTTTTTTTCCTAGAAAATCCCCCCAAAAAATGACTCAATATTGGTCACCTCTGATGATGGAATTTTATTCCCAAATTAATAAGATTAATGCCAAAAAAAAAAAAAATTAAATTAATCTTGCATTGTTAATGGCTTATATTTTCAATTTTATTAACAAATCCAGCAATGCTTTAAATGAACGACCAACCCATATTACTTTACCTACATGAGCGAGCCACGCTCTTCGTTCGATACCGGAATTTGAATCATAACCGCCAACACCACCGGTGCGGAGACGTTTATCAAGTAACAAAGAAATAAGTTTGGTTATTCTTGTTTTTTGATGAAAAAAAAAAATGACTCAATACTGGTACCCTCTGATGATGGAATTTAACAGAAAATAACGATAATAATTCGGCAGTTAATTAAATGAAGGATATTTTCCCAAAATGTAAAATGACGTCCCAGACACTAGATAATTAATTTCTATAAGGAATAAGTTTAATAATAAATATTTTTAGAAACAGTATTTTGAATAAATAGTTTCTATATTAAGATTTTTTCTTGGTGGAAGGGAATTTTCTGCGGGATTGACATTCAACTCGTCGTGTGTTTATTTCAAAGGGTAATAAATCAACAATTGAAATAAGACTCTTTGAACTCGGACGAACATTTGTGTTGACTTTTCTTTGTGAGAAGTTGGATTTAGAATTCCCATACTATCATTGGATTGGAATGGTAACTTGTGAGCGGTACCTTGAATGATTTAGTTCTTTTGTTTTCTTGTAGGGGGGGGGGGATTTATTCATCATTGTACCGGCCGACGTGAAAGTGTATTATCGCACATTGTTCCGGTTTTGTGGTTTTATTGAATGTATTTGGGACCGATTATTTGCTTGTTGGCTTGGTGGAAGAAATAATGCACAAGCTACTTTTCTAAGACTTTTCTAGGACTTTCTTTTTTTATCGTTGTTCTTCCTTGCTTTTCAAGTTTGACTTTTATTTTTATTTATTTTTTTTTTTTTTTCCTCTTCTTAAGTGACCTCAACTATTACAACGCCACATTGTGTTTTGTTGGCAGTTGAAACCAGTATTCCAGACATTTAATTTCCCTGATGATCTGCCAAGCAAGTAACTGCTTGGTAGTGAAACACGTGTAGGAAAAAACATTTAATTTGAATAAATAGTATTTGTAAGAAAAAATATCTTTAATGGTGATCATTGGTGTCTTGAAAGGAATGCTTTGGTAAGCCTTCATAAAATCACATATAAATGCTCTGTACTCTGTAATCGAGTATCATCGAGCTTGTTTTTTATTGGAACAACCCCGGTCTTCACTGAATGATCTATTTTATAAGTGAAAAATCTAAATCTATATTCTGCTCCCCAAAGTGAGCTGCTATTTAATACCGGAGTGACCAGGATGTTTGCCAAAGAGGAGATAACTTTCTCACCCAAAAACATTTCCATACCAAACCACAAAGCATACATAATGGACATGGTCCAGGCGGTCCATGCATTCTTGAAGAGAGTCCGATGGCGGGCAATTCACCACAACCTGGGATCGACTAGGGAGTTGAGCAACGTGAATCCACCTTCTGGCGTCTCTGAACCCCCTGAGTATTCATCTGACACTGAGGATAATTTACCAACAGCCTCCTATAGAAAATTCTATAAAATAGGAACTCACAAGAACCCACCTCACATCCCTGCATTAGAAAGCTTCGA
The DNA here is from genome assembly GCA_963556195.1 of Sepiola atlantica. Taxonomy (NCBI): domain Eukaryota; kingdom Metazoa; phylum Mollusca; class Cephalopoda; order Sepiida; family Sepiolidae; genus Sepiola; species Sepiola atlantica. The sequence continues at coordinate 39,039,122 of OY744533.1, forward strand.
AGCGGATATGCATAATATGGTTAAAAACATCCAAACTAAAAACAGATCACAATATTGGAATCCTACCATTGAACATATCCATAGGACACAGACACGGATTAGGAATAACTCTAACATCACAGTTCCGGTGGATAAAACTTTAAACACATACTCCATGAATATGGAAACATACAACAACCTAATCCTGAAGGAACTGAATAAAAACTACAAGACCGTAGGGAACGGGGTGTTACAGGATATTAACTTGGCCGCTCTTAAGATCTGCTCTGAGATTGGTATGGAAGGTAATGTTGAGATATATACCCCTAAATGCCCTCGTTTCACTCTTAAGGATCATAAGCCAGATTTTAGTAATAACCCATCCATTAGACTGATCTCGCCGTGTATTTCAGACATGGGTGTAATTAGCAAAAAAATACTAGACAGAATATTGCCAGGAATTAAACGCAGAACTCAATTGAATCTGTGGACATCATCAGAAGAAGTGCTAAGTTGGTATAAAGAATTACACATTACTAATCAAAGTAAATTTATAATGTTTGATATAGATTCATACTATCCCTCCATATCCTCTACTTTACTTGAAAAGGCGCTTACCATGGCTAGAAATTAATCCAACATTACAAACTTAGAAATGGATATAATTAGACTAGCCAGAAGGACGCTAATATCCTACAATGATAAGTTATGGACTAGAAAGGATAGGGAAAACAATTTCGATATTACTATGGGGTCACCGGACTCAGCGCAGGTTACTGACCTGGTAGGGATATATATCCTCAGAGAAATTTGTATGAAAATACCTGAACTGGCGGGCGGTCTATATAGGGACGACGCTTTATTCTTTGTCAACACAAGTATAAGGAATCTTGAAACTAAGAAGAAAAAACTCAATATATTCTTCAGCTCAATACAACTTAGCGTAACTATGGATATAAACTACCGGAGGGTCAATTTTTTGGATATTACGCTTGATCTATGCAACAACACATATGAACCTTATCACAAGCCCAACCACACACTCTACTATATCGACGCTAAATCGAATCACCCACCGATGGTGAAAAGAGCCATTATTCCTGCAATATCGAGTAGGATATCTAAGCTGTCCAAGAATCAACAAATATTCGACAGCAGTAAGCAATTCTACAATGAAGCTCTAAACAGATCAGGATACAAGGAAAAAATTAATTACCTTGTGCCTCCTTCGGTTGGGAATGGGGGACTAAACGGGAGACCGATTGCCTCTCGATCAATGGTTTCATATAATAGGGCAATGGGCAAGGCTAGATATAGGAGACCTGGTGTATCCCAAGGTAATGTAAACCAGGTAGGGTGGGAACCGGTTGATGATAATATTCGTGAAGTTGGAAGTAACGAATTGAACTCACATGCTACCCAAACCGGGGGGGAAGGTAGGAAGAAAAATAGGAGAAGGACCACTACATGGTTCAACCCCCCCTATAGCCAGCATATTAAGACTAATATCCCAAAGATTTTTTATAGCATAGTGGAAAAAAACTTTCCAAGGGATAGCAGAATGGGGGGAATCATTAACAAAAATACTGTAAAACTGTCTTATTCAACCTGTAGAAATATAGCCACATCCATCATAGGATATAATAATTCTAAGATAACTAAAACAAGGGAAGCCATGTTCTCTTCTGGTGTTGATCCCAGTAACACCAGTTCAGTGAGAACCTCCATTATAAATAACCATAGTAGTAGAACATCTAGCAACGGCCCAGCACACAACTGTAACTGCAGAGCTTCTAACATCTGTCCACTGGGGGGGAACTGTAGAGTTTCAAGCATTGTCTACAAATGCGATGTGATAACAGAGAGTAGTAGGAAATCATATATCGGTTCAACCGGGGGTGAGTTCAAAGATAGATTCAGAAACCACATGAGTTCCTTCAGGGGAGGCCAAAGGGAAGACATAGATAGGCCTAACACTTCTGTTGGCCGTTTTGTGAGAAACCTCATTGCTAGGCAAGACCCTTTCGAACTGAAATGGTCAATTTTAGGGAGGGCTAACAAATATAAACCAAACAAAAAGAAGAGATGCAACCTATGTGCATTGGAGTCGTACCACATCATGACATCTAGAGATAATTTACTGAACGCTAGGCAGGAAATACTACAATGCTGTCTGCATAGAAACCGTTACCTGTTATCAAGCCTAAAACCTGGATAGGAGGGGAATTGGGGGAAGTATAAACTTACAGCAGAGATAGGCAGGATGGACACTTCCTGAGGCAATCTGGGGCAATAATTAGTGTATAATATGGAGGATGAGAATTAGTAACACGTACTTATGCTAAGATATGTCTTGATTCAATTATTAGCGGATACTCGAGACTTAGGTTGGGGGTGATAAGGTAGGAATATTCTATCGGAATAAGGCCCAGTGATAGTCAACTATAGTAAATACTTATTCAGCGGAATAGAGGGGGGAAATTGTGTTACATATAAAAAGATAGTGGAATAATAAATAATAAATCACAATTTATTCTCAGAAATAGATATATTATACGAAATGCATTGGGGATTCCAAGTAATTTTAAGTGAAAAATAAGAAATAGCAACCTGGATGCTATCACTATTTAATTAAATTAGGTTAAATTAAATTAGTTTTTAATTAGATTAAAATAAATAAAACAATTTGGTGGCAGGAATGGGGAAAAGTAATTAAGGAAAAAATAATTTTAAAAACATGCATGCCGACACGGACTTAATTTCTAAAAATAGAAACAATTGGATTTTTATAAAAAGTATTTTGTACGGGATTTTAAATTAGTATAATAATTTTCCCGTAAAGTTGACAAAAAAATAAACCGGTCCATTAAAAAAAAGTTTTTTTTTTTTTCAAAATAGAAAATAGATTTCTGATAACGATATTCCGTAGTAACATTTATTTATGGAATATAGAATAATATTCTCCACAGAGAGTTGCAGACAGACACAGCCGTTAAGGAAATATTTTAAATGATTTAAAATAATAACTAGATTTTTGTAGAAGGCCTTTTTATAATAACAGTTTATTTTTGATATATGAATAATTTTTTAAAAACAAATTCTGCGGGATGGGCTTTTTTCGCTTCGTTAAACAACAAAACGATAATAATTCGGCAGTTAATTAAATGAAGGATATTTTCCCAAAATGTAAAATGACGTCCCAGACACTAGATAATTAATTTCTATAAGGAATAAGTTTAATAATAAATATTTTTAGAAACAGTATTTTGAATAAATAGTTTCTATATTAAGATTTTTTCTTGGTGGAAGGGAATTTTCTGCGGGATTGACATTCAACTCGTCGTGTGTTTATTTCAAAGGGTAATAAATCAACAATTGAAATAAGACTCTTTGAACTCGGACGAACATTTGTGTTGACTTTTCTTTGTGAGAAGTTGGATTTAGAATTCCCATACTATCATTGGATTGGAATGGTAACTTGTGAGCGGTACCTTGAATGATTTAGTTCTTTTGTTTTCTTGTAGGGGGGGGGGGGATTTATTCATCATTGTACCGGCCGACGTGAAAGTGTATTATCGCACATTGTTCCGGTTTTGTGGTTTTATTGAATGTATTTGGGACCGATTATTTGCTTGTTGGCTTGGTGGAAGAAATAATGCACAAGCTACTTTTCTAAGACTTTTCTAGGACTTTCTTTTTTTATCGTTGTTCTTCCTTGCTTTTCAAGTTTGACTTTTATTTTTATTTTTTTTTTTTTTTTTTTCCTCTTCTTAAGTGACCTCAACTATTACAACGCCACATTGTGTTTTGTTGGCAGTTGAAACCAGTATTCCAGACATTTAATTTCCCTGATGATCTGCCAAGCAAGTAACTGCTTGGTAGTGAAACACGTGTAGGAAAAAACATTTAATTTGAATAAATAGTATTTGTAAGAAAAAATATCTTTAATGGTGATCATTGGTGTCTTGAAAGGAATGCTTTGGTAAGCCTTCATAAAATCACATATAAATGCTCTGTACTCTGTAATCGAGTATCATCGAGCTTGTTTTTTATTGGAACAACCCCGGTCTTCACTGAATGATCTATTTTATAAGTGAAAAATCTAAATCTATATTCTGCTCCCCAAAGTGAGCTGCTATTTAATACCGGAGTGACCAGGATGTTTGCCAAAGAGGAGATAACTTTCTCACCCAAAAACATTTCCATACCAAACCACAAAGCATACATAATGGACATGGTCCAGGCGGTCCATGCATTCTTGAAGAGAGTCCGATGGCGGGCAATTCACCACAACCTGGGATCGACTAGGGAGTTGAGCAACGTGAATCCACCTTCTGGCGTCTCTGAACCCCCTGAGTATTCATCTGACACTGAGGATAATTTACCAACAGCCTCCTATAGAAAATTCTATAAAATAGGAACTCACAAGAACCCACCTCACATCCCTGCATTAGAAAGCTTCGAAGCGGATATGCATAATATGGTTAAAAACATCAAAACTAAAAACAGATCACAATATTGGAATCCTACCATTGAACATATCCATAGGACACAGACACGGATTAGGAATAACTCTAACATCACAGTTCCGGTGGATAAAACTTTAAACACATACTCCATGAATATGGAAACATACAACAACCTAATCCTGAAGGAACTGAATAAAAACTACAAGACCGTAGGGAACGGGGTGTTACAGGATATTAACTTGGCCGCTCTTAAGATCTGCTCTGAGATTGGTATGGAAGGTAATGTTGAGATATATACCCCTAAATGCCCTCGTTTCACTCTTAAGGATCATAAGCCAGATTTTAGTAATAACCCATCCATTAGACTGATCTCGCCGTGTATTTCAGACATGGGTGTAATTAGCAAAAAAATACTAGACAGAATATTGCCAGGAATTAAACGCAGAACTCAATTGAATCTGTGGACATCATCAGAAGAAGTGCTAAGTTGGTATAAAGAATTACACATTACTAATCAAAGTAAATTTATAATGTTTGATATAGATTCATACTATCCCTCCATATCCTCTACTTTACTTGAAAAGGCGCTTACCATGGCTAGAAATTAATCCAACATTACAAACTTAGAAATGGATATAATTAGACTAGCCAGAAGGACGCTAATATCCTACAATGATAAGTTATGGACTAGAAAGGATAGGGAAAACAATTTCGATATTACTATGGGGTCACCGGACTCAGCGCAGGTTACTGACCTGGTAGGGATATATATCCTCAGAGAAATTTGTATGAAAATACCTGAACTGGCGGGCGGTCTATATAGGGACGACGCTTTATTCTTTGTCAACACAAGTATAAGGAATCTTGAAACTAAGAAGAAAAAACTCAATATATTCTTCAGCTCAATACAACTTAGCGTAACTATGGATATAAACTACCGGAGGGTCAATTTTTTGGATATTACGCTTGATCTATGCAACAACACATATGAACCTTATCACAAGCCCAACCACACACTCTACTATATCGACGCTAAATCGAATCACCCACCGATGGTGAAAAGAGCCATTATTCCTGCAATATCGAGTAGGATATCTAAGCTGTCCAAGAATCAACAAATATTCGACAGCAGTAAGCAATTCTACAATGAAGCTCTAAACAGATCAGGATACAAGGAAAAAATTAATTACCTTGTGCCTCCTTCGGTTGGGAATGGGGGACTAAACGGGAGACCGATTGCCTCTCGATCAATGGTTTCATATAATAGGGCAATGGGCAAGGCTAGATATAGGAGACCTGGTGTATCCCAAGGTAATGTAAACCAGGTAGGGTGGGAACCGGTTGATGATAATATTCGTGAAGTTGGAAGTAACGAATTGAACTCACATGCTACCCAAACCGGGGGGGAAGGTAGGAAGAAAAATAGGAGAAGGACCACTACATGGTTCAACCCCCCCTATAGCCAGCATATTAAGACTAATATCCCAAAGATTTTTTATAGCATAGTGGAAAAAAACTTTCCAAGGGATAGCAGAATGGGGGGAATCATTAACAAAAATACTGTAAAACTGTCTTATTCAACCTGTAGAAATATAGCCACATCCATCATAGGATATAATAATTCTAAGATAACTAAAACAAGGGAAGCCATGTTCTCTTCTGGTGTTGATCCCAGTAACACCAGTTCAGTGAGAACCTCCATTATAAATAACCATAGTAGTAGAACATCTAGCAACGGCCCAGCACACAACTGTAACTGCAGAGCTTCTAACATCTGTCCACTGGGGGGGAACTGTAGAGTTTCAAGCATTGTCTACAAATGCGATGTGATAACAGAGAGTAGTAGGAAATCATATATCGGTTCAACCGGGGGTGAGTTCAAAGATAGATTCAGAAACCACATGAGTTCCTTCAGGGGAGGCCAAAGGGAAGACATAGATAGGCCTAACACTTCTGTTGGCCGTTTTGTGAGAAACCTCATTGCTAGGCAAGACCCTTTCGAACTGAAATGGTCAATTTTAGGGAGGGCTAACAAATATAAACCAAACAAAAAGAAGAGATGCAACCTATGTGCATTGGAGTCGTACCACATCATGACATCTAGAGATAATTTACTGAACGCTAGGCAGGAAATACTACAATGCTGTCTGCATAGAAACCGTTACCTGTTATCAAGCCTAAAACCTGGATAGGAGGGGAATTGGGGGAAGTATAAACTTACAGCAGAGATAGGCAGGATGGACACTTCCTGAGGCAATCTGGGGCAATAATTAGTGTATAATATGGAGGATGAGAATTAGTAACACGTACTTATGCTAAGATATGTCTTGATTCAATTATTAGCGGATACTCGAGACTTAGGTTGGGGGTGATAAGGTAGGAATATTCTATCGGAATAAGGCCCAGTGATAGTCAACTATAGTAAATACTTATTCAGCGGAATAGAGGGGGGAAATTGTGTTACATATAAAAAGATAGTGGAATAATAAATAATAAATCACAATTTATTCTCAGAAATAGATATATTATACGAAATGCATTGGGGATTCCAAGTAATTTTAAGTGAAAAATAAGAAATAGCAACCTGGATGCTATCACTATTTAATTAAATTAGGTTAAATTAAATTAGTTTTTAATTAGATTAAAATAAATAAAACAATTTGGTGGCAGGAATGGGGAAAAGTAATTAAGGAAAAAATAATTTTAAAAACATGCATGCCGACACGGACTTAATTTCTAAAAATAGAAACAATTGGATTTTTATAAAAAGTATTTTGTACGGGATTTTAAATTAGTATAATAATTTTCCCGTAAAGTTGACAAAAAAATAAACCGGTCCATTAAAAAAAAGTTTTTTTTTTTTTCAAAATAGAAAATAGATTTCTGATAACGATATTCCGTAGTAACATTTATTTATGGAATATAGAATAATATTCTCCACAGAGAGTTGCAGACAGACACAGCCGTTAAGGAAATATTTTAAATGATTTAAAATAATAACTAGATTTTTGTAGAAGGCCTTTTTATAATAACAGTTTATTTTTGATATATGAATAATTTTTTAAAAACAAATTCTGCGGGATGGGCTTTTTTCGCTTCGTTAAACAACAAAACGATAATAATTCGGCAGTTAATTAAATGAAGGATATTTTCCCAAAATGTAAAATGACGTCCCAGACACTAGATAATTAATTTCTATAAGGAATAAGTTTAATAATAAATATTTTTAGAAACAGTATTTTGAATAAATAGTTTCTATATTAAGATTTTTTCTTGGTGGAAGGGAATTTTCTGCGGGATTGACATTCAACTCGTCGTGTGTTTATTTCAAAGGGTAATAAATCAACAATTGAAATAAGACTCTTTGAACTCGGACGAACATTTGTGTTGACTTTTCTTTGTGAGAAGTTGGATTTAGAATTCCCATACTATCATTGGATTGGAATGGTAACTTGTGAGCGGTACCTTGAATGATTTAGTTCTTTTGTTTTCTTGTAGGGGGGGGGGGGATTTATTCATCATTGTACCGGCCGACGTGAAAGTGTATTATCGCACATTGTTCCGGTTTTGTGGTTTTATTGAATGTATTTGGGACCGATTATTTGCTTGTTGGCTTGGTGGAAGAAATAATGCACAAGCTACTTTTCTAAGACTTTTCTAGGACTTTCTTTTTTTATCGTTGTTCTTCCTTGCTTTTCAAGTTTGACTTTTATTTTTATTTTTTTTTTTTTTTTTTTCCTCTTCTTAAGTGACCTCAACTATTACAACGCCACATTGTGTTTTGTTGGCAGTTGAAAC